>OX392464.1:58797139-59397139 GCA_947623515.1 Neoascia interrupta
TCTCACTTATAGTTTGGCCACAATAAATAGCTGTGCCTTTGCCTATATCTCACCTAGTTTCCACCTCAAATCAGATCAGAGACACAGCGAGATACACATCAGTGCCGTCGAATGTATACTGAAGAATGTACTACACACCTCAGTCACTGATCAGCCTATAATTATTATAGTCTGATCCAGTGCCTCAGTATTGTACTGCAATTTGTTTTTTGTATTGCCCTCTTGTAATTAATATGTAAATGTATTGCATTTTCAATTAAAATGTTTGGAAGTTTATATTATTGTAATATTTTCGGCCTGGGGTTCGTCGAATAAAACTCAATTTCACTTTTATAATCACACAATGAAACACTTTATTTATCAAACAAACTTATTTAAACTCAGATCACACTGTTATTCAACTTTACTATTTAGAATTCAACACTTTATTTCAACTCAATCACTTTTTACTTTATTACCGATTTTCACAAGTCCACGTTTAAAATATAACTGTCTCGTACGAGCCTGCCACTCGTGTATTTATACAAAATTAAGCACCTTCTAGTACGTTCCATACCCCCTTTGGTAATTTTCCACTGGTACTCCTCCGCTGAATTCCAAGGAGGGGAAATCGAAATTCGAACTTCGAATATGACAGCTGCTGTCAGATGACTGGAATGACAGTTGGGTATGTTCGTTTAGTGAATCGAGCGGGTGCGTCTGTAGAGCGAATCGATGGGTGCATTCAGGGACTCCTGCGAGTTGTTTCATTTCTTGTCGCCACATAACATTGCCCCCCTCTTAGTTTTGTTCGTCCCGAACAAGTACGTCATAATTGCTTCCGTGGTAGCGATGTAGGCGATCAACATGGACAACTTTCATTTTCGCTCTTGGTCCTCTTTGGATTCGGAATACGACATCATTAATTCGCGTTACAACTTGGTAGGGACCTTCCCAATCCTTCTGAAGCTTTGGTGATCTTCCCTTTTTACGATGTGGGTTGTAGAGCCATACCAGATCTCCCTCGTTGAACTCGGGTGCCGTTGCTCGCGCATCGTATCTCGTCTTCATGCGGTCGCTTGCAACTTTTATATTGCTTCTGGTTCTCTGGTGGATGTCATTAATCCTTTCTCTAAGGTCAACCACGTAGTCCTCCTCGCATGTGGGTTCTTCAGTGGGAAATCCGAATTTAAGCTCACTGGGTAGCCTGGCAGTTCGGCCAAATAAAACTTCAGATGGAGTATATCCAGTTGTACTGTGAATAGCATTCCGGTAGGCCATAAGGAATAAAGGTATTCGCCGATCCCAATCCCGTTGATTCTCGTCCACGACTTTAGAGAGATGTTCCTTCAGCGTCTTGTTGAAGCGTTCCACCATTCCATCTGATTGTGGGTGAAGAGGTGTGGTCCGTGTCTTCTGTAGTCCGATTGCTGCGCATACCTCCTGGAATATCTTCGACTCGAAGTTTCTTCCCTGGTCGGAATGCAATTCCATTGGCACTCCGAACCTGCACACCCAGTGGTCCACTATCTGATCGACAACGGTTTTCGCTTCTTGATTTGGGATCGCAAATGCCTCGGACCACTTGCTGAAGTAATCGGCAATAACCAGGATGTAACGATTACCGCTTTCAGTTTCCGGAAACGGTCCTGCGATGTCGACGGCGATCCTTTCAAAGGGAGCTCCCACATTGTACTGGTGCATTTTACCCCTGGTTTTGACTTTGGGTCCCTTACTAGCAGCACAAGTAGAACACTTCCGACACCAACTCTCAACGTCGCTTCTTGCACTCAGCCAATAAAAACGTTCCCGTACTTTTTCCAGGGTTTTGTTGATGCCCAAGTGCCCACCAGACACTCCATCGTGCATTTCCCGTAGAATCTCCTGGACTTTCGACCGTGGAACCACAAGCTGCATCTTAAAGGATTTTCCATCCGGCATTTCCCATTTTCTTCGCAGAACGCCATCTTGTACATGGAGAGTCCCACTGCGCCCAATATGCCTTTAATGTGGGACTTCTGTCGGATATATCCCTTGCGCTCGGTTTCTCCATAGATTCCTTCCATGCAAGGATTGGCTCAATGTCAGGGTCTTCTTGTTGTGCGTTGCGAAGTTCCTCAGTACTCCAGCCTTCTGCAGGTTCGGCTCTTACTCGCTGGACAGTACATTCGTTCTTTTCCTCCTGTCGCACGCAATGCTTACAATTGGGCTCACATGGTCTCCGGGATAATGCGTCCGCGTTGCAGTGCAGTCTTCCTTTGCGATGTTGTATCTCGAAGTCATAAGCCTGCAATCGCTCGATCCATCTTGCGACTTGGCCCTCTGGATTTTTAAACTGCAGTAACCATTTGAGCGCGGCGTGGTCGGTACGCAAGATGAACTTCTGGCCGCTCAGGTACTTCTGGAAATGTTTCGTCGCCAGTATTAGAGCAAGGAGTTCTCGCCTGGTAACACAATAATTTCTCTCTGGTCGGGTAAGCACTTTGCTGAAGTATGCTACGACTTTCTCCTGCCCATCGTGTAACTGCGACAATACTGCGCCAACACCCACATTGCTAGCGTCTGCGTCCACAATAAATGTCTTGCCAGGAATGGGGTAAGCTAGTATCGGTGCTTCGCAAAGTCGCTGCTTCAGGTGTTGAAAGCTTCTTTCGCACTCACCTGACCATTTGAATTGTCTTCCTTTCTCAGTGAGCTGGTGCAGACACTTTGCGATGCCGGCGAAATCCTTGACGAACCTTCTGTAGTACGTAGCAAGACCGAGAAAGCTCCTTAGCTGGTGTTTGTCTTTGGGAACTGGCCAACTTCTCACAGCTTCGATTTTCTCTGGATCCGTCTTCACGCCATCCGTCGATATCACATGCCCCAGATACTTTACTTCTGCTCTGAAGAGCGCACACTTCTTTGGATTGAGCTTTAAGTGTGCTGCTCGAAGTCGTGAGAAGACCTCCCTCAAGTTGTCGCGATGTTCTGCAAACGTCTTTCCCAAAACGATGACGTCATCCAAATATACCAGACAGGTTTTCCACGTCAGACCATGTAAGACACGTTCCATAAGACGCTCAAAGGTGGCCGGAGCGTTACACAGACCAAATGGCATTACTGTAAACTGCCAAAGCCCATTGCCAGTTGTGAAAGCGGTCTTCTCTTTGTCTTCTGGATGGATCTGTACCTGCCAGTAGCCACTTTTCAGGTCGAGAGTGGAAAACCATTTTGCTCCAGAGAGTGTGTCCAATGTGTCATCTATTCGAGGTAAAGGGTAGCTGTCCTTCTTTGTGACATCATTAAGCCTCCGGTAATCCACGCAGAATCGAGTACTGCCGTCCTTCTTTTTCACCAGTACAACAGGCGACGCCCACGGACTTTTCGAGCTTTCGATCAAACCTTCTCTTTCCATGGTCGATATCATCTCGGCGGCCTCGTCCTGTTTAGCCAACGGAAGTCGTCTGGCAGGTTGGCGGATTGGTCTAGCATCTCCGGTGTCTATGCGGTGTTGTACTAAGTGTGTTCGACCATAGTCTCCATCCTGTGAGGCAAATATATCAGCAAACTCGCCAATGAGATTTTCCGCTATGGTTTGCTGCTCCTGATTTAGCTCACAGTCTCCGAGTATAGTCTTACATACCTCGGCCAATTTAGATGGAGAGACAGGACTTGCAGGCTCACTCTCAGCTATTGTCGAAATGGCTGCAACGGGCACACATCTTCCGATCACCTCTCCTTTTCTGAGCTTAACGGTGCGCTTATTTGGGTTCATCAGTCTTACCGGCACCCTGTTATCCCTGGGCTCTGCAAGAATTTTTCCCACGACGTAACTTTTAAATTCACTTTTGTTGTCTGGCTCGATGAGATAGAATCGGTGGTTCCCAGGATCACCCTCCAAACGTGTCCAAAGAACTGTCTCTGAAGAGGGCCGCAGAACTTCATCGCCTCCCAGTATTGCTCGAAGATTCACAGCGTTGTCGTTTCCGTATACCATAGGGATCTCGATGCTTCGATACCTTAGCACCTGCATTCGAAGGTCAAGAATTACCTCGTGTGCCTTCATGAAGTCCACTCCAATGATGCATTCGTCGCATATGTCGGCTACCAAGAATGCATGTGAGAAGGTCAGTCCCTCTAGTTGTATCTGTAGCTGCACCTCCCCGTATACTTTCGCCGCTTCTCCTGTAGCTGTCTTCAGACTGTAGCAGCTGGTGTTATGTAGCCATGACGTCTGAACAAGGTCTCTTCGGATGATGGAGGCCGTGGCACCTGTGTCAATAGTGGCCACGCATCTTCTGTTGGCGATGATTGCCTCTACTGTCAGACTCTTGTTGCAGCGTTTTGTTTGCGAGACTTGGATGATGGTCCTGGGGGCGTCGATTCCATCAACCAACTTCTGCCCCGACATCCTGCCAGATGCTTCTTCATTCTGTCTCCTTCTAGCGCAATGTGGGCAACCCGCTTGTCTAACTGAGGCTCGGCACTGTCGCTGCAGGTGTCCCAGTTTGTTACAGTTCCAGCATCTCATTTGTCCCCGAGTGGTGTTCGTGTTTTGCCTTTCGATGTCGATGCGTTGACATGAGCACTCTAGACCAGCCATTTCCCTTATGCGATGGCAACCTTGCGAAGCTTGGTCTGCAGCTTCCATTGTCAGGGCGAATGCTAGTGCTTCAGCGAGAGTCTTCTTACCTGCCATTCTTACAGCCATTTGTAGCTTTCCATCCGCAATGGCATTGGTAAACGCATCGGTTGCCAACTCGTTTATTATCTCCCTGCTGGTGTTGGGATAAGACAAATTCGCTAATCGCTCGATGTCGGCTTGCAACTGTTGAAGCGTCTCACCCCTTGTCTGAACTCTTCGGCGCAGCTGGACCCGGTAAACTTGTTGCATGTGGTCGTCGCCAAACCTCATCTCGATGGCCTTCACCATGGCATCATAATCTTTTTGTTTTTCTTCAGGGATGGTCTGCAGCAGTTCGGCAGCTGTTCCTCTGAGCGCAAGCGTGAGAGCAATTGATTTATCTTCGTTGTCCCAGTTGTTTGTCAACGCTGCAGCTTCGAATTGTCTCCTATAAATCGGCCACGATGTTTGGCCATCGAAGACAGGCGGCTGCATTTCTTTGCGTCGTGGACCGTCGGGCAAATATTCTCGCACTTTCTGTTTCTTAACTAGCTCCAGCTCCTTAGCCAGTTGTTCAACTTCCGATTTGACTTCAGTGAATTTTTCCTCCACGCTTTCAATTCTTTGATCTACTGCCTGGAACTTTTCCTCAAAAAACGCATTCTGGGAATCAAGTTTGCTTTCTAGAGCTTTCTTCTGCTCATCGAACTTAGTATCTAGCTTTTCATCGAGAGCGTTCTTTTGTTCTTTTTGGCCGCTCTCCAGCTTCTCGAATTTGTCTTCGAGAGCGTTCTTTTGTTCTTCGAGAGCGTTCTTTTGTTCTTCGAAAGCATTCTTTTGTTCTTTTTGGCCGCTCTCCAGCTTCTCGAATTTGTCTTCGAGAGCGTTCTTTTGTTCTTCGAGAGCATTCTTTTGGCTACTCTCCATCTTTTCGAATTTCTCCAGAAGCAACTTCATGAAAGCGGGCATTTCATCGGCAGTACTTACTGTGCTTTGTTGCTGTTCTTCTTGAACTTCGAACAGCATCGTGTCTGGATGTCCACCTTCCTCGGTAATAGCGTCCTGGAGTCGGAGCAACAATTCCCTTTTGAGCCCCGAAGTCTGGAGGTTTCTTTTACCCAATTCCGCTTTTAACTCAGCTGTTGTCAATTGTTCAATTTTTCGACCCATTTTGAATTGTCTTCACACAATTTTCACAACACAATCAGTTTATGTCTTATATCTGTTCCAGAAAATTCACTCGCGAATAAACAAATCACTGAAACCGTTTTTATAACTTAGTTAATTATAGCTTTATCGCACAATCAGCTTCAATGTATCCGGAATATTCCACAATCAAATTCGTATGAGTCACCGACACTGTTTACACACACGATATCTCTGGAAAATTCCACTGCACAAATAAATCGTTTTAGTCACCGACGCTATTTACGCGCACTTTTTCTAGAAATCTCCACTTAAAACTGTTTGACACACTAACACTGTTCCGGAAAATTCCACTGTAGAATTTACCCGCACAATTATGAGTTTTATCCCCAATTTCTGACACCAATGTAATATTTTCGGCCTGGGGTTCGTCGAATAAAACTCAATTTCACTTTTATAATCACACAATGAAACACTTTATTTATCAAACAAACTTATTTAAACTCAGATCACACTGTTATTCAACTTTACTATTTAGAATTCAACACTTTATTTCAACTCAATCACTTTTTACTTTATTACCGATTTTCACAAGTCCACGTTTAAAATATAACTGTCTCGTACGAGCCTGCCACTCGTGTATTTATACAAAATTAAGCACCTTCTAGTACGTTCCATACCCCCTTTGGTAATTTTCCACTGGTACTCCTCCGCTGAATTCCAAGGAGGGGAAATCGAAATTCGAACTTCGAATATGACAGCTGCTGTCAGATGACTGGAATGACAGTTGGGTATGTTCGTTTAGTGAATCGAGCGGGTGCGTCTGTAGAGCGAATCGATGGGTGCATTCAGGGACTCCTGCGAGTTGTTTCATTTCTTGTCGCCACATAACATTATTTTCTTATAGTAATGTTTTTCCGGTGCTAGTTCTCTATATAAGTTTATTTAAAACCCAGATTAAAATCGGATCCAAAGATCCTTAAAAGATCATTTCCGGGCCTTATTCAGTTGAACTATTTTAACGGATAATTTAGCACTGGAAAAAAAACTGCCTCTTATTTATTTATTTATTTATTTATTTATATGCCAACTTTTACAATAAGCTTTAAGCCGACAAGAGTAAAAGTTATTTAATTTACATAATTCATTTTATAAGCAAATTCAAACATTATTATTTTACAACTTACAATTTACGTTAAGGAAAAAAAAAGAAAAAAAAATACAAAAGGCAATTTATAACTCAAAAAGTTTCAAAACTATGAACTATGGACCATATACCTAAAAGTAACCCTATCAAATTGGTTTGTGCCTCGCAGTCTTCGAATGTTAATGGGAAGTGAGTTATACTGCTTGATGGCATAAACAAGAAACTGACTTTCAGTATTACGACATGTACACCTCGGTAAAATAAGAACATGTGAGCGAGATGAAGCAGAAAATCTGAGTTTTTCATAGAGGTATGATGGATTTTTATTCACTATTATTTTATTTAACATTTTAAGGGAACAAAACTTTAAATAGGACATCAGGCTACATCCTAGTATAATTTTATTGTGACCCGAAACATGGTCGAAGCGTTTTAGGTTATACACATATCTCACGGCATTATTGAAAGCTACATTTAGTCTTCGTTTTGTGTCTGCACTGATAACACAACTTATCGGCATTATTAAGGCTTTTGTCAACTGTTTTGTCAACCTATAAAATGGTTGAGGAGTATATTTTTTTGACAACGACAAACTGCGCAGGGAAGCATACATCTTGGCAATGACAGTTTGAACATGGTAGTCCCAACTAAGCGTGGAATTAAACCAAATTCCTAGGTTCTTGGCGGTTTCAACATATTCGACAATGTCGTCACCTAAGTATAAACTTGGGAAATAGCTTTTGTCTAAGTGCCTCCTGTAAATAACAATGCATTTGGTTTTTTTTTTGGGTTTATAAAAAGGTTATTGCTTTTTGACCATATTCTTTTGTTTTCAAGATCCCCATTTAACCTCCAAGCCCCATCCTCGATCATCCCAAGCTTGCAGCTTAGGTAAATTTGAAAATCATCAGCATAAAGATGTTTTGATGAGTTTTGTACAACATTTGGCAGATCGTTTATAAACATAATAAACAGAAGAGGGCCTAGTATGGATCCTTGCGGTACACCCGATTTAAGATCAAGGAAGCGCGACACATCTTTTCCTGCAACAACTGCCTGGGTCCTACCGGTGAGGTAGGCAAATATTAATTTGGCGGCAGCGTCAGAAAAATGAAAATATGTTTTTAATTTATGGATAAGAATTGCGTGATCGACTGTATCAAAGGCTTTTGAAAAGTCTAGGAGACAGAGGAATGATACTAAGTCATCATCCATAGAGTTTCGTAGGTCATCCGAAACTTTCAAAAGAGCTGAGATACAGCCGTGCTTTGCTCTGAATCCTGACTGATGGTCACACAAAAGTTTCTTCCTATTCAAAAAATGCAGTACTTGTCTGTGCATAAGCTTTTCCAGCACCCTGGACAAAAACGGCAGAATAGAAATGGGTCTATACTCTGCTTGCGAGTGACGGGTGGCAGGCTTTTTGAGAATAGGCATCACTTTTGCGGTTTTCCATACCAAGGGAAAAGAGTTTGTCAAGATTATCGTATTAAAAAGATGAGTAATAACTGGTAGTTTATGCGGCAAAATCATTTTCACGAATTTTGGCTGCAGCTCATCAAATCCCATTGCATTCGAACGAATATCAAGAACAGCTTTTACAACATCAAGTTCGTCAACTCTTTGAAAATTGAACTTTTCAGTTTCATTTACCTGAGAGGAAGTTGACCATAAGTCCTGGGCCGGAGGTTGGCTTTGGGTGCGAGTGAAGTCCGCATTAAGTGCATTTAGATTTTGTTTTTGAAACTACAACCGTACCTTGTAAAGTGCACTGGTTTGGCCCTTAACTCTAGGAAAGCTGAAAACAAAAAAAGTATATGTACAAAGAAAAATCTTAAGGACAAAATCAAATCAATAGGCACACACAAAAACATTTTTCTAAAGTAAATACTATCGAATTCAATTGAATTCCTAGCATTTACTTGAAAAAATTCAATTTTTCTGCTAGCTTATGCTTACAAGTAAACACTTTGTTTTATGCACACGAAAAGCAGTAAATACTACAAATTCAAGCTTTTACTATAAACTTTAACTGGAAGTAAGTACTAGTTTTTTATACATTTGCCCCACTGTTGCACTTACTCACTGGTTTCATTATTGCAATGAGCTTTCGAGCAAAGTTTGTTACGTCTTCGCTCACAGTAGCTATTCATAAATCTTTGTGAATATCACTATTTTTTATATACCATCGAGCATTCACAACTGGTCTTAGTGTCTTGTTTTGGAAAGTCTGCATCATGGACATGTTGCTCGGCTTGCTACAACCACAACATTTTATACCGTACGTCCAAGAGGTCTTTTACACCAGCCTACACAAGAGCAGTTTGTTATATATGCTTAGTTTTGAAAATGTTCCTATAAGCCAATACATTTCTCTGAGTATTATCTCCAGTCTTCTTCTTAACGTGTGTCTTCCATGTTCCACCCAAGGTAAGCGTCTAGAGTCATTCCTATATTTCGCTGTGTTTGCATAGGGATTTTTTACAGAGTTTAAGAACAGAGGTAAATTCTTTATCTTTCTGTACGTAAAATTGTTCTCGTTAAGAACGATTCGTCAAATCTTCGTCCAGACGTAAATTTTGTCCACATCTCGTCGCAGGCTTCTCATATTTTCATATTTATTTATTTAAGATCATCTTTTACAAAAAGAGCCAATGAGAGTAAAAGTTAAATTTTTACAATATTTAAAAAATACACAATAGAACAAAAACTTAAAACTTTATGTTAACAATTAAAAAAAAAAAAAAAACAATTTATGAAAATGAAAGAAAATTTACAAATTTAAAAATAAACTAACAATGACTAACCAAAGTTCACAATATAAAGCCATGTATATTTAAGAATTTTCCACCAAATGCCTAAAAGCTGCCTTATCAAATTGCGTAGTATGTTTAAGGGTAGGGCGTTATAATGCCTGATAGCACAAACAAGAAACTGACGTTCAGTGCTGAGACACGAGAATCTAGGTTGTATTAGAACACGTGACCGCGATTAAGAGGAAAAACTAATTTTTTCATAAAGATACGAAGGAGTTCGGCTCGTTACAATTTTATTCAGAATTTTAATGATAAAAAATTTTAAACTCTAAATTTTAAGTTGATGACTCAACTGATTTACCTATCCCCAGTAGGGCCGCCTAGTCCGCGAACGTGGGTATTTCGGGGTATTTCGGATTGTAGCCCTCCCACTAGTTTTTTGTAGAATGACACTGGATTTTTGTATTTCTGTGACAAATTATATTTAAGCTGAGATTAAAGATCATTTTGAACTTCTTCGCCTGCTTTTTTGAAATGGCGAAATGAGAGCCAATGATTTCGAGAATCGTAGATTTCGATAACATTATTGAAGGTGTTGGGGGCGCCGTGGCGTAGTGGTTAGTGTGTGTGCTTACTACGCCGGAGGTCTGGGTTCGAATCCTGCCATCGTCACCTAAAAAAAAAAAAAGACTTGTTCTTTTTCACGGTCCCCACCTCCGCGAGGGTTTGACAAGCCCTCCGAGAGTATTAATTGTCTTGAAAAACTTCTCAAAGTGCCGTTCGGATTCGGCAAAAAATTGTAGGTCCCCTTGTATGTAAAGAAATCAACACACCAGCATACATTGTTGAGAAGTTGGCCCTGGTTCACCTCGAGCTGTTGCGCCACTCTATTTATTTATTTTTATTGAAGGTGTTAGTCAAACTACTTCCTATGTTAACTTTGTCTCGACATTAACAGATCTATTATATCTTCTAGCATCTCGGGTACTGTTTTAGTGTCATAAATTTGCTTATGACTATCTGAAAAAGCAAAGCATTAAAAAAAAAAAAAACTTACTTTAACACGGGATTAGATTTTCCTTGAAAATCTGGCCCTAAGAAGACTAAAGAATGAAGTAATAGGACTTATACATACATATGAAATTGGCCAAGGCAAGTTATTTTTTAGTGATGTACTTGAAAATTTTGTAAAAAAATATAATTTTCAAAAATTTTACTGGCGTATTGCTTTTTGCTCGGAATGATGCAACATAAATAATCTTGTATCCTAAATTTTTTATCCAAAAATATGGTTTTATCTTTAATTAGAATAATTTAGTAATGTTTTCTAAAAATTTCAACATTGGGGTTATGAGGTTGAAAAGCATCCCTAAAAGGTGAATTTTTCTACATTTATACTTTTTGACTTAATCGCGTAATAACTTTTTTCTGACTCTGACTCTGAGTTAAAACATTTTATAATAATTTATAAAAAATTGAACCCTTTGGTTAATAAGAGAGGGTTGAAATTACCCCTAAATATGTATATGGGTTTGGCAATTTAAGAAGCTTACGGTGTGGAGTTTTCCCTGGTATAGGTCCTTTGATGTTGCTGATAACGAATTAAGGTTTATTTTTCTCGAGAAATAAGGGAAACTCTTCAAGCCTTCAACAAATAAATTAAATGAAAATTCATAAGGAGATTTTTTATCAAATTGATACTTCGTAATTATTTGAATAAAACTAAGTTTAAATGCAACTGGGCATATTAAGAATCAAGTAAGGGTTCCTGGAAACTACGTCAATGCATTTTCAGTTTAAGTTTTTTTTTTTAATTTTGCAGTTTTGATAAGGTCAGGGCTCTCATTGTGTAAGCACGGCAATATCGTTTTCAATATCCTCTTCGATAGTTATGCTTTTCGCGTAAGCTTCAAATTCCACTATCGTCCAGTCGATATCGAATTGACGATTGACTGGGCCCTCATTGCGTAACTTTGCAGACGACAGTCGTTCGCGCGTAGCACTAAACGCTATCGTCAACAGTTTGCTTCAAGAAACACTATCGCTATCGTGTCGTCGTCGCTCTCGTTTCGGTAAGTTTCGATTAGTTTTCTTCTGTCAGAATCATGAATGAAAGCGACGCCATCAGCATGTTGTGACATTTGGCTTTCAAATTCAGATCTGATGTCATAGGTTTTTTTGGTACATAGTTTTTTCTCCATGTGTGATAATTGTATTCTGTGATTTGTGTGTCATTATATCATTTTCATTTTGTGGTTTTGAGTATTTATTACCGGATGAACAAATTCGTATGGTAACATTATATCATGAAGATGTAAGTAGCAATAAAATAATACACTAGAACTTAAATAAAAGTATTGTTTTATTATGTGAAGAAAAAAAAAAAACCGGGGAAAGGGGGAAATTTCAAAACTTTCGGCAGAATTGGCTCAAAACAGGAAAGTAAGTGACGATTGAGTTGAGAGGGATGCATTGAATTTATTTTAAATTTATTGATTTCACTTTCAATAAAAACAAATACGCTTCGCCAGAACATTTCCTTAATGTTTTTTTTAATAATTTGCAATATATTTTTAGTTCTTTAGAACTCACATCAGAGCACAACATATTTGATTTAAAATGCAAGGTAAACGATACCTATTTTGCTATCGTACTATCGCCATCGACAAGACGATAGTACTGTTGCAGTGAAAATAGGAATATATAAGCTCCTCAGCTCCGATGTGAGTTGATACAATAATGTTTATTGAATGAAAAAATTAAATCTAGAGAAAAACTTAAAACATAAAACAATTGAACAAAAGCTTAATGATTAAAATACACACAGTATTTATTACAAGGTAGTTTGAATAATTTACTTTAACACCCTTCCTCAAACGATTGTACTCCAGCTTTTGTTCTGAACTTCTCAATTTTTAATGTACATAGTGGCTTGGTAAGCATATCAGCTATCATTTCTTTACTTGGACAGTAAGTGCACATTATGTGATTTTGATCAACGTGGTCCTTGACGAAGTGAATTTTAGTGTCGATGTGCTTGGTCCTGTTGCTTAGTTTTTGATCTTTGATTAAACGTAGACAGCTCTGATTGTCCTCAAAGATTACTGTTGGTGAGTTTTGTTGAACTCTCATATCTTTAAGCAGTTGACGAATCCATATAGCTTCTTTACATGCTTCAGATAATGCAATAAATTCGGCTTCTGTGGATGACAGGGAGACACAAGATTGCTTTTAACGACTCCAACTTATCGTTCCACCGTTTATCTGAAAGATATAACCAGAATTAGATTTTCTATCTAGTCTATCTTCTGCCCAGTTTGCATCAGCGTAACCTATAAGCTTTTTGTCTTCTGATGATATATTATTTAATCTAAGATAAAAATTTGATGTGCCTTTTAAATACTTTAAAACACGTTTAATTTCGGTCAAATCTTCTTGGTTAGGACAGCTTACTTTTCTTGCCAAAATAGAAACGGAAGCAGCGATATCAGGTCTGGTATTTACACTCAAGTATAAGAGAGAACCTATTAACTTCTGTTGTGTTATTTAAAAGGTTTTCTGAGTGAGTTTTTCCGTATCCAGGGTCAAGGGGAAATTGTGATATCTTTGAATTTTCCAGACCGAATTCTTTTAATAAATTGTTGATGTAATGACTTTGCCGAATGATAAAATTTAGATCTTTGTCTTGAGAAACTTCAATTCCGAGAAAACAATGGACTATTCCAAGATTGCTTACTTCAAACTTACTGTTAAGTAAACTTTCCACTTTATCAATTTCGATTTGATTAGAACTTGCTACTAAAATGTCATCGACGTAAATTAATACATAAGTTGTCCCTTCCTCGATCGAACATTTTACGTAGAGGCATGGTTCTGCTGTACTTTGTATAAAACCTCCGTTAACGAAAACATTGTGAAGTGTTTTATTCCAAACATGGGCTGCCTGCCGTATTCCGTAAAGACTTTTTCTTAGTTTGCAAACAAAATTGGTATTCCCTTCCTCAAAACCAGGAGGTTGCTTCATATAAATGGTTTCATTTAAATCGGAATTCAGGAAAGCTGACTTAATATCCATGTGAACAACTTTCATACCTTTCGAACCGGCTATGGACAATAGCGTTCGTAGAGTGGTTTGTCTGACAACAGGAGCGAATACCTCGTCATAGTCTAATCCGTATTTTTGACTAAACCCTCTAGCAACTAAACGGGCTTTGTATTTTTGAATATTGTCTTTAACATCACTCTTTATTTTGTAAGTCCACTTACAACTAACGATGTTGACACCTTCTGGAGGAATAACTAAATCCCAAGTTCCATTCTTTTTCAAAGCGTTAAATTCTTCTTGCATAGCAGTTGTCCACTCACTTCTCTGTTCGCATTTGATCGCCTCATTGTAAGACTTAGGTTCTAGCTTAAAAGAATCTGGTGTCAAAGCTTTAAAACCAAGTCGATCTGGGGGTCGGCCCTTAGTTGGCCTTTCTGACTTACGAACACCAGCTTCATATTCTCAATTGGGAATAGTTTTATGATCGTTCCCGGGAGTGTCAAAATTTATGTTGTCATCTTCGTCTAAATCTAGACTATGGAAGAAAGAACGCCGAAGAAGTTCCAAATGCACCTGAGAATCGGGATGAATCTCTGGCCCTTGCTCAATCTTGTTGATCATTTCAGTTTGGTTGATAAATTTTACGTCTCTACTTATAGTGATTTTCTTTGTTTCTTTGTCAACTAAACGATATCCCTTCGAATTTTCATCGTATCCGACAAAAGTTAGAACTCTAGCTTTTGAATCTAACTTCCTACGGGTCTCTTTAGGTACTAAACAATAAGCTTTTGAACCAAAAATTTGTAAGTGAACTATGTTTGGTTCTGTACCCTCCCAAAGCTCAAAAGGAGTGGACGGGGTTGAACTGGATACTAAACGATTTTGTAAGTAATTTGCCGTCATAAGTGCTTCTCCCCAAAATACGTTTGACAATTTCGCTTCAGCCAATAAGCAACGAGCCATTTCTACAAGGGATCTATTTTTTCTCTCCGCGATACCGTTTTGTTGAGGAGAATAGGGTACTGTATATTGGTGACGAATCCCTTTGTTTTCAAGATAGCGTTTGACATTGTTAGAGATGTACTCACCGCCATTATCTGAATGAATAGTTGAGGGATATCTAGAGAACTTGTTCTTAATCATTTCGAGAAATATTTTGAGTCTATCAAAAACTTCGGATTTCTCATGAAGTAGATACACTACTGTGAAGCGGCTATAGTCATCTATGAAGGTAAGAAAATATCGTTTTCTACCTGGTGTAATGATTTGCATGGGACCGCAAACGTCCGTGTGTATTAAATCTAACACACGCTGGGATTTTGTTTTAGACTGTTTGCTAAACGGCGTTCTAGTCATTTTGCATTGAATACAAATCTCTCAATTTTTTCTTACACCACAATCAGTAATATGAAAATCGCTTACCGTTTTTCCATGTTGCATCATCTTCACAGCGTCAATGTTGCGGTGTCCAAAAATGTTGTGCCAATGGTGCTGACAGTTTCGTGACTTACAATCAAGACAAAGCCTTTTCTTCCGAAGATTGACGAAGTTGGAAAAGCCCACTGCATGAACCAGCAACTCCAATTTCCTTTCCGGTCGTGGTCTGGATGCTGCAACTTGAGTTGAAGAATAGTAATTTGAATCCCATCTTTAGTATTTTGGTGACCGACAGCAGATTTCCATGGAAAGAAGGAATGGATAACACATCCTTCACGTCAACGATCACCTTTTCACCTTTACTATTAAGAAGAGTAATACGACAAAGCCCTTTGCCACTGGAAACAACAGATTGACCATTTGCCACAGTCACTTTTTCACAAATGGACCTATCTATTGCGACAAAATCGGACTCACGTGCGCTTATGTGACAGGTGGCTCCGGAATCAACGACCCAAACATTTTTGTCGTTAGACATTGAAAAGCAATAGTTACCGATTGGTTCTTGACCTTTTCAGCTTCCAGCAGTCCTTCTTGAGATGTCCTCATACTTTGCAATGATGGCAAAGCTTTTTGCTGCGTTCTTCTAATTGAATGGATGACTTCAAAGTCGAATCATTTCCTGCAAATTGGTGCGATTGACGCTGGTACTCATCAATCAGGCTAGTTTCGACAACTTTAAGTGTCAATTCCTCAACTTTACGAGCTTCCAAAGCCGTCACGAACGTGTCGAAAGAAGGTGGAAGACTGCTAAGTAACATAGCTACGAGCCAACGCTCAGAAAAGTGCTCGCCTATAGCTTCCAATTTTTCGAACAACAGTTTCATTTCCATAATGTGCTCTGACACCTTAGAATCCATAAAAAATTTCATTCCACAGATCCTTCTCATGAGACGTACGCTGCTTCCCAACGTATTCTTCTCATGATGACTCCGTAATGCTTCCCAAGATTCATATGCAGATTTGGATTTCTTGATCAGCATGAGTTGACTATCTTCCACGGACAATCCGATGATCACTGTCGCCTCATCATCAAGCTTTTTCCAAACAGCATCTGGTTCAGCCGGAGGTAGCTCAGAAACACATTTCCATGCGCCTTCTCTCTTCAATATCAGTTCAAGCTTATATTTCCATAAATGATAATTTTCTGCATTTAGCTTTACAAATGACGTTTTCAGAAAATCCATTCTGCCTGGGCCCATAACCTGTTGCAGTGGAAATAGGAATATATAAGCTCCTCAGCTCCGATGTGAGTTGATACAATAATGTTTATTGAATGAAAAAATTAAATCTAGAGAAAAACTTAAAACATAAAACAATTGAACAAAAGCTTAATGATTAAAATACACACAGTATTTATTACAAGGTAGTTTGAATAATTTACTTTAACAAGTACTTGAAAGATTTCTTCCTTACGCGAAGCAAACAGTCAATCGTCAATTCGATATCGACTAGACGATAGTGGAATTTTAAGCTTACGCGAAGCATAACAATCGAAGACGATATCGAAAACGATGTCGTCGTGCTTACGCAATGAGGGCCCAGGCTTTTATTAATAAAAACTATCGATAGTTTTCTCTCGAAACATTCGATACTATCGATAGAGTCGCAATCTTCGAAAGCAACTTAAAAGAAATTAAAGAGTTTCCTGGCAGCAATCAAAAACAAAGCTGCATGTGTTGAAAAAGTCATTTGTGACAAATAATAACTAAAAAATCTGTGGCAAAACACAAATTTCAAGGCTGCCGCAAACTGGTTTCGCGTCAATAGCGCATGTGGGCGCACTGCGCATTCCCATACAAGCTCATACGACACAAAGAGGGAAATCGTTACGTTTCTTAAAGTGTCTTGTGTGCAGTAAGCCTTAGCTTTAAGATAAACATTGCACTTAACTTATATAATTCGCCTTGACCTGTTAACATTTATGACTGTGAAATCTATGAAAACCCAAAATGCTGCTTGCAATTTAAATCGATTTATTTTGCTGGCGAGAAGAGGAAACAGATTTATAATTTGGTAAAGGTGGTAGAATTAACTTAGTAGGATTTTTTTGTGATTGTGAGTAAGACCTACGAAGAGGAACCAGGCGCATACGTTGGTGTATAGGCTGCAGTGTGTAAAGTCTTCCGACCAATGGTTTGTGCATTAGCTACATTAATTTTTTTTGAAAAGAGCATTGCCATAATATATATGGACTGCTGAGTTGTTTTGGTGTCTCCGCTCATGGACCCATTCATGCACGGAGAAACTCGCGCTGTTTGGTACCCGTAGCCAAAGGTGGAAACACTGCCAATGAGAAATTCAAGTGGGACTGCTGCTTCTGCGACAAACCACCGGTACCAAACAGCAGCAGAAGCGGTAGCATTTTTGTGGCTGGTTGTGCATAAGGGGAGACACCAACTAGCAGTCCATGTGCTGGTTTTTGTCTACCCAAGTATAGATGGCACTGGAATAGAGTTAAAAACTTCCACGAACAGACCGACCGGGATACCTTATTCGTTTGGGTATTACTAAATGGGACCCATATGGTAGTTTCATATTTTGCCTGACATTTACATCTTGTTATTTAAAAAAAACCCTTCCTCGAATTTGCGGTGATTTCATTCATTCACGAAGAATACCGCAAGAGTCCATAGTTCAATTAAAGAAACTACAGAAATTATTAACCAAACAATTTTATTACCGCCTATGTTCGTTTATCTACTGCCAGAGAAGACTTAGCACAGTAAGAGGTGGCATGCCAGGCTCAGCTCCCTTTCGGAATCCTTAAAATAAAGACATGTTTGTGTCATGAAAACTGTTTGGTGTTGACATTACTTGCTTACCTAAATACAGAACCATAGGGATAAATCCCCAATGGAAGGCAGTCTTTGTTAGGTCAAACACAGTTTCCAAACGTTCCTTGACTCCAGGTGATAGACCCATTTTCGAATTTATGTGTATTTTTTTAAGCAAAAGTGCCTTATAATCGATAAATTTTTCGGAGAAAAATGTAAAAAAACACGTTCGTGCTTTTGACAGAAGACTATCGTTTAAGGCCTGAGGTTGGCTGCCATTGCAAATTTGTTTTGACATATGAGGCGCATTTCAGGAAAATGTGAATGATTGTGAATAGACACTGGTAATGGCCACATTCAGAGCTTCGAAAGGTCTATTTTTCAAAATAACTCAAATTAATATAGTCAAGGGCATAAATAACTGAATAACTAGATATTCAACTTCGGACATGTAAGAGCTTTGCCCACAAGCTGAAATTGATGAATTTACCTATACTCTGACTTTTGTGTTCAAAGGCGAGCAAATTCATCAATTCTTCATTGCCATGCAATTTCGTTTTCGAGCTTTAACATTTGCTGATCGCGTAAGGTAAAGTGTTGTTGTATCTTCTTACATGTATTCACCGACATGGAAATTTAAAGCTTTAAAAAAGCTTTAAAGGCTTTATAAGGAACGTAAGCAAATGGGAATTGGAGGGCAAGAGGGACGCAAGTTGAATATCTAGCTATTCAGTAATTTATGGTCAAGGGCAAGGCACATACAAAATGGCATGCAGTCTAATCTTAGCTAAAGTGTTTGGTGTTGTGTTATTCTGCTTCTCTGGTAATATTTCTATCAATAAATTACTTTTTCATTGCAAATGGAGCTTCTAGGTTAAAATCGTAGTTGATGGTGAATCATCCGAATCGTTAACAATTCACGCAGGTGTTCCACAAGGTTTAATTCTGTCTCCTATTTTATTTCTTATACACATAAAATATTTTTTAAGTTCAACCAATAATAAAATATTTACCTTTGCGGATGACAGTATTGTTATAGCATCCACCACAAACAGAATTCCTGTTAATGCTATAACTGCTCATAGCCAAAGTTGCAGTCAAATTGAATCACAGAATTCTGATATCAAAAAGATTGTTGTTGGGGCAATTCAGATTTTGTTGCTTTTAATGCTAGCAAAACACAATATTCTGTCTTTTCTAGGAAGAATGCATGTACTGTACCTGTACCCCCCCTCAATATGAAAGTAAAATAATGTATGCAAAAGATAATAACCACCTCCTTGGATTGAATGTTAATTCTAATATAACTTGGCACCAACACTTATCTAACATTTCTCAGTTACTTCTTCTTTGCAAAGCTTAGATAAGACCGGCATTGGAATACTGCTCTAATAATTTGACTTCTGCTCCTAAGCATTATCTCCATCTTCTTGATTTAATTCAGGAAAGATCCATTCGTTTAATCGGTACTAATGGTAGTTAAAGACTACTAAAGAAATTTTTTTTTCGTTTTTCTTATACAAGTATATCTTGAATGGAACTGAAGTTAAAATTGTGTTTGGGTAAGGCAAAATTGAGCCAAATGAAGATCTATCTATCATGTCAGCGAAACACCTAGGGTAGGGACTACCATTAGTACCATTTAAAACTTTAAATGACGCCACTTAAATTTTAACTATTTCCTTCGTGGCAATTTGCAAGTTGGCTTTTATTAAAATTTATTTATGAAACTACATTCGTTTAATCGATAATCCTGAGCATTATGGTTGATTTACATGGCCACGCAAAGCTATCACGAAAGATGAGCGGGATGCTCGATACTAAATTTTTAAAGGACAGTAAGGGACAGCAACATTGCAAATTTGGAAAAATACGTGATACGCATTTTGCTTGGCACTTCTCTTTACGTGTTACGAATGTCGTGTTACGTGCACGTTAAATTAATATAGCAAGTAACGTCAAATTATTATAGCAAGTAACATCCTATAAACTAAATGACAGCTTCTTACGTGTCCCTGTATGCCGAGCTTGGAGACACACACACACACACGAGCACAGCGCAATAACACATTCTAATCTGCTTTCAGGCCTCCCAGAGCCTTTGTGCCTGTTTTCATTTGGTTGATCCTAACCTACCCCAAATTTTATTTCTCAAAATAAAACGGAGGTTGAACGGTGGCCACCGCACTGGCGCTTCCCCTCACCATAGAAATTCTGACACATCAGGTTAGGATCAACCAAATGGAAACAGGCACTTTAGCTTGAATTGACACATTATTTGTTTATGTCGGCAAAAAACAAGCATGCCTGATAACGTGGTAGGTGATTTTTTTTGTTTGTTAAAACCATGCTTTTGTGTGGTAAATATTTTCAGGATTTTTTTGTGGCGAAAAAAACTACTTGTTCTTACAGATATCTTCAATCGGCTGCTAGATGCGCCACTGCAGCCGCAAGTAATATATCAATTATTACTGGTCGAGTCGCCAGTTGAAGATTAAACATGCTAACCCATAATTTTCTAAGGACGACGTCGTATGATTTCCAGCTGTTGTGCAGGCTCTAAAGAGAAAGAAACGCTACGAGAGGCAACTGTAAGGAACCAGTGGCACATTATCCACAATCGAGATGCAGCATGAGGTGCTGCGGAAAGCGCCAACACAAATATCGCCATGTTTTGACCACGAAGGAAGACGCTGCAGACGCACTCAAGGCTTCTCATCAAAATATGTATTAATTTGGAAAGGCTGATCCCGAGAACAGTGGCTAATGTGTCATAATCTTTAAAAAGTTCAGAACACGGTGGACCACTTTGCCGAGCACCACTACGCTACCAAGGTACTTGCTCTTAAACTTCGACGAAGATATTGGTGAGCTCACCTCACACCATGCCCGAAGACCCCACAAAAGTTTTTAAGGAGGATGCGGCGGTCACCAAGCAGAAAGAAAAGGAAAAGAAATAACCTCCAAGTATCATCAGCTGTCTGTCCCTCCTTCTGTGGTGAGCGCAAAAGTTTCCTCAAGTTGATGACGTATTAATGATCGGAATATGAAGGTGCTATTGACATTGGTTGACTAATGTTAGCCCCCAAAAAACGATTTCTTTTTTCACAGTTTGTTGGTATTTATATACCAAAAACATGGAAACAAGCTATTTACCAACTGACAAATAATATGTAAGGGGGTAAAATTACTCGACGAATGCCAATAGCTGTTTTGTAGCTCGGCTCAAGTCGCATCCTAAATTTTATAAGTACCGGAAAATTTATCAATTAATTATGTATGAAAAGGTATCAATAATAATCTATGTTTCAATAAGTTTGTTAAAGCTTTGCCTGCCCACAAGCTGAAATTCACGAATTTACCCATACTCGAAAAAAATAGAGAAAATGCCATTCGATTCCGTAAGTAAATTTTTTAAATAAATTGCGCAAAGTTAATTGTTGTTACATTTTCTCAGACGCATTCACCGAGACGGACAGGTTTTTAAAAAAAAATTTTGTAAGATTCATATCAAGCGTAGGGGAATGTGTGTTGGCCGGCAAGGGGGACGCCATTTATGGTGACATTTGTACCCCGATTCGTGATACATTCGATACATTCACTTACAAGTCGATATCCGACATCGGGCGACTAATGTCAAAATAAATGCTTCACTCACACACACTGTATATGTGAAAAAGAGCTATTCCTTATCTCTTTATTCAATGGTGGTAATCTTTATATTCTTTCATAGTTCTTTTACCACTGCTGTCAAAATCTGACGTCTTTTACATTTACCGACCGGGGGATGCCAAGCAAACCGCGTTTTTATATGAAGAAATTCAATAGTTTTTGTAGAAGTGCGAATTACTAATAAACTACTCAACCTAGAGTGTGGAAAGAAGATAAGGCAAAAAGTTATTGTGCTTATTTCGTTCTTTAATTTCACTTAAAAATTATTTTAATAAAATAAGTGGAGAGTATGGAAAAAGTGTTCCGAAGATGTGATCTCCTTGAATCCGTGTACCCTTTTGTGGTCGTATACACTGTTTCCACAACACAAACAACACTTTTCTTATCCTTTCCGTGTTATATAATGAAAATATTTTAAGCATTACCTAGGAAGCCTGATCAAGTCTACATCTTTACCGTTCATCGAAACACAGGGTTGCATTTTGTAAATAGTTATTCACGTTTATGTGTAATTTTTCCTCGTTTTCTATATAAAAAGCATAAATTATTGAATAACTGAAGCTTACCCTCCAACACAAAGGATAGACATGTGCACTCAAGAGGATACAAGCATCCACAGGTTTTCTAAACCCACCTCTGTCTATCAACTCCTACTCTCACCTCCCCGTGGTGAACACCGGGTGCCTAGTACCTCAACTGGAGATTGGGTTCCAACCCCTTTGGAAGGTTGTTGGGGGTAGCAGACGAGAGAGGGGGGGAGGAGTGTTCCCACTAAGGCACTTCTCCTTGCATCCGGACGGCAGCGGAGGAATTCCCCAGATGGAATCAACGGTGGCGTCCATAGTTCCAGTCAGGCCGAACTACTTAGTGAACACCTTATATGGGCTACTACGACGTATTCGGAGCTCAGGCCTATAAGGAGCGGGCTATCCGGCTCTCCGTCCTTAGAGCTAAGCAAAGGATCTGGTCCTCCAGGTTGGGGGTCGTGCCGTCGGGGTGACTTCCCGGCAACGTAAAAAAACACCAGTCACGAAGCGGAAACAAGCCTCGGATTCGGACGGATTTACTGTTGACGACCAATGCAAACGAGAAAAGGACAACGAGCTCCGGATCTGCACGTGGAATGTTAGGTCCCTTAACAGACCACGTGCAGCCGAGCAACTAGCGGAGGCCCTTAACGACTGCAAGGCAGACATTACTGCCATCCAAGAAATGCGGTGGGACGGGCCGGGCAAAAGAAGGATGAAAAACTGCGACATCTACTACGGCGACTGCTATCGGCATCAAAGACAGCGCCTATTTGGATGTGGTTTCGTTGTTGGAGGCAGACTTAGGCAAAAAGTCTTGAGCTTCAACCCTGTAAGCGAGCGCCTCGCGACGATCCGCATCAAGGCTAAATTCGCCAACATTAGCCTGATATGCGCACATGCCCCCACAGAGGAGAAAGATGACGAGACCAAAGATATGTTCTACGAGCTCCTGGACAAAACTTATGAGCAGTGCCCTAGCTACGACATTAAAATTGTCCTAGGCGATTTTAATGCCAAGCTAGGAAGGGAGGGCATCTTTGGTCGTACTGTCGGAAAGTATAGCCTGCACGACACGACCTCCGATAACGGATTCAGGCTGATCGACTTTGCTGCGGGGCGAACCGTTGTGGTAGCTAGTACACAGTTCCCGCATCTCAATATCCACAAAGGGACATGGAGATCTCCCGATCAATCAACCGTCAACCAGATTGACCATATTGCGATCGACGCAAGGCACTCCTCCAGTATCATGGATGTCCGAACTTTCCGAGGGGCCAACATTGACTCGGATCACTACCTTGTTGTAGCCAAGGTACGGCTGCGGATATCCCGACCAGCGCCAAGTAATGGAAATACTGTGAGGAAGTTTGACGTCGGCCGACTACAATCGCAAGAGATCGCCAGGTCCTTCTCCAACCGAGTCTCTCAAAACCTTCTACGAAGTCCTATGCAACCAGCATCAAGTATTGATAGCCAGTGGCAACATTGCCAAAATGCCATCAGAGACGCCGCCTCTGAAGTGCTGGGTTTCACACGGCGACCACAACGAAACCCCTGGTTTGACGATGAATGCCGGCAAGCACATGCAGCTAAACAGGAAGCATACAAAGCGGCGCTGCACAGAAGGACTAGAGCTGCTCGCGAGCTCTACGAGCAGAGGAGGAGAGAGGAGCACCGGCTTCTCCGAAGGAAAAAGAGAGAGCACGAGAAGCGCGCGGTTGAAGAGATAGAGAGATGTTACAACAGGAATGAGGTTAGAAAGTTTTACCAAAGGATCAAAAGGTCCTGCCAAGGGTATAAACTTCGAACTGAAGCCTGTAAGGACCATCAAGGGAACATCGTTGTAGAATCGCAGTCGGTGCTGAGGATTTGGAAAGACCACTTCTGCAGACTGTATAACGGCGAGGAAGAGCCAAATACCGCTGTCAGGCAGAACGAACCATTCAACCCGGGCGAAGACGTTACCGACGAAGCATACGAACGATACCGCCCACCCGACCTGGAGGAGGTGAAAGTAGCTGTGTCTAAGCTCAAGTGCAACAAAGCAGCCGGAGCAGACGGCCTAGCTGCCGAACTTTTTAAATCCGCTGGCGATGAGCTGGTTAGGAGCATGCACCAGCTCATCTGCAAGATATGGTCGGAAGAAAGCATGCCCGACGCATGGAACCTCAGCATTGTTTGCCCGATCCTGAAGAAAGGAGACCCTCTGAGTTGTGCCAACTACAGAGGCATAAGTCTTCTTAACATCGCATACAAGATCTTTTCTGCTGTACTGTGTGAACGCCTGAAGCCGTTTGTCAACAATCTGATAGGCACATATCAGTGTGGCTTTAGGCCAGGAAAGTCCACCATCGATCAAATATTCACACTGCGGCAGATCTTGGAGAAAACCCAGGAATTCCAAATCGATACACACCACCTCTTCATCGATTTCAAGGCCGCGTATGACAGCATCTATAGAGACGAGCTATATAGCGCAATGTCTAGTTTTGGCATCCCTGCCAAACTCGTCAGTCTGTGCAGGATGACGATGGAAAACTCACGCTGTTCCGTCAAGGTCGGCAAAGACCTCACCGACCCCTTTGATGTCAAAAAAGGATTTAGACAAGGCGACGCGCTGTCATGCGACTTCTTTAACATCATACTTGAGAGAATTGTGCAGAACTCTCGCGCCAACACCAGAGGTACAATCTTTCAAAAGTCCGTTCAACTACTTGCATACGCAGACGACATTGACATAATCGGTAGAACAAAGCGTGATGTCAGTGAAGCCTTCGTGAGTATTGGGACGGAAGCGGCGAATATGGGTTTAGCAGTCAATGAGGGCAAAACCAAGTATATGCTGTCATCAAGAAAAGACACCCAACACCGACGTCTTGGACAAAACATCACCATCGACAGCTATAACTTTGAGGTAGTTAGGGACTTTGTCTACCTTGGTTCCGCTATCAATTCAGACAATGACACCAGCGCTGAAATCAAACGAAGGATAACTCTTGCCAATCGCTGTTTCTTTGGGCTAAGAAGGCAATTGAGTAGCAAAGCCCTCTCTCGAGCAACTAAAGTGTCCATGTATAAGACCCTCATCATCCCAGTCCTGCTTTACGGTGCAGAAGCATGGACTCTGTCAAAGGCGGATGAAAACACTTTAGGCTGCTTCGAGAGGAAAATTCTTCGGACGATTTACGGTCCCGTCTGCATAGACGGAGAGTGGAGGAGGAGATATAACATCGAACTGTACGGGCTGTACAGCGATACCGACCTAGCCAAAAGAGTCAAAACACAACGTCTACGATGGCTGGGTCATTTAGAGCGGATGGACACCAACGCCCCGGCCCGGAAAATCTTCGAATCCACACCGCAGGGACGACGCGGTAGAGGAGCACCGAGACTCAGGTGGCGCACGCAAGTGGAAGGGGACCTCAGCCAACTTCGCGTGCGAAACTGGAGACGGCTAGCTAGAGACAGAGCTGGCTGGCGAAGCTTGTTGGCCGAGGCCCAGGTCCACCCCGGACTGTAGCGCCACCTTAAGTAAGTAAGTACCCTCCAACACCCATTTGTTGACGTTTTTTATAAAGTCTTTAAAGCCTTAAATTTCCATGTCGGTGAATACATGTAAGAAGATACAACAAATTACCTTACGCGATCAGCTGATGTAAAAGCTCCAAAACGGAATTGCATAGAAATGACGAATTGATGAATTTACTCACATTTGTAACCAAATGTCGGCGAAAAAGGTACTTTGTTTGGCATCCCACACTCGATAATACCAGTAGACGTCAAAATGTTAAATGATCTATTCATGGTGTGCACTTATGGCAGTGATGGCAAATCAGAAGCCAAAACAAACTGAACGCACTCATTACACTCAACTTGACATTTACGCACAGAAACGTATAAAATTGTTTAACCCACAAAAGTTCTTGTATATTTCAAGTTGGAAGTATATTCTACCAATTCTGCTAATATAAATACTGGTGCAAGTAATATTCGTAATGCCCAAAGCAATTTAACTACTCGTTTAAGAGGTATCCCGCTAATTTTGTGTTTATCAACTCAATTAAATACATGTATTTTTCCAGAATGACCACAACCTATGAAGTTGGATCAATCTGCGAAGACTGCTTTGGCTATGGGGTGCAAAACTACCTCAAACTTTTCTATATAAATTTAGATGAACAGATCATCAAATGCGAAAGTTCTCGATGCATGTTTCCTTTCCTTCGGAAAAATGCATTTGTTTCAACAACCGACTCAAAACAGTCGCAGTTCGCTCTCAGTTTAGATGACTTTATAGAGGAGAGTGCAAAGCAGTTAAACGCTGGCCCCACCAAAACGACACAAGACGTTCGCAAAGACCAAATTGAAGATGTTGCCGTTCTGTTTGATTTCTCTTCACTCTTTACCGACAATATGGCTAAAGGTGAGGTCAAAAAGGAAAAGAAATATAATCTCGGGTCAAAGCCTGAGTCGTCGAGCATTCAAGACCTTAAGCAGGTGGCAAAGGAGCGAAAACCAACCAAAGTTCAACTATCCAAAGCGAAAATCTCCCGGCACTTGGCGATGTCAAAAAGTTGTGAGATTAGAACTCCCAACTATAAATATTCGCGAGTTAAAAAAGAATGGAAGGAACCATCGCTGGTTGTTGAGCCAGGAAGTGGAAGAGCCATGCGGCCTTTGGATTTGATAAGTCACTATATGAGATCCAGCAATCAGAGCTCATCGGACGAGCAAGATATTTAAATTAAGATAGAATATAAGCCCAGAAGACTGATATCGTTAGTTACATTACAATCACCACAAATTTAAGACAACTTTTATCCATTGTTTCTTTTGACTGTTTGGCTGTGACCAAACAAAGCCAAGCAGTTTGGTGTTTGATATATTTGGTAATTATGGCATTAGAATACTAAAAAACCAAGAAGTGCAGTACACGTTCAATGATAAATCCAGTCTGGAAGTGACGAGATTTCGGAAAGCGTCAACATTACTGGTACGGGCCCAAGAGGTAGCTTTTAGGTTGAACATTTATTTTGTTCCGCTTCTGAAAAGGTTGCACACTGCGTCGCAGCAACCTTAAAGTGGATAAAATCTCTCACTTTCTCCATTGGCTTACGTGTCAGGGACAGGAGCTTGCTGTTTTTGGTTGTTTACACAACGCATTTATACCTACGTCGTCGGACAAACGGTTTTTCGTGTTTCCCCTTGCCAAACGTGAGGTGCAATTCTTTGTCAAAAGAACACTCGACAGTTAATAAACTAGGCCTAGGCCTACTGCGTTCGAACTTGAGATGGTTTGCGTTTTCTTTTCCATTATAAATATAAGGCGATATCCCCATTGACCCTTGAACGAAAGATTCCACGTCGCTACCACCCTATTTTTTTTTTTTTTTTATAATGCACTCGCGAATATAAGGGATTGGATACCCTTTTTGATGTTACACATCTCACGAGCGGAAAGGATTAGAAGAAGAGGAAAAGGAGGAGAGGTACCGATGCACTCTTGTTTTGAACAGTTGCAAGTTGTATTGCGCAGGAAAGATTAACCGTGGGAGAGCATTCCACATTCGCGTTGTACGGCTTATGAAAGAACCTCTAAACTTTACTGTGCGTCCGAAGGTGGGCTCGAGGGTAAACTGATGTGCATTCGATCTTTGGCGAGTATTACGGTGGAACGTCTTTAGGGGCGGAATGCAATTGGCTATTTCGATGGAACATTGTTTGTGAAAAAAGCGATAAAACAGTGAAAGACAAGATACATTACGTCGATGTTCTAATGAGTCAAAAGACTTCGCAATGTTTTTGTCTCCAACAAGTTTTAACGCGCGTTTTTGTATCCTATCTAGCAAGAGCAGTGCTGTTTTTGGAGCACCAGCCCAGACATGGGAATTATATTCCAACTTGGGGCGAATATATGCCTTATATAAAATAGCCAAATCAGAGGGGGTGAAATGCTTCTTGCATCTTTTAAGGAAGCCTAGGCATTTCGCAGCGTTCTTGGCGACGTCGAATATGTGGTCATTCCAACTAAGGTTGTTATTGACACACATACCGAGAATGGAAAGCGTTTCGGCTTCGTCGATGCAAGTGCCATTCATGGATAATGGCTGGGTGATTCGGTTTTGCTTCAATGACAGAAGACAGCATTGAGTTTTAGAAGCATTAAACTCCACTCTGTTTCGAGATCCCCATGATACAATGCTGTTAAGGTCAGAGTTTAATGAGTTTGACATACGCTGCCGTTCCAATTCAACGTCCGAAGAGCAGGGGCGCGGAACCGAGAACGAATATGAGAAACAGAGGTTACTGTCATCAGCAAAGGAATGGATTGGATTAGTTGTAGCAGACAGGAGATCATTAATGAAAATGAGAAAGAGTGTCGGAGACAAAACAGAGCCCTGGGGAACCCCAGCGTTAATTTTATGAACTGCGGACTTGAAGCCATCCAAAACAACTTGAATTGAACGGTTCGAAAAGTAATTACTAATCCACTGAATAAGAGGTTCGTCGATTCCAAATGCACGCATTTTCGACAAGAGAGCTTGGTGCCAAACTCTGTCAAATGCTTTTGAAATATCAAGCGCAACAATCTTGCTTTCACCTAGAAGATGCAAGGAATGATTCCACTTTTCAGTGAGATATGCCATCAAATCACCAGTGGACCGTTTGCTACGAAAACCGTATTGCCGGTCATTAAGAAGTTTTCGTGTTTCAAGATATTTCATAAGCTGATAATTAATCAGCGTTTCCATGACCTTAGAAAGAAGGGAGGTAAGTGCAATTGGACGATAGCTAGAGGGAGAAGAAGAATCGCCTTTTTTAGGGACGGGCTGGACAAATGCTGTTTTCCATCTACTCGGAAAGAGACCTGAGGAGTAGGACCGATGAAAAAGCTTACACAATGGTTTTGCCAGCGCGGAAGAACACCTCTTCAGAACAATGGGGGATATTCCATCTGGACCAGCGGATTTGTGAATGTTTAGATCTCGAAGTACTCTTTTGACTGCACTATTATAGTTGGGTTCTTTACTGTTGTCTTCGTTTCATTATATGGTGTCTTAAAAAGTTTCAATTTCGATATTGAATTCCTCCATGGAATTCAGCTGAAGAGTACTATTGGACAGTACGGGACAGTTGTATCTTAACAGTTGACTTGTGAAAATCGATAAAGTGTTTTTCTAAATCTAAATAGCGAAGCGGAACTAAGTGTGACCTGAAGTAAAATAAGTAGAGTTTGATAAATAAAGTGTTTTATTACAAAAAAGATCAAAATTGGTCTTTACCTCCGTTTTTTTGGTCGTGTGTTTTGCTAAGAAATCTTGGCACTGATCGTCTTTAGTGGGTATTCACCAAGATTTTTTATACCCATACACAGTCTGTCGACAAAGGCCAAGTGAGAAACTTATAACTTCCATTGTAGAGACACAATTTGAATTATAAGACCCTTTACGAAAGTTCAATTCGAACCATGGCTCGTGAAGGTATTTTTTGCCAGGACCAGCGCAAAATTTATAAAATTTTACAATTTTTACAAGCGCATTAACTATTGCTAGCCAATGTATTTTTTGCGAGGACCAGCGCAAAATTTATAAAATTTTACAATTTTTACAAGTGCATTGACTATTGCTAGCCAAATTTTTACAAGCGCATTAACTATTGCTAGCCAATGTGCTTGTGTGACCAGGAGGTTTATTTGTCCTGAACAAAAAAGATCAATGTTGGTCTTTACCTCCGCTTTTTGACCGTGTTTCGCTGAGTGTGTTTTATTGTTAAATTATAAAAGTCAAATTGAGTTTTATTTGACGAATCGCAGGCCAAAATATAACAGTTATAATTCCGCGCGGAAAATTGATAACGGTGATTTGTAGAGGGATCAAAAACAATTATTTTTTACTTTGGTGGGGAGGAGTCTACGTCCCGGGAGGGGCAATCCAGGAAAGTAGGTATCCATTAAACCATTCATCTTTAAGACTTTCTGTTATAAGTCGTCATATTTGCTTGTAAAAATGTTGACCTTTTAAAACGGGTTTTCCGTAGAATAGCGCTGGGGTAAGTGCTTACCAAAATTCGCCAGACGCTATTTGTTCAGTTTAGACAGAAGACTTGTTCTTTTTCACGGTCCCCACCTCCGCGAGGGTCTGACAAGCCCTCCGAGAGTATCATTTGTCTTGAAAAACTTCGCAAAGTGCCGTTCGGATTCGGCAAAAAATTGTAGTTCCCCTTGTATGTAAAGAAATTAACACACCAGCATACATTGTTGAGAAGTTGGCCTTGGTTCACCTCGAGCTGTTGCGTCACTCTATTTATTTATTTTTTTTTATTTGTTCAGTTTGCCCCCTCCTACAGAATCGAGAAACTGTTTTATTACTCTACCCAGGGTATATAATGTTCAGTGTTTAGCTTGTAACGCAGTAAAATAATCACCATAGACCCCTAAGACCATTTAGAGACATGAATGGGACCGACAGGCCACTATGGTATGTGACGTATGGTATGTGCGACCATCTATAATTTAAAAAAAAATACTTTTTTCAAACTTTAGCTATGTATGTTACGATGGTACTAGCGCACTTCGTCTTCGGTATGTAACATTGCTTTGTAAATCTCTTTGAGGTCGCAGAAAAAGTTTGCTTTTTCATTGACCACGCCTATTTTTTTAAAGATTGTCTTAGACTGTTTTAATGACTGTCTTACAATAAATATATATAAAATTTGACTAAAAATTATATGACAAAAGTTTTAGATATAAGCATTTGCTTACTTTTTTGTATATATGTATATGCCGTGGCGTATAAAGAATTAAACAGCTATATTTTTGTATCCCGGCCACATTTTGGAGGGGTGACAGTTTCCTTTTATGGAAAGGTAGAGTATTTTGCAATCCGTCACAGGCAGACTGAAGTTTTTACATACTGTAATATTCTGGCCTAGGGTTCGTCAAATAAAACTCAATTTGACTTTTATAATGAAACACTTTATTTATCACATAAACTTATTTAAATTCAAATCACACTGTTATTCAGTTTTACTACTTAGAAAAGAATTCAACACTTCACTTCAATTCAATCACTTTTTACTTCATTACCGATTTTCACAAGTAAACGTTTAAAATATAACTGTCTCGTCCGAGCCTGTCATCCATGTATTTATACAAATTCATCATGTTCTCGACGGTTCGACGCTGGTAATTTTCCATTGAAATCCATGGAGGGGAAGTCCGATATCGAATTCGAACTTCGGCGGTCTGCTGTCAGATGACTGGAATGACAGTTGGGTATGTTCGTTCAGTGAATCGAGCGGGTGTGTTCGTAGAGTAAATCGATGGGTGCATTCAGCGACTCCTGCATGTTGTTTTATTTCTTGTCGCCACATGACAATGCCGCGCTCTTAGTTTTGGTCTTGATGCGGTCGCTTCCATCATCATCATCATTTTCGAAATGCCGCTTATCCTTTAATAGGGTCGCGGAGCGAGGGTGGCTAAATGGTCCTTCCATCTATCTCGATCCTCCGCCACCAACTCAAGAGACTCCGGCGCAATCCCCAGGCGGGACTCAGAGAGGTTCTTTACCTGATTCCACCACCTGTTTCTTGGCCTACCAGGGGAGCGACGCGCTCGCATCTCGGCTAGCATGACCTGTCTAGGAAGTGTGTCAGGGGGGCATGCGAACAACGTGTCCAAACCATCGAAGAATCGATCGCTCCACTCGGAGAAGTAGCTGCTCAGCATTAAGATTCCTACGAATACTGACGTTTCTCATACTCTAAGAGGCAATGACTGCCGATAAAAACAGCTGCCATTCCTCCTCTACATTCAAAAGGTCAGTTGGAATTTGTTCAAACTTCTCCGAAACATGTGCAAAACGCTCTCTGAAATCAGAACCTTTTCCACCGTATTCGGGTCAGCAGTCTTGGTTTTCGCCTGGGTGGCAAAGGAATACTGCCACTAAAAACAATTTACACAGCACTAAGTGGTGATCAGTTGACAACTCAGCTCCCTTAAAAACTCGAACATCACAAATCATTCTTTGAACACACGATGGTGGTCGCTTGCAAATTTTATGTTTCTTCTGGTTCTCTGGTGGATGTCATAAATCCTTTCTCTAAGGTCCACCACGTGGCGTAGTTTTCTTCGCATGTTGGGCCTTCAGTGGGAAAGCTGAATTTAAGCTCACTGGGTAGCCTAGCAGTCCGGCCAAATAAGACTTCAGATAGAGTGTATCCAGTTGCTTGTACTATGAATAGCGTTTCGGTAGGCCATGAGGAATAAATGTATTCGTCGATCCCGATCCCGTTGATTCTTGTCTTGTTGATTAGTGTCTTGTTGAAGCGTTCTACCATTCCATTCGATTGTGGATGAAGGGGTGTGGTCCGTGTCTTCTGTAGTCCGACTTCGACTAGAAGTTTCTTTCTTGGTCGGAATGTAATTCCATTGGCACTCCGACCAAGCAATGCGCACCTAGTTGTCCACTTTGTGGTCGACAACGGGTTTCGCTTCTTAATTTGGGATCGCAAATGCCTCGGGCTACTTGCTGAAGTAATCGGCAATTGCAAGGATGTAACGATTGCCGCTTTCGGTTTCCAAAGGTTTTTCCGTCCGGCCTTTCCCATTTTCTCCGCTGCACACCATCTTGTACCTGGAAAGTGTCCCACTGCGCCCAGTATGCCTTTAATGTAGGACTTCTGTCAGAGATATCTATTGCATTCATCTTCTCCATAGATTCTTTCCATGCAAGGATTGGCTCGATGTCAGGATCCTCTTGTTGCTCTGTCATTACTTCAGCCTTCTTCAGGTTAAGCTCTTATTCTCTAAGCAGAAAAACATTCGTCCTTTTACTCTTGTCGCACGCAATGTAATGCTTACAATTGGATTCACATGGTCTTCGGGATAATGCGTTCGTTGTATCTCGAAGTGGTAAGCCTGCGGTCGCTCGATCCATCTTGCGACTTGGCCCTCAGGATTTTTGAACTGAAGTAATCATTATTTGAGAGCTGCGTGGTCTGTACGCAAGATGAACACTCAGGTACTTCTGGAAATGTTTTGTTGCCAATATTAGAGCAAGGAGTTCTCGCCTGGTAACGCAGTAATTTCTCTCTGGTCGGGTTAAAACTTAGCTGAAGTATGCAACCACTTGCTCATGCCCATCGTGCAATTGCGATAATACTACACTAACACCCACATTACTAGCGTCTGCGTCCACAATAAATGTCTGGCAAGGGATGTGGTAAGCTAGTATCGGTGCTTCGCTAAATCGCTGTTTCAGATGTTGAAAGCTTCTTTCGCACTCACCTGACCATTTTAATTGTCTTCCCTTCTCAGGCAGCTGGTGCAAACACTTTGCTATGCCGGAAAAATCATTGATGAACCTCCTGTAGTACGTAGCAAGACCGAGAAAACTCCTTATCTGGTGTTTGGCTTTGGGAACTGGCCAACTTCTCACAGCTTCGATTTTCTCTGGATCTGTCTTCACGCCATCCGTCGATATCACATGCCCCAGTCCCCAGATACTTTACTTCTGCTCTGAAGAGCGCACACTTCTTTGGATTGAGCTTCAAGTGTGCTGCTCGAAGTCGTGAGAAGACTTCCGTCTTTCCCAAAACGATGACGTCATCCAAATATAACAGGAAGGTTTTCCACGTCAGACCATGTAAGACACGTTCCATAAGGCGTCCAAAAGTGGCCGGAGCGTTACACTGACCAAATGGCATTACTGTAAACTGCCATAGTCCATTGCCAGTTGTAAGCATAAGTAGTCCTCACTCACACAACTAAAACTGGTGCTTCACTTTTCCCCAAAAACACCACTTCCTTCTCTCTTTATTCAATGCAGGCGACGCCCACGGACTTTTCGAGCTTTCGATCAAACCTTCTTTTTCCATGGCCGATATCATTTCGGCGGCCTCATCCTGTTTCGCCAACGGAAGTCGTCTAGCAGGTTGGCGGATTGGCTTAGCATCTCCGGTGTCTATGTGGTGTTGTACTAAGAGTGTGTTTGACCATAGTCTCTATCCTGTAAGGCAAATATATAGACATAGAGGGGGCGTTTAATAACATTGAGGCAGACGCGATACTGCGCAGCTTGAGAAACGCCCAACTAGATAGCAAAAGATAAACTGCTACATAGGCGAAGTATGCAGCAGACGAAGCGTGTCTTATCTCCACTCATATGGACCCTGGTAATGGACGAATTGCTAAAAACCCTGGAGAGGGAAGGCTTCATTGTGAGCGCATACGCAGACGATGTAGCAATTCTGATCCCCGGTAAACTCCCATCAATCCTCAGTGACCGACTCAGCTACGCACTCCGCATAGTTGGAAAATGGGTCGAGGGTCGAGGACTGGGAATAAGCCCCTCTAAGACGGAAGTTGTGTTATTAACCAGGAAAAGGGTAGTTCCACCCTTCAGCAACCCAAGAACGGGGGGAGTGGAGTCACCGCTATCCAAATCGGTAAGATACCTGGACGTCATATTAGATTTCAAACTCAGCTGGAGGGATAATATAGAAGATCGTGTCAAGCGGGCATACGTAGCATTATACGCTGCCGCAGAACGGTCGGAAGCATGTGGGGACTGCAACCAAACATGGTACACTAGATGTATATAGTGGTTGTTAGACCCATCTTAAGCTACAGTGCAGTTGTATGGTGGAAGGCTACGGAAAGCATCTCTCTAACCCTACTAAAGTTCAAAGGGCAGCCTGTATGGGTATAGCAGGGTCCCTAAGAATCACACCCACCGCGGCACTGGAGGTACTGCTCAGGGAATCTCTACTGTGGCCCTCAAGATCCTATGGACACGCCTCTGTGGAAACTCAATGGGCTGCCTCCACAGATACCCCAGTCACGGATTACCTCCCTATGACATTCGCCTTTAACAGGAGATTCGCTACCAGAACACCTGAAAGAGGTGAATGGGAAGATAAGACCATTACAGGAGATGACGAGATCGCCGTATATACTGACGGATTTCTGTGGGAGAAATCTTTTCGGATTTATGACGACTACAGCATTTTTCAGGCGGAGCTGGCAGCCATAATCCAAGCTGCCTCCGAGCTGAAGAAACACAGCCCCGCAAACAAGACCATCACCATATACTCTGATAGCCAAGCGGCAATTAAAGCCTTGGAATCAGACGTAGTGAAGTCAAGGGCTGTGAAACTATGCAGGGAAATTCTGGACGAGTTATCACTTGGCAACAATGTAACTGTGTGTTGGGTGCCAGGTCACACCGACCTATATCGGGAAACGAAGAAGTGGACAAGCTTGCGAGATATGGGTCTGGGATGAATGCATCTCTAGCCCTCAAATCTATAAGAGTCCCGCTAAGTTCGATAGCACGTAGGATAGAAACTGAATCCTTGAGTAGAACCAACCTACGTTGAACAGAACTTGATACGTGCAGACACACAGGAGAGTTATGGCTAGCGATCACTATTTTTGGTCGGCCTAGCCCGCAGAAATATCCGAGTTGAGCGGCTAGGCATACCGCATCACGATTACTGCAGAAGCTGCAGGGACGTTGAAGAAATTGAATCTGTTCGTCACCTGCTTTGCGAATGCCCAGCCCTAAACAGCATCAGGCGTAGTACCCTCGGCAGTTACTTTTTCAACGAGCTCGAAGATATAAATAATGTAGATCTAAAGGACCTCCTAAGATTTGTATACAAATCCGGATGGGTCCGAGAGGGCGGAACACTGAGCTTCAAACAGCGGTCTATTTCTCTTTTCGTTCCAGGCATTAAGAAGGTTCCCAATGGACACAATGGACCCAATTGCTGGTCTAAGTGAAGCCGTGACTATTGTCAAAAGGGCACCCATCAACCTAACCTAACCTAACCTAAGGCAAATATATCAGCAAGCTCACCAATGAGATTTTCCGCTGTGGTTTGGTGCTCCTGATTTAGCCTACAGTCTCCGAGTATAGGCTTACATACCTCAGTCAATTTAGATGGAGAGACAGGACTCGCAGGCTCACTCTCAGCTATTGTCGAAATGGCTGCAACGGGTACGCATCTTCCGATCACCTCTCCTTGTCTGAGCTTATTTGGGTTCATCAGTCTTACCGGTACCACGTTGTCCTTTTTCTTCTGCAAGAATTTTTCCCACGATGTAACTTTTAAGCTAACTTTTGTTATCTGGCTTAATGAGATAGAATCGGTGGTTCCCAGGATCACCTTCCATACGTGTCCAAAGAACTGTCTCCGAAGAGGGCCGCAGAAGTTCATCGCTTCCCATTATCACTCGGAGATTCACAGCGTTGTCGTTTCTGTATACCATAGGGATCTCGACGGTTCGATACCTTAGCACCTGCGTTCGAAGGTCTAGAATTACCTCGTGTGCCTTCATGAAGTCCACTCCAATGATGCATTCGTCGCATATTTCGGAAGGAATACCAAGAATGCATGTGAGAAGGTTAATCCCTCTAGTGGTATCTGTAGAAGCACCGGCCCGTATACTTCGGCTGCTTCTCCTGTAGCTGTCTTCAGACTGTAGCAGCTGGTATTATGCAGACTAGAAGTTTTGACAAGGTCTCTTCTGATTATGGTAGCCATGGCACCCTTGTCGATAGTGGCCAACTTCTGCCCTGCGAAGTTGGTTCTTAGGCATTTCCCGACTGCTGTTGCTCCGTGTCCAGCAGGTAAAATGTCGGTCCTGCCAGATGCATTGTCATTTTGTCATTACCTAGAGCAATGTGGGCAGCTTGCTTGTCTTCGTGGAGCACTGCACTTAGGCTGTAGATGAACCATCTTGTTGCAGTTCCAGCATCTGATTTGTCCTCGAACATTGCTTGTGCTTTGTCTTTCGGCGTGACATGAACAACTCTACCGTAGCCATTTCCATGATGCGGTGGCTTCCTTGCGAAGCTTGATCTGCTGCTTCCATATGGTCAGGGCGAATGCCAAAGCATCAGCGAGCGTTTTCTTACCTGCCATTCTTACGGGCATTAAAAACAATCGATTTTTCTTCATTGTGCGATTGTTTGTCATCGCGGTAGCTTCGAATTGCCTCTTATAAATCGGCCATGACGTTTGACCATCGAAGACGATTGCATTTCTTTTCCCAAACTTTCTGCTTCTTGACGTCATACTGCTGATCATACTGCTGTTCCACATTTTCTACTTCCACTCTGACATCGCCGACTTTTTCTTCCATTATTTCTATTTTGCTTTTAAATTTTTGGTCAATGGCTTTAAATCTTTCGTCAAAAAAAGGCCCCGTACATCGAGTCTATCCTCAGTACCCTTCTTCTGTTGTTTCTGGCCTTTCTTAAAAGCATTCTTTTCTTCTTTTTGGCCGCTCTCAAGCTTCTTCAATTTTTCTAACAGCAGCTTCACGAAACCGGGCATTTCATCAGCATTACTTACTGTGATTTCCTGCTTTTCTTCTTGAACATCGAACAGCATCGTGTCGGGATCTCCACCTTCCTCAGTAATACTGGGCCGAAGTCGGAGCAATAATTTCTTTTTAAGCACCGATGTCTGGAGAGAGGTGTCTTACGTTAAAGAGAGGTCTACTATTGTCAACATCCGAATTAAAAGGAGAATTGCGTATAAAAGAGACCTCTCTTTAACGTAAGACACCTCTCTCCAGACATCGGTGCTTAAACGCAATTCTCCTTTTAATTCGGATGTTGACAAAAGTAGACCTCTCTTTAAGGTAAGACACCTCTCTCCAGACATCTGTGCTTAAAAAAGAGAGGTCTAGAAATCTTGCACTAACTTGTTTTATTTTGTATTGTTCGCAGTGTTTTTGTCGTATGAAAGGCTTCTTTATTAGTGTGTATAACATTGGAACATTAATTCGAAATTTTTGTCGTTCGGGATTTTAGTTTTCGAGATTTTTGTTATTCTAGATTATTTTGTCCGAGATTTAACAAACCTATTTGACCAATAATTTTTCGACTCTTATGAACATAGATATTATCTTTTAACGGCATACTTTGGCTCGTGCTCCCACCAACCATGTGATTCATTGCGAATCTTTTAATTAAAATGTGAGTGCTAACGAATGTCATTATTTTTAAAAGCATTTCTACATTTAGTCACTAAGGTTGGTTAACCTTATTTATTTTGACGTCGTGAAAACTTAGCGGCTGATTATCTTAGCATCTGTTTAACACTTATTCATTAGTATAGAAAACTATGTCCGTAGATGTCTATTTTTCCATCTGACCAGGTGTCACTTTGCCTTTCCAATTAACGTTTATACGAAGCAAATCCAATGAGACGTATAGATTTATAAAAGACTATGTTCTGGTTATTTGAAAAAAGGTTACCAGATTCTCATTTTAGATTCATCTTTCTTGGTCTATAATCTATTTTTTCTCGTGAATAGGTGAAAACCTCCACAGATACTACGAGGATAGGCCGCACGGGCTTATAGTATGAGCCTGAGCATATGGTAGTAGTGTGAGATTCGTAGTCACTTAAAAACAAAACCTCCCATCATTCCTCAAACTATATGGCTAAGTTTCCTTAACAAGTAGTAAACAAATAAGTTTTATATATGTGAACAAAGACCAGAAGCTTAACATAGGTATAACATAACCAGAAGTTCTACATATTTGAACAAAGACAACAATGTTATTGAAAAGGGATCGAGCCACGCCCTTTTTTACAAAAAGGGATTTTCAATTGATAAATGTGATTTGGAGCCTGACAGGAGACAGTTGGGATGGGGTATCAAACGAATCGTCTAAGCGGATTGTAACCCGCCCACTAATTTGTTTTCGATTTTATCTGCGGACATCTTTGTTGGTTGACAGCCCTTGTGTCTAATATCCTGTCTTCAAAAGGAGAAACTTGTTTAAATGAGCAGTTTCTCGATTTTGAGAGCAATTATTTAAAGTTTCAATATAAAAAACCGTTATTCAACTAAACTCCTTATATCTAATGATAAACAAATGTTATAAAGACTTGTTATAGAACCTCTCAAAACCATTCTATTCGGCAACCATGTGCGTTGCTGCTAAAAGCGTTAAAGTGCTAAAGCATTTCTACATACCGTCACAGACCAAATAAAATGGCTATAAATCATCTAAAGTCACTAAAAGAGAGATATTTTCACATAACCAGAATATTTTTGTGTTATAAACCTTATGGGGCAACGTACCGTTTAAAAGTAGTAGAAATTATGTTAACCAAAAACTCGTGATAGTAAAACAACGAAAATAAAAAACAGTGACCCATGACAGATTACCAGTCTTTTGAATTGAACGCTCTGAACGATTGGCTGGATTGAGTTAAGCAAAATTTCTGAAAATAGTTACAATGCGTATCACTTTTTATTTGCTAGTCGCCGTGGAAATATGTGATGCTTTTTCTGATTCTGTAATTCATTCTGCCGGGCTAAACATAACAAATAAATCTCATTTCACGGTGCGCAAAAAGTATTTTGATAAAGTGCTTAGTCGAAAGAAACGTTGGTTTGTGTTTCCGAAAGGTGCTAACGCGTTGATTACAATGGTTGTCACGAAATATATAATTGGTGGAATGCCTCGAGGACTACAACAAAGTATAGAAGTGGAGATGGGATTTTCGTTACCTCCTGGAGTTGAGGGCTGGAGGTCTGGAACTTGGGACTCAAAGGATAATTCGGTTAAACAAAATTCCAATACAGTTAAGGGTAATGCCGTAGCAAAACCAAAAATCGATGTCTTTGGCGATAATTATAACAATTGGCAGCCAGACTTCATTAAAAACCGAATGAATAAAAAAAAATTGCCCTTCAGTGATAGGTGGGTACGATATGATAAATAAGTGTATCTTAAGTTTATTTTAAACATAACTTTTTTAGGCAGCATCACGTTGGTGTTAAAAAGATATCCTTTTCGGAAAGTACTAGAGAGTTTCGTAAAAGAAACAAAAAAGCACGCATTCTTACTTGGAATCATCATAGAGAATATAGAGAGCGTCGACAAATTTTCGAAAAGTTTGAGGGGCTTGGAAAATAGTAAGAAAAAAAAACACACTATAGGCTTTTATATTTAACTAAATCGTTTTTCGCAATCAGTTTAGGAAACAGTATAAAATTTTGTATAATGAGAGCAATATGTGAAGTGAAAAATGAACTTTTTCCGGAAGGCGATTCTTTCATCCAGGATGTAGCCCGCATTGTTTTCACGTAAGTTCTTTGAAGTAAGCAACTTCAAGTAAGCTATCTTCTTTCATTTAATAATTTTTATTTCAACTAACACAAGAGATACACCACCCCATTTTACAGACTTCCGATTGATCTAAAATTCGAGGATGACTACCTCAAGGTTGCTAAGGATGAGCCGACAAATTGCGCGAGAAAATTCTTAGTGACGTGTCCTTACAGCCCGATGGCATACTTTCTGCAAAATACTCCAAAAGCTGTACCCTTCTCATAAGACAATACGATTTTGGGTAAGGATTACTCTACTCAAACAAAAAAACTACAACTTTATTCATAGTTAAGATATAAGTGCATTAAGACCTTTAAAACAATTGGCTTCATCCTACAATGCTCCTTTATGTAAGAAAACAACACAACTCCTTTCTGTAGCAAAAACAAATTTTAACAATATGGCTTAGCCTTAATTCACAAAGAGTTTAATTCATAGCAGAAAACTTTGCAGGGGGTACTAAAAACCTTCGCATTTATTTATTTTACATTATTTAAAAAAATTTAAAATCCTGCGAGCAGGATTGTTTGGATTAATTTTAAAACGTTTTCGTAGGTTGCTTACAAAACTACAGCAGTTTTCAACGTTAGATGGGTTTGGGAGTTAAACGCTGTTATGGTAGTAAAATTTTGAGCAGTTCAAACAGTATTTAATGAAAGTCTAATACACAGGTCATTTTTAAACACGTAAATAAGTGTTAAATAATATAATAATGAAAGCTGAATTCGGTTCAATGAACATCTCCCACCTGATGGGCTGAATTTCGTTCTAATGTGGAAGATATTTGTTATAATTAAGGTTATATTGAGCCATAGTATATTTTCAGTTGTTTTTTTGCTAGCGTAGTCATTATAATCATTTTGATCGATTCTGAACTGCTGTAGTCAGCCAACCAGTTTGGCAACTAATGAATTCAATTTAGCTTCTTCAATAGATGTAGGGAAAGCTGGCTTTTTAAAAAGGTATTGGTTAAGGTTTAATAAAAAAGTAATGACCAATCATAATTAGATTAACTAAAAAGCCAACCGAACGTATCGTTGCTTACATTGGGGAGCGGTCCATATGGCAAAGCCATACAAAATTAAATTTAATATGGAAAAGTGAAAAATTACAATAATTTACAATTCTACATACATTATAAAAATGGCTAGTCCTATGATCGTATACTTTGTAACATTTGTTTCAAAGTTTGTTTAATCGCCGTATTTTCTTCTGTACATTGTAAGTCAGTTATTTGTATGAGCCACGCCCCCAGAAATGGGCGTTTGCTAAAAATAAAATTCTTCAGTTCTTTCATTTATAAGCATATTTCGTGGAAATGTGTTAAAAGTGGAGACTAAAGCCGACAGAAAAGTTTGTTCTTATAAACGCCCCCCAAAAAGTGGGTGGAGATCAAATATTTCTATGGAAAAAATCAGCAAATGGGAATATCTTTAATAAAAGGAAAAGTTGGGCGTGCATAAAAATCGGCCCACCCCGTTAATTTCGATTTGAAATTATCATTAGTTCCTAGAATTTTTCTTGGCTGTGCTCTGGCCCTGACCCTTTAAAGTTCATCCTAAGGATGTTCAATAGGATTAAGGCTAGGGCTCTTTGCTGGCCATAACTATTATTCCCATTAGCTACTGCGACATGTAGTCGAGAGTTGTTCTGCTTCAGCATGAAACCTTTGCCCACGAAACCAACGTATGGCATGAAGTATTGACGGTTTCTGCCCACAGTTTCTATACACCAAAATTTGAGTTCCTTTGCTTGCTTAACTTAATCAAATGGTCTTTTGGAATATAATTTTAATTTGAAGTTGACATTGAAGCCAATTGGGGCGCGCTATGGGTCGATCTAATAAGACTCAATACTAAGTACCAAACGATATATAAAAATAAATAAATAAATAAATAAAAACCCAAGCTTAAGGCTTCTTGCTAAATTTTAAAGACCTTAAAACTTCACACATAAGGACAAATGTCCGTCCATGACTTAATCAATTCACCTGTCAATTTCGATTATATCTCTTAAAGGTCTTCGGTCGTTATTTTACTATGTATTAAAATCAAAATACCAAAGTAGGGCATAAAGAAGACCTTGAGCACGCACAGCAGGCAATTAGATCCAAAGCCACAGCAGTTAAAGTAAAGAACACCATCGTGAAACAATTTGCTTGCAAGAAAAAACTTCTCGAGCTCTATCATTTGTTCGATGCTTCAATGTGAGATTTGCAAGATTTGCTTCAATGTGAGATACCCCCTATTTATTTTTCTTACAAATTGCCTTTTGGTCAAGTTAGACATGGTGTCCAAGTAACACAGAAGCCCTTGTAATGACCACGCACCGTTACGTTTACAGCACCACATCATAGAACCTTAGGTTCTTGAAGCTGGTCTTATACAAGTAACGGGCCCCTTACATAAACCCTATAAGAACGATTTGACGTTTTTTAGAACTTAATTTTGGGTGCACAAAGGTTTCTAGTTCAAGCTCTTATAGAACTTATTTGACAGTCAATACATTTTTAAAAGTATTTGTATTGATAGGTACACACACTTTCATGGTGTTCACCTATTACTTTCATAGTTTTTCTTTTCATTGGGTATACATACATTCTTGTCTTATTCTTTGAAAGTTTTGATAAAATAAAAAATAAAATATATAGAGTGGCGCAACAGCTCGAGGTGAACCAGGGTCAACTTCTCAACAATGTATGCTGTGTGTGTTGATTTCTTCACATACAAGGGGACCTACAATTTTTTGCCGAATCCGAACGGCACTTTGAGAAGTTTTTCAAGACAATTAATACTCTCGGAGGGCTTGTCATATCCTCGCAGAGGTGGGGACTGAGAAAAAGAACAAGTCTTTTTTTTTAGGTGACGATGGCAGGATTCGAACCCAGGCCTCAGGCGTAGTAAGCACACACCACTACGCCACGGCACCCACCGGAAAGTTTTGATGTTTCTGCACAAATAACTTTGTTCATATTAAATGGTGATGAAACTAGTGAGTAAGAAGAATGCATTTCAACAACCTGATAGGCACATATCAGTGTGGCTTTAGGCCAGAAAAGTCCGCCATCGATCAAATATTCACACTGCGGCATATCTTGGAGAAAACTCAGGAATTCCAAATCGATACACACCACCTTTTCATCGATTTCAAGGCCGCGTATGACAGCATCTATAGAGACGACCTATATAGCGCAATGTGTAGTTTTGGCATCCCTGCCATTTGTTCGTAAGCTCTCACCAGAAAAAATGCACGTGTTAATATTTTTTGGGCCGATTGTGGGTGCAGACACGCCCACAATCGGCCTAAGTGTGCAACTACCTCTAGTGCTTTCAAAGCTGTAAGACTTGGTGAAAAACTTAAATTTAACATTTTTAGCATATCCTAATGATTATAAGACATAATAAATAAAAATAAAGTCAGCAGACTATCGATTGAAATAGTAATCCTTCAAATGGAATTTATTCTACACTTTTGTTTCAAATTGAAAATTTTTTTGCTTAATATATTATATAGAAAATACTTAGTTCTACAATTGCTTTATACAAAAATTTGGACCACTCCCACATTTAGACGCAGAACTTAAGAGAAACCTATAGTTTTTCAGAAAAACATAGATTTCCTCTGCATTTAGGGGAAGGATAAGAAATAAAATTTAGCACATAAAGTACACCGGAATATGTTCATACAAAGTTTGTGGCCGCGTCCATTTTTAGGTTTCGATTATACATAAATAATGAATTTGAAGCAAAAACTTAATTTTTTGTGTGCATTTTGGCTGTAAGCTTCGTTATTTCTATGTTAATATGTATTTATTCTTGATTATAGGACCTGGATATGCCACGCCCGTTCTAAAAAAATAAACTAAAAAACTTTAAACCTAAAGAATAAAATATTTTGTGTACCCGAACGGGGGGGTCCGTAATTTTAATGCACAGTGAAATAATCATCGTAGATACTTAAGACCTTTTAGAGATATGATCGAAACCGACAGATGAATCGATTAAGCCATGTCCGTCCGTCCGTCTGTATGTGTAAAGGTCTTAGGTCTTCAAAATCAGGTCTTCTTGGTTCTCTGTTGCACATACAAAGTGTGCAAAAGAATCCGTCAACGGCCACGCTCACTACTGACTGCAATGTGAGCCAGCCTCTATTTCACATTTTGTTTCAAAATACCTTTTGGTCAAGTTAGACTAGGCATAGGAATTTAAATTTTGCTATTGAGCAATATAATTGGCCCAAGACCTTTAACAAGGCAAAAATTTGCGTGGGACAGCCCACAATATCGACCATGTCCACTTTTAACGTGTTAGATCTTAAAAAATTAAAAACAAATATTAAAGATTTGTATTACAATTTGCTAATTTGTTCTCTCCATACAAGGTTTTGAGCTCCGCCCACTTTTAAGGGGCGTTTTCAGGAAAAAACTGTTTTTTTCTGAAATAATTTTTGTTTTTCCCGTATTTGCTATGATTCTAACGAAATTACAATTAATTGAATTTAATTTTTAGCCCATGCCCACTTTTGGGGGCGTGACCTATACAAATAATATATGAATTCGGGCCAAGAAACTTTAAGATTTGGTGTTAAATGGAATAAAGGGTCGGGTATATAGAAGTCTGCCACATTCGAACTCTTGCACTTACTCACTTGTTTTAAGTTAATAAATGATTCGTGAATGGTAACGGAAAGGGGATAGAAATAAAAAACTATATAAGAATGGGAAGGAGAATAGGAATGGAAAGAGGAATAGGAATGGAAAGAAAAATAGGCCGTTACAGACTGGCCGTTACAGGTGCACTTACTCACTGGTTAGGTCTCAAATTCTGAACTAGGAACTTGAGGTCTCACATCTGTTCTTTCTAGGTCCCAAAGCAGTGCAAGTGTAAACATTTTTGAAATCCGCCCACTGACACGCCCACTTTGCTAGTTAGCATGAAAATCAAAGTTTTCGTAGGAAATGACATTAGGTGTGTTGTATCTTTGCTTAAGTGCATTGAGCTTGACATTTAATGAAAAAAAAAAAAACAGAAAATTGTCGCCCCATTTGGACGTTTTCATTTCAATTCATTTTTTATACGGCATTTATTCATTATATTTGTTTGTAATCCAGAAAACTTGCAATTAAAGGGTCAGATATTATGTACACGTATACTATCAATTTTACTGAAATGGGGGCGTTTATTGCTGAAAACAAAATTTTTGATATAAAAGTGCAATCAACACAATCATTGTAAAAGAGTTGATGCTATTTGTTGAAGGCGATTCTCATAATCTTCACATAAAAAGGGCTCAAATTATAGAAACAGCAAAAGTTGTTCAAAATGCACAAGTTTTACGAGTCGTATAGTAAACACAGTCGTATAGTAAGTGCCCACCAAATGTCAGCTGCTGTTGTCCAACTCAATTGTCGCCGCCATGACACTTCATTACCCTGCCCAAACAAATTTCTTGGCCTTAATTTCGAAATTTCAAACTCTCATTTTTGCTCTTTCTCCTGCCCAAAGCTACACAAAAACCGTGTACGGGAATAGGAATTGGCTATTTTTCGTAGGTTTGGTCATTTTGTGTAAAGTTTAGGGCAGGTACGGGAACAAACCAATTATTTGTTTTTATATCACAATTTTTTTTGATAATTTTAATGTTAACATTTCTTCTAAAAACTTTTTTTTCATTATTATGTAGATATATTTAAGGTTTTGGAGCATCAAAGCAAGCGAACGAACAATCTAAGGTACTTTATCATCTAAATTTTTGGAGCTACTTTAAGTGTTTAAAGTACACCAGAAGGAAAAATAAGTTTTTACTTTTAAAATAAATGAATTAAAACGAATACCTCTTATGATACTCAGAAGACAAACAGCAATAAATTGTAGTTTGTTTAAACACTAAAACAATTGATAAAACATATTATAATCAAATCATCGAATCAATAAAGATACTGAAAATACTAAAAATAGATAAAATGAAATCAAATATCAAAAATCAAAAGCAAATATATAGATAACCTAAAGACCCTCCACAGTTTTAACGAAATCAGCAAAAAAAATTAAATAAAATTAAATAATTTGAACGATATACCGAGGTTTCACAAATAAAATACCTTTGTACCTACGTGCTTAATATTTTACATTTTTTTTTTGGAAACATTAAAAAGCCTAAACTATGAATTTATTACTATTAGTTTATTTTTTATGTGATATGTTGCTTAGTGTGTTTGGATTAAGATTACTTTCTTTTTACAATTTTCAGCTTTTATGGGATATTTTTAAGCGCATGGCGAAAGCTCAAATGGTTCGCTGAAACTTTTCAAGATTTTCAGTCAATTTTTATTTAATGTTGAAGTGTGCCGATTTCATCTTCAAAGGCGGATGAAAACACTTAAGGCTGTTTCGGGGAGAAAATTCTTCGGACTATTCCGTCTGTTATATCCCCTCCTTCAGTCCCGTCTGCATAGACGGAGAGTGAAGGAGGAGATATAACATTTAACTATACGGGCTCGACAGCGACACCGACCTAGCCAGAAGAGTCAAAATACAACGTCTACGATGGCTGGGTCATCTAGAGCGATGGAAAATCTTCGAATCCTACCGGAAAATCTTCGAATCCTTCGAATCAAAAAAGATCTTGAAAAATTAATGAAGCAAAACTGACTGCTGTACAAGAAAGAAAGTTGGAACAGATATGTTCATCACTATGCCACAATCAGCCCAGAAGGTATGCCCACAACTTATCCGACTGATACTACTCCTCACATGAACAGATGCTCCTTGCGACTTCGTCCTGGACACTCTTGGCTGACACTTCCTGCTTAGAAATGAGCCTCAACCTACATGCACCTTTGCCATAAATAAATAAATAAAAAAATTAGTACACCTTTGCCATACTAATACTTTACTAAACATTAAACATAAAACTACAGAATGTCGTGTAGTTAATCAAAATTGTGAGATTTTTTTTTTAAAGACAAGATTATTAATCTGCTGTCAATCCCATCGACAAATAATATAAAAAATATAATACAACATATAACAGCATCTTAAATAAGTAGAACTTATTTAACTCTCACATTTCCTCCCAATCAATGGTGAGGGGTGCCCATGGGTTTCAGGAGGACGAGACATAATTACATGACTCGCTCTTCTGTCATCCGTGAACGGATGATATTAAGTTTGTCACATAGTTTGTAACACGGTGAAATAATAATGGTAGAAACCCAAAACCTTAAGGGCATATGATCGAGACCGAAATCTTAATCGAATGAGCCATCTCCGTCCGTTCGTCCGTCCATCCGTCTGTATGTCACATGTTTTTATGTTTTTAGGCCTTAAATTTTGAGCTAGGGTGCTAAAACTTCGTACTTAGGGTGCACGTCATGCGAAGCAGTACAAGTGTAAACATTTTTAAAAGCCGCCGAAAGACACACCTACAATCGGTCTAAATGTGCACCTATCTCCAGAGTTTTCAAGACTGTAAGACGTTCTAAAAGGCTGAAATTTAACATTTAGCATCTCCTAGTGAATGTAAGACAAAAAAAAGAAAATTTAATTGTCAAACCTCCTCTAGTGGGCGTGGCATCTATTTTAGGGGTATATTTTCAAATGCAGTTTACTCAATACTTTTGCTCGAAATTGAAAAAAATTTGCTTAACATTTTATGTATAAAACGCTTAGTTCCACATTTTGTTAATACAAGACTTTAAGCCACGCCCACATTTGAGGGCAGAATTGAAGAAAAACCTAAAATTTTCCAGAAAATCCTAATTTCCACTGGCCTTGAGCCTAATTTAGGAAATCATGAAACAAAAAAGGAGCAGGTTAGGTAAACAAGAGTGAAATCCAGATTTCGTTCATATAAAGTTTTCAGCCACTACCCCTTTTGGGGGTCGATTTTTCAAAAATATTAAAATTGAACCAAAAAATTGCATTTATACGTACATTTAAGTGTAACTTGGAAATATCTGTGGAAATATCTTGTAATTAATAGTCTGTAATTAGAGGCGGTTGGACCACGCCTCTCGAAGTTTGCATTACTCATAAAATGTCAAAAAATAACTATGCCATTAGCATTTTACAATGTGGGATAGGATGGAGTATTCAACGGTCCGTTTAACGGACTGCAACTTCTGCGTACACACTATAGCACTTACTCACTGGTTTATTTATCGAATTTAATCTCTAAGTAATAGATTTAATATCACAGCCAAAGGCTTTGTAGCCAGTGCTGTAGTTGTAAAATTAATCTTGTACGCTTATGTTTTAATTATTAAATAATAATAATAATAATAATCGCCACATTACAATATTATCGCAATCACTGTCATTCAACGTTGGATTGCTCTTGGCTTTCAAATTTTCTTTTTAAAGTTTTATTTTCATTACGAAACATAATAAATTATTTTTGAAGCTTTCTAGGTCACCAAAAGCGTTAAGAAGTTGGCTATAGAATGAAAAAGCGAAATGCTAATTACTAATATTATAGTGATTTTTTTAATAAATGTTACTATTAATTAAATGTTGTTATTAATTGACGAAGTACTAAAATGGCAATGATCTTGATTTTCACTATAAGTCTGTGTTTTATGATTATAATACTCTTTCTAAGAGCTATCTTTGCAGCTAAGCTAATTAATTATTACGTATTACCATGTAATTTATACTGCTTGATAATAATAAATAATGATAATAATAAGTTTGAAACTCTTTTAAGAGCTTTACTAGCAACATTAGTTTCATTCTTCAACCACTTATCTTTAAAAAAATAATAGGAAATACTCCGACTTATTGTACGTTCTTACTATGCTATTCGTGGATTCATTGTGTCGTAATGCCTTTTCCGGTAGTAGCATCACTATTTCATCAGTTAGGTTTATCTTCCTTAGATGGTGCGATGGTTGTGGTGGTTACAAACGATTACACTCCTGAAGTGATATGCAGGTAGGTTTCATGCAAACCAACTTCTCGGAATTTAAATAAATCAAGCATGGGTGCTCATAGAAGGAAAATTTATGCTTAGCGGTCCGTTCAAAAATGGTAAAATGACCTCCTAAGGTATCGCTCCGTTGTCCGTTCGTCCGCACATGTTGTAACTTTTGAACGGCGAGTCCTAGAAAAGTCAAATTTGGTACCCCAGGCAGAGAAGTCTTTCCGGCATATGTCAGAGTATAGTTCCCCTTTTGAGAACAAATGGGTACTCTTGATGATTATCAATTGGGTACAAATGGGTACTCTTGATGATTGTTAATGAGTACTCTTGAATGGGTGATCTTGATGATTAAATAAATAGAGCGACGCAACAGCTCAAGGTGAGCCAGGGATCCTCGCGAAGGTGGGACCGTAAAAAAATTTTTATTGCCATGCTCAGGATTTGAGCCTGTAACCTCGTGAACAATAGTCTTATATGGTGTTTTCACCGGACAATAATCTGCGATTAAGACAAATTTTTCTTAAATCACCTCTAAATCACGAGATTTACCATACGAATTTTAATCTCTTCACCAAGAGATTAAATATTAATCTTACTTACTTACTTAAGGCGCTATAGTTCGGGGTGGACCTGGGCCTCAGCCAACAAGCTTCGCCAGCCAGATCTGTCTCTAGCTAGCCGTCCCCAGTTTCGCACGCGAAGTTGGCTGAGGTCCCCTTCCACTTGCGTGCGCCACCTGAGTCTCGGTGCTCCTCTACCGCGCCATCCCTGCGGTGTGGACTCGAAGATTTTCCGGGCCGGGGCGTTGGTGTCTATCCGCTCTAGATGACCCAGCCATCGTAGACGTTGTGTTTTGACTCTTTTGGCTAGGTCGGTTCAATATTAAATATTAATCGCGTAAGTAATTAATCTCTTCCACGCATGAATAACTGTGGATTCAAAAACCAAAATTCTTCGTGTTTTGTGCGTTGTCTGACTAAACAAATAAACAAGACCTTTATCTGACAACTTGGAATCTTCAACTCAGCTGTTTTGTGTAAAGGGATGCGCAGAATCGTTGATGTTGCCTTTGATGTGGATGTGGTTGGACCTGTTCAAACGGTTTAATGCACTGGGGAGTGGAATTTAATGTTGGTTGATGTTGAACATGTTGGCCTTTAATCGAATGTGTAACCCAAAATCACATCAACACATTTGATTTTGTGTTTTCTTGTTTTGGGCCATTTTGTTTCGTTGATTTAAGAAATCAGGGTCAATGATATAATATGAATTTAATTTTTTTTTTAATCTGAGTTGACCAACACAACAGGACGTCATTGAAAAATGACAAAAATGAACTCTGTTCATGACAAAAATGAACACTACAAAAACGTTGATTTTACGTTGAATTAACGTTGCTAGTTAACTTTACTATGGTTCATAATTGCGAATAAAGTCGTAGTAGTTTCAAAGGTGAACGCGCTTATTTATTTTAACGTTGAAGGGACGTTCTTTAACATTTTGAAGTTGTTTCGACGTAGTTTCAACGTTGAACATAGTTATTTTTACATTGAAGCATCTTTATTGATAATTTAAAGTTGCATCAACGTTAATTCAACGTTGAAACACTCTTGATTTTAATACGAAACGTAGTTGATTTTACTTTGTTCTGTAATTGATATCGACCGATTTACTTCGGTTCGTAGTTGATTCTACTGTGCTGCAAAGTAGTTTCAAAGTTAAACGCGCAATTCAATGTTACTCCAAGTTTGTTCAACGTTGATTCAAAGTTGGTTCAACGTAGATTCAAAGTTGAACGTATGCCATTTTACGTATGATATGTAGCTTGGGCGTTCATTATCTACACAGAGCAATAGCCTGGTGAAAAGCGTGACAGCCTGAGATGTACAAGGTCGCACGTTCAACCCTCAAGTCAAGTAAGTAACAATGATATTTTTCTTTACCATATAACCGTCACCTTTTATAATTATATGTATATACAATTTGTAAAAATTTACTACAAACTGTCAGACACCTAGAAAATTTATAACAATATCCAGTTGACAGAGAGAAGCCAATAAAGATAATAAAGAAGAGTAGACTTTAATAAACCGAGAAAAAAAATTGTTTTTCTTAAGTGTTTTAAAACTCCTTAATCTTATGTGACCATTTCGGCTTAGTTTAATATTATAACTATTTGGCCTAGTGGAGGGCCCTTTCGCTGCCATGCCGGTAACTCAGATTTAATTAGGTAACTCAGACAAGGCAAAATGATTCTTTTTTTTTTGCATAAATACCTACAAATGCGAAACAAAGTTTAAACATCTAGATGTTAAAACTTATTCATAATATTTAAAGCTATTGTAAAACAGTTGAGTGCTTATTGCCATTATTGTTTTTTTAAATGATGTTATTTTAAAAATTGTTGTTTATTGTTTTTATTTAAATATTATAATAAAAAGCCTTAATAAATACTAAAAAAAAACGAAAAATCAACGTGGTTCCCTTTGATTTTACGTTGGTTTTTCTTTGGATGAAGGAATAAAAATAAATAAATAGAGTGGCGCAACAGCTCGATGTGAACCAGGGCCAACTTCTCAACAATGTATGCTGTGTGTGTTGATTTCTTCACATACAAGGGGACCTACAATTTTTTGCCGAATCCGAACGGCAGTTTGAGAAGTTTTTCAAGACAATTGATACTCTCGGAGGGCTTGTCAAACCCTCGCGGAGGTGGGGACCGTGAAAAAGAACAAATCTTTTTTTTTCCAGTTGAAAATGGCAGGATTCGAACCCAGAACTCCGGCGGCTTCTGGGTGAAGGCATACGTCAAGTTAATCTGCTCCTTGCCGGTGGAAACACTTTAGGATTAACTTTTGAACTTCCTACGTTAATCTCTGTCTTATGTGCGGTGGAAACACCCTATTAAACACTAAAAACTACCTACGCGGCCACACCCACCCACCACCAATAAGTTTTGCAAAATAACAACATTTAAAAAAAGAAATTGCCACACCTCGGCAAAAAAATAATATAATTATTATTATTATTATTATTAAGGTGGCATATATATAAAGTTTTGATGCTAATACAAAAAAAATTGTGCACTGCCTGCAAAGGCAAAGATGTATTAAAAATTTATATCTAAGTAGATTTGCATAATGAAAGGAATTGAGAAGGAATTGAAATTTTTATACCCAATAATGCATAATTTGTAACATGGTGAAAACCACACCGTAGACCCCTAAGACCTTTTAGGGACATGATCGAGCCCGAAAGGTAAATTGATTAAGCCATGTTCGTCCGGCCTTATGTGTAAAATTTTTAGGTCTTTAAAATTGAGATAGGACGCTGAAGTTCAGTGTGCAATTTGGATTTAAATTTAATGTTATGTCAGACAATAACATTAAATTTAAATTTTATTTAAAAAGGTCTTTTCGTCAAGTTAGCAAGGCATTTGAGCTCAAATTTTGATGCAGAACAATAGTGGCCCAAAGCCTTCAATAAGACGAAAATTGCATCGCCCACACCGTCGAACATGGCAACTTCTTAAATGTTGAAGTGCATGAAGTTGCATGAAACAAAAAAAGTAGCAGGTTAGGTAAACGAGACTTCATTACAGATTTCATTCATATAAAGCTCTAAGCCACGCCCCATTTAGGGTCGATTTTTCAAAACTATTGAATTTGAACCAAAAAAATTGCTTTTTAAGTACATTTAAGCGTAACTTGAAAATTTCTATGGAAATATCTTATCATTATTAGTTTGTAATTAGGGACGGTTGGACCACTCCTCTTTTCAAAGTTTCTTCCTTACACTTCTTATTACACGCACACACAGCGTACACACTTTTGCATGTATTTAAGTCGACCCAAACGTAAAAGTTTAAAAACGTAGAAGTATAAAGTTTAAATCGGGAATAATCGCAGGTGAAGTCCTCTCATTAAACAGCCCATTTTAATATTTTATTTTATTTTTAAGAATTCTAGTAGGTGAATATTCTTTCTATACACTACTAGAAAGAATATGAACAATCAACTCGAAAAAGGTACGTGATCCTGGCTCGATTCGACGTGAATATTAAAAAATTGGCGAAAATCCTATTTGCGTGCTCGCAAATTTATTATCCCTTTTAAGCTTTCAATTTAAAATGCTCGTTTTTTGCGATAGTTTTTTAAAATGCACTCTCATATCCAAGCCTTCATGGCTGTTCATAATTTTAAGGGATAATCCATAAAACAATGTGTTAGCATGTGGATCAATATTTTTTCCTTCCGTGTTGACTGGAGTGCTTCATTTGAAATTTGTATCGAAATTATGAGATCACACAGAAACACATTAATAAGTATTTATGAGATTTATCTACCAACACAGAATTTTCAGATGAAAAGAATCAACAGTAATTGGAAATCACTTGAAGGAAGTTTGAAACGTTCGCAGAAAAATTTATTACTCGTAGGTATGTAGGTACCTAACCTACATTATGTTTTGACTGTGCCTGTGCAGTGTGCCATTGAAAGTTAATTGACACATTGACGTCAATCCCTATTTCCTACATAGCCTGGGAAGCGCACTTTGTCAGGTGATTGATGGGATAGATATAAGAAACTTTTAAGTAGCAAAGTTCTTTGGTTTTGATAAGTAGAAAATTGAAGTGCAAATTTGAGACTTAATGGATAGGTACTAGGCCTTCGAAGTCGACCATCATACTTTTTAACAACTTTTTAATACACCCATTAATTTAACTTCATTGATGGAAGATATAATCCATTGACCTTCATCAAAGATGACTTAAGCAGCTTAAAATGTAGGAAAACAGTTTTCCTATGTGTAAATAATGTGTATAGGTGTGCCCACTATAGAATTCGCGATTGAAGTGTTTTTTGAATAAGTTATTTTTTTAAGATATGTGAAAAAAAAACGTTAAAGTGGATCCAATTATAATTTAAATTTGCCTGAATAATAACCAAATGTTAGTTGAGTACTAGTATATGAGTATGATATATGAGTATGAATAGTATGAGTACTAGTACTAGTATTTGTGAGGAGTTTTCAGATTTATTTGACGGAAAACTAGAGGAGTATAGGAACTCGATTATTTAAAGCTAAAATTTTGTAGGTCAAGAAGAATACCACATGCTTTTAAGGCGGATTTGGGCCAAAAATTGGACAGGGTGGTTAGGGAGGGTGTTCTGGTGAAAATTCAAAATTCAGAATGGGGTACTCCATTGGTGACGGTGTTAAAGTAAAATCGTAAAGTAAGAGTGTGCGCGGACTACAAAGTCGAAGTGAACAAGCATTTGGAAGGCGTTAACCACCTAATCCCAACGGACATTTAAACTTCATTAGAAGGGTGAGCGTTTTACGAAACTAGATTTCACAGATGCGTTCAATCAAATGCGAGTTGATGAAGAAACAGGTAAAAGACTTGCTTGGAGCAACAAGGGTCAAGTCTTACGTTGGTTCAATGGCACAAAACCAATTTGTAAAATTTTCCAAACGGAAGTGGAAAAGACGCTCCAGGGGTGCTTAGGCACAACTTACCTCTTATATGATGTAGTAGTGACAGAGAAAAACTTAAATGAAAACATGTAGGGAACCTAGGTGGAGTTTTGACCTTACTACAACAAGCGGGCCTTAAGTTTAATAGGGACAAATGCGTTTACATCAAACCTGAAATCAACTATTTAGGATATATTGGAAGTAAAGTGGGGGTCAAGAAAGATCCAACGAAAATAAAAATCTGTTCTAGAGTTACCAATACCAAAACAATGTAACAGTTTTGGTATTGGAAGTGAGGGGTTTCGCATCGCAAGGATGGTGAATGATTATGCCAAGTTTATCTCCAATTTGCCAAGTCTACTTGCTCCTTTGCACAGGCTTCTACAAAAAAGGCGTAGAATTTAATTGGGACAGGGAATGTTTAGAATCTTTCAGCAAAGTGTAAGGCGAAGTTGACGTCGGAGGATGTTTTGGGTTATTTTAATCCGAAACACCAAATTATTTTATCTAGTGACGTATCAGAGTATGGAATCGGGGCAGTTCTTCTGCATCAAATGCCTGATGGTGGAGTGAGACCGATTTCATTCGCTTTTCGGACGTTAACAAAAGCAGAAAGGAACTATGCATTTTTGCAAAAGGAAGTCTTAGCGATCTATTGGGGTGTTCGAAAATTTTATGAGTATTTTACAGGAAGTCGGTTTTGCATTCGGTCCGATCATATAACCCACTTCAAGCACTGTTTGGACAGAACAAGGGCATTCCGGTAATGGCAGCTGGAAGACTTCAGCGATGGGCGTTGTATTAACCATATTTTGATTACGAGATAATGTATGCAAGGGTGTAGAAAATGCTGCGGCCGACGGGTTATCGAGGCTTCCCTTAAGTGTAAGAGCAAATGAAATTAACGAGGTGGATTATCTGAACTGGGTGGAAGATTTTGTGCCAGTTAGCATTGAAAGGGAAATGTTTGTGCGTTTTGGATTACCTAAGACTCTAGTCACGGACAACGGCAAACAGTCCATTTCTTCAGAGTTCAAAACTTTTTGTAAAATAAACGGGATTGAACACCTGACTGTACCACCTTTTCATGCATCAAGCGCAATGTTGCCGCAGAAAACTCGGTGAAAACTTATAAAAGGGCCATGAAGAAACTGGTATTCAACAGGAAGGAGCTAATAGATACCTACCCAACTGCAGCGGAATTTGTTTGGGTATAGGAATGCGCCTCACTGTACCACCGGAGAAAAGCCTTCAGCTTTAGTATTGAGAAATCATGTTTTTGGCTGACTGCGTCCAAACGTTAAAAACAGCATCGAGGCTTAAGTTTGCAATTGCAAAAAAGGAAAGACTGTAGAAAAGGAATTTGAAGAGGGGGATCGTGTTTAGGTATATTCAAGGATTTACGGAACTCAGTTTTGCAAAGGGTGGACTCCGGGGACAGTGGATAAAAAGCTAGGTCGCACAGTTTATGTTGATATGTCAGGAGGTTGATTCAATTGTCAATTGATGACGACAGGACAGTTTTACGCTAAACAGTTAAGGGACGATGAAGATGAGTTTGATAGTGAAGTTGTGCGCTCATCGAAAAGCGAAGCGAAGAAAGAACAAATTTGTCAAATCCGACTGAGGGCCGAAGTAAGACTGTGATTTCTCCAGAGGTATCTAGTTACAAAAGTTACGAAAGCAAGACAGCTGGAGACGAAATTAACGTAGACTTACCAGTATCGGCAACATCTGACAGCTCTAGTTTTGAAGCATAAAAAGATGAATGTAAACGTGTTTTGAGGCCTAGGGCCCACATAAGCCTTCCTGATAGGTTACTTTACTAACTTGTAGAAAAGAGGCCAAATGTATACTCATTCTTAAGAACATGTATTATTATTTGTAAGTTATTATAAAACATATATGGATAAATAATACAAACTAAAATATCTAAAAAAAATAAATGCTTATTTAACTTACTAAATTAAATATAGTAAGTAGTTTAAGTCTTCAAGATTGATATTATGTGGTTAAAGTAATTTGTATTGAAGTTATGGAAGTTGTTTGTTATCTTGGCATGGAGGTGTTATAGGTACAGTCAGAATTGTATATCAGTATAACAATAAAGTACCTTAAGTCTGGTAACGCCCCCCGCATACAATATCACCCATGTCCTTCTCTTATATGAATAAAGCATTCTGTCATCAACCTTCAACCGGTGTGTTTCATAACTTTATAACAAGAATGTATTAGAAAAAAGGTTATAGAAAAAGAGGAGGCTATGAACAATTCTGCTGAGCAAGCACAAGAATAAAAATAAGTCCGTCTATGACGGATTGCAAAATACCCTACCCTACCAAAAGAGGAAACTGCCATGCCTCCAAAAAGTGGGCGGGATATAAAAATATAACTATGTTTTCCAAAGTTTTGATAGGCTTTTAGGTCGTTACTTGATGTGTAAAAAAAGCAAAAATTGCTTTTTTCCACTTTTTCCCAACGTTTCGTCGTTCTTTACGACATCCTCAGGGGTTCCGATTGTTCTATTTAAAATTTTCGGTCTCGATTAGTTTAGAAGTTATAGGCAAAAAAAGTTAAAAAAGAGTGCAAATTTAGCACACCCGTAAATGGCCACAAGCGCCTGCCAGACAACTGGCATCTACCCTTAGCGGAGCGACAAAGTCGCATGAGCAGCTAAACCATGCGAAAAAGAGGTTTGAAATCCTTTAAACCCGCGAAGCAGGCCACTCAAACACTGTTGTCTCCAAAAGCAATATTTTTTCCAGAGAAATTTGTCAAATTTCCATTGCATATTCTTAGCGTTCAATCATAGCTATCATCGGATCGCATCATTGAAAAATTTGTTTTCATGTTTTTAGATGTTTGAGCAAACAATGTTGGCTGTTATTGGTATCAAAGTGAAGCTTATGAGTTGCCGAATTTTTTCCGTAAAAAAATACATAAAATGCGTTAAAACTTTTATGTAAACTCGCTTTTACTATTTCACTGACAGAAATCGATTTCAAGGAACAGCTGATTTCGATTTGTGTTTTTGCGACAAAATCGTTCCACGGAAAAGCATTCCATTCTCTTTCTATTCTCAACTGTCAGTTTTCCTTTCACTGATCAACTCCAACCTCAAACGCCTGTAATAGCAATATTGTCGCCGGAAATAGTAATAACGCCGGAAATAGTAATATTGTAATATGGTGACGAGAAGACATGCAGGAATCGCTGAATGCATCCATGGATTCACTTTACGAACAAACCCGCTCGATTCACTAAACGAACGCACCCAACTGTCATTCCAGTCAGCTGATATGACATGAAGTTCGAGTTTCGATATCGAAAATTTCCCCTCATTGGAATTCAGCGAAAAAGTACCAATAAAAAATTACCAAAGAGGATATATGGAACGTACTAGAAGGTGTTTATTTTGTATAAATACACGGGTGACAGGCTCGTACGGGACAGTTATATTTTTCACGTTGACTTGTGAAAATCGGTAGTAAAGTTAGTTTTTTTTCGATTTGGAGTAAACTTTCCGATAAATCAGGTTTTTAAAGATCTAACATGTTTAAAGTGGGCATGGTCGATATTGTGGGCGGTCCAATTTTCGCCTTGTTAAAGGTCTTGAGCCGATATTGCTCAGTACCAATATTTGAGTTCCTACGCCTTGTCTAACTTGACCACAAGGCATTTTGAAAGAAAATGTGAAAAAGAGGTTGCCTCACATTGAAGCCAGAAGTGGGCGTGGCCGTTGACGGATTAAGCCAATTTACATATTTTTTCTGTGCAACAGAAGAACCAAGCCGCAAATTTCAAAACTCAAACTTTGTTACTGAGAAAAATTGGACCAAGGCCTTTAACAAGGCAAACACGAACTGACGGTTTTAGTAGGTGCATAACCAATATCTATATCGGCTACTTTAGTATTATATACCTACTATAGTGGTGCATATTGGTATCTTTACAACATACAAATATATATTTGAGTGATCGGCACTATAGCTAGCTACGTGTTTTCTTAGAGACTAGGTCACCAATGACTCCTTCGTAGAATTTGAGTATTGATAATAACTGTTTTTCTTTTATCGTGTAAAGACTTTAATTTAGATTTTTATGGAATGAAAATGTCCCTTTCATTAACGTCTTAAAAAGGAAAAATTGTTTTGTTGTAATATTTTTGGATAAAAAGTTTGTGGAAGACGCTATATCCGGCCATGTTGAGACAGGCCTAATAAATGACAGCCAATTTGGTTATAGAAAGGGTCTTACATATAACATATCTAAATTCAATTGTTTAATTAAAATTATTTAAGTTTATTACAACTTTCTTGACAATATTATGGCTTCTGATTTTGCAGCTCCGTGCAATATGACCTCAGATAATCGGACCATATAAGTGTAACCTAGAGGTAAAAAAACGTAAATATATGTGTCGGAATATGTAGTATCTATTACAACACTTATCAACATTATAAATTTATTAGTCTTCTTTTGTAGGTTTGTTTATAAAATACACATTACCATACCTATGCATGTGCTTTGTTATTTGGTTTCTTATGGCACTTAAGTGTTTTTTCTTCTCTTTCTCAAGTTTTATTTGTATTATTAGCTTTGGTTTGGTCTATTTTTGTAAAGCTTCGCGAGCAAAAGTGAAAGTGAGTTGTGATGTGAATGATTGATATATTATAGTCCATGCGATAGACTCTACGATGTGTGCCATAAAACTGACGAACCAGTGGAACCCACTTTTGTATATTTTTTTTTTAGATACTATGATAAATTATAACAAGCCTCATTCTAAACTACATACATACTTATGTATATTCTGTAGGCATTCGTAAATCTATGAAAATTAATTTTGAGCACTGGTTCAACATCGGTCCTGTGGCGCAATGGATAACGCGTCTGACTACGGATCAGAAGATTCCAGGTTCGACTCCTGGCAGGATCGTTTTTTTTTGTATGATGTAAGCTCTTACACTTCTTAAATTAAGAAGGACAGATATTTTGTCAACAGTGTATTGTGATAAAACCAATTTTCTTTGTCAGTTATTAAATATGGTCTTAAAACTTTATGGTTAGCTATGACGGCAGATGCTACTCAGAACAACGATTTCTGATTTGATGTCTGAAATTTTAGGAGTACACATCAAATCAGAAATCGTTGTTCTGAGTAGCATCTGCCGTCATAGCTAACCATAAAGTTTTAAGACCATATTTAATAACTGACAAAGAAAATTGGTTTTATCACAATACACTGTTGACAAAATATCTGTCCTTCTTAATTTAAGAAGTGTAAGAACTTACATCATACAAAAAAAAAACGATCCTGCCAGGAGTCGAACCTGGAATCTTCTGATCCGTAGTCAGACGCGTTATCCATTGCGCCACAGGACCGATGTTGAACCAGTGCTCAAAATTAATTTTCATAGATTTACGAATGCCTACAGAATATACATAAGTATGTATGTAGTTTAGAATGAGGCTTGTTATAATTTATCATAGTATCTAAAAAAAAAATATACAAAAGTGGGTTCCACTGGTTCGTCAGTTTTATGGCACACATCGTAGAGTCTATCGCATGGACTATAATATATCAATCATTCACATCACAACTCACTTTCACTTTTGCTCGCGAAGCTTTACAAAAATAGACCAAACCAAAGCTAATAATACAAATAAAACTTGAGAAAGAGAAGAAAAAACACTTAAGTGCCATAAGAAACCAAATAACAAAGCACATGCATAGGTATGGTAATGTGTATTTTATAAACAAACCTACAAAAGAAGACTAATAAATTTATAATGTTGATAAGTGTTGTAATAGATACTACATATTCCGACACATATATTTACGTTTTTTTACCTCTAGGTTACACTTATATGGTCCGATTATCTGAGGTCATATTGCACGGAGCTGCAAAATCAGAAGCCATAATATTGTCAAGAAAGTTGTAATAAACTTAAATAATTTTAATTAAACAATTGAATTTAGATATGTTATATGTAAGACCCTTTCTATAACCAAATTGGCTGTCATTTATTAGGCCTGTCTCAACATGGCCGGATATAGCGTCTTCCACAAACTTTTTATCCAAAAATATTACAACAAAACAATTTTTCCTTTTTAAGACGTTAATGAAAGGGACATTTTCATTCCATAAAAATCTAAATTAAAGTCTTTACACGATAAAAGAAAAACAGTTATTATCAATACTCAAATTCTACGAAGGAGTCATTGGTGACCTAGTCTCTAAGAAAACACGTAGCTAGCTATAGTGCCGATCACTCAAATATATATTTGTATGTTGTAAAGATACCAATATGCACCACTATAGTAGGTATATAATACGAAAGTAGCCGATATAGATATTGGTTATGCACCTACTAAAACCGTCAGTTCGTGTTTGCCTTGTTAAAGGCCTTGGTCCAATTTTTCTCAGTAACAAAGTTTGAGTTTTGAAATTTGCGGCTTGGTTCTTCTGTTGCACAGAAAAAATATGTAAATTGGCTTAATCCGCCAACGGCCACGCCCACTTCTGGCTTCAATGTGAGGCAACCTCTATTTCACATTTTCCTTCAAAATGCCTTTTGGTCAAGTTAGACAAGGCGTAGGAACTCAAATATTGGTACTGAGCAATATCGGCTCAAGACCTTTAACAAGGCGAAAATTGGACCGCCCACAATATCGACCATGCCCACTTTAAACATGTTAGATCTTTAAAAACCTGATTTATCGGAAAGTTTACTCCAAATCGAAAAAAACTAACTTTACTACCGATTTTCACAAGTCAACGTGAAAAATATAACTGTCCCGTACGAGCCTGTCACCCGTGTATTCATACAAAATAAACACCTTCTAGTACGTTCCATCCTCTTTGGTAATTTTTTATTGGTACTTTTTCGCTGAATTCCAATGAGGGGAAATTTTCGATATCGAAACTCGAACTTCATGTCATATCAGCTGACTGGAATGACAGTTGGGTGCGTTCGTTTAGTGAATCGAGCGGGTTTGTTCGTAAAGTGAATCCATGGATGCATTCAGCGATTCCTTTTTTTTTTTTTTTTTTTTCCGTGGGTAGGTAAAAACCTTCATAGGCACTATGAGAATCGAACGCGCGTGCTCATAGTAGTGTGAGATTCTTACTCACTAAAAAACCTCCCAATCTTTGTAAGACTACGACTAAGTTTCCTTAACAAGTAGTTCATGCTTCTGTATAGTAATCGCGTTTGGCAGGCTACCTTCCAACGAAAGCACCTGCAATACCGTCATTATGTGCGGTTTCCTCTTACGACGCTAGATCCAACGGTCTTGTTCGTTGTAGTCGGCGTGCAAGATTTGTCTGATCCAGAGTTCGGATTATTTCGTGGTTGCAATGGCCGTGAAGGCGAGTGTGAAGTTTGCGAGCAAAGTTTCTTACTTCGTCGGTCACGGTTGCGATGCCTAGATCTCGATGTAAATCGCTATTTCTTATATACCGTTCTTATATACATTTACGATTGCTCTTAGTGTCTTATTCTGAAAAGTTTGTAAAATAGATATGTTGCTTGGTTTGGTACAACCCCAAAGTTGTATACCGTACGTCCAAGATGGTTCTAGCACTTGCTTATACAATAGCAGTTTGTTATATACGCTTAGTTTCGAATAACGTCCGATAAGCCAATTCAGTTCTCGTAGCTTGATTTCAAGTTCATCGCGTTTCTTTTTAACGTGTGGCTTCCACTTAAGTTTTGCGTCTAGGGTCATGCCTAAATATTTCGCCTCGTTTGCGTACGGAATTTGTACCGAGTTTATAAATAGAGGTAAGTTGATTACCCTCTTGTAAGTAAAATTTACATGCGTTGATTTTGTCTCATTTAGGAGGATTCGCCAGGCCTTTGTCCATTCGCATATTTTATTCAAAGCGCGTTGGAGTTTTCCCGTTGATTGTTCGACTGTCTTATCCGTAGCGAGGATAGCCGTGTCGTCAGCGAACGTGGCTATAGTCGTTGTCTCTACTTGAGGTACATCTCTTGTAAAAAGTAAAAACAGTGTTGGACCGAGGACGCTACCTTGTGGAACGCCGGCTTGTATTTCTTTGAATTCTGAGTATTCGCTCCCGTATCTCACTCGAAATAGTCTGTTGTCAAGATAAGACTCTAAGAGTTCATACATTTTTGCCGGCAAAACTTTCCGTAGCTTATATTTTAGGCCTTCGTGCCAAACTTTATCAAAGGCTTGGGATACGTCAAGAAAAGCGGTAGAACATATCATTTTCGCTTCTAGGGCTTTCTCAATTTCATTAGTTATTCGATAGACCTGGTCAAGTGTTGAATATTTGACCCTAAAGCCGAATTGGTGATCCGGAATCAATCGTCTTTCTTCAATTATTGGTTGCAGTCGTTTGAGCACAAGTTTCTCAAAGACTTTAGATATAATCGGCAGAAGCGAAATCGGTCTATATGATTTTTTGTCGTTCGGGCATTTCCCTGGTTTCGGAACCATTATTACCTCTGCGACTTTCCATTGCCGTGGAACGTATGAAATTCTCATTGATGCGTTTATGATGTAGAGAACCTTGACTAACGCTCTTTTCGGTAGCTCCTTCAAAATTTCCCCAGTAATTAGGTCATAGCCTGGAGCTTTGTTATTCTTCAAATTTCGGATTGTTTGACGAAGTTCAGACAGTGTCACGGTTTTCATTCGATAATTGTCTAATTCCGCATTGCGATACAGATCGTCAACCAACGGCTCCCCGTCAAACGGTTTGAATGTTTCTTCTAGATGTTCTGCAAATACATCTGCTTTCTCTTTGTCGCCTTTTACCCATTCACCGTTATCTTTTTTTATTGGCGCCGAGTGTACTATGGGCTTTTTAATGGACTTCACGGCTTTCCAAAGTGAATAGTTTGACCCTCTATCGGCAATCAAGTTTTCGAGGTAGTTGGTAGTCGCGACTTTTAAAATCTTGAAGTAAGTGCTTTAATTTGTTAGATAGCCCATTCAGAATGGTTTTATCAGGAGGAGCTCGAGACAAATGCCACCTCTTTCGAGCCTTTCTCTTTTCGCGTATGAGCTCTTCAATTTCGCGCGGGTAAATTGATCCGCTTTTCCTTACTCCAGTCTTCCGGAAAGAAGTATTGTTCCAAGCAGCGTCTTGGATAGTTCTAACGAGTTTATCGACTTCGTCTTCTATTTCTAAAGGGGTTGTAAGTGGTACATGTAGATACATTTAGATACATTTAGATACATTTAGATGTAGATACATTTTCTTTACAGTATTTCCTAAAGCCATCCCAGTCGGTGTTGTTATTCGTTAGCCTAGGCGCTCTCTCAGTTCCGCTATCAATTCAGACAATGACACCAGCGCTGAAATCAAACGAAGGATAACTCTTGCCAATCGCTGTTTCTTTGGGCTAAGAAGGCAATTGAGTAGCAAAGCCCTCTCTCGAGCAACTAAAGTGTCCATGTATAAGACCCTCATCATCCCAGTCCTGCTTTACGGTGCAGAAGCATGGACTCTGTCAAAGGCGGATGAAAACACTTTAGGCTGCTTCGAGAGGAAAATTCTTCGGACGATTTACGGTCCCGTCTGCATAGACGGAGAGTGGAGGAGGAGATATAACATCGAACTGTACGGGCTGTACAGCGATACCGACCTAGCCAAAAGAGTCAAAACACAACGTCTACGATGGCTGGGTCATCTAGAGCGGATGGACACCAACGCCCCGGCCCGGAAAATCTTCGAATCCACACCGCAGGGACGACGCGGTAGAGGAGCACCGAGACTCAGGTGGCGCACGCAAGTGGAAGGGGACCTCAGCCAACTTCGCGTGCGAAACTGGAGACGGCTAGCTAGAGACAGAGCTGGCTGGCGAAGCTTGTTGGCCGAGGCCCAGGTCCACCCCGGACTGTAGCGCCACCTTAAGTAAGTAAGTAAGGCGCTCTCTCATTTTTTGCTAGACTTCTGCCGATTTTCAAAACGACTGCCGAGTGATCCGAACATAGATCATAGCCTTCTTCTACATTTGTGAGGTGGCGGGGAACCCCTTTTGCGATAAAGAAGTCGACAAGGTCAGGTACTTTGTTTCTGTCGGTTGGCCAATACGTTGGCTTTCCCGTCGAAAGGAAAACCACGCCACGTTTCATGCTAGCTTTGAAGAGTACTCTACCTCTTGTTGAATTGCACCGTGATCCCCAAAAGGTGTTTTTCGCATTAAAGTCCCCGCCGATGATAAAATTCGACCCAAGTAAGTCAAAGAGGGGAGTAAGATCGTCGTCCGCTAGCCTATACTGTGGAGGAAAATAACTCGAGGCAATATTATAATCTAGGTGACCTATTTTTACCGATACTGAAGTTATTTGCATAGAGTCAAGCTCAATTTCTTCGTTTTTGTAATGCTTAATGCAGTCTTTGATGTAGAGAGAGGATCCGCCTCTCGAATTTTCTGATGGATGATGCGCGTGGTAGTCGATGTAACCTCTAATTTTGGGTCCGGATCCCTTCTTAAAGTGTGTTTCCGAAATCAGGCATAGGTCAATATTTTTTTCCCGTAGAAATACTTCTAGTTCGTCGATTTTCTTTAAAAGACCATTTGCATTCCATGTAAGTATGTTAATGAGCTTCATATTCATGATTTGTTATTGGTTTTGCGAGGTTTAAACTCTAGCTCGCTCAGTTTGTCAAATATTACTTGATTAACTTTAGTTTGTTTCTCAAGCTTTTCCAATATCATAAATAATATTTGAGATACCGAATCTGTTGTGGTAGGTTCTGGAGGTTTGCTTTTGTGTGACGCGACTTCAGCGTACGATCTTGGGCCGATGAGTGATGATTTTCCCTTTGTACTTGGACCGGCGACGTTTTCTTGCGGAGTTTGTATATTTTTCGATTAAGCCATGTCCGTCCGTCCGTCCGTCCGTACGTAAAAACTTTTTAGGCCTTAAATTGTAAGGTAAGGTCCATTGGACCAGATCAAGTTTGAAAATTAGCCGAATCAGCCCACAGACACGCCCACTACAGGCCTGTATGTACGACCATCTCTAAATTTAAAAAAATGCATTTTCTAAATTTTAGCTATGTTAGAATATCGCTAGCGCATTCATTTTTGGTATGTAACATTGCCTTGTAATTATCCTTAAAGGTGGCAAAAAAGGTTAGCCTTTTCATTGACCACGCCCACTTGTTTAAGGGATTTTAGTTTAAAATGGCTGTTTTTTAATAAATATATATGAAATTTGACTAAAAATTATATGACAAAAGTTATAGATATTAGCACTTTCTAACTTTCATGTATAAGCACTATGTGCCTCCGCCTACTTTTGTGGGCGTGGTGTAAAAAAAAGGGATTTTTGTAAGTCAAAAAGGCGGAGTTTTAGACCGAAACGTATGCAACCAACTAGTATAAAGAATTCCACAGTTATATTTTTGTATACCGCCCACTTTTTGGAGGCGTGGCAGTTTTTTTTGGTATGGTCGGGTATTTTGCAATCCGTCGTAGATGGACTGAAACTTTTGCATACGCACTGTTGCACTTTCCCACTTGTTTTGCTTATTCTTCTTTTCCTTCTGGCACTTTGCCAGATAATGCTACCAGCTCAACAGATATTGTTGTGGGAATCGACAGTTTAAAATTTATAAGAGTGTCTGAGGAGGATATAGTTCCAGCAGTGTTTTAGATGTAAGGTCTAGTGACACTGGGCTTGATGCCTTAAGCCCAAAGTTGATCAAACTTATATTACCTTTCATTCTGCCATTTGTCACAATTTTGTTACACTTTTTCTTCGCGTAGAATAAACAGACTGAAGGTGCGCCGACGATGCGCTCGCAAATCAAAAAAACGAGTTGGGAAGAACTAAAAGATAAGCGCGGCGAAAAAGTGCAACAACACAACGAAATTGTTGCTGTGTTTCCCGACTGCTCAGCAAGGGGGTGGGTTCCGATAACAGACGAACGATTGGGATAAATTCACGATATGATAAGACGATTAAGTATTAAGAGCCGATTAATTATACGTTTTTTTTTAGGTACGTAGTTGAAAACGGGCGCCAGCTGTTTTATAAGTAAAACAACAAAGCTGTGGGTTACTGAAAAAAAATAAGAAGTCCAAACGAAAGAAGTAAGCACTTTTGTTTGGGTCGTTATAAACATTCAGAGATGAACGCGGGCGATTTATTAAAAAGAGTTAAGCTAAAAAATATGGCCCATGAATAATAAGATAACTCCTCGAAGAGATTAATATATCTAAACAAAAGAATCAAGGCAAGCAAAAGAAAATGGCCGACCGAAAGCAAAGTTATAAACAACTTCAAGTAGTAACGCCGTAGTAAAACTAAAAGGGTCGCACGAAAGTCTACTAGACAAATCAATTCTCTTCAACACAAACGCAATAACAAATAACTCTACTTAGCTCTTTTTTTCTTCTTTCCGTTCCTTTTTCCTTCTCCTTTATACAACTCCTGTTAAGTGCCTTGTCCTGGATCTTTTTTCTTCTGAATCTTCCTCCAGGATCTTTTCCTCAATATTAATCCTTTTCTATTTCCAGCTCTCTTTTCCTTCCGCCAAACTCGCTAGGTAAACCAGAAGTGATTCACCCAAGCTTGGCTTGACTTTTTCCTAAACCATGACTCATTCACACACATTCAACCAATCCTCTCATTCCAGTACAGTGGTTATCGGGCACGGCGTTTCAAGTCACGCTCAGCTCTTTGCTGGGAATGCTTGCCGTTATTGAACCCCAGCTGCATTCCTCTCACACAAGAATTCGTACCAATTCGCCCCACTGCGAATTGTAGGGTAGAATTCAAGCTGGGCCGAAAAGAGAGCATTCAGTGATCCATCATATTTAACCCTATTCTCAGAAGAAGCATAGTGTTATACATTTAAATAAGGAGAACGAAAAAGGAACCACAATACTAAACCCGCGATGTACTAATTTACCCTAGTGGACTTTCGCACAGATTTGGGGGAGAGGACTCTACTTATAGTAAGTACGTTTGATGGTGGCTCATCGGCATCAGATCAATCTTCGAGGATTCTTGCGACGAGGGTTCAAGTCTATGCGACAAGCTCATGTTTTCGTATGAACTAGAGTCTCCAGACCGTCCATCTGGCTCTTAGTTGAATCGCGCGTTGGGAGCATTCTGACAGTCCGTCTTACTTCTAGAAACCTGTTTGGATGAAAAAAGGGAACATAAGTGGGAGAAGAAAGACGGGGAAGCCCAAAATGTGAATAGGAAGGAAGGGACTAAAAGGACAGACAACGAGCTTCTTTGTTGCGCGATTTTTGATCGCAAAACACCTCTTTAGCACGATACTAACTACGTGTGACTTTTCGTTATCATGGAAGAAGGCTAAGATAATACCAATTGCCAAAAAGAACCAGTTCTTTTTTAAGTGCTACAGTGTGTACGCAGAAGTTACAGTCCGTAAAACGGACCGTTGAATACCCCTTCCTATCCCACATTGTAGAATACAAATGGCATTGCTATTTTTTGACATTTTATAAGTAGTTCAAACTTCAAAAAGGGGCGTGGTCCAATCGCCCCTACGAACAAACTATCAATTATAAGATATTTGCACAGATATTTCCAAGTTACGCTTAAATGTACGTAAAAATGCAATTTTTTTGTTCAAATTCAATATTTTTGAAAAATCGACCCCTAAAAGGAGGCGTGGCGAGATCTGGATTGAAGGTTCAGCTAACCTGCTACTTTTTTTGTTTCATGCTTTCCTAAATTAGGCTCAAGGCCAGTCGAAATTACGTTTTTCTGGAAAATTGTAAGACATTTTGTCTTGTAAGAACAAAATGTAGAGCTAACCTTACTACATAAAATATTAAGCAAAATATTTTCCATTTCGAGCAAAAACATTGAGTAAACCGCATTTTAAAATTTACCCTTAAAATAGATGCCACGCCCACTGGGGGAGGTTTACCAATTTAACTCTTTTTTTGTGCCTAACATTCATTAGGAGAAGCTAAATATGAAATTTCAGGCTTTTCAGTTTTGAAATGTCTGGAGGTAGTTGCACATTTAGACCAATTGTGGGCGTGTCTTTGGCCGGACTTCAAAAATTTTTACTCTAGTACTGTTTCGCATGACGTGGACCTTACGTACAAAGTTTCAGCACCCTAGCTCAAAATTGAAGGCCTAAAAACATGTGACATACAGACGGACGGACGGACGGACGGACGGACATGGCTTATTCGATTCAGAATTCGGTTTCCATCATATGCCCTTAAGCTCTTGGGGGTCTACCATCATTATTTCACCATGTAACAAAAGTTTATTGGAGTCTTCAACACTAAAATAATGCTAGCCACAACATTGTTGCTTCCCATTCTTTTATACGGGTGCGAAGTTTTTTGTAACCGCGACTACCGCTGTAAACGGAAACTTAGTAGTACAGCCTAGGTACTCCTGCCTTGTATCTGAACGCCAGTTTTTCGTCCATGGACGTCTGTGGTACTCTCTACCAATCAATTTAAGAAGAATTGGATATGCAAACGTTTTTAAGACTTCTCTTCTAAAACACTTGGCCAATGTACACCCTTAAAAGTTTGAACAAATCAAATGTTTATATAAAATTTAAATTAATTTTGCCTACTACATACTCAGGACTATATTATTACTCATATACTATATTATTTTCTTTTGATTAAACTTAATTTAATTTAATTTAATTTATGATGACAATTTAACAAGATTTTATCTTAATGTGTCAGTTCTGATATGTTAGTTCTGCTGGGTCATCTAGAGCGGATGGACACCAACAACCCGGCCCGGAAAATCTTCGAATCCACACCGCAGGGACGGCGCGGTAGAGGAGCACCGAGATTCAGGTGGCGCACGCAAGTGGAAGGGGACCTCAGCCAACTTCGCGTGCGAAACTGGAGACGGCTAGCTAGAGACAGAGCTGGCTCGCGAAGCTTGTTGGCTGAGGCCCAGGTCCACCCGGACTGTAGCGCCACCTTAAGAAGAAGTTAGTTCTGATCTTCTTAATAAAATTGAAATTGAAATTAAAGGAGAGCTGACCACATGATTTCTAAAGGCTGAGGCAAAAGGAAAAAACATAGAAAAATAAATTGAACGTAAAATGACAGGTGATCGTCCAGGGCTATATAAAAATAAAATTTGTGCGGTTTCCTGGAATTTAATAATTGTTTTGTGTGTTTTCTAAAGCAAAAAGTTGTTATGGGAAAACTTTCAATTAAGGTCCTTGGAGCATTAGGTTGGTAGCCGTTTTAGGTCGCAGCCTCTTGTTTAACAAGCCCAATACTTAAATACAGAAAGTAGGTAGCACTTAAAGTTCTCTATCGAATTGAACCGAAAAAAGACCGTCGAGTATGAAGACATACGCGGAGCGGTCCCTCGGCTTTTGTTGTAGTTGAGGCTAACCTTTATTGTGCCAGTTTCTGTTAAATTCTATTTGTTTATTATTATTCCTGAGAATATTTTATATTGATTTTATTTTATGCATATTACTATTCTTATTTTCAACTCCCTTTTTCGTAGGGTTTAGCCGCTCACGCGGCTTCGTCGCTCCGCTAGGGGTAGGTGCCAGTTGTCTGGCAGGCGCCTATGGCCATTTACGGGTATGTTAAAGTTGCACTCTTTTTGAACTTCCTTGGCTCATAACTTCTAAACTAATCGAGACCTACAATTTTTAATAGCATATTCGGAATCAGAATACACAAATCCATATATTAAAATAAAAAAATCCAATACATTTCACTTGGACCTACGGTAAACTTATGCCAAATAAAGGATGGCATTAAACTTTTCCTTTAATTTTTTTTATTTTTTTTTCTTAAAAATGAACTGTTATAAGCTTATATTATGTATGTAATAACCTTATATTATTTTATTACGCATTGTGTTTTTCATACCTGTAAATGGGCACAGACGCCTGTCAGACAACTGGCACCTACTCTTAGCGGAACGACGAAGTCGCGTGAGTGGCTAAACCCTGCGAAAAGAGAGTTGAAATCCTTTAAACCTGCGAAGCGGGCCATCCAAACACTGTTATTTCCAAATGCATTTTTTTTTTCACGGCGATATTTGTAAATTTTTATTGCATACTCTTAGGCAAAAATTTTAAGTCTAAGATGAGGAACTTTCTTTGCAAAAAATTAAACTTTGAATAGCTATAACTTTTAAAGTAAATGAGACCGACAATTTTTAACAACATATTTTTAATCAGGACATTATGCATATGCATAAAAACAACAAAGAAACTCTACTTGCACCTACGGTAAGCTTGTTCCCAATTTTTTATTGTCCGGTAAAACACTTGTAACCATGTGGCTGGCTGTATCACAATAATTCGAAATATGTAGTTAGTAGCACATTTTTTGGATGATGAAAGCCTGTGCATTCAAAAAGCCAAATCAATGTAATTTTTAATATTTTTAGGAGATACCTATCAAATCCTAAAAATATTAAAAATTACATTGATTTGGCTTTTTGAATGCACAGGCTTTCATCATCCAAAAAATGTGCTACTAACTACATATTTCGAATTATTGTGATACAGCCAGCCACATGGTTACAAGTGTTTTACCGGACAATAAAAAATTGGGAACAAGCTTACCGTAGGTGCAAGTAGAGTTTCTTTGTTGTTTTTATGCATATGCATAATGTCCTGATTAAAAATATGTTGTTAAAAATTATCGGTCTCATTTACTTTAAAAGTTATAGCTATTCAAAGTTTAATTTTTTGCAAAGAAAGTTCCTCATCTTAGACTTAAAATTTTTGCCTAAGAGTATGCAATAAAAATTTACAAATTTCGCCGTGAAAAAAAAATGCATTTGGAAATAACAGTGTTTGGATGGCCCGCTTCGCAGGTTTAAAGGATTTCAACTCTCTTTTCGCAGGGTTTAGCCACTCACGCGACTTCGTCGTTCCGCTTAGAGTAGGTGCCAGTTGTCTGACAGGCGTCTGTGCCCATTTACAGGTATGAAAAACACAATGCGTAATAAAATAATATAAGGTTATTACATACATAATATAAGCTTATAACAGTTCATTTTTAAGAAAAAAAAATAAAAAAAATTAAAGGAAAAGTTTAATGCCATCCTTTATTTGGCATAAGTTTACCGTAGGTCCAAGTGAAATGTATTGGATTTTTTTATTTTAATATATGGATTTGTGTATTCTGATTCCGAATATGCTATTAAAAATTGTAGGTCTCGATTAGTTTAGAAGTTATGAGCCAAGGAAGTTCAAAAAGAGTGCAACTTTAACATACCCGTAAATGGCCATAGGCGCCTGCCAGACAACTGGCACCTACCCCTAGCGGAGCGACGAAGCCGCGTGAGCGGCTAAACCCTACGAAAAAGGGAGTTGAAAATAAGAATAGTAATATGCATAAAATATAATCAATATAAAATATTCTCAGGAATAATAATAAACAAATAGAATTTAACAGAAACTGGCACAATAAAGGTTAGCCTCAACTACAACAAAAGCCGAGGGACCGCTCCGCGTATGTCTTCATACTCGACGGTCTTTTTTCGGTTCAATTCGATAGAGAACTTTAAGTGCTACCTACTTTCTGTATTTAAGTATTGGGCTTGTTAAACAAGAGGCTGCGACCTAAAACGGCTACCAACCTAATGCTCCAAGGACCTTAATTGAAAGTTTTCCCATAACAACTTTTTGCTTTAGAAAACACACAAAACAATTATTAAATTCCAGGAAACCGCACAAATTTTATTTTTATATAGCCCTGGACGATCACCTGTCATTTTACGTTCAATTTATTTTTCTATGTTTTTTCCTTTTGCCTCAGCCTTTAGAAATCATGTGGTCAGCTCTCCTTTAATTTCAATTTCAATTTTATTAAGAAGATCAGAACTAACTTCTTCTTAAGGTGGCGCTACAGTCCGGGTGGACCTGGGCCTCAGCCAACAAGCTTCGCGAGCCAGCTCTGTCTCTAGCTAGCCGTCTCCAGTTTCGCACGCGAAGTTGGCTGAGGTCCCCTTCCACTTGCGTGCGCCACCTGAATCTCGGTGCTCCTCTACCGCGCCGTCCCTGCGGTGTGGATTCGAAGATTTTCCGGGCCGGGTTGTTGGTGTCCATCCGCTCTAGATGACCCAGCAGAACTAACATATCAGAACTGACACATTAAGATAAAATCTTGTTAAATTGTCATCATAAATTAAATTAAATTAAATTAAGTTTAATCAAAAGAAAATAATATAGTATATGAGTAATAATATAGTCCTGAGTATGTAGTAGGCAAAATTAATTTAAATTTTATATAAACATTTGATTTGTTCAAACTTTTAAGGGTGTACATTGGCCAAGTGTTTTAGAAGAGAAGTCTTAAAAACGTTTGCATATCCAATTCTTCTTAAATTGATTGGTAGAGAGTACCACAGACGTCCATGGACGAAAAACTGGCGTTCAGATACAAGGCAGGAGTACCTAGGCTGTACTACTAAGTTTCCGTTTACAGCGGTAGTCGCGGTTACAAAAAACTTCGCACCCGTATAAAAGAATGGGAAGCAACAATGTTGTGGCTAGCATTATTTTAGTGTTGAAGACTCCAATAAACTTTTGTTACATGGTGAAATAATGATGGTAGACCCCCAAGAGCTTAAGGGCATATGATGGAAACCGAATTCTGAATCGAATAAGCCATGTCCGTCCGTCCGTCCGTCCGTCCGTCTGTATGTCACATGTTTTTAGGCCTTCAATTTTGAGCTAGGGTGCTGAAACTTTGTACGTAAGGTCCACGTCATGCGAAACAGTACTAGAGTTAAAATTTTTGAAGTCCGGCCAAAGACACGCCCACAATTGGTCTAAATGTGCAACTACCTCCAGACATTTCAAAACTGAAAAGCCTGAAATTTCATATTTAGCTTCTCCTAATGAATGTTAGGCACAAAAAAAGAGTTAAATTGGTAAACCTCCCCCAGTGGGCGTGGCATCTATTTTAAGGGTAAATTTTAAAATGCGGTTTACTCAATGTTTTTGCTCGAAATGGAAAATATTTTGCTTAATATTTTATGTAGTAAGGTTAGCTCTACATTTTGTTCTTACAAGACAAAATGTCTTACAATTTTCCAGAAAAACGTAATTTCGACTGGCCTTGAGCCTAATTTAGGAAAGCATGAAACAAAAAAAGTAGCAGGTTAGCTGAACCTTCAATCCAGATCTCGCCACGCCTCCTTTTAGGGGTCGATTTTTCAAAAATATTGAATTTGAACAAAAAAATTGCATTTTTACGTACATTTAAGCGTAACTTGGAAATATCTGTGCAAATATCTTATAATTGATAGTTTGTTCGTAGGGGCGATTGGACCACGCCCCTTTTTGAAGTTTGAACTACTTATAAAATGTCAAAAAATAGCAATGTCATTTGTATTCTACAATGTGGGATAGGAAGGGGTATTCAACGGTCCGTTTTACGGACTGTAACTTCTGCGTACACACTGTAGCACTTAAAAAAGAACTGGTTCTTTTTGGCAATTGGTATTATCTTAGCCTTCTTCCATGATAACGAAAAGTCACACGTAGTTAGTATCGTGCTAAAGAGGTGTTTTGCGATCAAAAATCGCGCAACAAAGAAGCTCGTTGTCTGTCCTTTTAGTCCCTTCCTTCCTATTCACATTTTGGGCTTCCCCGTCTTTCTTCTCCCACATGTTCCCTTTTTTCATCCAAACAGGTTTCTAGAAGTAAGACGGACTGTCAGAATGCTCCCAACGCGCGATTCAACTAAGAGCCAGATGGACGGTCTGGAGACTCTAGTTCATACGAAAACATGAGCTTGTCGCATAGACTTGAACCCTCGTCGCAAGAATCCTCGAAGATTGATCTGATGCCGATGAGCCACCATCAAACGTACTTACTATAAGTAGAGTCCTCTCCCCCAAATCTGTGCGAAAGTCCACTAGGGTAAATTAGTACATCGCGGGTTTAGTATTGTGGTTCCTTTTTCGTTCTCCTTATTTAAATGTATAACACTATGCTTCTTCTGAGAATAGGGTTAAATATGATGGATCACTGAATGCTCTCTTTTCGGCCCAGCTTGAATTCTACCCTACAATTCGCAGTGGGGCGAATTGGTACGAATTCTTGTGTGAGAGGAATGCAGCTGGGGTTCAATAACGGCAAGCATTCCCAGCAAAGAGCTGAGCGTGACTTGAAACGCCGTGTCCGATAACCACTGTACTGGAATGAGAGGATTGGTTGAATGTGTGTGAATGAGTCATGGTTTAGGAAAAAGTCAAGCCAAGCTTGGGTGAATCACTTCTGGTTTACCTAGCGAGTTTGGCGGAAGGAAAAGAGAACTGGAAATAGAAAAGGATTAATATTGAGGAAAAGATCCTGGAGGAAGATTCAGAAGAAAAAAGATCCAGGACAAGGCACTTAACAGGAGTTGTATAAAGGAGAAGGAAAAAGGAACGGAAAGAAGAAAAAAAGAGCTAAGTAGAGTTATTTGTTATTGCGTTTGTGTTGAAGAGAATTGATTTGTCTTGTAGACTTTCGTGCGACCCTTTTAGTTTTACTACGGCGTTACTACTTGAAGTTGTTTATAACTTTGCTTTCGGTCGGCCATTTTCTTTTGCTTGCCTTGATTCTTTTGTTTAGATATATTAATCTCTTCGAGGAGTTATCTTATTATTCATGGGCCATATTTTTTAGCTTAACTCTTTTTAATAAATCGCCCGCGTTCATCTCTGAATGTTTATAACGACCCAAACAAAAGTGCTTACTTCTTTCGTTTGGACTTCTTATTTTTTTTCAGTAACCCACAGCTTTGTTGTTTTACTTATAAAACAGCTGGCGCCCGTTTTCAACTACGTACCTAAAAAAAACGTATAATTAATCGGCTCTTAATACTTAATCGTCTTATCATATCGTGAATTTATCCCAATCGTTCGTCTGTTATCGGAACCCACCCCCTTGCTGAGCAGTCGGGAAACACAGCAACAATTTCGTTGTGTTGTTGCACTTTTTCGCCGCGCTTATCTTTTAGTTCTTCCCAACTCGTTTTTTTGATTTGCGAGCGCATCGTCGGCGCACCTTCAGTCTGTTTATTCTACGCGAAGAAAAAGTGTAACAAAATTGTGACAAATGGCAGAATGAAAGGTAATATAAGTTTGATCAACTTTGGGCTTAAGGCATCAAGCCCAGTGTCACTAGACCTTACATCTAAAACACTGCTGGAACTATATCCTCCTCAGACACTCTTATAAATTTTAAACTGTCGATTCCCACAACAATATCTGTTGAGCTGGTAGCATTATCTGGCAAAGTGCCAGAAGGAAAAGAAGAATAAGCAAAACAAGTGGGAAAGTGCAACAGTGCGTATGCAAAAGTTTCAGTCCATCTACGACGGATTGCAAAATACCCGACCATACCAAAAAAACTGCCACGCCTCCAAAAAGTGGGCGGTATACAAAAATATAACTGTGGAATTCTTTATACTAGTTGGTTGCATACGTTTCGGTCTAAAACTCCGCCTTTTTGACTTACAAAAATCCCTTTTTTTTACACCACGCCCACAAAAGTAGGCGGAGGCACATAGTGCTTATACATGAAAGTTAGAAAGTGCTAATATCTATAACTTTTGTCATATAATTTTTAGTCGAATTTCATATATATTTATTAAAAAACAGCCATTTTAAACTAAAATCCCTTAAACAAGTGGGCGTGGTCAATGAAAAGGCTAACATTTTTTAACACCTTTAAGGATAATTACAAGGCAATGTTACATACCAAAAATGAATGCGCTAGCGATATTCTAACATAGCTAAAATTTAGAAAATGCATTTTTTTAAATTTAGAGATGGTCGTACATACAGGCCTGTAGTGGGCGTGTCTGTGGGCTGATTCGGCTAATTTTCAAACTTGATCTGGTCCAATGGACCTTACCTTACAATTTAAGGCCTAAAAGTTTTTTACGTACGGACGGACGGACGGACGGACATGGCTTAATCGATTCTCCTGTCAGTTCCATTCATATCTCTAAAAGGTCTTAGGGGTCTACGGTGATTATTTCACTGCGTTACAAACTAAACATCAAACTTAATGCTTAATAGCATTGAGCTGTTCGAGGTCGATATTAACTGGAAGTTCAGCTTTTTGCTTGCCAATACCTAATTGTCTGAGGTTCTTCCATAGTTTTGGGCCTGATAACGAAGTATTAAGCTTTGTTTTTATTATTATTTTTTTTTTTTTTTTGAATACTAGGATGGACGGAGACTAAAACTCCAAAATCTTTCAAAGATACCAATACGCCCACTATAGCAGGTACATAATACCGAAGTAGCCGATATTGGTTATGCCCGATTTCCACGTGCTAAAAAACCACCCATTTATGAGAGACACTATGAAACTGCCAGAACGCACTTCATAGTAGTAAATTTTCGCTCTCTCATAATACTTCTTGACTACAACTAAGTTAACTTAACAAGTAGTTTACGCTTCCATAGTGTTGATCGCATTGGATAGGTTGCTTTCCAGTGAATGCACCTACTAAGCCGTTCATTCATGCGGCTTCACCCTACGTCGCTAGATCGAAGGGTCTTGTTCTTTGTAGTCGTCGCTCGTTGTTAACATCGTTAAGAGTCTCGTTTAGAGTACGGATCATTTCATTGTTGCAATGAACATGAAGGCGAGCATTTAGCTTTCGAGCTAAGTTTGTTACTTCTTCGCCCACGGTAGCTATTCCTAAATCTCTGTGAATATCGCTATTCCTAATATACCATGGAGCATTCACAATTGCTCTTAGTGTTTTGTTTTGGAAAGTCTGCAACATGGACATGTTGCTCGGCTTGGTACAACCCCAAAGTTGTATACCGTATGTCCAGGACGGCTTTAACACCTGCCTGTACAAGAGCAGTTTGTTATATGTGCTTAATTTCGAAAATCTTCCGATAAGCCAATACATTTCCCTGAGCCTAATCTCGAGCTCGTCACGCTTCTTCTTTACGTGTGGTTTCCACCTTAGTTTAGCGTCCAGTGTCATCCCTAGATACTTCGCTTCATTTGCATAAGGTATTTGTACAGAATTTATGAACAGAGGCAAATTGTTAACCCTTCTGTAAGTGAAATTCACATGCGTAGACTTGTTCTCGTTAAGAGCGATTCGCCAATTCTTCGTCCAGACACAAATTCTGTCCAATGCTCGTTGGAGGTTTCTCGTTGATGACTCGACTGATTCACCTGTTGCCAGGATGGCCGTATCGTCCGCAAACGTGGCCACGACTGTCTCGTCATCTAGAGGTATGTCTCTTGTGTAGAGCAGGAACAGGGTCGGACCGAGGACGCTTCCCTGGGGTACGCCAGCCCGAATTTGCTTGAAACTCGAGTATTCACTACTACACCTAACACGAAAGAGTCTGCTTTCAAGATAATTTTCCAATATTTTAAACATGTCTTCCGGCAAGTTTTGCCGTAGCTTATATTTTAAGCCCTCGTGCCATACCTTGTCGAAGGCTTGCGATACGTCGAGGAAAGCACTTGAACATATTTTTTTCCCTTCTAAGGCTTTTTCAATTTCATGCGTTATTCTGTAGACTTGATCTATTGTGGAATGGTTAGGTCTGAAACCGAATTGATGATCCGGGATCAAGCGTCTTTCTGCAATTATTGGTTGTAATCGCTTCAGCAGAAGTTTCTCAAATACTTTCGATATTATCGGCAGAAGCGATATGGGCCTATAAGATTTTTTATCATTTGCGCATTTCCCCGGTTTAGGAACCATAATGACTTCAGCAACTTTCCATTGTCTTGGAACGTATAGAAGTCTAAGAGAAGCGTTTATCATATAAAGTAGCTTGACTAATGCCTTTTTTGGTAGCTCTTTTAATATTTCGCCAGTGATCAGGTCGTAACCCGGGGCCTTATTATTTTTAAGTTTGCTAATTGTCTGTCGGAGTTCAACTAACGAAACTTTTTTCATTCTAAAGCTACCAGGTTCCCCGTTGTTGTTTAGAACGTCAGCTAACGGCGGACCGTCGAAAGGCTTGAATGTTTCTTCTAAATGTTCAGCAAACAAATTCGCTTTCTCTTTGTCTTCTCTTGCCCATTCGCCGTTAGCTTTTTTTATTGGTGCCGAGTGGATTATAGGTTTCTTGATATACTTAACTGCTTTCCACAGCGAGTAGTTTGAGGTCCTATCCGCCGACAAGCCTTCAAGGTATTCAGTGGTCTCACGATTTTTAAGATCTAGCAACATTCCTTTCAGTTTGTTAGAGAGGTGGTTCAATAGGGTTTTGTCTGGGGGGGCCTCGTGCCTTGCCATCTCCTACGCGCTCTTCTCTTTTCACGAATCAATTCTTCGATTTCGAGCGGATATGTTTTACGTACATGCCCGTCGGTGCTAACTGCGTTCTTTTGGGACGAATTGTTGTTCCAAGCAGCGCTCTGAATTGCTTCAATGAATTTGTCAACTGCGGTTTCTAACTCGAAAGGAGTTTTCAATGGCACATTCAAGCCAACACCCTCCTTACAGTCCTTTCTGAAAGCGTCCCTGTTCATGTTTTTGCTAGCTAATCTAGGAGCTCTTTCTATTTTCGCCAGTCTTCCACCCATCTTCAAGATAACTCCTGAGTGGTCTGAGCAAAGATCATAACACTCTTCAATTCGCGTAAGGTATTTGGGGTACCCTTTAGCGATGAAAAAATCGACAAGGTCAGGCTTTTTATTCCTATCGGTTGGCCAATATGTTGGCTTACCCGTGGAGAAAAAGTCCACCCCACGCTTCATACTATTTTTGTACAGTAATCTGCCTCTTGTTGAATTGCATCGTGAGCCCCAAAAAGTATGCTTCGCGTTAAAGTCACCCCCAATGATAAAATTGGACCCAATGAAGTCATACATACGATCAAGATCGTCTTCCACCAGTCTATATCCTGGCGGGAAATAACAAGATGCAATGTTATAATCTAAGCAGTCAATTTTTACAGAAACTGAACTGATCTGCATAGAGTCTAGCTCAACTTCTGTGTTCTTGAAGTGCTTTATGCAGTTCTTAATGTAGAGGGAGGATCCTCCTCTCGAATTTTGCGAAGGGTGATGTGCGTGATAGTCATTGTAACCTTTAAGTTTGGGTGTAGACCCGCTTTTAAGGTGAGTTTCCGTAATCATGCAAATATCAATATTGTTTTTCCGTAGAAATACTTCTAGTTCGTCTATTTTATTCAGAAGGCCGTTTGCATTCCATGTTAGTATTTTAAATAACTGTTTCATATTCATGTTCTCTTGTAATTTTTTCGAGGCTTAAACTCGAGGTTGCTCAGTTTGTCAAATATAACTTTGTTGATTTTAGTCTGATCCTCAAGTTTCTCCAAGATTACAGCGAGGATCTGAGACACTGCATCTGTTGTGGGCGATCTTGCCTTGCTTTCGTTTGCCGCAACCTGTGCGTATGATTTCGGTGCGACCAGTGGTGGTTTCTCCGCTGCACTTGATCTGGCGCCGCTCTTTTGTGGAGCTTTTACGCCTTTTGTCGACGCCTCCTTTGCCAATCTTCCACTTTCGATCGGCTTTGGCGTCTTTGGAGTCTTTGGCTTAGGAGTTTCAGCAGGTTTTGGGCGTCCTAGGCTTTGATTCTGACCTCTAGTATTTTCCTTAAGAGGTTCTCGTCCCTTTTGCAGCTCTATGGCTACTTCGCATCCTCGATAGTTCGCGGGGTGGTTTCCGTGGCAATTGGCGCAAACTGCTGGAGCCTTTATGTCAACCTTGCCATCTGTTGACAGGTGTTTTCCGGCACATTTCACGCAACGTGGTTCTTTTTGGCAGTAGGCACTTGTGTGCCTGAATTCTTGGCATCGCTTACACTGTGGTATCAGTCTATTGCCCTTTCGCATGGGTTCGATTTTAACCCTGATGTTAAGTATCATTTTTATTTTATAAATATCGTTTATGCTCTCAGTTCTTTCAAAGGAGAGCATAAAAATTGGAAGGCCGCGTCTGATCACAGTGTCTCTTTCTCCTTCCGTGCGTTGCTTTTCCTTTTTAATGATATTGACGGCATCAATAATTTTAAGGCCTTTATTTTTTACGTCTTTTACAACGTCTTCTTTTGTGCATGATGGGTGGAGCCCCCTTACAATGACTCGCAGTGGTTTCTCGTACTTATTTTGATAAGTATACCACTCGATTCTTTCTGCATTCAGTCTAAGAGACAGTGCGCGATAGGAATCGGCGTTGTCAACATTTACTTTCCACACGTTATTTCGGTGCGAGGTAAGCTTATAGTTTTCTGTTCTCACCGTGTTTGCAAGAAGGTTGCGCAATCTCCCAAAGTCTGCTATCCCGACGATGTTTATTGCGGGAGGTGGACGAATTTTCGCTTCTGGTTTAGCCTTGTTTGAGCCAGAGGGCTTATCTTCTTTTTGTATTACTACGGGAGAGGAATTCGCCTTTCGCTTCTTGCTAGACCTTTTCCTTAAGACTGAATCGGTCTCAAGTGCAAGTTCGTCCTCGTCCGTGAAGTATTCGACTGCTGGTCGGTTCGGTGTTACACACTCTTTCGTTACCTCACAGTCTTTCGTTAAACGAGTATTTTTAATATCCTCGTTTTCTTTTCGCAGAGAGTCAACTTCCATTTTTAGATCTTGGAAGAGTCGCTCCATTTCAATAAGCTTAGCTCGGAGTTCATTATTCTCCTTTTCTAAGCTCTTAATTTTCACAGAGTCCTGGTTTACCGGTGGACTGCTTTTTCCGGATATGTTCGATCTAGGTGGTGGTGATCGATTTAGTTTTGTCCTTTTCTCAAAAGGATTTATAAGCAATAAAAGGCTCTCCCCAGAATCCGTAGAGCCTGCCTCCGAAGAGGGTGGATTTTCCAGCATAGCTGGGCCATTGCCATTTTTTTTTTTAACTTGTCGTTTTTATGAGAAATAGGTAAGTCACTTCTATTTTCATTTTTAAATACAGCCGCCCCTTTGGAGACAGACGCCGACCAGTGAGCCGCACAATGTGTGACAGACGCTTCTGGATTTTAATTTAACCTTCAGATTCATCTATAAGTTAAAACCTTACTGCCAAAAGTTGCCCCAAATGGAGCAGCATCGACAGCATCCGTTGAAACATTAAAGAATATTTCTTCCGGTGGATTTTAGTCGGCTCTTACGACAGGCATACCTTACCTCAAGGCTATTCTAACCCCGACCTTGCAGGGGTATATTCGAATTTTATGAACAACTAAGTTGCGCAGCTGACGGTAAATGTGTTTTAATTCAGGTAACTTGAAACGTTTCCATCAGCGATAGGCAACATTACGCGCTACTAAAAGGGACTTGATTTGATCAGAAAACCAAGGATTATTAGGATGTCTTGAAGTTAGCGTTTTTAGAGGCACGTGATCAAGATTCCTTTCTTGATATACATTGCAACACCACCTCGAACGCGTCCTTTTCTATCCGAAAGTAAATTGTACCTTCAACAGAAACTAAATCATTAAGAATTTCTTTGTGTGAGAACCAAGTCTCGGATATGCACAAGATGGCAATTTGAGAGTTTTCCAAAACGAAAAACAAAATTCGTCAAATTTTGACCTTTTATTTAAACTTTGGCATTTAGGTGACATGGACGTAGTCATGCGTTGCGCGACCCGCCCATGTTAAACCCATTATTATGATTTGTAATCACCAATACCTTCTCGATAAGAAATTCATTAGAAAGCGAAGAGCTGGATATGCAAAATTACAGTTGGTAAGAACAGAAACAAACTTGAAGTTAGTAACCAAACGTTTTTTTTTTACATATTTAGGTCGCATCGTTACAGGTTTTAGAATTATAAAACCATCAGTTGAAGCCAATTGTCCAAGTTATTCTCTATAGAGGTTACCGAGAGCATTGACTGACAAGTGGCTACTTCAGGCCTACTTGTCAAAATAATGTTTAGTAAACAAGTTTGGGAAACACCATTTTCACACAAAGCGTCATTTATTTCTTTTGGCACGACAATGCAGCAGGACGCAAATACATAATATTTAAAAAAAAAAAAAAACGACTATGGCTTGACCAGCCTACCGCGCGACGAAGGCATTTAGGTACGCCTACTGCCGACTCGACCCGTCCTCTTTGAGATTCGCTTACTAACTGACTAGCTGGTTGAGTCTTGTTAATGGCCTCGTTGGTTTCGTTTTCTTTTTAGAGGATCTGGGAATTTTCCATTGTCTGGCGTAACATGTTCATCCGATTTTTGGGATTTTCCCTGGCTGCGGTAATAATTTTGCCTTTTATTTTGCTCTTGTTTATATTTCGCGAACTTTATTTTGTGGGTATGGTTTTGGATGGTTTTCTTGCTTAAAATGCCACCAAAAAAGGTTTTGATCTCAGGTAAAATACAAATTCGCTCAATAAGAGGGTTTTCTACAAAGGCTTTGTGAAAATGATAATTTTAATTGACAAGAACAAGTCGATCTTCTTTTCAACGATGCTCGGTGCAACCCCGAAGTTGTATACTGTATGTCCAGGGCGGAACTATCATGCTTCCTCCTGCAACCCCCACCCCGGTTCGGTTTTTATACCCTATGAATACATAGTATACGATACATAGTAAATACATACTTTAAAGCATCTGCTTAAGCACCAAGCAACGGTTTGATGAGCGATTTTTTAAATGCGTTATATTTTATGTGTTTTTACAAAACGTTTTACAAAACGATACGTTTTTTATTATTATTTAAATCAATAAAACCATCTCCCAGAGTAAGCCGACAAGTCCTAAAAATGGATTTAGGATTTTTGTTATTATTTTCTCGCATTTAAAATTAACAAACTAAAAGCCTATTTTATTAAATATCAAAAAAAAAAAAAATAAAGTCAAAACATTATTCATGAATAAAATCTCGTTTCCTTGAGATGATGAACCGTCAATATGGGACAAACTATTGGACAGTTGTACCTACTACCAAGTCCTACAAACTTGCTATGTTGAAAAAGCACCACTTATTTTTGCATTAACCCTTAAGGCATTGGCATATGTTCGCCATCAAGCTCTAAAATAAACAAAAGACTATACCTATACAAGAAAGCAGGATCCTATATTGACACAATTCCGGGAACAAAATAGGGAAGGCTGTCGTCTGTTGTTATAGCATACATTTCATTTGTTCGAAAAATTCCATGCATACTAAATCCAGTGCACGGGCTCAACAAATTTAGTCAACTGTGATTCATACTCAATTTAAATATTTATGAAGACATTGGAACACACTTGTCAATAGGCAACAAATATACGTTTGAGAAATGGGTTCCCTTTTATTTACCGATAGGAAAGCTCATGGCAGGTTATTCATTAAATTATACCAAGTATATTCATTCACTACGTTCAACTAATAATTCTGATTACTATTTTGTATTTTGGTAGTTTAAAATAATGAATTACATTGATAACAAAAGAAATCAGATGACACTAATTTATTTGTATGCATTAAGTTAGAGGTTAGTCGATAATGTGAATTTCTTTTACTTTATAATGCAGATTTCTCTAAACTGCGAATAGGCAAAACCTTACATTGGCATTCTTATAATGTGCACTTCGGCAAGTAACACTAAGAAAAAATCAGCGCCCCCCCCCCCCCCCCTGTTTCCACCGCACATAATACAGAGATTAACATGTGTTTCTACCGGAAAAGAGGAGATTAAATTGACGTATTATACAAATAAAATAAAAGCTTTACTCATTAAGAGCCCAAAACCTCACAATGTAATTTTAGTATAAGTATGATTGCAAAAACGTGAAAATTGAGTTTTTTTTATTTTTCCACCCCTAAAAATGGTATTTCTCCGCCCCTTAAAGTATAGTGCAAAAATTTATCGTAAATTTGCCAAAGAGTATATAAAAATGCAAGCAAATTTTTTTTCGAAATATCCCGATTTTGGCAGCAAAATTCAATTTTTTTTTCTTCCTTAAAGCCGCGTTTTTCTGGCACCAATCTACAACTTCCCTCCAATTTTCATGAAAATCCAACAATATTTCTTCGATTTATCGTGGTTTTAGTGAAAAAATCCTTACCATTCAGAAATTAAGAAATTTTGAAGTTAGGAATTATTTTTAAGTATTCCTCTTAATCAGTCTTGCAGCCTTTTTCAACCTATAAAAAACAGATTTTGATTTCTTATCCTAGCACTATTAGAACCCGAGATATTAAGAAAATAGTGTTTCAAGGCTCCGGAAAATTTGTAAAAAGCCACATTTTCCCTCTTTTCCCGAGCAGCACAGGATTATTTTTACCGAATTATCTTTTTTAGCAACATCTCATCATACCAAATACAAAAAAAAATTCATTTTGCACTCTAAGTTACATCCTCATTATATGACATTTTCACTCCACTATTGTAAACGTGCATTTTTTAATCTCTCGGGCAAGTCAGATTCAGAAATAATTAAATCGATTTTAATTTCCTCCGATTTTTATACCCGACCGAATGTATATTAATTTTATTGCATAGTTTGTAACACAGTGAAATAATCACCGCAGACCCCTAAGACCTTTTAAAGATATGATCGAGACCGACACGTGAGTCGATTAAGCCATGTCCGTTTTTCCGTCCGTCCATCCGGCCGTCTGTCCGTCTCTTCGTATGACTAGGACGCTCAAACTTGGAGTGTATTTTGGTTCTTCTTTTGTACAGACAACGTGTAAAAATTAGTTAAATCCGCTGACGGCCACGCCCACTACTGGCTTCAATGTAAGACAACCTCTATTTCAAATTTACTTTCAAAATGTCTTTTGTTCAAGTTAGACAAGGCGTAGCAGCTCAAAATTTGGTATAGAGCAATAATGGCCCAAAACCTTTAAGAGGGCAAAAATTAGACCGCCCACAATATCCACCATGCCCACTTTTACCATGTTAGATCATCAAAAACACGATTTCTCGGAAAGTTTACTCCAAATTAAAAAAAAAAATATAACAAATATTGAAGACATTACTATTTTCTAGGTTTATTCCATACAAAGTTTTGAGGTCCGCCCACTTTTAAGGGGCGTGTTTAGGGAAAACACAAAAATTATTTTCGGGTTCAGCACATTTTGTCATTATTCTAACGAAATTACAATTAATTGATTTTAATTTTTAGCCCAGACCCCCTTTTGGAGGCGTGGCCTATACAAAAAATATATGAATTCGGGACAAAAAAAAAATTTAAGATTTGGTGTTACACCGTATATAGGGTCGGGTATATAGAAGTTTGTCACAGACGAACTCTCGCACTTACTCACTTGTTTTTTTTTACCTACAAAAGGAAATAATCCAAAAATAGAAAAACAAAATAATCTGGGGCTTAAGACCTTAATGATCTTTTGATTAAGTATCATATACCCCATGACCACGCATGCGCATCTAGAATCTAGAAATAGCTGCTGCGTATGCATTTTTTCATAACTTTTGGTTTAAATAAACCCATCCTTCGCCACCAACTCAAGAAACACAGGCGCAATCCCCAGACGGTTTTTAGAGATGTTTTTTACCTGATCCCACCACCTGTTTCTTGGTCTACCAGGCGGGCGACGCGCTTGCATCTCGGCTAACATAACCTGTCTAGGAAGTCTGTTAGGGGGCATGCGATTGATCATTCCACTCGGAGAAGTAGCTGCTCAACATTAAGATTCCTACGAATTCTGAAGTTTCCTACTCCATCTCAAAGATTAACCCCAGCAGCGCACCTCAGAAATCTCATTTTGGTATCTTGCACCCGCGATCTAATTCTTTCGTTCATTACCCAAATTTCATGACCATAGATGAGGGTTGGAACACTGAATTAAAAACTGTTATCTTTCCTTTCACTGCAAGCTCAGTTTTCCTGATGACCGGCAGTTCCTACACTATTGCTCCAACTTGGCCAATCACACAAACAACCATCACTTCGGATTTGCTCACGTTTACCTTCATCCCAGCTTCACCACATATGCCCGCAAACCCAATGCTCGCTGCAGCTCTACCGCGAACGATGCCAGGCTAAGTAAATCATCTGCGAAAAGCAGATGGCTCATCCTGGCGGTTGCCATTTCGAAAGATTCCTCACCTGCGGGTCACCATCCAGTCCATATGTGCTATGAAAAGGAGAGACGAGAGAACACAGCCCTCGCGAAGTCCAACGCACACATCAAAAGGTTGAGATTTGGTGCCATTTATTCGAACACAGCTTCTGCAGTTTCTGCAAAACTCTCCAAAGTTTATCCCGAGGAATTTAACCGGGTTATAGGCCTTTTCCAAATCTGCAAAATACACGTAAACCGGTTTGGCATATTCCCAGGCCGGCCGTCTCAAGAATAACCTTCAGAGTAAAAATCTGGTCAGTTGTGCCTCTGCCGCCAGGCCGAAAGCCGCATAGCTCTTCCCGAAACAAGGCCTCGATAACAGTTCTGAAATGCGCTTCTAACACTTTCGCGAATACTTTTCCCGGAAGACTTTAGAGGGATATACCCCTATAGTTAGAGCAACCTCTTCTGGCCCCTTTTTTTGAAAATGGGCACTATAACTCCTGTTTGCCAATCACTAGGCGCTTTGTCGCTTTCCGAGGCCACCTTAATGACACGTGTTAGCCATTTAACACCTTCTACACCCATTGCCTTGAGCATTTCTGGCGAGATTTACAGCAGACTAACCAACTTTTAGCGACTTAGTCGCGGCAGTGACTTCATCTACTGTAGGACTATTCTCCGCCCTAATCTCGTCGGCAATGGCATTGCGATCTTCAGTGCCCTGTTGGCGATTGAGCAGCTATGAAAAGTGTTCGCTCCATCTGCGTAAGACGTCATTCTCATTTGAAAGAAGTATACCGTCCTTGGATTAAACCCCTTGAACGATATTCAACTTTCTTCCTCTGAGCTGGCGAATAGTCTGCCATAATGTCTTGTTTGCAGATCTGTAATCGTACTCCAACCTCATGCCGAACTTTTTCCATGCCTGTTTTTTTGGCTGTATATAGAAAGTTCTCAGCGCCTCTGTGTACCGGTTTCGAGAAGTAGGGTTCCTACATTAATTCCACACAACAAAGGCTCTCCTCTTCTCTCTGCTGGCTTTTTGAACTCTAGGAGTCTTAAACCACGCAGTTCATTTCCACCACCAGCCGCCACACCAAGTCGCTGCTTAACCAAGACTAACAATCGTTATTTAGAGGGGATTTAAGAATTTGTCTTAATCGCGGATTAGTGTCCGGTGGAAACACCCTATAAGACACTTTGGAGATATGAATCGATAAAAACCTTTTAGAGGAGAACCGATTAAGCCATATCCATCCATCCGTATGTAAACAACTCTTAAGCCTTAAGTCTTAAGTTAGAGAGCTGAAAATTGGTAGGTGGAACTAAACTGGGAGTCCAGTCCCTCAGATTAAGTGTGAAAGTTAGTTAAATCTGCCTCAGACACGCCCACCACAGGACCATACCTGTACCCATTATAAATATCTGTCATTTCAGCCACCTGGGGAGGCCCCCAATTGAGGACCAGCAATCCCAGAAGGGATGTGTTGATGTATCTGTGATCTGATAAGGTTATGGCGATACTTTCCATATACGTGTACAGGGATATTATGGCGTTATGCTTAGAATTTTTTTTAGACAGGTCAATTACCCGCAGTCTTCCGGCAGTCCTGGTACTTTTACAGCTTAACAACTTTCTTTGGGGGAGGAGGAGTTAGAGAGCTATAAGGAAATATAAGCCGGATTCACAGCAGGTACTCTTAAAGCTTAACAAATTTCTTAAATATATTGAAATATAAGCTGATGCAACAACAAAGGTTTCTTTTTCGCCGTTTGCATGGCGACGAATAGAGGCAGTATATAGATCTTGGGTATATACAACCTTACGATTTTAACTGCCTCGAAGGATTACGATGCGATAAGATATTTCTAGGTCTATCGGACAGCTTATCTAAAAGAACGCCGTAAGAAGTCTTAAGTTCATCAAGACCGTTAGAAGATTACCAGCATTCTAGATTGACTTTAGTAAACGAGATAGAAGCACACCGACCATCAGAGCCAACCGCTTCGATCAAGGTCTGTCCGCGACGCTGCTTCTATATTCGTCACTCATAGCTCCAGCATTTCTAAGCAGTACAGAGCTCCAACAATTGGCACGATTGCTGAACACATGCCACATGCCCATGGAAGAGCCCACGATCGCGATGTCGGGTTTTCGTCAGAACTGAGTCCGTGCGCGGGCAGACCCATTGGTATTAGGGGGAGTAAGTCTTAAACGAGCTTGGTTTGATTGCTCTTGCTTTTCGGTTCAGCAGAACTGTTGGAAACCGCCAAAAACCCGACCGGAGAGCCTTCACCTTCAGCATATTAAGATTAAAATTACTCACGTTGTATAAAATAATAATAAATTTATATTACATATGCCGGCTTGCCAAAATCTCTTTTGAAGTTGTCTTACATTCAGGCCAATAGTTTCTACAAAATGAAGACAAGACTACACCCCAAGTTTTAGTTCTCCAGCTGATTTTTAAGAACGTTAGAACTTCAAAAATGGACGGATGGGTGGACTGGACATGGCCTCACAAATTCACCTGTCGGTCTTGATAATTAATGATCTTATTATCAAGATGTGTTTAATTATTAAGCTCTGTTATAAACAATGCATTTAAATAATGTAGCTTACCTGCTAGGGTATACAAGGTAAAGTGCTATGTTAATCTGTTCTTGTTTTTAATTAACTAGCCCACATCAATAAAAGCACTTTATAATTCAGCGTAATTAATGTTAAATGGGAACTTTAATCTACCCAGTCGTACGTACTTGTGTATCTAGTTATAATTATTATATTGAAATTGATCCATACAAATCCTTGTATGCCGAACAGGGTTGCGGCGGCCAAGTGTATTGGAGTGTGCAAAAATACATGATTGCGGCGATATACCTAATTATTGACTTCCTAATTACTGCGCATTAAAAATAAATTTATTTCCCAGGATTCGATGAAAATTTTTAATAATATTCTGAAAAACGAAGCGTCCATAACTTTTATGAGTTAAATGGAAACGTTAATCAAAAAACGATTCTTACCTTCTATGGTTATTGAAATTGCAACAAATTTTTAGCGGTTTCAGCCTTTTAAGCCTTTAAGTTAAGTGTCATTTTTACAGCCCGGACGAAGATGAAATTTTCGCCAAAACATGAAAAATGTAATAATTTGTTTTAAAAAAACCAGCTTAAATACACCCACTTCACTGGGTGATAAATCTATATATTGGATTATAAGCCGTTTAAACTCTAGTGAAACTATGGAAAATTATTTTTCTATTTGACTATTTTTTCTTTTCTATTGATAAGAGAGTTTTCAATGCAGCCTATCTTTACTTCGTAAAATATCTTGCTCATTCAACAAGTCAAAGTTTATATGGCGTCAATGACAATAATTTTTGGAAACAGGTCTAAACGAATAAATTTTAGAGCTTTGCTCAAGGCAAAAGAAACGAGTGGGAAAATGCAACAGTGCGTATGTAAAAACTTGACTGAAGTCTGTGACCGCTAGCAAAATACCCGTCAAAAATTCAACATGTTGAATGGTTTATAACGGGTGATTTTTTAGCTGGTTTGGTTTTGGCAACACTGGTTTTGACAGCTGACGTGTGTTTAGTACCTTGTGTCACTGTCAAACAGCTTCATTTTGGTTTGCAATTTAACCATGGATCGTCTTACAAATGAACAACGCTTGCAAATTATTGAATTTTACTATCAAAATTCGTGCTCGGTTCGAAATGTTCATCGCGCGCTGCTTCCATTTTATGGTCGGCATTCTCGACCTTCTGAGCAGTCTATTCGGAAGATTGTGACCAAATTTCGCACCAAATTTACTTTGTTGGACATTAAACCACCAACACGTTTACGTACTGTAAGTAGTGAAGAAAATATTGCGGCCGTATCAGCTAGTGTGACAGAAGACCGCGAAATGTCGATTCGGCGCCGTTCCCAGCAGTTAGGTCTTTGTTACAGCACTACGTGGAAAATTTTGCGGAAGGATTTGCCTTTTAAGATACAGCTGGTGCAAGAACTAAAGCCAGCCGACAACAAGACGGTGCCACATGCCACACAGCACGCGAAACAATGGCGCAATTGCGAGGCGAGTTTGGTGAACAGTTAATTTCACGTTTCGGGCTGGTCAATTGGCCGCCTAGATCGCGCGATTTGACACCATTAGATTATTTTTTGTGGAGGTATGTCAAGGCTAATGTCTATAGAAACAAGCCCGCTTCGATTGACGCACTGGAAGCCAACATCCATGCATTCATTCGTGAGATACCGGCCGATATGTGTGAAAGAGTATGCCAAAATTGGACTCAGCGGATGGGCTACCTGAGACGCAGCCGCGGTCAACATTTGCATGAAATTATCTTTAAACATTAAATTGCAAGGTTCAAACTATCGATTCAAATAAATATTTCATTAATTTTTTCGAATTTTTTGTGTTTTTTTTTTTAAAAAGTTCTCAACCCCTTAAAAAATCACCCGTTACTAGGTGGCTGCATACATTTCGGCCTAAAACTCCACCTTTTTAACTCCAAAAGTCACTTTTTTTAACGCCATTCCTACAAAAGTGGTCGGAGACATATACTTTATAGGCAAAAAAATTAGAAAATGCTAATATCTACAACTTTTGTCGTAGATAAAAGTTTGTTTGTTTTTGTTATAATTTTTAGTCAAATCCCACATGTATTTATTGAAAAACAGTCATTTTAAGCTAAAATCCCTTAAAAAAGACCGCCAAGTATGAAGACATATGCGGAGCGGTCCGTCGGCCTTTGTTGAAGGTTATGGTCATCTCTATTGCGGAGTTTGTGTAACATTCTATTTATTTATTCAAATTATTTCTGGATATATTTCGCAGTCTGTAATATACTTTTTTCGTAGTGCTGTCTACTGTTCTTATATTGCCTGATTTTATATTGGGTTTGATCGAGGACCGTAAAGGATCTAGAAATCTTTTACAAAATAGTTTTCGAAAGTGTTTTCACGTTTTTGAGTTAAATCTTCGAAGTTTTTGAATATTCGAAGTCTGCTATAGTTTTGAATAAAATTTAAGAAGATGGACTCTGACCGGTGTTAATTTATAAATTATACTTTATACCGTTTGGGAGATAGAGTGGGAGACATGCGTTTTTTATAATTTTTTAAATTTCAAATCCATAAAACAAATATTTTGAAGTTTTTTTCAGTTCCCGTCAGACTTTTTTCCAATAGCACAACCACCAGCACTAACCTTGGATGTTTTTTTTTTAATTCTATGGCCACCGGTTTATTCGTAAACGGTAAAATAAGCTCCTTTTTTATTTCGTTTTTTAAATACTCTTCTAAAAACTTAGGTTAAAAACGGCAATTTGAAAAAATCTTAACGCAGCCTTCCTTCTTCTTTTTGTAAGCTTTGTACTTTAGCCGAATCTGAAAAAGATCGCCTATACTATTAAGCTACTAGAAGACTTAAGAAAATTGTTTTTGAAAATGCTTTTATGTTTTTGAGTTAAATCTCAGAAGATTTTGAAATTTCAAATCCCTTATAATTGTCCTTAAAATTTTAAAATATTTCTAATACGTGTGATTTTTTTCACAGAATTCCACCAAACAGCACCGGATGTAGGGGGGGGGGCACACGTTTTTTCATGCATTTTTGCGATTTATTTTCGAAAATGCGTCAAAACTGCAGTACTCAAACTGTTTTTGAAAAACATGACCTTAGCTCTTGGTTTAATTTGAGTTGCTTTATACGTGTGATTTTGTTGATTTTGAGCGATAAGCCGTTCAAAAGTTATGGCCTCCAACACTTTAAAAAACGTCATACATTTTCGACTCTTCATTTCTCAAAAACGTTTTGATATTTTCAAAAAGTTTTATTTTTTGATTAAAGCTTAGTATTTCTTAAACGTAAGTTTCGTTTTTCTAGTTCTTGTCTACTAAACTTCTTGAGAAAAACACTAAAAAAACATTAAGTCCATTTTCACATGAAATTTCAAACTGTAATTAGACCGTTATTTGCGCTTAAAAAAATTGCTCTACGACTTGCCGTTAAGAAGTTATAAAGCGATTGAACGGACGGACAACGTAGGGATACCATAAGAGGTCCTTTTTCCATTTTTGGACGGACCGTTAAAAAGTGTTCGTGTTAGTGTTAAATAGCTAAAATTTGAAAAAAAGTATTTTTTAAAATTAGAGATGGTGTAATTATGTGGGCGGATTCGGCTAATTTGCCAACTTGATCTGAAGGATTGGACTTCCGCTGACTCACCAACTTTCAGCCCTCTAGCTTAAAATTTAAGGCCTGAAAGTTGTTTACATACGGACGGACGGACACGGCTGTCGGTCCCATTCATATCTCTAAAAGGTCTACGGTGATTATTCACTGTGTTACAAACTATACAACCAACATAATATATCATGGGTAGGGTATAAACAAAACTTTAATCAGAATCGATGTTCTGGAAGAAAACAGACTAAAAGGCATTTTCACCCGGGGCGGTAAAGTTAACTAGCACCCCTTAAGCAATTTTAGAGAATACCAAAAAAACACAAACAAGATTTTTTATTTAGAGACGCTTTCGAGCTATTATTGCCCTAAACATTTCCTTTTCGATTGAAAGTACAGCCAAATTTGGTGAATCGATTAAGCCATGTCCTATCCGTCCGTCCGTCTGTATGTGTGAAGGTTTTAGGTCTTGAAGATCAAGCTAGAAAGCTGAAACTTGGTACGCGGCTTGGTTCTTCTGTTGCACAAACAAAGTTTAACAATCGGTTCAATGCGTCAATGGCTTCAACTGGCCTCAATGTAAGATAACCCCTATTTCACATTTTCTTTCAAAATGCCTTTTGGTCAAGTTAGACATGGCGTAGGAGGTCAAATTTTGGTACTAAGCAATAGTGGCCCAATACCTTTTACACAGAAATTGGACCGCCCACAATATGAACCATGCTTTAACATGTTAGATCTTTAAAAACCCGATTCCTCGGAAAGTTGCCTCCAAATCGAAAAAAATTATATGACAAATATTAAAAATATTACTATTTTAAAATTTAATAGGAAAAAACGGTTTCTTTCTGAAATCATTTTTGCTTTTACCGTATTTTCTCATGATTTTGACGAAATTACAATTTTTTGATTTTAGTTTCTAGCCCATGTCCATTTTGTGGGCGTGGCCTAGACAAATAATATATGCATTCGGGCCAAAAAACTTTAAGATTTGGTGTTATATGGTATATAGGGTCGGGTAGATAGAAGTTCGTCACAGACGAACTCTCGCACTTACTCACTTGCTTTTAATTTTTTTTTTAATTTTGAAAAGCTTCTCTCGCATGATGCAACTGAGACGCAAATAGTCAAATAAATTCTCATCGCTAGTGATAGACTTAGTAAGGACTGTGCAAAGTCCTACCAACAGTAAGTTTGTGTTGTAGGCAAAATACATGCTGTTACTGATGACATCCCCTGTTAGTTTGCTACTCGGGGCGGACCACGAAGAGATGGCTTATATGTAGTCGTTAGAAAGTTGGGTCCTCAACATACAAAGGTGCTAGTGACGTAAGGGAAGAACGAGCAATAAAATTTAGCTTATGAGATACACCAGGCATAATTCTAGTTTCTGTTCATACAAAACTTTTGGCCAAGCCCATTTTTCGATTTTACATTTATTTTTATAATATTTATTTTTTATTATTTTTTTTATTTTTCGACTTTACATAATTTGGGGTCGATTTTACAAAATTATTGAATTAGAACCAAAAAATTAATTTTTCGCGTAAATATAAGGCACAAACTTCAAAGCTTTAATTCAGCATATTTTTATGCTATTATAGATTTTTAGTAATGGAGCCTGGATTAGTTTTTTAATTAAATTAAAATCCTTATAAGGAGTTAAATCGTTTTTTTTAGTAAATTAATGGCAAACAGGTAGGGGAGGGAAAACAAAAAGACATGAATGAGAAGGAAGTGCGGAATAGGAATAGGGTGTTTTTCTGTTACATACGCACTATTGCACTCACTCACTGCTTTATTCTGAAGTTTTGCTTTTGAGGCGTAAAAAAGAGTTTGCAATATTTTCCAAATAATTTTATTATTCACACGCGGCTAACATTTTAATCAGGAAATTGGAAAGGTTAATATTCATTCAAGGTAAAATCCCTCAGAGAAAAAGCAACCTACATGAAATTAACTGGGTTATCTGCGTTTTAACCAGGCTTTTAACAAAAATTTTCAGGAAATGTCATTATGCACACGAACTAATTAATTAATAATATCAGAGGCGGTTTAAAATAACTTAGTTACTGTTGAATGGAAATTTATTTAAAAATTATGCTCTGTAATCTGCTTCTGCTTCTTATCACTATCGCCCATCTCAGTAATCGGAACAATTTCGCTTTCATAGCCTTGCTACACATTTGGATTTTCGTTTCAATTATCTTCATATCAAGCAAATACTGTTCAACAAATTCAGTTTGCCTGTCGGTTACAGCGAGGTAATCGACATCGCCAACACTTCCATTTATGCCACCCACGCAACAGTTTTACAACTTTCGCTATTGTAATGAGATTATATTGCCATAATTTAAGCAAGGAATTTTTGTTGTGAATGCCTGAATCAAGAACCAACACCAATTGCAATTACATATAAGCAAACCCATCAAATTAATGGTTCCATAATATATCTAGTACCTACTTAAGACTCTAGGACAGTCTGAACAGACAGACTGAAGGTTGGGTATCTTATGCTAAAATTAACTAACTAATTTTAATTAACTAAAATTAATTATTTTAATTGCAAAATTAACCTATCCTACCTAAAAAAATAATTTCCTCCCCTAAAAAAATGGGCGGGGTTAAACCAAAACTTTTGAATGCTGTATGTATAAATTTTGGTATGAAACACTTGCTTTTTAACTAAAGCTAGTGCGAGCGGGTTATTAGCCGCTTAGGCGAATCGTTGGAAACCCCATTCTAATTGGCCACTGTCAAGAGTGTCAAGCTCCGAATTGTCATAAATCTTGGTTGGTAAATTTTATTTTATTAACTTTAATTGTATTTAGAATTTATCAGTTAAGAATCTCCTTTCTTGAATAAGGGGCGTGGCATCAACCGCTTTTCAATAACATCGTATATTTTTTATATTTTTATACCCGACCCATGGTATATTTAGTTTGATGTATAGTTTGTAATTCAGTGAAATAAACACCGTAGACCCCTATGACTGTGGTTTTAGAGATATGAATGGGAGCGACAGGAGAATCAATTAAGCCATGGCCGTCCATCCGTCCGTCCGTATGTAAACAACTTTTAGGCCTTAAATTTAAAAAATGTTTGCCTTTTCATTGACCACGCCCACTTTTTAAGGGATTTTAGATTAAATGACTGTTAAAATGACTGTTTTTTAATAAATATATATGAAATTTGACAAAAAAATATATGAAAAAAGTTGTGCATTTGCTAACTTTTATGTATATATTGTATGTATTGCGTTAAAAGAAGTGATTTTTTTAGTTTAAAAGGCGGAGTTTTATGCCGAAATGTGTGCAACCACCTAGTATAAAGCATTCAGCAGTTATATTTTTATATCCCGCCCACTTTTTGGGGGCGTGGCAGTTTTTTTGTATGGTCGGGTATTTTGCAATCCGTCAAAGATGGACTGAAGCTTCTGCGCACACACTGTTCCACTTTCCCACTTGTTTTTTTTATCGGATGTAATATACACGTGTTGATTGTATTTTTACATTAAACATTTTGTAAATACCTAAACACACCCCCAAAAATGGCAAAAATGTATTCATTTTGGTTGATAGTATACCCACATCTTTCTTCTTTTTAATTTAGGCGAGAAGTTATGATCTGAAGTGATGGATCATACCCCTCCCACTCTTCTGCATTTCTAATATGGTCCGCTTATGAAGTACGCCGATTTGACCTCAGAATGTACTGGTAGGCCACCCGGTTTTGGATTTCTTCGTCACTGAGGCTTTTTTCGCGATTGCGGTGGAATGTTGAATGACATTGCCTTCTTGACAGGGTTCGTAGGATCTCTCCTTTGGACATGGCAATACCAAGTGAGCCGGTCATGCTCCATTTTCCTGGAGAAAGGTTCTTTTACATGGTGGCTTCCATAAAAGATCGGACCTTCGTACTACTAATTCTATCTCGCTTTGTTACTCCTGCTGTCATGCGAGCGAAGCATCTTCATCTCAGCTGTCGTTAATTTGCTCTCATTTTTCTGATATTTCTCATTCTTATACGCTGTCCAACATTGTGAACAATATGTGAGCGTCGGGCATACAAACGCGGTGTAGAGCCTTTATTTAAGCTTAGGTGGCATTTTTCGTTTGCCCACGATATCTAGGAATGCACAGATTACTGTCTTTTTGGTGTTAAGAGTATTTTGGACATTTTCCGTCAACTGATAAAGACTGGTACAGAGGCGGTGGTGAAGGGGGAAGTTGCTAAGCACGTTTTCTCTTAAGTAATTGTCCATAGCTTTTTCCATTGTTTTAAGAAGAAAGGATGTTAAGCTGATCGGTCTAAGAGTCGGTCGGTTGCGTTAAGTCTTTTTTCCCCACTTTTGAAAAAAATGCAACCTTTGCCTATATCCACTGGTTTCACTTACCAAGTGTGGGAGAAGCATTTTTTGTCCGTTTTGTAATAGGGCTGGTGAGATGCCGTCTACACGGTGACTTGAAAGGTTGACAGGGACTTATTGCCCATTCAAATAGGCTTCTAGAGCAAATTATATAGAGCATACAACTCATCACTCCGGAAGGACATCTTACTGTTGTCTTTTCTCCATCTTACATGTGCGTGATCATCCGCACGTAGACTTCTGGAACTCCTCGTTTTCTTGGTTATCAGATCTCTTATCAGATCTCAAGATCCATATGCATATTTTAAATGCATCCCGATGCTTTTCAATAATGATCCTTATACTTTGGACTGCAACAGTGGTTGATTTGCCCGCTACAAACACGCATTGATCCTCAAATAGACTTACTATTTTTCGCTATCTAGTACCCGCTCGACGATCTTCATTGTATGTGACACCAGCTTTATAGAACGGTAATTATCACAGCTTCGTGTATTACATTTTTCTTTGAAAAAATTAAGAACATAACTTTCCCTCTACTGATTAGGCATCGGATCCTCTCTTATTAGTTTGGAGATGAAGGTCGTGAGCCATCTGGAGCCGCTGTCTCCAATTTTTTTCCCCAGAACTCTGAGGGTATCTGATCCGGCCAAACAGATTTTCGTTTTTTGGAATACTTCAGCGCTTTCCCAACCTCTTCGGCTGTGATGTCTGGTACTTCTTCCCGGTTGGCAGTTGTTTCTTTTGGAAAGTGTTGCCTGGGAAACTGTTCATTCAAAAGTCACTCACACTGCTGCCGCCACCTGCGTAGAAGTTTGTCATCATCCACAAGAAGCTGTCCCTGTATTGTTGATGAACTTTGGCGAACATGTCTCCTATGCGTTTTTCCTCCTTTGAGCGGCAATTTTGCAGATTATAGCCCCCTTGTTCGAGAGGGGGCTTTGTCGAAGATTCTGGGTGCCCCTTTTTTATCAGCAGTAGATGCGTTTTTATATCGTAACTGTGTCAAGTTTTCAAATTTTCAAAAAGCTAGAATCAGTTTGTTTCTAGAAATTTTCCGTACATTTAGCGGTGTTTAAAGTTTCAATAACAAAACAAACAAAGCTCAAATCATAAGATAACGAAACACTGGGACGTTGTTTTCCCTTTCTTATTTCCTATTCACGTCGATAGTATCTAAATGTATCTCGATGGACTACACACATTTAAGTTGACATAACCAGTACTGCTTCTAAAAAGAATCATCATAATGGTTGACGTAATCTTATACATGTAACATATTTTTGAGAAACTTTAGTTAAACCAGTAAGTCAGTGCTACAGTGTGTATGCAGAAGTTATACACTCCGTAAAACGGACCGTTGATTACCCCATGCTATCCCACATTGTGAAATGCTGATGTTATTACTTTTGACATTTTATAAGAAGTGCAAACTTTGAAAAGGGGCGTGGTCCAGCGGCCCCTAATAACAAACTATCAATTATAATGCAGATATTTCCAAGTTACGCTTAAATGTACTCTAAAATGCAATTTTGGGAAATTCAATATTTTTGAAAAATTGTCCTCTTAAAACTTTGGATGAACGAAGGAGGAGGACTAAAGGAGGACTAAAGTTTATCTAACCTGCTATATTTTTGTTTCCTAAATTAGTCGGGAATTACATTTTTCTGCATTATATTGGGCTTTTCTTCAATTCTGCCCCCAAATGTAGGCGTTGCCCAAAGGGTTGTATGAACAAAATGTAGAACTACTGTTTTCTACACAATTAATTAAGTCAAAAATTTTTGATTTGGAACAAAATATTGAACAAAATGCATTTGAAAAAATAGCCTTTAAAACGATGCCATGCCCACTGGCGGAGGCAAAGCGATTAAATTTTTATTTTGTGCATGTTCCAATAAACAGGAGATAATAAATACCAAATTTCATCGATTGTTAGCGTGTCTGTGAGCGGATTTGAAAAATATTTATACTTGTACTGCTTCGAATAACAGTGAACCTATGTACAAAGTTCCATCTTCAAAATTCCCAACTTCCGCCAGACAGACGTACAGACGGACGGACATGGCTTATTCTATCCAGAATTCGGTGTCGATCATGTGGCCTTAACGTCTTGGGGTCTATTATTTTTCCGTATTACAAACTATGTGACGAACTTAATATACCTCCTATCCTATGGGAGGTATAAAAACAAACAAGTTACATAAACGCCTATGTGACATCTTTCAGATTTTTCACTTCTTCCTTGTTTTATCGTAATTTTAACAAGTTTTTCCTTTTTCAACACACTTTTGTAATAACATTTTAAATATTTTGAAACAAGTTGTATTAGCATCCATAATTAACTGTAACTAAAAATATTGCAAATGGGTTTGTGGAAATGTTATTTCTACGTTAATGTGAGAAAATACAAACAACTTATATGTTTTGTTAATATGACATTTTAAATAAGTAGTTACACCAACCAAATATTAAAAAAAACCACATAAAAACCACGGTTTTCAAATTCCAATAAGGAAATCTTTTTGAATTGTGATCAGTCGTAGCTAACAGAAAGTGAAAATTTTAACAATATTAGTTTCTAGTTTTTTTTACAATTGATATGTTTAAAAAGGTTTTTCAGAATTCAATAAAATGCAAATTGTTATAACTTTATATAACTACAGAGCTAACTTTATATTATAGTTGCTTCGGGATACGCAAAATATAACATTTTTAATTTCATTTAGACGACCCTTTTTTAACGTTTAAATAACAAGTATACTTGTAACAATATATAATAACTTGCCAAAATATAATTTTTTTATTTATATTTATGTGACCTTTTTATAACGTTATTATAACAATATTTCGAAGCGATGGTTACGGCCACGTTTTTAACACCAGATAAAAACGTTGACTATAATGTATTGCAGAATTTAGGCGAAGCCAGTTACGGCAGCATGTTAGTAAACTTGTATATAACTTACTTGTAATAATGTTGTTTTTCTTAACTGATTTATTACTTAATTATAACAAAGCTTGTTGATTGTGAAAGCTATTTATTTAAAATTCAATGGCAGTTGACTATTTTAGTTCTTCTTCTCAGTCCCATGACTTATGTTGTCTTGTGCGTTTCCCTTGAGGTGAAAGTTATCTCCAATATCTCGGGAAAGTATGGGATGAGATTTGTCCGTGTTGGCTCCCTTATTAGATTGGGCGTAGAGCTTGGCTCTTGCTCAATATTGGTGAACTCAGGCCTTGCAATGGTAGTCCTGTTTGGTGGAGTGGATTCATCATAAGCCCGGGCATTGCTTATCCCAAAAGGGGGTGTATCTTTTGCTGACAACAGCAATTCATGAATGTCTTATTTTCTTTTGTTTTAATTTCAGAGCATTCAGCCTCCAGGTCGCATCGCCAGCCTCAACAGTAAGGAGTATATGTTAGGCTAGAAGCTGACATACACTGCAGCATGTGAATTATTGTTTTTTTTTATAATCTGACGGGTTTCCGTTAACTTTAATTTAATATAAAATTTGTATACCTTCCCTTCAATTGTGAAAGACCGATGATTCTTAATATAAACTTGTTACTAATCGTAGATCCGTGCTAGTTGGGACGCCTTGTCTAACTTGACCTAAAGGCATTGTGAAAGAAAATTTGAAATAGAGGTTGCCTTACATTGAAGTCAGTAGTGGCCGTTGGCGGATTTAACCAATTTCACACTCTATCTGTACAAAACAAAGAGGGATGGCAAAAATCAGAGTGAATTCGCTCTGAAGAAATTGCTTATTTGACATATTTTTTGAGGGAATCCACTCTATTTTTGTGTTCAATTGAGAAAATCTACTACAAGAAACGGGTATAATAACGTTCTCCATGAGTGGATTCACACTTTTTTGGAGTTAATCAAGGAAAATCCCTCCAAAACAGTAGTTATTTTACACATTTTGTTTGGGGATTCACGCTTTTTTGTAGTAAGAAATAGCGAATTCACTCCAAATTTGTGGTGATTTTTCACTTCTTGTGAGTGAACTCACACTGATTTCTTGCGGTATATGTTCGCAATGCGTAGCATATACCACAACCTTTGAAGCCACAAATAAAAGATATACAGAAGAATATATACTTTTCTTATTATCTTTTTTTCCCTTTGATAGCAAGTACACCTTAACACCTTAAATATAAGTAACACATTTGGCACACAAGGTTTAGCTGGAGCTATCCACGGAGGGTTAGTCGTCTGTTCTTCCTAATGTTCTGCACTTAACGTCGATCGCCGTTTAAACAAACTGAACAATTGAGAAAAAATGTAGATAATGCAAAGAAGTACAGTATTGGTTAAACCTACCAATGATATATTTATGCACTTTAATATTTGTGTAAAATCCTTTAAACTTCACGACAATTTTTTAAAGTTAAAGCAAAAAAACAAACACACGTCTGTTTCTTTTGCGCACACCAAACTAAATGACTCTGACGGGACGCACACGTGCAACAGAAATTTGGCACAGTGCTTTTCCACTCTAAAATAGATTATAAAGTAAATATAGGATGGAATTCACATCATTTTAATTTCAAAGTGAAATCCATGCAGTAGAGTAATAAAGCATCGAACTGTACGGGCTGTACAGCGTTACCGATCAAGCCAAAGGAGTGAAAACACAAAGTCTACGATGGCTGGGTCATCTAGAACGGATGGACACCGAAGGCCCGGCCACCCCGGCCCGGAAAATCTTCAAATCCACACCGCAGGGACGGCGCAGTAGAGGAGCACCGAGATTCAGGTGGCGCACGCAAGTGGAAGGGGACCTCAGCCAACTTCGCGTGCGAAACTGGAGACGGCTAGCTAGAGACATAGCTAGCTGGCGAAGCTTGTTGGCTGAGGCCCAGGTCCACCTCGGACTGTAGCGCCATCTTAAGTAAGAAATTAAGTAAGAGTAACTAAGCATTCTTCTTGTGTTAATTGGGAAATTACTTTAGTTGCGAGTATTTCACAACATTTGAAAATCTGTACTCCAAAAATTCGAGTGAAATTCAGTACATTTATTGTAGTTAATTTTCCGGTTTTCTTTAGAGGGAAGAGCGAAGATACGTCCCAAGTTTATCAAGAGCATCCTCGATTTAAAGACCTAAAAACTTCACACATACGGACAGACGGACAGACGGACAGACGGACAGACGGACAGACGGACAGACGGACAGACGGACAGACGGACAGACGGACAGACGGACAGACGGACAGACGGACAGACGGACAGACGGACAGACGGACAGACGGACAGACGGACAGACGGACAGACGGTCAGACGGACAGACGGACAAACGGACAAACGGACAGACAGACCGACGGACAGATGGACAGACGGACAGACGGACGGACGTGGCTTCATCGATTCACCTGTCGGTCTCGATTATATCTCTGAAAGGTCTTAGGGGTCTCGGTGATTATTTCACTGTGTACAAACTATGCATTAAAATTAATATACCCTGGGTCGGGTATAAAAAAGATAATGCTAATATCTACAATTTTTGTCATGAAATTTCTTGTCAAATTTTATATATCTATATTTTTTCTAAAACAGTTTGTGCGTTAGCTACATTGTAACATAGCTAAAATTTGAAAAAAGTATTTTCAAAAATTCGAGATGGTGACACATACAGGCCTATAGAAGGAGTTGTAGTGTACACGTAAAAAGACGAGATAAAACATTTAAAGTGTACATACAAAAGACAAGGCAAAGTAATAACAAGCATGCATGCAAAAACATAACACAAAGAATAACAAACACCAGCCTTAAATATATAAAACAAAAGTTCATCGTGAAATAGTAATCACGCGAGCGCTAAATCCGAGTAAACGCCACCCACAAAATACCTACTTCAGTGGTCGTGACACTTGATCTTCTTCCACATGTTTTCCGCGTCCTGCTAAAAAATTCCACTCGCATTTAAACTTTTCAACTAGTGTGCTGGAGCAACTACTCTCCTCTTCAATGCGCCTTGTAAAAATTAATACAATATTTGTTTCATTAAAAAAATAAATAAGAAACCGAATTAATTGAATTAATCACGGAGATATTATAATAATAATCGGCTTAATTGACTACAGAGTGTCTGCATTTGGATTCGACTTATTTTCGAATCTGATCTGTAAAATTAAATTTCCAGCTCACCCACCAGTTTTCAGATTTCTAGCCTAGAATTAAGGTGGTCAAAGGATGAACATGTGCACTCAAGAGGATACAAGCATCCACAGGTTTTCTAAACCAACCTCTGTCTATCAACTTGTTCTATCACCACCCCGTGTTGAATACTGGGTGCCTAGCCTAGTACCTCAACTGGAGATTGGGTTCCAATCCCTTTGGATGGTTGTTGGGGGTAGCAGACGAGAGAGGGGAGTGCCTTAGAGAGTGCCCACTAAGGCACTTCTCCTTGCATCCGGACGCAAGCGGAGAAATTCCCCAAAGGCCCAGATAGAATCAACGGTGGCGTGCACAGTTCCAGTAGTCCGAACTATACTTAGTGAACACCTTATATGGGCAACTACGAAGTATTCGAAGCCCAGGCCTATAAGGAGCGGTCTCCGTCCTTGGAGTTTTAGTTAGGATCTGGTCCTCCAGGTAGGGAGTCGTGCCGTCGCTGTGACTTCCCGGCCACGTAGAGAAATACCAGTTACGAAGTAGTAACTAGCCTCGGATTCGGACGGATTTACGGGCCGGCCGAGAGGAGGATAAAAACTGTGACTTCTACTATGGCGACTGTTATCGACATTAAAGCGGCACCTATTGGGATGTTGTTTCGTTGTTGGAGGCAGACTTAGGCAAAAAGTCTTGAGCTTTAACCCTGTGGGCGAGAGCCTCGTAACGATTAAGGCTATATTCGCATGCCCCCATAGAGGAGAAACGTATAAGCAGTGCCCTAGCTACGATTGGCCTACGCTTTAATGCCAAGCTAGGAAGGCAGGGCATCTTTGGTTGCACAGTCGGAAAGTACAGCCTGCACAACACGACCTCCGATAACGGATTCAGGCTATTCGACTTTTCTGCGGGGCGACACGTTGTGATCTCTAGTACACAGTTCCCGCATCTGAATATCCACAAAGGGACATGGAGATCTCCCGATCAATCAACTGTCAACCAGATTGACCACATTGTGATCGACGCAAGGCACTCCTCCAGTATCATGGATGTCCGAACTTTCCGAGGGGCCAACATTGACTCGGCCAACATTGACAGCTGCGGATATCCCGACCAACGCCAAGAAATGGAAATACTGTGAGAAAGTTTGACGTCGGCTGGCTACAATCGCAAGAGATCGCCTGGTCCTTCTCCAACCTAGTCTCTCAAAACCTTCTACGAAGTCCTAAGCAGTCAGCATCAAATATTGATAGCCAGTGGCAACATGGCCAAAATGCCATTAGTTATGTCGCCTCTGAAGCGCTGGGTTTCACAAGGCTACCACAACGAAACCCCTGGTTTGACAATGACAAGCACATGCAGCAAAACAGGGAGCAAACCTACAAAGCGGCTCTGCACAGAATGACAGACCTGTTACGAGCAAAGGAGGAGAAAGAAAGACCCGTTTCTCCAGGTGGGCCTGCTTCTCAAAGGGCGCACGAGAAGCGCGCGGTCGAAGAGATAGAGAGATGCTGCAACAGACATGACGCTCGAAAGTTTTATCAGAGGATAAAAAAGTCCTGCTGAGGGTATAAGTTCGAACTGAAGCCTGGCAGGACCATCAAGAGACGATCGTAGTGGAATCGCGGTCGATGCTGAAGACTTGGAAAAACCATTTATGGACTGTATAAAGGCGAAGACGAATCAAATGTCGCTGTCAGGCAGAACGAAGCATTCAACCCGGGCGACAAAGCATACGAACGATACCGCGCACCCGAACTGGATGAAGTGAAAGTAGCTGTATCTAAGCATAAGTGCATCAAAGCAGCTTGAGCAGACGGCCTAGCTGCCGAAAATTTTCAATCTGCTGCCGATGAGCTGGCTAGAAGTATGCACCAACTCATCTGCAAGATATTGTCGAAGGAAAGCATGCCCGACGAATTTAACCTCAGTATTGTTTACCCGATCCTGAAGAAAGGAGATCCTCTGGACTTTGCCAACCACAGAGGTATCAGTCTCCTTAACATTGTATACAAGATCTTTTCGTCTGTACTGTGTGAACGCCTGAAGCCCTTTGTCAACAATATGATAAGCAGTGTGGCCTTAGGCGAGAAAAGTCCACTATCGACGAAATATACACACTGCGGCAGATCATGGAGAAAAGCCGGGATTTCCAAATCGATACTCAACATTTTTATAGATTTCGATGATATATATATAGAGGCGGGCAATGTCTAGTTTTGACATCGCTTCCAAGTTCCAAACTCGCCAATCTGACCAGGATGATGATGGAAAACTGACACTGCTCCTTCAAGGTCGGTAAAGACCTCACCGACTTTTTTAATGTCAAAAAAATATTTAGAAAAGGCGATGCGCTGTCAAGTGACTTCTTTTACTTGAAAGAAATGTGCAGAACTTCCGCGCTAGCACCAGGGGGCATAATCTTTCAAAGGTCCGCTCAATTACGCTTTGAGGTAGTTAGGGACTTTGTCTACCTGGGTTCCGCTATAAATTCAGACAATAACACCAACGCTGAAATCAAACGAAGGATAACTCTTGCCAATCCCTGTTAATTTGGGCTATGAAGGAAATTGAGTAGCAATGCCCTCTCTCGACCATTTATAAGACCCTCATGTCCGCCATGTCCGTCCGTCTGTATGTAACATGTTCTTAGACCTTAAATTTAGAGCAGTACAGGTGTAAAATTTTTTGAAATCCGCCCACAGACACGCCCACAACGGTCTTAATGTGCATCTACCTCCAGAGCTTTCAAAACTCTAAGATGTCTTATAGGCTAAAATTTAATTTTTCGCATTTTCTAATGAATGTAAGATATAAACTATTCTTTTTGGTGAACGTAAGAACGAGCCTTTTAACTCATTCGTGAATCAAAATAGCGATTTAGACAATCTCAAAAAATGCTTAGGTAAAACTGTTCTTATTTCCATATATGAGCGTAAGAACAAGATACACGCCTTCACTTCTGCTAGGCAGTTTTCACACTATGACAGTAGAATTCGTCCGGAAAAAGCTTATCAACGTTTGGGATAAAAGTAAAACACCATTCTACAGGTATTTCTACTATCTTAACATAAATAACCCAACTAACCTTATTTATTTGTATATGAGTAGAGCTGTAACATTCTGCTGCTTCGGGCATAGATTACTCTTGGCGCTTTGCAATTGAATTTTCAAAATTGAATATTTTTGTTTTTACTCTTCGAAAACAGGGGTAAAAGCTTTCGTAGTTTTCTCCTGAAATTAAGAGAACTCTCCCTTCATAATGCTAACAAAATGCTCTTTATGCTCTTGCAATGTAATCAACCATAAAGCGGGAACCACAAAGCAGCCTTGGTTTCGCCTCCTCGGCCTGGCGTTTACAAGTTCAGCCATACGATTTCAGTTTCCTAACACAATGAAACTAATCTTCAAGGTAACATTTGGCGAAGAGAAAGAGTGCGTAAAGAGAAAACGTAATGCTACGTAATGAGGCTCCGAAGTCCAGCCCAAGCTCAGATTCAGATGTGCTAAGCTTTTGCTTCGTTTGACGCAAAAGGGGGTTGATTTCGAGCGCACACACGAAGTCAATCAGTCTGCCTATAGTATAGGGCTCTATATCATGTTGGGAACGCACGGATTTGACGCAGAATTTCTGAGTGAGTCTACTTTTCAGGGGAAAATAGCGTATTTTTGTTATTATTATTTATGATGTGAATGTTCCACATAATTATGTACACAGCACTAGTTACCAGGGCTTTCTGCTGTGTGTGCGTATTTTTTGTATTCATCTTGGCGTACTTGGAGAACGTAGTGATTGCACTAATAAAAGCTCTCTCTACACAACCGCAATATCATTGCAAAGCCTGCTAAAAGCCCACGTGTCGCAATGGGGCGAAGTCGAAGTCAAGGCTGTTTTGTGGTCCCCGCGTAATATTGTCTGGCTCTGGCTGACTAGAAATTTAAAGCATTGTAATTCCTGTTGTAGGTAATTGCGGGAAAGGAAATAACAGTCGTCCGCAAATAGCCCACCGATTCGGGTGGTTTTCTGGGAAACTGTTGTTCTGATATGTTTTACGAACTCTTACGAGCATTTAAGCTTATGCCTTTAATATTACTTTAATGTGATAAAAATGGCGATTTCATGTAACATTGATCCCATTGGTACCATGTGGACGTAACCCTATTACGGTTGATAAATTGCTCTTTGTTAATTCATTTCTATTTACACATTCTTCCGTTGTATCTTTGACTTATAGATTCATATATTCTATATAGTCTATACAGATAAGCGAATGACATAGACCTTCAGATATGCCACACATTTTGAGCATCGACTCGACTTTATAAAAGCCTTTTAGCTTGTTGCGGAAATCGTAGCTGAGCACCCATTCAGGAAACAATTTGGAACGATGTGGGTACTTTTCGAGTGACGGAGGAATCCAGTGGTGGTGTGCTTTGTGGTTTAGACAAAACGTGTCCGTGCTTTATAAGAAAAACTCAAATTAAAATTGCCTTGAGGTTGATTGACATTTCAGAAGTCAAGCCCTACTATTTTAGGCACTTAAGCATCAAAAATAAATTCGTTGTTTTGGCACTTTTTTATGTTAGATATTTATACCCCATCCCCTAGGATAGGAGGTATATTAAGTTTGTGACACAGTTTGTAGCACGGTGAAATAATAATGCTAGATTCGTAAGACCTAAGGGTCATATGATCGAGACCGAATTCTGAATCGAACAAGCCATGGCCATCTGTCCGTCTGCCTGTATGTCACGCCCTAGTGAGCGTGGCATCGATTTAAAACAAATGCATTTTACTCAATATTTTTTTTCCAAACCAAAAAAATGTAACTTACTATATTATGTAGAAAACACTTTGTTCTACATCTTGTTTATACAAAACTTTGGGTCACGGCTACATTTGGAGGCAGAATTGAAGAAAAACCTAGAATTTTCCAGAAAAACGATATTTTCTTAGCCTTAGCCTAAATTAGGAAAGGATAAAAATAAAAATTAGTGAGATTTCATTCCAGATTTCGTTTATTCAAAGTTTTTAGACTTTGACCCTTTTAGGGGTCAAGTTTTAAAAAAAATTGAATTTGAACCAAAAAGTTGCATTTTTACGTACTTGTAAGGGTCACTTAGAAATATCTGTGTTAATATTGATAGTTTGTAATAAGGGCGGTTGGACCACACCCCTTCTCGAAGTTAGCACTACTTATAAAATGTCAAAAAATAACAACAACATCAGCATTTGAATATCATTTGAATATCAGCAAAAAATATTGAATTTGAACCAAAAAGTTGCAGTTTTACGTACTTGTAAGGGTCACTTAGAAATATCTGTGTTAATATTGATAGTTTGTAATAAGGGCGGTTGGACCACACCCCTTCTCGAAGTTAGCACTACTTATAAAATGTCAAAAAATAACAACAACATCAGCATTTGAATATCATTTGAATATCAGCAAAAAATATTGAATTTGAACCAAAAAGTTGCATTTTTACGTACTTGTAAGGGTCACTTAGAAATATCTGTGTTAATATTGATAGTTTGTAATAAGAGCGGTCGGACCACACCCCTTCTCGAAGTTCGCACTACTTATAAAATGTCAAAAAATAACAACAACATCAGCATTTTACAATGTGGGATAGGAGGGGGTATTCAACAGTCCGTTTTACGAACTGTAACTGTAACTGCGTATACACTGTAGCACTTACTCACTAGTTTTGTAGTAAGTCCATAGCTTGAAAGATAGTTAAATTACGATTATAAAGCAAAAATCTTTTTTTTTTTTAAATGCTATAAAAAAACTACTGAATATTTTCTCAAATTTCTGTTTTTATTTGAAAGCACAATCCTTCCGGCTAATAATGGAAAATACTTTCATTCAAATGGCTGCATCGGCTGGCCATGCAGTAGCCTAGACGATTGGTCCTATTTTTAAGCACATTATCGATTGTGTGCAGCTGTATTTCACCAATGGCTTCACGAATATTGTCCTTTAAAGCGTCAATTGCCCCTGGCTTGTCGGCGTAACACTTATCTTTTACGGCACCCCACAAATAATAGTCCAACGGTGTCAAATCGAAGCTTCTAGGTGGCCAAACGACATCAGCTCTGCGGCTGATAATGCGATCTTCAAAAATAAGGCGCAAAACATCGAGTGTAGCTTCGGTTGTGTGGCACGTAGCGCCGTCATGTTGAAACCAAATGTTGTCAGTTTTCATCTTCAATTTTTATGAACAGAAATTCGTTCAACATGGCCTGATAACCATCGCCATTGACTGTAACGGCCACTCCTTGCTCATTTTTGAAGAAAAATCGCTCAATTATGCCTCTGGACCGAAATCCCCACCAAACAGTGACTCGTTTTGGGTGTATCGGCTTTTCAATGTATGCGTGCGGATTTTCTGTGCCCCAAATGCGACAATTTTGATAACGAACATACGGAACTGACGGTGCTTCTCTTCTTCCAAAATCCGTGCGCAGTTTTCGCACACATTCTTCAAAAAAAAGAATGCAATGTCAAAGCAATGTCACATTATTTCCCAGCTTTGTTCAAGCGTATACACAACCATATTCGTTCAGCGGAAATATTAAACTAACTATCTATCAAGTAAGACCTCATGTCTAAGAGTAAGAGTAAGTAAGAGTTACTATTCACGAAATGGTTGAAAAAAAAAACTTTAGGTTGAGGACCCTTTATTAAGTAAAGGCTTAATACGTAAGTAAGTCTAGGATTTGAAAATGCATGTCATCGCCTTCAGTGGGTGCCTTTCTATTAACATTTAGCATTAGCGGAGTTTTAGACCCAAATGTATGCAACTGACTAGTATAAACCATTCAACAGTTATATTTTTATATCCCACACACTTTTTGGATTCGTGGCAGTTTGCTTTTTTGGCAGGAGAATCGATTAATCTATGTCAGTACCATCGATTTAAAGGGCTAATTTTCAAATGCTTTTTATTCAATATTTTTGTTTGAAATAAAAAAAAATTACTGTATGTACTATATATAATACCTATTCCTATATTTCTTTCATAGAACATTTTGAACCACGCCCGTAATTAGAGGTAGGAATTTGAGAAAAACCTTGAATTTTTCAAAATAAAAAACGTAATTTCGACTGGCCTTAGGCCTAATTTAGAAAAAAGAAGAAATAAAGAAGCTTGTGAGGTAAATTAGACTCCATTCTAGATTTCATTCATCGAAAGCTTTTTGCCACGCCTCCTTTAAGCAGTCGAATTCACCATTTTCAATTTGCACAAAAAAAACTGCATATTTGTCTACATTTCAGCGTTACTTGGAGATATCTATGCTAATATTGACAGTTTGTTATAGGGGTGGTTAGACCACGCCCCTTTTTAAAGTTTGCACCAGCCACAAATCGTCAAAAAATAAAAAATAACAATAATAGCAGTAATTTAAAATGTGGGATAGAATGGGGTATTCAATGGTTTGTTCAATGGACAATAACTTCTGCATGTGTACATTGTAGCACTTACTCACTGGTTTGTTCATATTTTTTTTCAGGTGTGGTATACATGTGTTAATTGCATTTGTATCCCCGAGGGTATATTAATTTTAATGCATAGTTTGTAACATAGTAAAATAATCTCCGTAGACCCCTAAGACCTTTTAGAGGTATGATCGAGACCGCCAGGTAAGCCATGTGCGTCAAGGTATGAAAATTGGGAAGATCCGCCCACAGCCACGCCCACAATGGGTTGAATGTCAGACAACCTCAATTTTACATTTTATTTCAAAATGTCTTTAGGTCAAGATAGACAAAACATATTTACTCAAATTTTGGTAGAGAGCAATATCGACCTTTAATTAGGTCGATTAGAAAAGCCTTTAATTAGGCGAAAATTGGACCGCCCACTCTATTGACCATGTCCACTTTTAACATTTGAAATCTTTGAAAACCTGATTTCTCGGGAAATTCGTTCTAATATGAAAAAAATTATATGACAAATGTTAAAGATATTACCATTTGCTAAGCTTGTTGCATACAAAGCATTGAGCTCCGCCTACTTTTTTGGGAAAAAACTTTTTTTTTAAGTATTAATATTCACTTTTAACGCATTTTCTCGTGATTTCAACGAAATTATAGTTAATTGATTTTTATTTTCCGCCTACGCCCTTTTTTAGGGCCGTGGCCAATACAAATAATTTACATACAGGCTATGAAACAGACCAGAAAATTTCACATTTGGTGTTAATGGGTAAAGAGGGTCGGTTATTTTGAAGTTCTTCACGGACGAACTCTTGCACTTACTTACTTGTTATAATAAAAATTTGGTTTATACTTAAAAAAAGACCCAAAAAGTGGATATGGCAAACATTAATTCACATCAATTAAATTGTGTTTGAATAAATGAAATAAAATGAAATAAAAACTTAGAATATTATAATAGCAATTCTATTAACGAAAAACTAGGTATCCGTACCTACTTCAATTAAATTTACGAAACAATAGAAATCATTGTTAGGAAAACGTGAGTCCAGCGGTCGAATCTGAATTCATTCACTATAATTGGTATCCAGGCCAGTTATGGAGGGCATGGGCTCGTGTTTCCATGGCTTATTATTACCAACAATTTGGTTAGAACTGATAAGGTGAGGTGAGGTTTATCACCCACAACGCGCTTACGAGAATCTTACGTAATTAGTCTTTTGTATGTCAATTTTCAATTTAATCCAGAATTCAATTATCGCACCTTCCTGAAGCAAAAAATTATTCGATTATCGGGAAAACAAATTAAGAAGAAATACTTATGCCGGCTCTTATCGAATAAATGCCATGTGGTATTTTCTGAGAACTTTGTCGAAAATAGCTATATTTTTGGTGTCGTCGTCATGCATCAACCATATCTCACTCGTTTGAATATGATTGGTGTTAGGTGGAAAGGAAATCTGTTGCTGCTTTTGTGTCCTAGACACATTAATTGATGTATTGAGACGTATATTCCTAAAAAGGATGTGGGAACTTAAGGGAAATTTTATTTGTATCCACTTGAATATTGTGGCGTAACCATGGTTGGTAAGTAAGTAGGTGGGTACAGATGTAGTGTGTGGATGTGGAACTATGAGCATTTAATTAGGTTTATTTGATCCAAAATTTGTGGGCAGGCTACAATCCACTTAGACAAATCGTTGGAAACCCCACCCAAATTGACCTTTGTCAAGCTCCGAATTGCTTTTCAAATATTTAGCTCCTTCAATGAAAAAGGTGCGTGGCATCAACCCTTTTTCAATGACATATTTTTTTGGCATTTTTAAATTAAAGATATACCGCGTTTAAATAAAAATGAGATCTTAAGCATACTCACCCCGAACGTTTCGCTCAAGTTTCATTGAGCGTGGTCACCGGGAAACTGCCTGAAGTTCCTTATTGGGGATTAACACTACGCAGGTTGTAGCGGTGCGTTGGCGGTGAAATGCTCTCTCGTTGATGTAGTTGCGAGCAAGCAGTGCTCACAATATCCCTTGGTGGTGGAAGCCTATTTGGGATCGACCCTGTAACGTTTATTATGGGATCCCAAGTTCGAGAAAGTTTAAAACTGTCATCTCTATTGAAATTTTGGTGGCGCTTTATTTCAATAGCCTCTCGAACTAGGCGGGGGATATAATGAGGCTCGCGGGCAAGAACTTTAGCCTCATCAAAGCGTTTCCAAAAATGTTCGCTTGGATTATCTAGATTTTTCCCGATTTTTCCCGCTGACGTTTGCTGACAGCACTCATGTGCTCCTTCAAGCGGGGGGCGATGGTTCGTCTTGTTTGTCCAACATAAGACTACCCACATCTACAAGGGACTGAATATACGCCAGGTGTTTGGAGTGGGAAGCGATCTTTGGGCGACTGGAGGTAGTTTATCACTTTTTTTGAGGTAAAAAGATTGATTTTACCCTGTATCGCTTTAAGATTTTACCCACACTGCCGGTGACACCTTTCATATATGGCAAAAATGGTTTTTTGTCCATATCTTTGCCGTCCGCTTCCCGTGTCCATATCTTTGCCGTCCACTTCCAAATTTGGCTTCCATGATCGTTGTTTTTTCGAATATCCATTCGATTTGAGGACGTGACAAAAATCAATTCAGCGGCAAGGAGTTCGCTGTCACATATTCTGTGGGCACGCTGTATTAATGTTGAGACAACGGATCGCAAATTTGCCGGATGGTGGTGGGAAGTAGCATGTAGGTATCTGCTCGTGAGTGCGCTTAAGATTTCACTTTTGATTAAACGCGGTATATCCTAAAAATTTAAAAATTGGCGATTTATCACCACCAAAACCCCAAAAGTTATAGCATATTTTATTTTTTGAATTATTTTATCTGATGTGGTTTACCTACGTTGCAGCAGTTTTGCGTAACAAAACTAGCTATGACTTAAATACACTTTAAAAGTAGGCGTGGCGGACCCTTGTTCATTTAAGATGATAATGTAATGTACGTCTATAAGTTTTTCTTAATTTCTCGGAAAAGTAATGAATAAATGCCGTTTATAAGACTGCAAATTAAATGTGGCCACGCCCACATGCCAATCACAATATAAATAGGTATACTTAAATGCTTTATCCAAAGTCCACCCAATTCCCACTTAAAATTCCTTGGATCAAAAGTTAGGGTTTTAAAATTACCGACGAACGGACGGACGGACAAATTACACCGAATCTCGAATTTGGTCTTATTTCGTTTTCAAAAACGAAATACCGCCATTTTTGTATTATTTTGTAAGCCAAAGTGAAATAACGCTCAAAGAAAAACTTAAATAAGACCAAATTTTTTATATAGGTACATTATTGCAAGGAAAAGTGAATGAAGTTTAAGAAAGAAACAGGCAGGGGGGTTGCAGGTGGCGACACATACATATTTTACTGTTTTATTTGAAAACGAAATACATAGTGCCAAATTTATTTCGTTTTTCTAAACGAAATCAAGCCAAACTTGAAATTTGGTTTTATTTCGTTTTTGAAAACGCAATGAAGCCAAATTTTGAACATTATTATTATTTTTTAGCGTTATTTCGGTTGGCCTTATTTTACGCTTGAGCTTACTATAGTGATTGTTTCTCTTTGTTAGAAACTTGGAATCAAACCTAATATACCTCCTACTTTATGTGATGGGGTATAAAAATAGGCTGTTTAGAGATTCCATGTATACATTTATTGCGTTACGATGATTAACGATTATTATAAACATAGCACGTTACGAAAAAAAAGAATATAAAAAAAAATATAAGAGAAATTAACTAGTTGTAAGTTATGCCGGTTGAGTGAAACGTGCTGCTCATTAGGTGAATATTTTTGATTCTTGTTGAGTTTGTTTTTCGCATATGTCCTACTCCTACTTTATTAATAAATTAAAAAGGATTTGAATTTACCAATGGTTTTAAAATCCATATCGATGCTTTCAGAATGTGCGGCAATGGATCTCAGTTTAAACATCTGTGCTTAAAGTAGAATTGGGACCACACTCTGCTAAACGAAACACACCCGTTTCGTCTGATGTGATGTATATATAGCGCAATAATTGGCAATAATTGGCAAGTTTGCGTTCAGTGGTTTAATGTTCATCCTCTTGTTCCTAAACTGAAGCAGGCTGTGAACTAATTAAGTGGATATACATGAAGTGGGTTTTGCTAAATTTTCAGCATCCTCCTAAAATATTTAATTTCTTTAGTAAAACGACGCGGTTTTATATTATGTTTCCGACAACATAATTTTTGGATTAATTAACTGACAGTTTAGTATGCACAATGTGTAAAAAAAACAAGTTGGTCTATTCCAAGCATGTCAAACTTAATGTATAGCACGGGCTAAACTACCGATCTGAGTTTATGTGGGCCCCAAAAAAGAGGTTCACCCTGTTTGTTAGCACAACAAAAATCTATAATGCAAACAAAACCTGGAAAATCGGTTTAAAAAACCTCTTCTGGGGAAAATACTTGAAAGAATAAAATCTTCAAATTTTACTCCAGTTAATTTTCAGTGGGATAGGGGTGGTTGGTTTTGAATTTCCGGCCACCACCAGATTTGCTCTACTATAGGGTTTTTGAGTCAATGAACACGAATTTCAGAGGTTTTTCTCGAGAAATTATTGGGGCTTCACTCTTTAATCATTCGCACTTTAAGTGTTAATTGATGTCAAAGAAATGTGGTTTTACTTTAATTTTGAATAGTAAGTAATATATTACAAAAATTTCCTTATAAGGGGGGTAAATTTTACATTAACACTTTTTGACTTAATTTATGCGTCAAAACTGTCTTTCTGACTTTGAGTTGAAACATTTAATAATAATTGATAAAAAAATTGACACTTCTGTTGATAAGAGGGTGTTAAATCTACCCCTAAACATGGGTTTGGCCATTTTAAGAGCTAACGGGATGGAATTTTCTCGGTTTTTCACGGGAATAAAGTTTTTTACCCTTAAGGTTTTCTGCTATGTTCACGCTTTGAGCGATCATTGATATGAAAAACATGTTTTTTCCTTTAAATTGAAACTTAGGTAGCATTTTATAAAATTGTTAACACTCGGGTTAAATTAAGAGAAAATAGGGGTACTTGCCACAAATGTGTTTTTTTTTTATAAATACCCTTTTTGACTTAAATCATGCAAAAAATCTTCTGTATTTATTTAATAATAATATAAAAAAGATTAACCCTGCGGTTTATAAGAGGGAGTTGATAGGTTGGTACTAACCTTAATATGAGTTTAGCCATTTTAAGATCTAGCAGGGTGGAATTTTCTGCATTATGGGTTTTGTAGTTCCTGATCACGAGTTTTTGGACCTTTTTTGTTAAAATTTAAAAAGACACGCTTAAAATAATAAGATCACCTTGATAAGAGTACAGTGATCAGAGTTTTCTGATAGTAGAACTAAGTAATCCATTTCTTTATATTCCTGCTTATTAGGATCTGCATCGTTAGAGCTCTCATTAATTATAGCTGGGTAAAAAATTTAATTGTCCAATTGTTCATTCGGGTTCCTAGAATAGTCATTGACCTGTTAAACCTAAACGCAATTTTGTTATTTGCATGTCCTTGTTAGGGCTTTTTTTTGCTGATTGATCTCAAGAAAAAACAAGTGGGAAAGTGCAACAGTGCGTATGGAAAAGCTTCAGTTCGTCTGCGATAGATGGCAAAATACCCGATCTTACCAAAAAGAAAACTACCACGCCTCCAAAAACTGGGCGGAATTTTAAAATATAACATTTGACTGCATACATGTTGGACTAAAACCCCGTCATTTTAACTGTTAACTCATCACTTTTTTTAAAGCCACGCCCAAAAAGTGGGCGGAGACATATGCAATATGTGCAAAAAAAGTTAGAAAATGGTAATATCTACAACTTTTGTCTTTTTTGTCATATATCATACACATTTTTCTTTTTAAAAACAGTCATTTTAAGTCAAAATTAATAAAAAAAAATGGGCGTGCTCAATGTAAACGCCAAACTTTTTCTGCTGCCTCAAAGAACATAGCTATTTGAACATAGCTAAGGTGTGAAAAAAGTATTTTTTTAAATTGAAGTGGGCGGGTCTGTGGGTTAGGTTTCCAAATTTTGTTGTTCTATGTTATAATTTTTTAGATAGGTACCGGGATGGATCTTAAATATAATAGAACAACGGTAACATTGATTTAATCCTCAATCTTGTCAATCATGTCATCTTTTGTGGGGAATTTATAGTACAGTTCGCTGATTCCTAACTTAATTGAAATATGTCCAGATCTCTCTGGATCCCTATGGCAGATATGGCAGATCTCTCTGGATCCCTATTACCTCCATTAGTATATTGCTGGGAACTGACTGAGAGCAAATCAAAGTCTACTAAACTTCCTTTTTACACCCGACCGAGGGTATATTAATTTTAATGCATAGTTTATAACATAGTGAAATAATTAACGTTGACCCCTAAGACCTTTGAAAGATATGATCGAGAACAACAGCTGAGTCGATTAAGCCATGTTCGTCCGTCCGTCCCTATGTGTGCAGTTTTGAGGTCTTTAAAATTGAGCTAGGAAACTGAAACTTACAGCGTTGCTTGGCTCTAATTTTATACAGACAAAGTATGAAAAAAAGGGCACGTGGCTAAAAACTTTGTATAAGAAAATTTTGGAATGAAATTTTTTTTGCCTTTCCTGCTAATTTTTTTGTTTTATTCTTTCCTAAGTTAGGCTTAAGGCCAGTCGAAATTACGTTTTACTGGAAAATTTTTGTATTTTTTTTTAATTTGCCTATTAATTTAGGCGTTAAATAAAGAACTAAGTGTTTTCTACACAAAATATGAGGTAAAATTTTTTCAATTTAGAGCAAAAATATTGAATAAAATGCGGAGAAGGTTTACAAAGTTTTTTCTTTTTTGTGTCTTGCAATAATTTTGAAAGCTCTGAAGGTAGTTGCACATTTAGACCAATTATAGCCGTGTCTGTGGGCGGATTTACAAAATTTACGCTTCGAATGCTTCGCATGACGTGGAGCTTACATGCGAAATTTCAGCTACCTAGCTCAAAATTTAAGACCTAAAAAATGTGACATCACGGACAGACGATTCAGAATTAGATCTCGATCATATGCCTTTAAGGTCTTTGGGGTCTACGGTTATGAATTCACCGTGTTACAAACTATGTGACAAACTTAGTATACCTCATATCCTATGGAATGGGGTATAAAATTCAGGTACAAAGTAAAGGGAAGGAATATGGCTTGGCTATCGTGAATCAAATGTAAAAATGCGATTATTTCATAGATGATTACAACATCACTTACTGTTTATCTAACATCGTCAGTAAAGGATTTTGTTGCTTGAAAAGTGTTTTACATTTTACTTAATGGACGACAGAGATAAAAAGTTAACTGAAAATGTTATGTAACTATGACACTATGTAACTTATGACAAAAAAAAAACAAAGATGCAAAGACAATATTCATATACAAATGCAATACATAAGATAAGCTGGACCCCTCTCTCTCCTTCGTCAGCAGGTGCCTGAAGTGGAGGCTTACATTTTCTATGTCCGTTTTCTTGTTCATGGTGTTGTTGCAATTTTTGATGTGGAGATCACCATGAACAAGAAAACGGTACTCTAATGTCTTTAACAAATATAAAGAATATTTAGATTCCACCTACTTTTAGAGGCGTTTTCAGAAAAAAATTGTTTTTTTGCTTAAGTTTTCGTTTTTAACACATTTCCTCACGGTTTCAACAAAATATGTTTAAAAGATTTTATTTTTAGTCCACGTCCAGTTTTGAAGGCATTGCTCATATCCATAATTGACTTCCAATGAATGAAAGGCCAAAAAATCTTCCCGATTTTGTGTTGCTTGGTTAATAGCGACGGGTTTTTAGAAGTTCAGTACGTACCTAGTTGCTCTTGCACTTACTCACTTGTTTTTATTAAGTACCTTTTATAAAAACAACTATATTAACAAGTTTTTAAAGATCTGTCGGCATAGTCGCTGGTTTGGGTGGCTCAATTTCGTCCAGTTTGGGGTTTTAGTATACAACTCGCATTTGTTCTTCAAAGTCTTAGTTCTTGTGCTTGTCTAACTTGCTCAAAAGGTCAACAGTAGGGGTGCCAGTTATCGGACTTAAACAATTGTCTTACCTTGTCTGTGATATGAATCATGAAACAAGCAAGCTATACCACGATATTTTATATATTTATATATGTATGTATACATTGGTGTGCAAACTAATAGGTGTAGTTTTTGGAAAAATTGTTTCACACAAAACAAAATATCTATGAATTTTATTATGAAAAGCTCTTTCCGAAATAAAATTTTAGTAGAATACATGTTAGACCTTTAACAATCAGGAGATGGTTACTGAGAAGTCAAGCTGCCGGCAGCAGTTGGCTTCTTACCTATTATTCGCAAACCAAAAATAGACCTATTATTTTGCACACCACCTACCTCTTGGGTCTTTAGCTCAGTCTTTAAAACGCAAAAACTTCCCAATTATGTGGACTGATAGACGGAAGTTCTCGATAACATTTCTAAAAGCTTTGTCATTACTTCACTCTGTTTTGAACTATCCATTAAAATTAACGTAGGCACCCAAGGTTGAGCCTCGCCGTTATTTAAAAACTAATGCGTTAACAATGCCGCATTAAGTTCAGTAATTTTTCGCCCCATTTTGAGTTCCGTTCTATTAATATTTGGCTTTTCAAATTAAATCACAAATCAATCAATCAATACACAAATATATTTTGTGGAGAGAAAATTACATAATGCTTCTATTTGTATCAAAATCGCGTAACCCCTTTTGCGATACCATTAATCACTTGGGTGGACGTGAAAGTAAATTGACACAGATCTAGTTTGCCTTAATTATACGACCAGTCCTGTTCTACGGCGCTAAAAAGGCACGGACTCATTCTCATGCGCTTAAGGAATTTTTTCGCAGTTCAATAGATTTCTTTTCTCGAAGACGGTGAACAATTAAGAAACAGTGATTGTGTGGTTGTGTATGTTAAAGCAACATTTAAGAAAAATCCATCCTATCCCACTCCTATGTTGTTAATTACAAAACATAGCTTTAGCCTGGCAAGCATAAGGCTGGATACCTTATATTAGGTCACGACAGCCTTAAAAACGCTGTATTTATACCCCATCCCATAGGATAGGAGACATATTAAGTTTGATTCATAGTTTGTATCATAGAGAAATAATCACCGTAGACCCCCAAGACCTTAAGGGCATATGATCGAGACCGAATTGTGAGTCATGTCCGTCCGTCCGTCTGTCGGTAGTTTTTAGGCCTTCATTTTGAGCTAGGAATTTTAAACTTGATATCTGCTCTTTCTAGGTCCCGAAGCAGTACAAGTGTAAAATTTTTTGAAGTACGCCCACTGACACGCCCACTTTGCTTATTAGCATGAAAAACCAAAGTTGTAAGAAGCTCAAATTTGGTATGCGATATCCTCGCTTAAGTGGTTTGTGATTGGCATTTATCCTTGCTATATTTGCTTTAAATCCAAAAAAATTGCACTATAAAATGTTTAGATATGTGCGTAAGCTATCAACTCAAATGAATAAATTTTTGGCACGTCTACTTTTGGGGGGAGTTTTTAAGTATAAGCCAAATTTTCAATATAAAAATGCAATCAAACGTGTATGATAAAAACTATGAAAAAACAAGTGAGTAAGTGCAAGAGTTCGTCTGTGAAAAACTCCTATATACCGGGTAACACTAAATCTTAAAGTTTGTTGGCCCGACTTCAAATATTATTTGTATTGGCCACTCCCCCAAAAGTAGGCATGGGCTAAAAATCAAAATCAATTAATTGTCATTTCGTTAGAATCATGAGAAAATACGGTATAAATTATTTCAGAAAACACCGTTTTTTTCTGAAAACCCTCCTTAAAAGTTGGCGGAGTCCAGACTTAGCAAATAGTAATATCTTTTATATTTGTCATAAAGTTTGTTTTCGATTTGGAGTGATTTTTCCGAGAAATCGGACTCTTAAAGATTTAACATGTTAAAAGTGGCTGTGGTCGATATTGTGGGCGCACAGTGGCCCGTTTTAATTTTTTTGGTTGCAAAAATCATAGCTTCTAAACGAGACAAGATATCGCAGCAATTATCTTGAAGGAAATTTCCAGGGCTATGAAATTAATGAGTTTCAAAGCAAAATTATTACAGGGTGTTTCAGAATATTCTGTCAAAGTATGATGTTTAAGTTAATGAGACTAACATACTTAAAACTTAAAGGGCCAACTATAATAGACTGAATGCTACGTACGGAGCCTTGAGACATTGTGCGAATACATTCGATTCGTACAACGCGCCCATAATGTCGGTCGGTCAGTTTCGTCAAGTTTTCTTTGACTTTTGTTTCGTACGTATTGAGCGCTCCCGACCGCACATTTCGTGCGTAGATTTTGAAATTGGTTTTGGTGTGGCTGATTCTATTGAACTTGAACCAAAAGAAATCTTTTAAAATAGGTGCACGTAAACAAAACAACGCTTCGCAAAACAAATAAAATTGCGACTTGACAGATTTATACTTTTGCAAAAGGCAATTGCAGGTTGCTTGTCTGTTTGGCGAAACTAAAGTTAACTTTTCGTCCGGTAATGACGTAAACATAATTTTGTTTCCGACTATTATAGTTGGCCCTTAAGTTTGCAAAAGTAAAAGTTTATTTTCTAAAGGGAAATGAAAGAAATATATGTCAAAACGAGACAAGAGGACAAAAAGTAAACAAACCAATTTGAGCAAAACAGTGGGGAATAAAGTCTTAAGAGGGTAAGTTTAGAAGTTTAAAGAGGGTAATAACTTAATATTTGAAAGATAAATTACAAATTATACAGTGGAATAATAAAGAAATATACTTAAAATTAATATATATAAACATTCGTTTTCTTGGAAACTATCATCTAGGTGTGCGGTAATGTGCAAAAGACTCAACATTTCAGGAGACTACAGTTCTTTCAGATCTTTTTGGATCCTTTCATGCCTTTAAGAAGAAATGAGTGGATCGGATGAGGCTGCAAGCATATTAAATAAGACTTCATTCTGCCAAATCCTTGAAATTTTGCATATATTTTGATATCTATATCTCTTGTAGTCCTTATTTTTGGATTCCTGGGCTTCTTCTGATAATTCTCCTAGTGGAAGTGATTGATACTCTATGATATATGGACTATTTACCAAAACCTTATAAAGAATAGGTTTGAGTTGTTTTTCAGGATTAGTTTCTCTTAATAGTGCTGTTGTTTCCTTAGTATACTCCCAGAATTTTACTGCGTTCACAACTTCCCTGCAATTCAGAATATCAAGTATTATTTTAAGCCTTGTAATAACTTCTCTGTTGACTACAGTTATTCGAGCGGACGCCTCCAATTGTCCAAAAAATCTCCTTGAAGTATTTCAATGCTTCCTTCAGTATTTCAGTGAATCCTTGCTTTGGTTTATCCACGTCGAGTTCAAGTTCATCGCGAAAACGTGTTTGGGTTCTTTGTTTTCTTATTTTTTCTGCCTCCTTCATCCCAATAGATTCATCGATATTCTCTTCCTCTTCTCGAGGTGTATAAGCAAGTTTCAAAATAAATTCCATGCATCTGAGTCTTGCATGCAATGGAGATATTCCAAACTCGTATGTTCGTCGTTATTTGATTCGTCTTGACTTCTGAAACTCTTTTGTGTCCTTTTGCATATTGGAAATGACCGCGTCGACTTTGTTTCTGTTATTTTGTTGTTTACTGTCAATCATTGTTAAAAAGAACTAAGAATTAAAATAAAACTGTTTAACTACAATTTTTGGATCCCCCAATAAGATTACCTGCCTACCTACCATTTAAACCATTTAAAAGTACTCGGTACTCTATTCCGGTAATAAGCTGCCTGATCATAATAAGGCACACAGGAAAACAAAAAGAATCATTGTCTAAATTTTATTGGGGACTGATTTCTTTGAATCCTGTGATTTTTAGATTTTGAAACTGAAACACCTGTTAAACACTTGTTAAGTCCTTAAAACCAAAACAAACAGCGAAGTTTTACAATTTTATTCAAATTCTGAATCAGCCTGTAATTTGCTCGAAATGGAAACTCACCACTTTCATAGCTTTTCAAATTTCCTTAAAAAAAAAAAAACAAAAATGTTGGCGACATCTTTACTCGTTTAAGAGTTGTAATTTCCCAAGCTTTTATTTCTACCATTAAAAACCAAAAAATAAATTGAAAAAAAAATGCCTGAATTCTTTAAATCAAATCGCTCCAGCTCAGCTCTGTGCAACTTTATGCACCTAATTTTTTTTGAAATATTTAAAGAAATATATGAATATTTATCATCTGTTGAGTTTGATTTGACGATATGTGCACCTTTTTGTTTCACTCAACTTAAAGTCAAAAAAGGGGTAAAAAGTGCTGTTTCAAAAAAAAAATTATTAATTATTAAATAATTAAAAAAAAGTTTTTAAATTTTTTTTTTAATTTTTTTGTATTTAGTTATTACCGTGCTTAATTATTCGAGAAACAACGAAAAAGTTTCTTGTCCCCTTTTCAAAGGATCAAATCTCAAAGTTAAGGAAAAAATATAAAAAAATACTCATTTTCTTTTATCTAAAACATTTTTGAACTTTGATCCGCTCTACCGGCTAAACCAAACATCAAAATGAAATAATTTTTTCGGTTCCTAGATATATAGTTCTATATCTATATATAGTTCTAGATATAGGTTCCTAGGTATAGACATTTGTTAATTCAGAGAACTCAAAATTTTTGCATTATAGGACCACTCGAAAAATTAATTTCGCCAGCACTTTTCCTAAAACGGGCCACAGTGGGGCGGTCTAACTTTTGCTTTGTTAAAGATCTTGGGCCAATATTTTTCAGTACCAAAGTTTGGGTTCCTACGCCTTGTCTAAATTGACCACAAGGTATTTTGAAAGAAAATGTGAAATAGAGGTTGACTTACATTGAAGTGGGCGTGGTCGCTGACGGATTCAGCTAATTTTCATATTTTGTCCGAGCAACAAAAGAACCAAGCTGTACACCAAGTTTCAGCTTTGTAGCTTGATTTTGAAGACCTAAAACCTTCACACATAAAGACGCACGGACGGACGGACATGGCTTAATCGATTCACCTGTCGGTCTCGATCATATGCAAAAGAAGTCTAGGGTGTCTACGATGATTATTTTACTGTGCCACAAACTATGCATTAAAATTAAGAAACCCTGGGTCGGGTATAAAAAGCAATGTTAATGAAAACGGTTTGATGCCACTTTTTAAAGAAAGGAGATTCTTAACTGACATTATAAATACAATTAAAATCAACAGAAACTAAAATTTAACTTGCAACAGTGGTCAATTGGGATGGGGTATCTAAAGATTCGCCTAAGAGGACAATCCGCTTTAGTTTATGGTAAACTAAACATAAAATAAGCTAACAGACCGCTCCATGTTGATTTCATATATATTTATTCCCAACAATGCAAAAAAAAAATATTTAAATATGATACAACACATAGTGGTAAATACAATTATGGTATGCTTAGTATGTTATAAGTTATAAAGAAAAGGTTTTTATATTGGAGAGTCCAAAAAGCTTTAATGTGCCGTGAAAAACTTCCTTGAATTCCTTATTAGGTAGTAAGGAGATGACCCTGGATGTCGTCAATGGTTGTGCGAAGATTAGTTCCTCCGGCTCACCTCAAGCTGTTGCAAGACATGCTTTTTTAATGCAAATTAAATATGCTTTTTAGACATGCTATTTTAATGCAAATTAAATATAACTTAACCTTTCATTTTTTTTTCTTACATTATAGAACTAAAACATGCATTGTCATGTGGCTACTTCTGACTCTAATTTCCTATGGAATACTTTTAATGTGTAAATAATGAATAATGGATTCTTTAACCGAAATCCCACAGCAAGCATTTGATTTCTAGCAAAATATCCCACTTTGAATGTAAGCTTAAACTTCCTTAAATTTGACATTCTATACCAAAGGTTACAATCTAAAGTTTACTCTTCTTTGTTGTTGGGGTTTCGCCTTAAGCAAATTCAGTTCATTTGGCTTATACAGTTTTCTAAAAGGTATATAAGCCAAATATTAAAGCTTTAAAGTATTTCGTTCGTCTTGGTAAAGTAAATTCCTTGCATAAAACTTGTCTTTCTTAAAATTGTCAACGTAATGTATGGTTAAGGTGTCAATGTAAAGTAAACTTTACTAAAATAGTTTAATATAAGTCTACATATACAGCCTCAATTAAATGTTCAAGGATATTTAAAACCATTTTGGAATTTACATGTTTCCCAGCTCATGGTCCTTACTCTTCTTTGGTTTTAACTCAGTTGTTTACTCTTGTATACTAGACTACTGCCTCGTAGAGTGAGTTACGTATTTCCAAGGACTCACAGACATGGGTAAGCTCATTACGAGTCTCTTTTATTTTCTATGGAAGCGCTACGCCTTTCACCTTTAGAGCTACTCAGCATAATTGAATTGCTTTGAACATTAATTAAAATAGAATTTACAGATTCCACTGATGTTATGCTATAAAACAGTTTTTTTCCAAGAATAGAGGAAAAGAGTTTATTCCACCAGGAACGTGACTTTGAAACTTATTGCATAAGAATTCTGCTCATAGAGTAGGTAGGTAAATACTTTCTTTTTTCAATATGTGCTCCATAGAGATTAAAATTTTTGTGTTAATATATTTTTCACAAATAAAATATCATAATATTGTATTGTGCCTTACGATACAAAGCAAGAAGATGGTATTTAGATAGATGTAAACTAGAAAAAACAACGACCGTAGATAAGTACATATTAACATGTACACACACACATTTTCAATCGATTCTTGTTTTCTTGGTCCTCAGCCCCTTTCATTGCCTTTCATTAACAAGTTCGAAGTGTTATTATAGAAGAAGAAGTGTGGTTGTAAATTTCCTTCGAGAGTCTTGAAGAAGACAATTTAAACGATGCACATGAAAGTGAAGAAGTTAAAATTTTTATTTCTAGAAAGTAATCAGCTTTTTAAGTCTTTGTTTAAAGCAAAAAGCATTAAAATTACGTATTTTAAGAAAACCCCTTCACGAAAAAATAAAGAAAAAATATTGACACATGAAAGTGAAGAAGTTAAAACTTTTATTTCTAGAAAGTAATCAGCTTTTTAAGTCTTTGTTTAAAGCAGAAAGCATTATTATTACATATTTTAAGAAAACCCCTTCACGAAAAAATAAAGAAAAAATATTGACACATGAAAGTGAAGAAGTTAAAACTTTTATTTATAGAAAGTAATAAGCTTTTTATGTTTTTGTTTAAAGCAAAAAGCATTATTATTACATATTTTAGGAAAACCGCTTCATGGAAAAATAAACAAAAAATTTTAAATTTAAAAAAAAAATTCTTCATTCTTCATTCAGCCTTAAAATTACCGTATAGCTGCTTTCTATCTATGCATTTAAATTAAAGCTCATTGAGTAAAAAAATATGTAAACAACTAGTGGGCGGGTTACAATCCTCTTAGGGGAATCGTTGGATACCCCATCCCAATTGACCACTGTCAAGCTGCGAATCGCGTTATAGATCTTGGTTGTTAATTTTTAATTTTTACAAACTTTAATTGCTCAGCTTTTGCCGAAAAAAAGTCTGTATGGGAAGGTTATCTTAGTGTTTCTCACTGATGAGTATCAGCCCAAATTGTCGATCGAAACAGACGTGGTTACCAAACTAGGGTGAAGGCCTAAGACCTTTTAGAGATACGAATGGGACCGACTGGAAATTCTATTAAGCCGTGTCAATCCGTCGCGTCCGTCCGTATGTAAACAATTTTTACCCCTTAAGTTTTAAGCTAGGGAGCTGAAAATTTTTGAATTAGATGGAAGTCCAGTCTTTCAAATTAAGTTTGAAAATTAATTGAAGCCGCCGGCATACACGACCAGTAAAGGCTTGTATGTGCGACCATCTCTAAGTTTTAAAAATACTGTTTTACAAATTTTAGATATGTAAGAATGGTACTAGCGCATTAAGTTTTCGTATTGACATTTTCCTGTATTATCTTTGAGGTAGTAGAAAAAATTGGCCTTTACATTGACCACGCCCACTTTGAAAGGTTTTTCAATAAAAATATATGAAATTTAACTAAAAAATCTATGACAAAAGTTGTAGATATTAGCATCCTATAGGATAGGAGGTATATTAAGTTCGTCACATAGTTTGTAACACGGTGAAATAATAATGGTAGACCCCAAGACCTTAAGGACATATGATCGAGACCGTCCGTCTGTATGTCACATGTTTTTAGGCTCTCAATTTTGAGCTAGGGTGCTGAAGATCCAAGGGGGATCCGTAAGATCCACGTCATGCGAAGCAGCACAAGTGTAAAAACTTTTGAAATCCGCTTAAAGACACGCCCACAATCGGTCTAAATGTGCAGCTACCTCCAGAGATTTCAAAATTGTAAGACGTCTAAAAGGCTGAAATTTGACATTTAGCATCTCCTTATGAATGTTAGACACAAAAAAGACAAATTTAATTGGTAAACCTGCTCTAGTGGGCGTGGCATCTATTTTAGGGGCAAATTTTCAAATGCAGTTTACTCAATATTTTTGCTCGAAATTAAAAAAAAAATGCTTTTTATTTTATGTAAAAGCGCTCACATTTTGTTTATACAAAACTTTTGGCCACGCTCACATTTGGAGGCAGAATTGAAGAAAAACCTAAAAATTTCCAGAAAAACTTAATTTCGACTGGCCTTGAGCCTAATTTAGGAAAGCATGAAACAAAAAAGTAGCAGGCTAGGTAAACGAGACTTCAGTCCAGATTTTGTTCGTATGAAGTTTTTAGCCACGCCCCCTTTTAGGGGTCGATTTTTCATAAATATTGAATTTGAACCAAAAAATTGCATTTTTACGTACATTTAAGTGTACCTTAGGTGTGTGGAAATATCTTATAATTAATAGTTTGTAATAAGGAGCGGTTGGACCACGCCCCTTTTCGAAGTTTGCATTACTTATAAAATGTAAGAAAATAACTATGCCATCAGCATTTTACAATGTTGGATAGGATGGGGTATTCAACGGTACGTTTTACGGACTGTAACTTCTGCGTACACACTGTAACACTTACTCACTGGTTTTATACAAAGTATATCCGCCCACTTTTGTGGGTGTGGCGTTAGAAAAGGTATTTTTTGAGTTAAAAAGGCGGAGTTTTAGGCCGAAATGAGTGCAACCACCTAGTATAAAGCATTCAACAGTTATATTTTTATATTCCGCCCACTTTTTGGAGGCATGACAGTTTAATTTTTGGGATGGCAGGGTATTTTGCAATCTGTCGTAGATGGGCTTAAGTTTTGCATACGCAATGTTGCACTTTCGAAAGTTTCCTATACTTGAACAGTACGGGCTTCCACTTGCGTGTAAAAATGTAGTCAGATACCTTGGACTCTGGCTAGAACAGTATCTATATTTTAACAAACATGTAGATGTTGCTTTGTCGAGAGCCTGGGGTGCCTTTGTTCTAACAAAGATACTGCTTTATACCAGCCAACTCGGGCCCTTATCCGGCCCATGCTGGCATATGGTTGTCGCGTGTGGTTCAACATAATAGAACCACATAGGATGGAAAGGATTTGGGTTTTCGGGAGGGCTTTTCTTCGGGCTTGCCTTCGCTTATATCGAACTCCGGAGTCCAAGTACACAACGTACTATTCTAATGAGGTCAACAACAGCGCCGATCTGATCCGAGTGGATAATTTTCAGATTAAGCTGACTCAAAGGCACATTGCAAGAGCAACAACCTCAAAAAATAACCTGATCTCAGGGGCTTATTACCCACATTTCGTGTATCAGGAAAGTGGCTAAACGGCTTTATCCCCCGGAGGCTAAACGGCTTTATCTCCCCGGAGGCGTTCCAATATTTTGACTGGGCAGGCGTAATCCAGGATAGATCTGCAGTGCCCTTAATCTTTTACGTTGCCCGGACAACTGATCACAGGCGACTCAACTAAAACGGAGACGTCGCACGGAGCGCTGAGAAGCGACCCCGGTTCAGCAGATCGGTATCCTCCCGTGATGTGGGAGATGTTCACTTCTGGTGGCTAACCGAGGGAACTCCCTCGTCCATCCCTATCGATCCGGGTTAGAGTTTCTCTCAGTTCAGCGAAGTCGGTCACCGTTAAGCCTTGACGGGCTTACAAAGCTTTTAGGTTTCTAGATGAAGGTAGTTTTAAGATTTTATTTTATTTTATAAAAAAAAAACATTAAAACACTTAAAAAATCACACTTAATCAACACTTAAAATACACAACAAAATGACAAAAAAAAAAAAAAACAAAAAACCACAGCACTCGATAAAAAAAATAATATAAAAAGTATAAAAAAACAGAAAAGTTCATATTTAATTATGCAGGTAGTTAAGATAGATTAAGTTAGGTTAAGTCCTAGTTTTATTATTATTTTAAGGTAGCTTAAAGTTTTATGTATAAAACAAACGTTCAGTTGCTAAGTTTTTTTTTTTCAAGAAAATAATTTTTCTTAGTTTTAAATTTTGTTCTTTTATATTTAGTATAGTAATGTAAGTTAGCTTAGGCCGAAAGACATCGTATATAAGCATTAAGTAGAGCTTAGAGCACCCGCATGAGGCCAGTAAGTTATGTTAATATAGTTCAGTTAATTAAGCTAGTTTTAAACATTCAACATGTCAAGCATGTAAGAACTAAGAATTGAATAAATAACAAGTACAAGAGTTTGTCTGTGACCAACTTCCATATACCCGACCCTATATACCATGTTTTTTTTCTTTTTTTTTTGAATACTAGGGTGGACAGAGTCTAAAATTCCAAAATCTTTCAAAGATATACCAATACACCCACTGTAGCAGGTATATAATACCGAAGTAGCCGATATTTGTTATGCCCAATTTCCACGTGCTAAAAAACCTCCCATTTATGAGAAACATTATGAAACTGCATGAACGCACTTCATAGTTGTAAATTTTCGCAATCTCGTAATACTTCTTGATCACAACTAAGTTAACTTAACAAATAGTTTACGCTTCCGTAGTGTTTATCGCATTGGGTAGGTTGCTATCCAGTGAATGCACCTACTAAAGCCGTTTATTCGTGCGGCTTCAACCTACGTCGCTAGATCAAAGGGTCTCGTTCTTTGTAGTCGTCGCTCGTTGTTTACATCGTTAAGAGTCTCGTTGAGAGTACGGATCATTTCATTGTTGCAATGAACATGAAGGCGAGCATTTAGCTTTCGAGCGAAGTTTGTTACTTATTCGCTCACGGTAGCTATTCCTAAATCTCTGTGAATATCGCTATTCCTGATATACCATGGAGCATTCACAATTGCTCTTAGTATCTTGTTTTGGAAAGTCTGCATCACGGACATGTCGCTCGGCTTGGTACAACCCCAAAGCTATATACCGTATGTCCAGGAAGGCTTTAACCTGTACAAGAGCAGTTTGTTATATATGCTTAATTTCGAAAATCTTCGATAAGCCAATACATTTCCCTGAGCCCAATCTCGAGCTCGTCACGCTTCTTCTTTACGTGTGGTTTCCACCTTAGTTTAGCGTCCAGTGTCATCGCTAGATATTTCGCTTCATTTGCATAAGGTATTTGTGCAGAATTTATAAACAGAGGTAAATTGTTAACCCTTCTGTAAGTGAAATTCACATGCGTAGACTTGTTCTCGTTAAGAGCGATTCGCCAAGTCTTCGTCCAGACACAAATTCTGTCCAATGCTCGTTGGAGGTTTCTCGTTGATGGCTCGACTGATTCACCTGTTGCCAGGATGGCCGTACCGTTCGGCTGTCTCGTCATCTAGAGGTATGTCTCTTGTGTAAAGCAGGAACAGGGTCGGACCGAGGACGCTTCCATGGGGTACGCCAGCCCGAATTTGCTTGAAACTCGAGTGTTCACTACTACACCTAACACAAAAGTGTCTGCTTTCAAGATAGTTTTCCAATGTTTTAAAGTCGCCGGCAAGTTTTGCCGTAGCTTACATTTCAAGCCTTCGTGCCATACCTTGTCGAAGGCTTACGATACATCGAGGAAAGCACTTGAACATATTTTTTTCCCTTCTTAGGCTTTTTCAATTTCATGCGTTATTCTGTAGACTTGATCTATTGTGGAATGGTTAGGTCTGAAACCGAATAGATGATCCGGGATCAAACGTCTTTCTGTAATTATTGGTTGTAATCGCTTCAGCAGAAGTTTCTCGAATACTTTCGATATGATCGGCAGAAGCGCTATGGCCCTATAAGAATTCTTATCATTTGTACATTACCCCGGTTTTGGAACCATAATGACTTCAGCAACTTTCCATTGCCTTGGAACGTATAGAAGTCTAAGAGTAGCGTTTATTATATAAAGTTGCTTGACTAGTGCCTTTTTTGGTAGTTCTTTCAATATTTGGCCAGTGATCAGGTCGTTACCCGGGGCCTTATTATTTTTAATTTTGCTTATTGTCTGTCGGAGTTCAACTAACGAAACGTTTTTCATTCTAAAGCTATCAGGTTCCGCGTTGTTGTTTTGAACGTCAGCCAACCGGGGACCGTCGAAAGGCTTGAATGTTTCTTCTAAATGTTCAGCAAACAAATTCGCTTTCTCTTTGTCTTCTCTTGCCCATTCGCCGTTAGCTTTTTTTATTGGTGCCGAGTGGATTATAGATTTCTTGATAGACTTAATTGCTTTCTACAGCGAGTAGTTTTAGCTCCTATCCGCCGACAAGCCTTCAAGGTATTCAGTGGTCTCACTATTTTTAAAATCTTGCAACATTCCTTTCAGTTTGTTAGAGAGGTGTTTCAAGAGGGTTTTGTCCGGGGGAGCCCTCGTGCCTTGCCATCTTCTACGCGCACTTCTCTTTTCACGAATCAATTCTTCGATTTCGAGCGGATATGTTGTGCGTACATGCCCGTCGGTGCTAACTGCGTTCTTTTGGAACGAAGTGTTGTTCCAAGCAGCGCTCTGAATTGCTTTCATAAATTTGTCAACTGCGGTTTCCAACTCGAAAGGAGTTCTCAATGGCACGTTCAAGCCAATACCCTCCTTATGGTTCTTTCTTAAGGCGTCCCAGTTCATGTTTTTGCTAGCTAATCTGGGAGCTCTTTCTATTTTCGTCAGTCTTCCATCCATCGTCAAGATTACTCCTGAGTGGTCTGAGCAAAGATCATAACACTCTTCGTGAGGTATTTGTGGTACCCTTTAGCGATAGAAAAGTCGACAAGGTCAGGCTTTTTATTCCTGTCGGCTGGCCAATATGATGGCTTACCCGTGGAGAAAAAGTAGTCCACCCCACGTTTTATACTGTTTTTGTACAGTAATCTGCCTCTTTTTGAATTGCATCGTGAGCCCCAAAAAGTATGCTTCGCGTTAAAGTCACCCCCCAATGATGAAATTGGACCCTATGAGGTCATACATACGATCAAGATCGTCTTCCACCAGTCTATATCCTGGCGGGGAATAACAAGATGCAATGTTGTAATCTAAGCAGTCAAGTTTTCAGTCACAGAAACTGAACTTATCTGCATAGAGTTTAGCTCAACTTCTGTGTTCTTGAAGTGCTTGATGCAGTTTTTAATGTAGAGGGATGATCCTCCTCTCGAATTTGACGAAGGGTGATGTGCGTGATAGTCATTGTAACCTTTAAGTTTATGTCCAGACCCGTCTACAAGTTTTTCCAAGATTACAGCGAGGATCAAGTTTTTCCAAGATACGGACGAGGAGAACGTCTGATCTTTCTTCTTCGATGTGCCTTCGCGAGCCTCTTTCTTCTTCTGTGCGGTGCTTTTCCTTTTTAATGATATTGACGGCATCAATAATTTTAAGGCCTTTAGTTTTTACGTCTTTTACAACATCTTCTTTTGTGCGTGATGGGTGGAGCCTCCTTACAAGGACTCGCAGTGGTTTTTCGTACTTATTTTGATAAGTACACCACTCAATTCTTTCTGCATTCAGTCTAAGAGAGAGCGCGCGATAGGAATCGGCTTTGTCAACATTTACTTTCCACATGTTATTTCGGTGCGAAGTAAGCTTATAGTTTTCTGCTCTCACCGTGTTTGCAAGTAGTTTGCGCAATCTCCCGAAGTCTGCAATCCCGACGATGTTTATTGCGGTAGGTGGACGAATTTTCGCTTTTGGCTTAGCCTTGTTTGAGCCAGAGGGCTTATCTTCTTTTTGTATAACTTCGGGAGAGGAATTCGCCTTACGCTTCTTGCTAGACATTTTCCTTAAAACTGAATCGGTCTCAAGTGCAAGTTCGTCCTCGTCCGTGAAGTATTCGACTGCTGGTCGGTTCGGTGTTATACACTCTTTCGTAACCTCACAGTCTTTCGTTAAACGAGTATTTTTAATATCCTCGTTTTCTTTTCGCAGAGAGTCAATTTCCATTTTTAGATCGTGGAAGAGTCGCGTGGACTGATTTTTTCAATTATGTTCGATCTAGGTGGTGGTGATCGATTTAGTTTTGTCCTTTTCTCAAAAGGATATATATTACCAATAAAAGGCTCTCCCCAGAATCCGTAGACCTTGCCTCCGAAGAGGGTGGATTTTCCAGCATAGCTGGGCTGCCACCTGGGTAATTAAATCTTTCGTTTTTACCCAGGTGAGTTTTTTCGGCATAAAATTTAAATCAATTAATTGTAATTTCGTTAGAATCCTGAGAAAATACGGTAAAAGCGAAAATTATTTCAGAAAAAAATAGTTTTTTCCTACAGTGTTACAGGTTGTCTAGTGGCCATGGCCGTTGACAGGTCAAGACCTAAAACCTTCACACACACAGATGGATGGGCGGACGGAAATGGCTTAATCGATTTACCTGTCGGTCTCAATCATATCTCTAAGAGGTATTAAGGGTATAATGACAAATGATAGTTTTTCATTTTTTTATATCTGTATTTACAGCTATAGTTCTGCACTCCTAAGTTTTGACATATAGGAACTCCAACTTTAACTGCTAGGTATTGCGTTCTGACTTACAATGCGAATTGAATAACTTAGCTCAGCTGCATTGAGCCATAATGGTTTTGGTGAATAAAACTTGCCTTTTAACTTTCTTGCTTCGTTTGCAACACTTCTACTTGGATCGAAGCGCGAAGAAGAAAATGCCTATATTCTTTCTACCATAAGATCTATAGATTTTTTTTCGAGGGTTTCTCAAGATACATTTTGGAGTTTTGATGGTTGATACAAATGAGTTTTCGACGCAGTTTACATATACACTTTTCAAAAACTTGTGCCGAATCCCATCCCATTCTAAGATATATCATTCAATATAGGTACTGAAAGTGTTCATTGTTTTTGCGGAATCCAGCAACGATTTATAAATCTGTAATGAGTTGAGATGATGTTTTCATTGGCTTATATAGGCAACATAACTCTGTGAAAACTTTGAGTTTCTTTTTGACTCCTTTAACAGTATATTAAAAAGATCTTTCATGCGTTGTCTATGGGCCGTATGTATGTGTTTAAGACATTACAAAAAGACTTAGCCGCACACATGAATACACTCTTCATGGCTGGAGTGCTAATGATTACTTGAATATCGAAATTAGGAGGTGATGGTATGAAGACAATTTCTGAAAATTCTTGCTGATATCTTTAAGGTGTTATCTTAATGGTTAAAACTTTGCAGCCATCGTAAACAATAAGTTATTTTTATTCAGAAAGGTAATACAAACATCAAGCTCTTTCGAGCTGCCTCAGATTCTCTTAATATGTAGCATTTTAAATGCGGTTCACCTCGTTTTCACCTCAAAATAATAAGAAATGTCTGTTATTGGTGGCGAAATTCTTAAAGCTCATGCCCAAACATTAAGCAAAACATTAAAACAAACTTTGCACAATCTCTCAATATATAAGCAATCACCTTTATGCCAATACATCTACACCCAAATAGTAACTAGTCAAAATACGTTGGTGCTCCAGAGGTTACTGACACGCTCAAAATATAAGGTTTTGTATAACACATCCGCCATTTAACGTTTTTTTTCAACTAGTGCTTATTTCGTGAATGGTAACACTTAGCTGATTTGACAGATAATTAGTTTTATCCTTCCGCTGAACGAATATGGTTGTGTATACGCTTGAACAAAGCTGGGAAATATGCGTTTTCGCTTCGCTAAGTGGACCTGTGATCGACTTAGAGAAGATGCCGATTTGTCGCATTTAGGGCACAAAAAGCACGCACGCATATATTGAAAAGTCGATACTACCAAAACGATTCACTGTTTGGTGCGGATTTTGGTCCAGATTCGGCATAATTGGGCCATTTTTCTTCGAAAATGAGCAAGAAGTGGCCGTTACAGTCAATGGCGATCGTTATTGGGGCATGTTGAACGAATTTTCGTTCTCAAAAATTGAAGAGCCGCAGAGCTGATGTCATTTGGCCACCTGGAAGCTGCGATTTGACACCGTTGGACTATAATTTGCGGGGTGCCGTAAAAGATAAGTATTAGGCCGACAAGCCAGAGACAATTGACGCTTGAAAGGACAATATTCTTGAAGCCATTGGTGAAATACAGCTGCACACAATCGATAATGTGCTTAAAAATTGGATCGATCGTGTAGGCTACTAGGCATGGCCAGCCGAGGCAGCCATTTGAATGAAATTATTTTCCATTATTAACCGGAAGGATTGTACTTTAAAAAAAAAAAAGAAATTTGGGAAAATATTAAATAGCTTTTTTATAGCAATTTAAAAAAAAAAGTTATTTGGTGGTAAAGGGTCCGCCTTTAATAATTGATATTATTATAATTGATATTATTAAATATAGCAATTAAAGCTTACACTTACCCTGTTGACTTACATCTGCAAGAGCTATTATACACTAAAACGGTGAGACAACAAATTGAGGTAATTTGTTTGACGGAACGGATGCTTTACCAAGTGAGTGCCACTTAATTGATGAAAAGCCATTGAATTTTTTAATGCATGCACTTTTTTCAGTAATTTTTTTTTCGTTCTTCGGGGTGTTTCTATACCCTACACAGGGTATTCTTATGCATAGTTTTTTAATGCATAAAATTTTAATGCATAGCTTGTAGGATTGCATTGTAGTCACAGTAGACCCCTAAAACTCTATAAGGACACGATCGAGACCGCCAGGTGATTTTATAAAACCGTGTCCGTCCGTTTTTACGTAAGTTACACCGATAAAAAAAAGTATTTCAGTTGTTAAATAAACATTTTCGGGTGATTAAAGTCTTCTAACATTTAGTATATCAAAATTAATACGCTGATCATATTTTCACTTGCCAACACTTGTTGATTTAATGCAAGATATACGACACGGATACATCGCATTTATCCGATATATCGGATCATGCGGCCTAAGCGTCAACCTGTCTAAAACGGATCTTATCCTCTTTACAAACAAGACGACAATCCCGGATATAGAGTTACCAACACTCGAAGTCTCGACTCTTCAATTATCTAAAAGCGCTAAATATCTGGTTATCATACTAGACAGTAAACTTAGCTGGACCCTAAACAAAGAAGAAAGAGTTAAAAATTCATATACAGCCATATACGTGCGGGAAAAAAATTGGGTCCATCCCCTAGTATAGCAAACTGGCTCTAAACTTATTATTATTATTATTATTTATTAGCATAACAATAAATCCTTATACTAAAATACATGACGAGCACTAGCTGCAGAGGCTTTCGGCTCATTATGAGAAACAACTATTTATATTATTAAATCTAAAATACCTATTAAATTGTAAACTTTTTTAATATTTTCTTCATTAATATTATTAAGTAGAACGTAGACTGTTTGATTATTTGATAGAACGGTGTTGAATTTTCTAGAGATGCGGCAAGGCGTTTGTCCAAGTACATGTGCTATGACTATTATATTGTTGCATACTGAGAAACTTGGTGGATTCAACTTGTTGAGTAAATGTTGGTGTGTTTGAATCGTGTGGCCCAGGCGAAGACGGACGTAGATGGTGTTCATGGCTTTGGAGGTGGATGTTGGATAGACAGCAGGGGAACGGTTTAGGTTGATTTTCGCATAATGGTCTTGATGACTATTCCAATTTAAGAGTCGAAAAGTTTTTAGTTTTTGGGCGATTTGTTTTTGCAGATCTCTTAATCGATCTATAGATCGCTCTAAACTTAAAAACCATAACCAACGACAAAAATCATAGCATGGGTTGGTGTGTATGGGTGTATGGGTTGCTGTGTATAATAGTAGCGTACGCAGGGGGGGGGGGGGGGGGTGCTCGGCTGTCTTAAGACCCCCCAACCAATCACAAAAGATACCAAGAATTTAGTGAATTACACAGAAAACTAGTGTGAGAGTTTCAATTCGCCTAGGCAAATCGTTGGATACCCCATCCCAATTGACCACTGTCAAGCTCCAAAATGCGCCAAAACTCTTGGTTGTTAAATTTCTCTTTCTATTCTCTTTCTATCTTTCTATCATTTCTCTTTCTATCTGACAAGGTTCGCTGTAAAATAAACTTGCTTTTGGAGACAACAGCGTTTGGGTGGACCGCTTCGCGGGTTTAAAGGGCTTCAACTCCCTTTTTCGCAGGGTTTAGCCGCTCAGGCGACTTCGTCGCTCCGCTAAGGGTAGGTGCCAGTTATCTGGCAGGCGCCTGTGGCTATTTACGGGTATGTTAAAGTTGCACTCCTTTGAACTTCTTTGGCTTATAACTTCTAAACTATTCGAGACCGACAATTTTAAATGGCATATTCGGAATCAGGACACCCAATATCCATATATTAAGATAAAAAAATCCAATACATTCCACTTGGACCTACGGTAAAATTATGCCTTCAAATGCAGTTTACTCAATATTTTTGCTCGAAATTAATAAAAAATTGCTTAATATATTATGTAGAAAACGCTTAAATCCACATTTTGTTTATTCACGACTTTAAACCACGCCCACATTTGCAGGCAGAATTGAAGAAAAACCTAAAATTTTCCAGAAAAACTTAATTTCGACTGGCCTTGAGCCTAACTTAGGGAAGCATCAAACAAAAAAGTAGAAGGTAAGGTAAACAAGACTTCAGTCAAGATTTCGTTGATATTAAGTTTTTAGCCACGCCCCCTTTTAGGGGTCGATTTTTCAAAAATATTGAATTTGGACCAAAAAATTTCATTTTTACGTGCATTTAAGTGTAACTTGGAAATATCTGTGGAAATATCTTATAATTAATAGTTTGTAACTAGGGGCGGTTGGACCACACCCCTTTTCGAAGTTTGCATTACTTATAAAATATCAAAATAATAACTATGCCATCATCATTTTACAATGTGGGATAGGATGGGGTAATTAACGGTCCGTTTTACGGACTGTAACTTCTGCGTACACACTGTAGCACTTACTCACTGGTTTTTACTTAAAATCACCCCAAAGATGGGTATGGCAACAACTAATTAATTTGAGTTGGTAGCTTACGCACATATCTGAACATTTTATAGTGCAAGTTCTTTGGATTTAAAGCAAATAATAATAAATTTGGATTTATCAAATAAAAACCTTTTATTAGACTTCAAAAATGTTTACGCTTGTGCTGCTTCGGGACCTAGAAAGAACAGATATCAAGTTTCAAGTTCCTAGCTCAAAATTTAAGGCCTAAAAATTACCGACAGGCGGACGGACGGACGGACATACACTTTGGTCTCGATCATATGACCTTCGGGTCTTTAGGGATTCGGGTCTTACGGCGATTATATCTCTGTGTTACAAACTATGAATCAAACTTAATATACCTCCTTTCCTATGGGATGGGGTATAAAAATATTTTGCTTCTCTTATGAAGAATGAGCTTGAATGAGCTTGAATGAGCTTTTATACTAAATTCTTCTAAAACGGACCGCGGTACACCCTATTCCTATTTCTGTTCTCCTTTTCATTCTTATTCTCCTTTCCATTCCTATTCTCCTTTCCATTCGTTTATTTTCTTGTTTTCTTTCCATCCCCGTCCCGTCACCATTTATCTTCATTTTAAAAAAAAAAAAAATCATCCCTTTTAAGTTTTTGTTTACTTTTTTTTTTAAAGAGGCATGGCATGTCCAAACCCTTTAACCGAAAATCAATATTTGCATAAAAAAGGCTAAAATGTACGCAAAACTGTAATTTTTTGGTTCAAATTCAATAATTTTGTGAAATTGACCTCTACAGATTGGCGTGGCCGAAAACTTTGAATGAACGAAATCTGAAATAGTATCCGGTGCTCTTTATGAGGTAAATTTTTTTTCTTATTCTCTATACTTAGTAAAGCTAAAAAACAGTCGAAATCCATGTTTTTTCTGGAAATTTATAGGTTTTTATGGAAATGTGCCTCTAAACATGGACGTGGCCAAAAACTTTGTAGGAACGAAACCTGGTATAGAACCCGATGAAGCTAACGTGCTAAATTTTATTTCTTATTCTCACTTAAGTAAGGTTCTTGCACATTTAGACCGATTGTGGGCATGTCTGTGGGCGGATTCACTTCACAAAATAACATTTTTGCTTTTAACAAAAACTAGTTGTACTCGCTTGACAAAGAAAAATAACAGCCACGCCCAGCTCTGAAATTGGAATATAATATGAAGACTTTTACAAAAAGTAGGTACTCAGTAAATGAGGAACATTGATTTCTTACTATATCTTTTTTATATGAAAAGATAACCAAAATAAAATTGTTATAAGGTTATCGATAACGCGTTATAATTTAGATTTTTTCTTGATTCAATTGCATCAAAGCTTTAATTGGTTTTCGAAGAAACCCTATAGATTACTCGACTTTGTCTTGGTTGCCTACCACTAGTATTCTTCTAAAATGTCGAATTAGAATTCTAAAATAATTCAACGGACGTTGCCGTTTCACAGACTGCTACACCCAAAAAGCCGAGGAAAGAAACTGAGAATGTAAACTTAAATATAAACATGAAAAGCTGTGTTTCTGTTATAACAAACGAGTAACTTTTTTAAGTAGTTAAAGACGAAAAACGATTTCAAAAATAACTATGATGAATTCAAACGCTGCCATGCGAATATCATCGGGCACCTGTAAATATTTTAATAGCACTAATATTAAGTGATATCTCTCCCTACGGTTTTCTATAAGAAAACACTTTCCATATTGCACTCTTTAATATTAAATATAATTTTGTATGGCTTTGGTCATAAAGCCCGCGCCCTAAAAGAAAAACGGTACGTTCGGTTAGACTTTAATTCAAGTCTAACTTTGTTAGATTTATGAGTAAATGCGTTAAAAGCTCAAATTTACTCTGAAGAATAAAATTCTAAAAATGCGTCCTTAACGTAGCCCTTACATACAATCTTTTGTATGTATCAAACTTAGCGAATAGTAATATCATTTAAATATTTGCCATGTTACTTTTTTCGAATTTTTTGATAAACCACGTTTTAACATGTTAAAAGTGCTTTATAACTTAATCAAAAGGCATTTTGAAATAAGATATGAATAGTCTGCCGTTTAATTTTCATACTTTGTTTGTAAAAAAAGAGAACCAAGCTTTAAGTTTCAGCTTTCGAGTGGAATTTTTAAGGCAAAAAAACTTCACACATGCGGTCAGACCGACAGACGGACGGACGGACATGGCATAATCAATTTACCTTTCGGTAAACGGTGATAATTTCAAAGCTTTACAAGCTATGCATTAAAATTTATGTACCCTATGGGTTGTGTAATAAAGGCGAGTCCTGTCATGGTGGATGAAAGGTAGACTGATTGAATTCATTTGCACATTCATGACTTCGGAATAAAAACTTCTCGTGCGAGACTTCCATGAGTAAAGTTCATGGTTTTTTTTTTTTACTTTGACGTGAACTATGCAATTTCTATACCCAGCACCCAACACGAAATGTTTTCTCTGTGATGATGACGTAAAATGTAATGTATGGATGTGCTGAAACAACAGTAGGGATGTAACACAATAAGTTCACGTCTAGATGGCAAAAACTGGAATGGAAAAAACACATCAAAGTTGGGTCTGAGCAATACAGCCTATATGCAACACAACATATCAAGAGTACACAAGCTAGTAACGAAATGTATGTATATAAAAAGTATGGCTATGACTACACAAAATATACACGCGAGATGCATATAATCGTTTCATGAGTGTAATTCTATAGAAACAATCCGGATCAACAAATTTCGCTGCAATAAAATATTTTATTAATATTTTTATACCCTTGTTGTATAGAAACAAGCATCAAAATGGGAAATAAAAAACATTTTTTTATAAAAATACCAACAGCTATGTCAGCTCAATATTGTGCTAAGCAAATGAGTAAGTGGAAGAGTTCGTCGGTAACGAACTTCTAAATACCCTACCCTATTTATTCCATTCACCCAAACTGAACGAATACCCGACCCTGTTTACCCAGCAACATCAAATCTTAAAGTTTTTTGGCCTAGAGTCAAAAACACGTTTTCCCCCTAAATGTGCGCAGAACTCAAAACTTTGTATGGAACAAACTTAGAGAGTTGTCATAAAATACTTTTTCGATTTACAGCGAATTTTTATAAAAATCAAGTTTTTAAAGGAATAGCACGGTAGTAGTGCTAAAAGTTTCTATCCAATTTTAGTTCCTACGCCTTGCGCTATGCTACATGGTCAAAAGGCCTTTTGAAATATAATATATGATTTTAAGGTTCTCTTATATACATTTAAGTTGTGGCCATTGTGGCCGTGGCTGTGGGCGATCTAAGCAAATTTCATACTTTGTCTAAACAAAATGTGACAAAGCACACTTCAAGTTTCAGCTCTCTTTCGAAATTTTGAAAATCTAATAGCAGACGGATAGACGAAAGGCACAACCTAGTTAAAGCTTTTGACCCAAAATTATTATTAACGAGCTCCTTCACAACGCCAATCTTCGTCAAAATGTCCTTTTATTGGTGGTCTACTTATTTCGCTGCGTTACAAGCGATAACAGAGAATTAATTTACCCTGGGAAGGTCATAAAAAACAAACAGGTGCAGAATAGTGACAACATGAAGTGAAGCGTAGAAGTTATTCAACACCTTGATTGTGCAAATGCATAATGCTTTTTATGAGGATTGGAACAACATATTTTCTACCTTAATTTTAAAATATTGCTGCTAGAAAATTCTTATGCTTTAGTCGTCGGGATACTCGTTTGAACGGTAGAGGTAACGTCTGCCATGGTTGCATGATGTTCTTCCTATAAGAAAAAAATACTTAATGCACACGCTTGTAGCGACCTCCTCAATACCCTTCCATATTTTATCCCGTAACATCACATTATAAAGTTTGGTTTTTATTAATTGCATTGTATAGAAATAAAATCCTTTGACTCTAATTTTATCTTATGTAGATACAACTATTATAATTGGCAAAAATCGGTTTTCCCCTAGAACACATGTGATTAATTTTTCTTACATAATATTTTTTTCGATGCTAAATAATTTGTCATACTATGTCTGCACAAAATAACAAGCAAGTTAAAAACTACACTCCGAGTCTAAGCTCTCTACCTACACCGAAAAAACTTTTTTTGGGCGTAGCAGTTTTCTTTTTTGGTAGGGTAGGGTATTTTGCAATCCGTCGGAGACGGACTGAAGTTTTCACTAACGCACTCTTGCACTTTCCCGCTGGTTGTGTTTGACTTGTGTTTAATGATTGTAGACTCTCAATACCTTTTAGAGGTAATATTAGAGACCGACAATGTAACGAATTCTACTCTTTTTTTTTATTGGTGTTGGAGTAGCTGGAAAATTAAGATGCTCATTGGGAAACCAATTCAAAAAAACATCTTCTATACTTTTCCACCCTAGGCATTTTGGTCCACCTTTAGAACTGAAGCTAACAAGATACTTCAGCCCATCCAGGCAGACATGCACAAGGGGTGTCCTTCATTTTACACAGCGGCAGGCCTGCTTGCATTTAGCTCAACCTAGCTCGTCGGTGGGGGGGTTCTTGCTGCAAAAATAAAGGACGGTGTTACGAGTTGTTTAAGACCTAATGTACAAAAAAAAAACTAGAGAAAAAAAAACCATGACCCGAGATGACATCTGGTCAAACTATAATCTCGAAAAAAATTAAGGACCCGAAATGTATGAATCACATAATCGATCCCATCGATAATAACCTTGTTGTCAGGAGAACACAGATGAAGAAGCTCTCTGAGAGTACCCACCCCTTTGTATCCTAAGTTAACATTAGGATACACCTTGGCTACTACTGTCTCATTTCACGTAGTAACCCCTTGCTTGCTTTACGAAGATAAGAATCTCCTTAGAGCGACATATAGCGGTAATCTTCCGTCCTCACGCACCACATTCCATCCTGAAATTTATTACTTCATCCCAATCTTAAAACCAGCATCTCAGGGAAGAAGAAACACCGCAAACCAAATCGAGAATAACAAAAAAGAATCTAAGCATCAAACCGAAACCAAAAGAAATGCACAACACAGGTTCTTTGCAGTTGGATAAACATCATCCAAAAAAAACAAACAAAATATTTATTGAAAAAAAAATTCCGTTCAGCTAACTATTCTATGTTAAAGTATGAAATCATGTACAAATTAATTAATTAATTAATTACGATAAATAGTTCCTTTTTGAATTTAAAATTTACACGTTATTCAATCGATCTTTTACAATTAATGCGTAAAATACCAAAAAAAATTTATTAACAATACTAGTTAAACGTAGCCAAAACTTAATTTTTTATCTAATGCATGTATATGGGAGTAGGGATTAAGGGGGCTAGATAGATGTAATCGTTTCGCAGATAATTGTCGTACATAAAAAAAAATAAACGTTTCCAAGAAAAATGTTCCAAGACCCATGGCAATATTTATGTAGGAAAATTAATCAAAAAAACAAAATCGCATCGATGGCGTACCTATGTGAGCCCTGACGGATAGACTAAATTAATTCGGTAGATTTGAGTAGATAATAATTACCTTATCGTATATTTTTTTGTACTATACGTTCGATTTAAATGTTAAGTTTTAAATATGTTTTACCGAACAAAATAATTTATATTTTGAAAATTTAAACCTCTCGTAAGCACCCGAAAATTATGGTTTAAGCCCATACTTATTAAACACTATACACATTATAACATATGAAATATAGGAAAAAAATTATAAAAAAACTCACCATTGGGGTTGATTTAAGGTACAACCATTACCTCGGCGAATCCTGTGCACAGTTTCTCCTCGGTTTATCCCAAATAGGACCACAAACACAAAATGTTTATAATATTTCACATGCATATGTATAGTATCTAGTCGCGGACCTTAGGTTTTAGATTTAAGATTTAGGTAAGATGTATCGCCCTTACATCGATTAATTTTAAGATTTAAAAGAATAGCTCGGCAATTTTAAGAATGGATACTTTGCGGGCAAAACGATCAGGTGAAGAAGGAGGGGGAGGGGGAAATACTGAATATTATTAAAATTAGCGGAACTTCTTTGGCTAATTATTATTATTTTTTTTTGGGTAGACTACATACGGTAATATACGGTAGGAAAATGTACTTTAATCTAAGGCAAAAAAAAAAGATACCGAAATAATTAAGAGAACTAATAAATTTTAGTATATCTCTTCACAAAATGAAAAAAAAACATGAATTAAATCCGTGTGTGGCATTTGGAGACTTCGGTGATCGTTGAGCAGCTTCCTGGTGGGAGGTATATACCAAGTCGCTCTTCGAGCTCTCCCTTCGCTGAGACTTTCTAAGCTGACGATGGCTTGACGGGGCGCTGCTTGATAGGCTGAAGCGGATGAAGAGGCGTGCTGATAAAGAGGCGTAACTTCGTGAATTTGATTGTGAAATTAAATTGGAGCAATCTCTTTTAGCAGAATATTCGTATGGTAGATTTGATGGTCGGCTACTTTAATATGGAGTTTTTTTTTTTTTTGTATGGAGTTTTCTTTTTAGGGTTTTTCAGAAAATATTATGGCACTCTTTTTTTTTTTTGATTAACTAAACCTTAAGCGGAGGATGCGGAGCAAATTGTGTCTTATTAGTTATTGCTTTTTATGTAGGCATATCACCCATAGCTATTTGTATTCGTGGTCACGGTTGCACGTTACGGAGTTTTTTTTATGACTTCATAGGGCACATAATAGTTTTTTTTTTTTGTCTATTTCGGGTAGAAATTCAGGTGTTCCACGAGTTTGAGTTCTATCGTTATATGCGGAATTCTTTACATATTGATGGTTTAAACGCGACGAACTTTACTTATGGCTTTTTTTGGTTTTGCCTTACATCATGCGCGTGTCCGAAATTTTTCTGTGATTGCCCGAATTTAAAAAAAAAATGACCACACGACCCTAGGTCCAAGAACCGACTGCTCTCTCATCCCGTTTGATGCACCATGCAGGCTCGCTTTATTCTTGATCTATGGTACCGATAGAGTAATCCCGGTAATTTTCCACTGCGTCGCGTGATTTGGTTTCAAGGCTTTTTGGGTTAAACCATACGATTTTGCTGTTGTTTTTCGCAGTATTCTGCGGTACTCTTTTTTTATAAACGCTGGTATTGCGCTTAGAAGCCTCGTCTTACCCCACTTATAGCCTATGAAGCCGCTCCAATACACCTTGCATGCACGTTTCTCTTCTAGATGGGTGTAACTAAGCTTAGAAACGCTAAGCTTAAAAACTTAGAAACTTTTGTTTCGGTTTGTGTCTAATCTTTATAGTGTGCTAAACTTTGGTTTCGGTTTGTGTCTAATCTTTATAGTGTGCTGTGTATTTACGATCATGGCAGCTCGCGATCAAGGTTTAGAACTTGGGAAGGGTTTCTTGCAACAAGAGAATTGATTTATCCATCTTAATTCGTCCATGTGCGGGTTACCGAACTTTAAACCCTATACCTTATAGGCTAGAGACCTTAAGCTTGCTAGTTGATCTGTAATTTCTGCTCAATTATTTAAATCCGGTAACTACATGCAGGATTAGGCACATAAGCAACTGTTGTTTTGTATTAACTTTAACATTTTTAGCAGTCCGTGGAAAATGGAAAAAGCATCTCTTATGTTCCGACCATCCGTCCGCACCTGTAACTTTTGAACGGTAAGTTGTATAAAAATGAAATTTGGTACACTTTTAAAGTCCGTGAAAAAAATAAGAACGCATATATGTAAGGGCAAATTTTTTATATACACGCATAACGGTTAAAATACAGTTTGAATATTGATGGTAAAAAAAAAACAAAAAGTGTTTTGGCCTTAACTTAAAAAGCTTTACAGCCAGAAAAAAGAAAATTAAAGCACCCACTACAAAGGTATTGGATTTTCATAATAAAATCGAAATTTTGCAAAATATTGAAAAGTTTTCGAGAAATAAGGAATGGAAAATAGATACCCATTTTCAACGTGTTTAGCGTCATAACTTTTTCATCACTTTATTTAAAGAGCCAATATTGGGCTTACATATAAAGTAGCCAAAGGCTCAGCAAAGGCTTAAATCAAATTTTGGTCGAACGATTTAAGAACTATTGTTTTGGCGTATTTTCGAAAATATGGTGAAAAAAATTTTGTCGCCACCACTTTCTCGGATTTAGCATCGGCCGAATGATTTGAAAAAATTACACACATCAAGAATTATTTGTAACTTTAATTTATAATTTATTATATTTATTTGTAACTAAAAAACCTGTGCTCTGAGTACTAGAAAAGAGTAGCCGTTGCTAGCGCAAAGTATATGAAAAAAAAAACAAGTGAAAGTGCAAGAGTTTGTCTGTGACAAACTTCTATATACCCGACCCTACATATATACCATGTAACACCAAATCTTAAAGTTTCTTGGCCCGAGTTCATTTATTATTTGTATAGGCCATGCCCTCAAAAGTGGGCATGGGCTTAAAATTAAAATCAATTTATTGTAATTTCGTTAGAATCATGAGAAAATACGGAAAAAGCGAAAATTATTTCAGAAAAAAACAGTTTTTTCCTAAAGCCCCTTAAAGGTGGGCGTAGCTCAAAACTTTGTATGGAGAAAACAAAGCAAATAGTAATATCTTTAATATTTGTTATAGAACTTTTTCTCCATATGGAGTCAACTTTCCGAGAAATCGGCTTTTTAAAGATCATGTTAAAAGTGGGCATGGCCGATATTGTGGGCGGTCCAATTTTTGCCTTGTTAAAGGTCTTAGGCCAATATTGCTCAGTAACATTTATATAAACTCGAAATTTAAGGTCCTGTGCCTTGTCTAACTTGACCAAAAGGCATTTTGAAAAAAAAATGAAATAGAGGTTGTCCCACATTGAAGCCAGTAGTTGGCGTGGCTGAAATGACGAATTGAGCCAATTTTTACAGGCTTTCTGTGCAACAAAAGAACCAAGCCGTATAGCAAGTCTCAGCTCTCTAGCTTGATTTTTAAGACCTTAAACCTTCACACATACAGACAAACGGACGGACGGACATGACATAATCGATTCTCCTCTCGGTCCCATTCATATCTCTAAAAGGTCTTAGGGGTGATTTTTTCATTGCGTTACAAACTAAACATCAAACTTAATATACCCGTGTCGGGTATAACAAAGTGCGTCGGTCTCAAATTTAGCGGCTTCCTGGTCCTCGTCAAGCATTGGCCATTAACAACTAAATCTGTTCTATAACGAGGCTCAGCTGATAAGGCAGCTTATTATATCATTGCTTTGTAAAGGCTTAACACTTAAGGTTGGAAATTACACTGAGTATTTTTAAGAAGAGTACGTATTTATGATTGGCTTTTTTTTGGTAGCCCCCTTCCCTCTTTATTCTATTTGCTTATGTTCGGGATATATTGACACATTTGCATGTCAATAACAAATACATATAAGAAAAAGTATAGCCTCGCTATTGATGTCTATTGATATCATTCTGTTACTTTTTGCTGGAGCATAGAGTTGACGGGGATTATCTTAGAGTAAATCTTGACAACTGTCATTGATTGGATTCCAACAAATTGCATCTAAATTAGGGTTGAATTCAAGATGTAAGCTACACCTTATTTACATTTGCCGAATCCTCATCATATTCGATTACTATTACTCTTAGTCTTCTTAATCTTCAATGTCAGATATGTAATGTATATCTCCGTAGACACATAACGCATCGAAAGTTAGCACACAGTTACCTAAAGTCTATGAATTTGCATCCTTTGTTTCATCCCCAATGCGGTTTGTGAAAACCGTAATAAAATTTGTTGGCATTAGACCATCGCATTTAGTTATCAATGTAATACCGCAATAAAATAAAGATTAAAACCGTGCAATAAAATTAATAATGCATGCAATAGAAGCTGAGATAGAAGATACAATGCAAACCGTTTTTTCGTGTAGCTATTCAGTGTTAACGGGAGTGTTTTTTTTTTAGAAACGATGTAACCTCAACCTGTATATTGTAAGGCGGTCGGAGATTCAAAATTTTGACTGGCTTATTTTTTGGTCATTTGATTTTAAAATTTTTGTTTTAGGGACTTAAATCTGTTGATTTGAAAACCGCGGTTAAGGCTAAGATTGAGGATAACCTCGAGGATATAATATTCTGTGGCGACAAATCAAAGTCGGTTAGGGTTTCGTTTGAAGGCTTCCCCATCACTAAATTGGCCACTGTTTTTTCGTGACTTAGTGCATATATAGTCCTGAGATGCAAATCATTCAAAGTAGCCCATATGTTTCATTAAATAGTGCAACCAGAACAAAATCAACCCGATGCCCCCATTGATTTCAGCATTAACGCGACGCGTTCAAATTTTTTGCCCCATTAGGTAAAAACTGTATCATACTACTTGTGTGAAGACTTATTTATTAAATTATTTGTGTTTAAACCCGCCTAATTTGAGCAAAAATCAAACAAATTAATCACAAATAACTAAAGACAAAAATAGCCCAACAAGTACTATTATCTACAAGCACATTCCAACCTTTTTTTTTGCGGTCGTCGGCGTTGGAAAATATGCGAAATCATTAATCACTTGAATGAAAGTGAAAGTAAATTGACATTAATCTCGTTCAGAATTGAATAATTCAACCATTATGTTCAAGGAACCAAATAAAATTGAATAGCTAAGAGGAACGTCTGCTGTACTATAGATTCAGCAGGGATGAGTGGAATACATTGAGTTTATACGAAAAGTTGCCATGCCGAAAAAGAAGTCTTTACATTACTGTTACTTGCTGAAAAATTATTCTCTCTCATCATCTGCGATGAAAATAATAATACGGTTTGAGCTCATGATTGTAAATCTTTGTTTTCTATGGAAATTTATTGGAGGTTACACAGAAATTGTTCATAGACACCCTAATGGTTCAATTTATCATTTAACTTCCGAGCGGTAGGGATAATTTTGCCATGTGTTGGCGTGGTTGTGTTCATGAAGTTAAACGTACGTTTTTATACCCCGAAATACGAATGAGCCATGTCCGTCCGTCCCTCTGTCTGTCGGTAGGCTTAAGGCCTTAATTTTTGAGCTTGGAACTGGAAACTTAACGTTTGGGCTCTCTTAGGTCCCGACGCAGTACAAGTGTAAAAATGTTTAAAATCCGCCCACTTTACTTATAAGCATTTAAAATCAAAACTGTCGCAGGACGATGAAATTCGGTATGCGATATCCTTGCCAGTTTGTATTGTGATTGGCATTTAAAAAAAAAAAAAACAAAAAAACAGTCCATGTTTTCTTGGTCATATTTCAATTGCACTCTTATATATGGTTTTTATTTAAAATATTTGCCGTGAATCCAGAAAACATGCACTATAAAATGTTCAGATATATACGTCAACTTAAATTAATAAATTTCTCCAAACGCCCACTTAGGGGGCGTTTTTAAGTGAGACCCAAATTTTTATTATATAAATTCAATCAACACGTTTATATTATTTCTGTTAAAATATTTGAACAAAAAATACGAAGCTGAGTAAGAATGTCCTTCCTTAAAAAAAAGGGGCGTGGTATTAACTCCTTTTATATAACATCTTTTTTTTTTTGCTAGAATTGCTTGGAAAAAACTGCAGGAGTTCAGAAGTCTTCTGCTGAGTTTCTCAGAGCATACACCTGGTCCAGTATCCTCACTTGAATTAGAGCCATCTGTGTAGATTGCTATCGCGGAGTGGATTACAACGTTATCCAGCCTCTTGTCTTCTCTGTATCATGCATGTGAATGGTGTAGTCTTGGTTGAAGTCAAGATAAGGTGTTATGCGGGCTATGCAACCACCTAGTATACAGCATTCAACAGTTATATTTTTATATTTCGCCCACTTTTTGGAGGCGGGACAGTTTTCTTTTTGGTATGGTCGGGTATTTTGCTATCCGTCGTAGATGGACTGAAGCTTTTGCATACGCACTGTTGAAATTTTCCACTTGTTTTTTGTCAAATTTTATATGTAGTTATTGAAAAATAGTCATTTCTAGTTTGAATTCCTTAAAAAGACGGCGTGGTAATGTATATGCCAAACTTTTTGGCTACCTCAAAGACAATTATTACCATTTTAACCATTTTAGCATAGCTATACAATTAGACAAAAGTATTTTAAGAAATAAGTAAGTGCAACAGTGTGTACGCAAAAGTTACAGTCAGACCGTTGAATACCGCATTTTATCCCACATTGTAAAATGCTAATGTTATTGTTTTTTTTTTACCTTTTATAAGTAGTGCAAACTTTGAAAAAAGGCATGGTTCAACCGCCCTTTATTACAAACTATCAATATTAACATAGATATTTCCAAGTTACGCTTAAATGTACATAAAAATGCAATTTTTTGGTTCAAATTCAATATTTTTGATAAATCGACCTGTAAAAGGGGGCGTGGCTAAAAACCTTGTACGAGACAAAATTTGGAATGAAGAGTCATTTATCTTTCCTGCTAAATTTTTTTGTTTCATGCTTCCCTTTTTTCATTAGGCCTAAGGCCTGTCAAAATAACGTTTTTCTGGAAAGTATTAGGTTTTTCTTCAATTCTGCTTCGAAATGTGGGCGCGGTCCAAAGTCTTGTATGAAAATTTTTTTTTTTTTGAATACTAGGGTGAACGGAGTCTAAAACTCCAAAATCTTTTAAAGATAAAAATACAAAGATACCAATAGGTATATAACACAGAACTATTGACAATTGCTCTTTGTGTCTTGTTTTGAAAAGTCTGCAACATGGGCATGTTGCTCGGCTTGGTACAACCCTAATGTTATATACCGTCTGTCCAGGACGGCTTTAACCTCTGCCTGTACGAAAGAGTGTGTAACACCGAACCGACCAGCAGTCGAATACTTCACGGACGAGGACGAACTTGCACTTGAGACCGATCCAGTTTTAAAGAAAAGGTCTAGCAAGAAGCATAAGTCGAATTCCTCTCCCGAAGTAATACAAAAAGAAGATAAGCCCTCTGGCTCAAACAAGGCTAAACCAGAAGCGAAAATTCGTCCACCTCCCGCAATAAACATCGTCGGTATAGCAGACTTCGGGAGATTGCGCAACCTTCTTGCAAGCACGGTGAGAACAGAAAACTATAAGCTTACTTCGCACCGAAATAACGCGTGGAAAGTAAATGTTGACAACGCCGATTTCTATCGCGCGCTGTCTTTTAGACTGAATGCAGAAAGAATCGAGTGGTATACTTATCAAAATAAATCCGAAAAACCACTGCGAGTCATTGTAAGGGGGCTCCACCCATCATGCTTGAAAGAAGACGTTGTAAAAGACGTAAAAACTAAAGGCCTTAAAATTATTGATGCCGTCAATATCATTAAAAAGGAAAAGCAACGCACGGAAGGAGAAAGAGACACTGTGGCCAATATGTTGGCTTACCCGTGGAGAAAAAGTCCACCCCACGTTTCATACTGTTTTTTTACAGTTATCTGCCTCTTGTTGAATTGCATCGTGAAGTATGCTTCGCGTTAAAGTCACCCCCAATGATAAAATTGGACCCAATGAAGTCATGCATACGATCAAGATTGTCCTCCACCAGTCTATATCCTGGCGGGAAATAACAAGATGCAATGTTGTTATTTAAGCAGTCAATTTTTACAGAAACTGAACTGATCTGCATAGAGTCTAGCTCAATTTCTGTGTTCTTGAAGTGCTTTATAGAGATCTTAATATAGAGGGAGGATCCTCCTCTCGAATTTTGCGAAGGGTGATGTGCGTGATAGTCGTTGTAACCTTTAAGTTTGGGTCTAGACCCGTTTTTAAGGTTAGTTTTCGTAATCATGCAAATATCAATATTGTTTTTCGGTAGAAATACTTCTAGTTCGTCTATTTTACTCAGAAGGCCGTTTGCATTCCATGTTAGTATTTTAAATAACTGCTTCATATTCATGTTCTCTTGTAATTTTTCCGAGGCTTAAACTCGAGCTTGCTCAGTTTTTCAAATATAAGTTTGTTGATTTTAGTCTGATCCTTAAATTTTTGCCAAGATTACAGCGAGGATCTGATACACTGCATCTGTTGTGGGCGATTTTGCCTTGTTTTCGTTTGCCGCAACCTGTGCGTATGACTTCGGTCCGACCAGTGGCAGTTTCTCCGCTGCACTTGAACTGGCGCCGCTCTTTTGTGGGGCTTTTACGCCTTTTGTCGACGCCTGCTTTGCCAATCTCGCACTTTTGAACGGCTTTGGCGTCTTTGGAGTCTTTGGCTTAGGAGTTTCAGCAGTTTTTGGACGTCCTAGGCTTGTATTCTGACCTCGAACCATGTCAGAATTGTCAGAAGTGTTTTCTACATACAAAAATAGTGTTCTCTACAAAGTTCTAAGTGCCTAAATATTCTAAAATAGATGCCACGCCAATTAAATTCATCAATTAATTTTTTCTTTTTTGTGCCTAACATTCATTAGGAGATGCTTAGTGTCAAATTTCAGCCTTTTAGAACGTCTTACAGTTTTGGGAGCTCTGGAAGTAGTTGCACATTTAGGCCGATTGTGGGCGTGTTTGTGGGCGGATTCAAAAACTTTTACACTTGTATTTCTTCCAATAACAAGGAACGCGTGCACTTACACAGCTCTTAAGCTCAAAATTTAAGCCCTAAAAACATAAGAAACACCGACAGATGAACGGCGGACAGATGGTAGGACTGTGTGCGGATAAATGGCGTCACGTTCATATGGACGGGTGGACGGACGGACTTGACTTTATCAATTACTGTTTATGAATTCGACCACACCCCTTTACCAAGTTCGCTCTAACCACAAATCGTCCTTATTAATTAAATCTAATTAATTAGGGACGATTTGTGGTTCCTAATAGATCTAATCTAATTAATTAAATCTACTTAATTAAATCTACCACATATAAAAGCTGACAGGGCACAAAAACGCGCGATAAAACTCATTGGAGACAGAAATATTGCAAAGCCAATCGTTACATTACTCATTGACTCATCAGAACATCGACGTAATGTCTGCTGCCTATCACGGTTCTATCGCTTTTTTTTACAGACAGTGTTTCATCGAAATAGCCAATGGCATTCCATCTCTTAAAACCTAATACTCGCCAAAGATCGAATACGCATCAGCTTACCCTCGAGCCCTTTTTCCGACGTACAGTTGAATTTAGAGGCTCTTTCGTAAGCCGTACAACGCGAATGTGGAATGTTCTCCCACGATCAGTCTTTCCTACGCAATACAATCTACGAGTGCACCGGTGTCTCTTCTCCTTTGTCTCTCTTCTAATCTTGTCCGCTCGAGAGATGTGAATCAACTTTAAAAGGGTAACCAATGCCTTACTTCGTGTTTAAATTAAAAAAAAACATATCAATTACTTCTGTGTCTATTTAACTATTCTATATGGTTTGCCTTCACTTCTGTATATGTCACTATTTACCTGGGAGCTCTTTTTTATGCGAATATCATGTTGCACTTAGAATTAACACAATAAAGCCATTTATGCGAGCAAGCTATAATATAAGGACTCTTAAAAACTAACACCAACATTTTATATTGGCGACAGTTAGGGGATGGCCAATAGACACAAGTACGCTTGTAAAAGTTTTTTTACATCATGCTGAAGAAAGGTCGGGTCTTTGTATCTTTTAAAAAGCCTTGGACGTCTGGTTTTTTCTTAATTTATTCTTAGGCTCACCTGGCACTTTAGCATATATATTTGATTTATATAGAATGGTTTTATCTGCCAGTATCTGATCAAATCACAGTTGCGTGTAACCCATTATCTGCTAGAATGTTAAACATAATCGTGCTCGTATAAACATTTTTTGAATGGTAATTTTACCCAAAGTTAAGTGGATTCAACCAAAGGATTCATGAAAGTCGTTTGCCAACAAAACATTTACATAACTTCTGTTATCTTTCAAGGACTGACATTCAGTTCCAGGCACATACTGCTTCGAGGGGACCCATCGTTTTGGTATTTAGGGATATGTAGGAAGCTTGAAGCATCCCTCTTTTGCAAAAAAAAAAAATACTTCCAAATTTAAGGAGGCGAATTCTGCTTACTGTCATTTGCTCGGTTAAGTTTTTACTTGTGACGGGTTAATGACGAGGCTTACTTAAACGATGAACATTGTGGTGTTAAGTGCTTTTCCCAAATTGATGGGGATTTTGTTAAAAAAAATTATAGGTACCTATGTAGAGTGGAGCATGTAAAAATTTATTGACTCGTGATGCATCTATAAGTTTAGAACCTAGATAAATCTCTAGCTTTTAAATAACTTGCTTGGAAATCTAATAAGAGATGCAATAAATTTCGTGCAGGAAAATTAATTGCATCAGAATGACATGGATGTGGCTAGCACTTGGGTTAAAACCTCCAAATTTGGGACCCTAATAAATTCTCCTTCGTTCGAGACATAAATTCATTTAAGGTGTCTCAGCTCGTTCAAACTTTCTTTTGTTTCTCTAATCTTAGGCGGTAAAACTTAAAACTTCATAGGTATGTCTTGTATAAGAGTAATCGTGGACGGTTCACATTTTTGGTTAGAAAAGTGTTTTATTCTTGACTATATACCCTTGGGAGTTTGGGAACTATAAATATTAATTTAATTTAATATTAATTTTCTTATAGTGCAATCGAAGAATGCTCAAGCTCATCGGCTAGCCTTCATTAACCTGGTTTATGAACCATAATGATTATAAAGAGATTAAGGAATCCCCATCGGATTATCGCAATACATAGCCTGCGAAATTTTATCGGCAGGATACCTCCGTTGAGGAATGCCGATAAATTTCGGTAACGAGGTTAATAGAAATAGTATATGTATAGATGTCACAGACAAAATAGCTTGCTTCCAAGTTATATGGCATTTTTGTGCATTATCTACTTAAGGATAAAAAATTATGCATATCCAAGTAGCTTACCTTCATATTCATATATTTTTTATGGGGGTGTCATAGAGAGCAAAAAATAGTTCCAGCAAGGGTGAACAGTTTAAGAACCGCAGGTATCACACACATACGAGCGTACCTTGCGTTTTCCTTTAAAAAAATTATTGGCTCGTGCGCTGAGTTTGTATTTTGCAAGTTAGAAAATTAATGAGATAGGTAATAATAGCAGATGAGGTGGAACTAGCATAAGTGTTAAATTTAATTAAAGCGGCACTCGAAACCTAAGTAAGTGACAATGGTGAGACAATAATGATGAAAGAATTCGCCTCGGTTCGGAAAACGATGCGAAGTTGGCCCTGGATTTCCCTTAAGTCCGTCTAACTCAATTACAGAGGCTAAATGTTCGTTTCACTCATTATAGAGTTTTTTTTTTTTAAATTGAGGTGCAATAAGTTTAGGCTCACTAATAGAGATATTTGACTTAGCCAGGTCCCACTTAGAGAGGTTCGACTGTAATATTTACTTTAACCTTTTTTGGCTTTAATTTGACAAAATTAAATTTTTGCTTACATTCAAGCCGCAAACTTGGATATTTCTAGTCTAATATTTATGTTTAAAAAATAAATTATTAAAAAATAAATTAAACAAAAACTTATAAGAAATAATTTTTTTTTTCTATTTAAAATGATGCAAGAATGGTAACGGGACGGGGATGGAAAACAAGAAAATATACGAATGGCAAGGTGATAGGAATGGAATGGAGAATAAGAATAGAAAGGAGAATAGGAATAGAAACGAGAATATGAATAGAAAGGAGAATAGGAATAGAAAGGAGAATAGGAATAGAAAGGGGAATAGGTATGGAAACGAGAAAAGGAATATGAATATGCATAGGGTATACCGCCGAAGCTAGTAGGTACGCACTGGTGCACTTACTACCCAGGGTATATTAAGTTTGATGTATAGTTTGTAACGCAGTGAAATGATCGCCGTAGACCCCCAAGACCCTTTAAAGATTTGACCGGGATAGGCAGGAGAATCGATTAGGCCATATCCATCCGTCCTTCCGTGCGTATGTAAACAACTTCGAGGTCCTTAATTTTAAGGTAGAGAGTTGAAAGTAAGTGGGTTGGCTGGAAGTGCAGTCCTTCAGATCGAGTTTGAAAATAAGCTGAATCCGCACACAGGCACGTCCGCTACAGGCCTGTATGTGCGACCATTTCTAATTTTAAAAAATACTTTTTTTACTTTTTTAAAGCAAACTCCAAACGTTTTTTTTTTCAACAAGTGCTTATTTCGTGAATGGTAACACTCAGCTCACGTCTGATTTGACAGATAATTTGTTCTATCTGCATACATTTATCTGTGTATACGCTTGAACAACGCTGGGAAATATTGCGACATTACTTTGAAAATCATGGTAATTTTGCAGAATGGGTGCGAAAATTGCGTACGGATTTTGGAAGAAAAGAAGCACCGTCAGCTCTGTATGTTCGTCCGCACGCATACGCAAAAATCCGCACGCATACATTGAAAAGCCGATACACCCAAAGCGAGTCACTGTGTGGTGCGGATTATGGTCCAGAGGCATAATTGGGCCATTTTTCTTCGAAAATGAGCAAGGAAGGGCCGTTACAGTTAATGGCGATCGTTATCGGGCCATGTTGAACGAATTTTTGTTCACAGAAATTGAAGAGGAGGATATAGGCAACATTTGGTTTCAACAGCGCAACTCGATGTTTTGCGCCCTGTTTTAAAGATCGCATTATCAGCCGCAGAGCTGTTGTCGTTTGGCCACCTCAAAGCTGCGATTTGACACCGTTGGACTATTATTTGTGGGGTGCCGTAAAAGATAAGATTGCCTGTGTTACGCCGGCAAGCAAGAGACAATTGACGCTTTAAAGTACAATATTCGTGAAGCCATTGATGAAATACAGCTGCACACAATCGATAATGTGCTTAAAAATTGATCTTGTAGGCTACCGCATGGGGCCAGCCAAGGCAGCGATTTGAATTGAATTATTTATCATTATTTAACGGAAGGATTGTACTATCAAATACAAAAAGAAATTTGAGAAAATATTCAGTAGTTTTTTTATAGCATTTTAAAAAAAAGTTATATGTCGGACCATTTATTTATAAAACTGCAATCAACACGTGTATACGTGGATGCTAGTCAAAAGGGATTGACGCCACGCCCATTTTTTAAAAAAGAAGATTATTAATTGACAAATTCTTAACAGAATTAAAGTCAATAGAAAATGAAATTTAACAACCTAGATTTTTGACGCAATTTGGAGCTTGACAGTGGACAATTGGGATGGGGTACCCACCGATTCGCCTAAGCGGATTGTAACCCTCCCTCTAGCTTATGCTTTTATTTTTGTATATTGTGATGTTGTGTTTAATGAGTTTTTGTAGTGCCAACTTGTAGCCTGGTGCTGTGGTGTAGTTGATGAGTGGTCTGATTGGTAGATATGTCTTTTTTATATATTTTCGGAAGGCTTGTAAAGTGAGGTGCCTGTGCCTTCGCATTAGATTGTTTCGTAGCGTTCGTGAAGAATGTCTTGGATCCATTTGTAGCGTTATTTATGTCCTTAACACAAGTCCTTGTGGAGTTATTTTTTAAAGTTCTTATGTTAGTATTGCTGAGGAATGTGTCAGTCTTGTTCATGTATTCCTGTTGCTTAAATATAACTACGGTATTTCCTTTGTCTGCTTTCATAATAAATGTGCTATAGCTTTTGTTTCAAAGTTTTTATATTTAAAATATTTTCTTTGTAGTTTCTTGGGGGCTTGATTTGCTGGTTATTGTTTTTAGGGATGTGCTTACGTGTCTTGTTGCCGAGGAAATTGCCAACAAAGCTGGAACATCCGCAGTCGAAGCTACCGCCGAAGCAGGCGTAACCAAGGAAAGGTTCTTTCTTCGATGAAAGGTACGGATACAGCTGGCGCTGCCGCTGTGCCTGCTGCCTTCATCGCTGACGCAAACTCAAAGAGATTATACCAGATGCTAAGACAGCTGGAACATCCGCTGTTGAGGCGTTCCCCGAGGCTGGAAAAGATAGTGGCATTGCCTCGGTGAAGGAGAAAGTGGAATCAGCTGGCTCAGCCGCTGCGCCTACTGCCTCTAACTCCGTTGCCAAGAGCGAGACGAATACTCACCAAAGGATTAAGCTTCTGCTTCGCAGCGCCCAGCACAAGATTGCAAATTACGGGGGTCGCAACCCCGGCAGCTTAAATAGTTGGGAAAAATCTGTCCTGGAGGGAGCCAAGGCCATCTTGGCCAATCAACGGCCAAATCCAGGGATGGTAGCCAAGGGCAATGCTACTGCTAGGGAAGGTTTGGAAGCCAGTCAGGCGCCCTCCAGCTCCTATGCAGACAAGCTCAAAGAAGGGACAAGGGTATATAGGGGGAAGGACAGTTTCAGCAGCAAGAGAAGCGGATTGGATGACGTCGTGGAGCCGAACGATGCAAAAAAGATGAAGGCTGGTACTTCATCTGCGTTGCGTCGGAAGGCGAGCGACCCAAATGACGAGCTTCTCGTTGCTGTGGTGAATGAGTTAAAACCGTGCGGTCATCTGACAATCGAACAGTGGAAACACATCGAAGACGTTCTAGGACGCCCTGTAAAAGAAACTGTCTGCCGCAGGAAACGGGGAACTTCAGTTTGATGGTGCTGGTTGGGAGGGCGGACGCAAGGTTGTAGCTTGTGGAAATAGGCTTTCAGTGGACTTCCTTCGCCGCTTCACTTTGGAGGTAAGCGAGACTTGGAGAAGGACATCAAGCTAAGATGTACAACAAGAAAAGAGTTGGAGGAGTACACTCTGCCGACGGCATGGGTATGGCTACGCTTACCCAGAAAAACTACTGAGGCTTTTCTACGTTCAAAATCAGGAGCTGAAGACCGATTCGTGAAGAGTCCTACGGACAGGGCCTAGACGGCAACACGGGCAGCATTTTCAGCTTGCGCTAAATAGGGACTGCTTACCATGCCTGGAGAAATTTAACGGTATGGTAAGATACAGCATGGGGAGGTTGATGGTCGAGCCATCGGCCAAGGGTTAGTAGGTAGATGATCCCCTCAAGATGGTGGAAGTGCTGCAGATCAACCTGCATCACAGTAGGGCAGCGACGGCTTGTCTGGTGGAGTACATCACTAGACACGACGTCACAGCCGTACTAATAGAGGAGCTTTGGATCGATAAGGAGAACACGATCCGGGGTCTCAGGCTAAAGGGTTACAATGTGCTCTTCAAGGCAAAAGGTAAGATCACGACTTGCATCCTAATCAAAAAAAAAAATTAAAGGCATTTCTTTTAGAAAATTACAGCTCAGGTGATCTGACGGCGGCAGTATGGGAAAGAGAGAACGGCAAACCAAGATGGTCCTCGGCCTATCTCCCCTACGACTCCAAGTAGTCATCCCGGATAAACTCCTAAGCCTGGTAACGCAAACGAACTGGATGCTGGTGTTGGCTTGCGACTCTAACGCCAATCATTCACTATGGGGCAGCAGTGACATAAATGCAAGAGATGAGTGTTTATATGATTTTATTATATCTTCCGACCTCAAGATTTGCAATAGAGGGAACTCACCCACTTTCGTGGTAAGAAGTCAATGTCAATGTCGGATCACCGATGGATACGGGTATGCAGATTTTAAAGAAATCCCAGAAAAGCCTATTGGGGCAAATACACGGAGGTGGCGCATAGGCACCTGGTTACCTAAACGACCATCTTGGATGACTGTGATATCTTAGTTGGAAATCTCAGTAGGGAATTAACTTTGGCTTTCGAGAAGGCGTGTCCGATCGATATAACTCATAAAAGAGCCAAAGTGGTTGAATAGGGACATAGGTCTAAAAAGGAAAGAGGTTAGAAAACTCTACAATAGGGCTTAGCTTTTTAAAACTGACAGTTCATGGAATGAGTATAGCGATTGCAAAAAACAATTTAAGTACTTAGTTTGGAAGTCAAAAAGGGCTTCATGGCAAGGATACTGCGAATCCATCGCACCAAGAGATGAGGCCTTGAGGCTACGCAAGATGCTTTCTAAGGAAGCATGCGTTCCCAGTGGCCAGAAGGCTCTGGGAGCTTTGGTGGAAAATCACTTTCCTGGATCCACTTTAGCGGATGGTATGCTTCAGCAATACGAAAGCAGAGGATCTATCTCTCCGAAGATGAGATAGATGCCCTCATTGACAGGAAAAACTACGGTGGGCTATTCAGTCCTTCAAGCCGTACAAATCTCCGGGACCGGATGGCATTCTCCCGATCATGCTGTAAAAAGCACCGGAGCTGGCAATCCATATCATGATGGGAATTCTCAGACACAGTCTAAGAATAGGATATATTCCTTCCGCTTGGAGGGAGGTAAAGGTGATTTTTATACCTAAAGCTAGCAAACAGGGACACAGAGCTGCTAAGGACTTGAGACCAATAAGTCTCTCATCCTTTATGCTCAAAACCCTGGAACGACTACTAGAACTACACATTAGAACCAGATGCGGCAATGGTTTTGTAATCGAGTCGCAGCATGCATACATTAAGAGTAAATCCATGAGGTGGTTGGAAAAATAGAAAGGAGTCTACACTACAAGGAGTTTGCTTTGGCTGCCTTCCTTTTCATTGAAGGGGCCTTTAACCACGTAGAGCGCAGTTCCATTGTAAAAGCTCTAGTAGACGCTGGCATTGAACAGGGCATTATGGACTGGGTTAGCAACATGCTTGCAAATTGCGAAAAGCGCGGTAAGAATGTCCTTACCAGGGGAACACCTCAAGGTGAAGTATTATATCAGCTACTGTGGGTGCTGGTTATCAACAACATTCTAAGGAAGCTAAGTGCTGTGGGTATCAGTGCCACGGCATACGCAGAAGACGTGGTGGTAATGTTGCAGGGATAGAACTTAAATATCTTAAGCGAAATCATGGAGGGTGCTCTGAGGACGATAAGCATCTGGACCAAAAGCTGTGCTATCAGTGTTAACCCTTTAAAAATGGAATTGGTTCTTTGTTAAATGGAGAGGAATTATCCCTTTTGGATAGCGCGAAGTATCTGGGTGTAATGCTGGACAAAAGACTGAAGTGGAATGTTAATGAAGGAGAAAGAATTAAGAAGGCTTATAATGCTCTTTTTCTATGCAAGAGAACGGTAGGGAAAACTTGGGGCTAAAAACCTGCCTAAAAACTGGCTGTATACTGTGGTGGTAAGACCCATACTTACTTACGGTGCCTTGGTTTGGTGGAAAGCAGCAAACAGAAAAACAGTGTATAGAAATCTATCAGCGGTTCAAAGAACGGCCTGTTTAGCCATCACAGGTGCGCTCCGTACTACACCTACGGAAGCTCTGAACACTCTACTGCATCTAACACCGCTTGATCTACATAAAAGCTTGCTGGCAATAGTGCGTTACGACTCACTAATTCAAATCATCCTAGTAGCAGAAGCTACGGGCACGGCACGATCCTCACGGAGCTACTGCCAGGCAATCCAACACTAACGGATGAAACTCCCTCCCTGTTGGACTTCGACATACCGTTTGATGTTATCTATCCAGTGAGGAGGACTAGGAAAACAATGCAATTTTCAGGCCTAATGAAGTTTCAATATTCACAGATGGCTCGATAACAGGGGAAGGAACAGGCTCCGGCATCTTCACAAAAGACACGGAACTTAAAGTACCCTTAAAACTTCCGGATACAAGCAGTGTCTTTCAATCAGAGGTTCTGGCTGTACTTAGGGCGGCCGAGCATTTGCAGATGAGATCGATATCCGGAAGTGATAGCCCCATTTACATCGATAGCCTGGTTACGCTCAAGGCAATGGAATCGGTCAACATCAAATCTGATTTCAGGGGCTGTCGCACAATGCTCAAAGCATTGTGCAGTCAGAACTGAGTGAGACTGTGCTGGGTGCCAGGACACTGCGTATAGAGGGTAATGAACAAGCTGACGAACTTCCAAGAAGAGGAGGGGTCCGCGAAAATAGTGAGGTTTATAACATCGAATCATCCCTCTGCTTAGTAAGAGGCACTGTTGAGGAGAAAATTGTTATGACTGAACCAAAGTTGGTCCAGTCTGACTGGGCATACGGTATCTAAGGCTCTCTGGACACGTTTTAACCGGAAAGGAGCAAAATGATTATTAAAAATGAGCAGGGTCAAGCTTAGGGCCTTAGGGAGAATTCTGACAGGTCACTGTCTCCTGTGGAAACACGCGAAGAGGAGAGGATATGAGGATATGACACACATACTGTGTGAGTGCGAGGCAATTTCACGTAACGGTATAGGAAATTTCTATAGGAATATTTCTTTAAAAGTTTAGAGGAAATAGACAGAACAAACCTTAGGGGCCTTCTGGGCTATTACAGGGAAATTGGTTTCATCAGGGAGAAGGCTTAGGTTGTTTTGCCTTTTGAATTGTTAAAATCAACTGGTTCCCCAGGGATCGCGATGGGCCCTTTTTGGTGCCTAGAGTTTGTGTGACCTTTTCACCACACCGCTGTGTAACCTAACCTAAGTGTCTTGTTAATTATTATTCCGGTTTCGTTTTGTAGTTCATGTGTTGGCATTGTCCTAAGGGCTGCTTCGGCATTGGTAACTTCGCAAGCGATTATGTCGGTGTTCATTTTAGGTAGATTGAACTTCAGACCCTTACTTAATAGCTTTGTTTCAGATTCTGAATAGTTAATATCAGTTTAGTTTATCACTCTAGGATAGAACTGGTGTTTATTATTTATATTTATTGGGGGTTTTGCTTCTGAGACAGTCTGTGAAGTTTAAGATTTTGGTGTTTCACTCATAATGCCCGTATATGGTCTTGGGGGTCAATTGTTATTATTTCTCTATGTTAAATTTTGAACTGTATCAAACTAAATGTTCCTACCTCATTTCTGTGAAATCATGAAGCACCTATCGTCTGCTATTAGTGTTCTGGCATAATTTCAACTGCGCAAGTATTTGATTTTACTGGTTTCAAAATATTTAAGCGGCTACCTACAAATCATTATAGTTGGTCGACTAATTTTCAAATTTGATCTTGAAGTGACGGGCTTTTAGGTCTCTAAGCTACCTAGCGCTAAGTTTGGCGGTTAAAGTTGTACGTGCGCAATGGTACGACTTATTCAATTCTTATATTTCTTTGTTTTGTAAGATTTGGCCTGTTACAAAGCTGGTATCAGTAAGTTATAAAACGCAAGCTCCAATATTGGAGAACCGATTATTAACAATTGACAATTAAATTAATCATTTTTCCTTCCTTTAAAGCTTTTATTATATTGGAAAATTATATAAGCTATAGATGCTAACTGGAAAGCTATCTAAACGCATGGTTTCTTATGTTGGGGACCCTATGGCAAAGTCATACCAAAATTGTATATATTTAATATTGAAAAGGGAAAAATTACAAATATTTATTATTGTACAAACATTGTAATAATGGCAAATACGATCATTGCACACGCAGGCAATCGAACATTATTACATTCCTAAAATTATAGGAAATTTTATGTTTAAATGATGCTTAGATTAAGTGGCACTCTTCCTACGGCAACTTCAATGTGGTGGTTTTCAATTCATAAATATTAGTTGCATTTCGTACTATTATGTACATGCGGCGACACATAGCGTCATGCGTTGTGTAATACTTACATAATTTAATACCAATTTTTGTTTCCCAGTCCTGTTAGTGACACGTTCTTAATTGCATTGCCTTTCGTTTTAATTAAGTTTCAATTAAGCAATTCAATTAAGAAAATTGCTGTGCACATGACTACCAGTACCTACGTTGAAACTATCGAAAGTTTAAAAAATTCGATGATATCCATTAGTACATAAAAAGCACTTAACTGCTGGTGTGTAGAACTTCGCGTGAATTCTAGAATTTATCTTCATTGACTTGAAGAAATGTAGATAACCAAACCAAGGCATGTAAAAGAGGGTTGAATTCCAATAATATGTTAAAAATATCTGATGGCAACCTTCGGGGAACCAAAGGCATCATATAGATGGGAAAAAGATTACTTGAATGGGCCTTTTTTAAATTTACATTACATTTACCAAGTAGTAGTCATGGGAATTTCAATTTTTCATAGCTATTGCAAAGAATCAACTACCATTCACAATAATGGTACTTTTTTGCTGTTCAGTTTGTTTAGTTGGTCTCGATACTTGTGATGAGGGTCGAACCCTTTTCTCGGATTATATTTTCATTATTGTGAGATTGTTTTGCAAAAAGGGGTTGGACTTTGATTTGCAAGAAACAAAAAGGGCAATTTCAACAACAAACGCCAACCAATTTTGCATAAAGGAGAAGATTGGTACTGTCGACTTGAACATTCTTAAAAAAAAAGCCAACCAAAAGCAAACCTTTTTTAATTATCGTGAAGACTGTTGATGGGAATTTATTTGGTGGTGGTTAATCACGACAAAAGAGAAGTAACCAAATTAAAAAGGATTGAAAGGGATATGTTTATACTGTTAGCAAGGTTGTTGATCTAAAAATAGAGGCGATTCTTTTATCGCATTCCTTAGGATAGGCGTTTACACAAGGTATATTAAGTTTGTTTCCTAGTTTGTAACATACAGAAATAATCACGGTAGAGTAGACCCTCAAGATAAGTAAAGGCCATATGATCGAGAACAAATGGTAAGGCGAATGAGCCATACGTCCTTCCGTCTGGCTCTCTGCCGGTAGTTTTTAGGCTCTAAATTTTAAACTAGGAACTTGATACTTGTGCTTTCTGTTTCTAGGTTCCTTGGTTTTTTAGGTTGTACAGCACAAGTGTGAAAAGTTCTGCAATCTACCCACTGACAAGCCCATTGGTTGTGGGGAGCTGGTCCTGATCTAAGGACAAAGTTGGACCACTGGAGCAGCTGATGGCACGCTCGTCGTTGCACGGTTACAGCTCGTCGGAATGGGGGGTGGTTCTTGCTGCTTTTACAGTCTCTCTACAAAATAAGAAAAATCTTGCCATGAACAAATATCTACATTAAAAGAACCCAACAAGGTTCAATCGCCACACTGAATTCTGCCCAAGTCTTGAGCCCAGTCCCTAAATTAAGCTATGATGCAATTAGTTACTCAACCATTTCCACTTTCATCCCCCCTTTCCCCTTGATTAAATTAAAGGCTCATTTAAATTCTTTAAAAGTTCACATAATAAATTTTATTGATTTAAGCGGCATATATTGAAAAACTAATACTCTGGTATAGAACAGCAGAAAAAAAAATCTAAACTAAATCAAGCATCTAACGCGATCGAACTTCAATCTTAATTAAAATAGAAAATTAACTCATGGATGTGAGAATATAAAAAGCTCTCTCACTCTCTCTCGATCAAAGCGTTAAATCCGCCTACAAAAAAATATATCTTAAGAAAAATGCTTAAAGGTAAACAAAAACAAAATACCCGAACTTGTATAATTATTAAATGCAAGTTGATCCTCACTAAACAAAATTACGATCACACCTTATCAATTATTTACCCAATGTAAAATAAAATCAAAACAGCATTACTCACGGTTTATGGGCGACGCTCCAGCCGATGTGCGCACATTTGCTGTCAAAGAGAGATGCCTTATCGCTAGGATGATTTGTTTGATCGATGGGTTAAACGTTGATCAAATGATTTGATCTTTGATTTTGATTTTTATCGCTAGATTTAATGTTTCTTGATAATTTGATTATTTGGGTACTTTACGGTGTAGATCACTTGCACTTTACAATACGAAGTAAGGTATATCAATCAGATATATAGTTTTTTTTTATAGTAAATCACTTGGTATAGCATTTTTAATGAGTGACGATCAGGTACTTGGTGGAAGACTCCTGTGGTCACTTGGTGGATATGGGATCGGTGGGAGCGTGGGGACTACATACGAAAAATGATCCAGTTGATCGCCACGTGCGAATTTGATGCGCTGATGCGGCGATCGCTATACTTAAGCCCACTAAACGCTCGGCTTGGGGATCGCTGGCAGTTTGATCGGGGAAGGTGCAATATGAGGACTCCCTTTCGGTGAGGTCGGACTCAGAAATTTTTTTGTCGAGACTACGCAGCCGATCGAGTGGTATCAAGTTACTGATCGGTTAACTGGTATAGGGCTCGCTATGGCGCAATTATGACCCGATAATGACAATAATTACATCAGAGAGGAGCGCTAGATTTCAGTAAGTGGCCTCTCCCTGCGTACCTATATAAAACAGAGAATTATAGTGGTGGCAGTGATTAACGCTGAGGCATATTAACTTACTCGATTGTCGTGCGGATAGCCTCTTTGCACTGATTTTCTCGAGAAAATAAAATATTCTCCATGTGGCAATATTATTGCGCAAAATATTGACCAAAAATATTGTGTCCGAATTTTTGCCGCAATTTATTGCGCAATAAAGCCCTTACACGGTCAATATTATTGCGCAATACCTAGTATTGCGCAATAATATTGCGTGGTGTGAGGGCCGCATAACGAATTACTTGCGATTAATACCAAATTTAATTGATTGCAGGGATAAAAGAAATTACCTTGCGCTACCGGTTTTCGCTTTTATTGCGTGGGACAGTGAGATCGCTAGGAGTTTTAAGCTGATTTAAAGTGTATGAGCAGATCTTGAGACCACGTCCTCTCCAATCGAATGCTCTTTGGGAAAAGAACGATGTGGCTGCTAATCGAGATTGGGCACCTTCTCTTTTAGTAAGTATATGTTGGCTAAAATTCTGGTTACGCGATTTTGGTGCGTTCAGAGCCAAGAAAGTTTTAGTACCTAAACTTCCTTAGCTGTTCTCTGGATAGCGTTCGGGAAAGCAATTAAACTTAAATTAAATAAAAGTAAGGAAAAACGTAATAAAAATATGGAGCAATAGGTTTTACGATTTTTATTCTTAGGAGCTTATGAGACCAAACCATCACATGGTCTAACTGTCATGGAAAATTTATATTGTCGTAGTACCTACGCTGACATTTTCTGTGTTATTTAAAAACAAGCAAAAACGTCTCCATGCATAGGTGTTGTTGTCATGTTTTATTTACTGTCTTTGAAAGAGCCTTACTATTTGTTGAATTATAATTTCAATTTTGTTCACTAACAATAAAATTGTATACCATATTCCATAGCAATGGAGTGTATAAAGTTTGATACAGGCGAAAATGTAACATAGAGAAATAATAACGATAGACCCCCAAGACCTTTAGGGTATATGATCGAGACCGAATTGTGAGTTGAATGGGCCATGTCCGTTCGTCCGTGCGTCTGTATGTCACCAATTTTTAGGCCCTAAATTTTGAGCTAAATAGCCGAAGCAATAAAAGCAATAACATTTTTCGAATCCGCTTTCAATAAGAAAAGCTGAAATTTTAAATTTAGCATCTCCTTATAAATATAAGATATTAAAAGTGAAAACGAAATTAGCAGACTGCCCCTAGTGGGCGTGGCATCGATTTAAAGAGTAAACCTTCAAACGCAATTCATTCAATATTTTTGTTCCAAATCGAAAAATGTTTGCTTAATATATTATATACAAAATACTTGGTTCAAGATTTAATTCATACAAAGTTTTGAGCCACGCCAACAGTTAGAGAAAGAATTCCGTAAAAACCTATAAATTTCCAAAAAAACATGGCTTCGACTGCTTTTTAGCTTTATAAAGTACACCAGATACCATATCAGATTTCGTTCATACAAAGTTTTAGGCCACGCCCATCTTTAGAGGTCAATTTCACAAAATTATTGAATTTGAAGCAAAATATTACAGTTTTGCGTACATTTTAGCCGCAAACTTGTATATTTCTATATGCTAATATTGATTTTCGGTTCAAGGAGTTGGACATGCTATGCCTCTTTTTTAAAAAAAAAGTAAGCAAGAACTGAAATCAAATCATGCTCAGTCATGATGAGCTCAATCAGGCCTAAACCACAATTTTCATATTGACAATTGCCATTTCCAATGTGATGAATACTTAAAGCAAAATCTTTACATTGACAACTGCAAATGTCAATATTACAACCATTCGAAAAAATTCGAACAGTTATTTTACTTTGCAGTATATCGCCTTTTTTCATGACTCATTCATGCGAGTATTCATATTGACAATCGAGATATTCAAATGGACGATCTTAGTAGTCACATTGACTATTTCGATTGTTAATATTACAATTACGTTCTTCAGCTGCAAGTCGTCTCACGACTTGAAAATTTGGTTGTCAATATGATGAACTTTAGTTGTCATATTGAAAACCGAAAATTGACAATCGGACAGTTGTCATATTGAAAATTTGGCTGTCAAACGTGTCCAATGCCATCGATAGTTTTGCGTCATATTGACAATTTTGTTCGTCAAAGTCACAATTTCTGGTAAACAACCGGCGATTGTCAATATGACAACCAATAATTTTTTCAGTGTAAGTAGTTTACGCTTCCGTAGTGTTATTATCGCGTTGAGAAGGTTGCTATCAAATGAATGCACCTATACTAAAACCGTCAGCTCGTGTGGTTCAACCCTATATCGCTAGGGTATTGTTCTTTGTAGTCGTCGCTCGTTGTAAGACGTTCTAAGACCTTAAGGGCATATGATCGAAATCGAATCCTAAGTCGAACGACCAATGTACGTCCGTCCGTATATCACCAATTGTTAGATATACGGACACTCCTACTGCATTCCTTATGGTCTGCTTGTGGGGTACACCGATTGGACCCAGAATAGGTATACCTATGTAAAAATATATATGTATACAATACGGAGCTTGACAGGAAAAAATTGGGATGAGATATCCTATGATTCGGCTTTGCAGATTGTAACCTAGCTTTTTTCGAACTTTCATCTGCGACAAATATCTATGGCAACTTTTCAAACGTAGGTACGATTGAAAAAAGGTTTAAGAAAGTAATCAAAGTTTCTTTTTATAAAAATGGTCAAAAATGCATGGCAAACAGTCATTTGTCAAAATCGTGTACTCCCTATCCAATATGGAATGGACCGGTTTTTTTTTTTGAATACTAGGGTAGACGGAGGCTAAAACTAAAAAATCTTTCAAAGATACCAATACGCCCACTATAGCAGGTATATAATACCGAAAAAGGCCGATATTGGTTATGCCCGATTTCCACGTGCTAAAAAACCACCCATTTATGAGAGACACTATGAAACTGCCAGAACGCACTTCATAGTAGTAAATCTTCGCTCTCTCATAATACTACAATAATAATGCATACTCATTGACTACAACTAAGTTAACTTAACAAGTAGTTTACGCTTCCGTAGTGTTTATCGCACCTACTAAAGCCGTTCATTCGTGCGGCTTCACCCTACGTCGCTAGATCGAAGGGTCTTGTTCCTTGTAGTCGTCGCTCGTTGTTTACATCGTTAAGAGTCTCGTTGAGAGTACGCATAATTTCTTTTTTGCAATGAACATGAAGGCGAGCATTTAGGTTTTGAGCAAAGTTTATTACTTCTTCGCTCACGGTGGCTATTTTAAAATCTCTGTGAATATCACTATTCCTAATATACCACGGAGCATTCACAATTGCTCTTAGGGTCTTGTTTTAGAAAGTCTGCAACATGGACATGTTACTCGGCTTGGTACAACCCGAAAGTTTTATTCCGTATGTCCAGGATGGCTTTTATACCTGCCTGTACAAGAGCAGTTTGTTATATACGCTTAATTTCGAAAATCTTCCGATAAGCCAATAGCCCTGAGCCTAATCTCGAGCTCGTCACGCTTCTTCTTTACGTGTGGTTTCCACCTTAGCTTAGCGTCCAGTGTCATCCCTAGATATTTCGCTTCATTTGCATAAGGTATTTGTGCAGAATTTATGAACAGAGATAAATTGTTAACCCTTCTGTAAGTTAAATTCACATGCGTAGACTTGATCTCGTTAAGAGCGATTCGCCAAGTCTTCGTCCAGACACAAATTCTGTCCAATGCTCGTTGGAGGTTTTTCGTTGATGGCTCGACTGATTCACCTGTTGCCAGGATGGCCGTACCGTTCGACTGTCTCGTCATCTAGAGCAGTGTTTTTCAAACTTTTTGAATGCACGACCCTAAACAATAAAAAATCCCTGGCGACCCCCGAACTTTTACAAAACTTAAAGACAAGCCACTAAAAAAACTTTCTGATCGACGTTCACAAAAGAAGGCGGATACCAATAATAAGTATGTATTCAAAAGTTGAGCGGTTGCGTTGATATCTAATCATTTGGGTAAGTTTCATCAAAATTCAGATTGTTTAGCGATGCCTGTTGAGTACGGAAGGACAAATTATTGAGATTATGGAAAGTTTTTAAAATTCTTGAGCTCTAAAAGCTAAAAAATCCATTTTGTGGATCATTTTTTGCTTTTAATTTCACATTTATTTTTGGGGTGCCGTGGCGTAGTGGTTAGTGTGTGTGCTTACTACGCTGGAGGTCTGGGTTCGAATGCTGCCATCGTCACCTGAAAAATAAGACTTGCTCTTTTTCACGGCCCCCACCTCCGCGAGGGTCTGGCAAGCCCTCCGAGAGTATCATTTGTCTTGGAAAACTTCTCAAAGTGCCGTTCGGATTCCGCAAAAAATTGTAGGTCCCCTTGTAAAGAAATTAACACACCAGCATACATTGTTGAGAAGTTGGCCCTGGTTCACCTCGAGCTGTTGCGCCACTCTATTTATTTTTTTATTTTATTTATTTATTTTTGATATTTAAGCTCTCTTAAAAGCTTCAAGGGAAGGATAAGAACTATCTTTTTGAGAAGATACGATAAATGATTCCTCTTAGAATTTCGTTTGTGGTCAGAGTTTTCGAAGAAATTTCTTCAGATGAATCATTCGAGTAAACCATAACAATAAACCATAACCATAACTTTGCGTGAAGAGGCACCTTTTGGAACTTGATTCTTATGCCGCAAGGACAGAGATGGGTACGAAATTAATGTCATTGCAACGGATGGATCGAAAATCGATAAAGATAAAAGAATAAAAATCCGCAAACCATCTAAAATTACTCTATGAAGAGAAGAAAAGACTAGCATATTCTGAGCTCAAAAATAAGCCTTAAAATTGCTTGTTGGACTCGCGACTTCTTACCTTTTTGAGCACACATATCCTTAAGGAGTTTTGAGCCCACGACCCCCCCAGATTTTCTTGGCGACCCCCCAGGGGGTCGCGACCCTCAGATTGAAAAACACTGATCTAGAGGTATGTCTCTTGTGTAGAGCAGGAACAGGGTCGGACCGAGGACGCTTCCATGGGGGAAGCACCAGCCCGAATTTGCTTGAAACTCGAGTATTCACTACTACACCTAACACGAAAGAGTCTGCTTTCAAGATAATTTTCCAATATTTTTAACATGTCTTCCGGCAAGTTTTGCCGTAGCTTATATTTCAAGCCTTCGTGCCATACCTTGTCGAAGGCTTGCGATACGTCGAGAAAAGAACTTGAACATATTTTTTTCCCTTCTAAGGCTTTTTCAATTTCATGCGTTATTCTGTAGACTTGATCTATTGTGGAATGGTTAGGTCTGAAACCGAATTGATGATCCGGGATCAAGCGTCTTTCTGCAATTATTGGTTGTAATCGCTTCAGCAGAAGTTTCTCGAATACTTTCGATATGATCGGCAGAAGCGCTATGGGCCTTTAAGATTTCTTATCATTTGTACATTTCCCCAGTTTTGGAACCATAATGACTTCAACAACTTTCCATTGCCTTGGAACGTATAGAAGTCTAAGAGAAGCTTTTATCATGTAAAGTAGGTTGACTAGTGCCTTTTTTGGTAGTTCTTTCAATATTTGGCCAGTGATCAGGTCGTTACCCGGGGCCTTATTATTTTTAAGTTTGCTTATTGTCTGTCGGAGTTCAACTAACGAAACGTTTTTCATTCTAAAGCTATCAGGTTCCGCGTTGTTGTTTAGAACGTCAGCCAACGGCGGATCGTCGAAAGGCTTGAATGTTTCTTCTAAATGTTCAGCAAACAAATTCGCTTTCTCTTTGTCTTCTCTTGCCCATTCGCCGTTAGCTTTTTTTATTGGTGCCGAGTGGATTATAGATTTCTTGATGGACTTAACTGCTTTCTACAGCGAGTAGCTTAAGCTCCTATCCGCCGACAAGTCTTCAAGGTATTCAGTGGCCTCACGATTTTTAAAATCTTACAACATTCCTTTCAGTTTGTTAGAGAGGTGGTTCAAGAGGGTTTTTTCTGGGGAGCCCTCGTGCCTTGCCATCTTCTACAAGCTCTTCTCTTTTTACGAATCAATTCTTCGATGTCGAGCGGATATGTTGTGCGTACATGCCCATCGGTGCTAACTGCGTTCTTTTGGGACGAAGTGTTGTTCCAAGCAGCGCTCTGAATTGCTTCAATGAATTTGTCAACTGCGGTTTCTAACTCGAAAGGAGTTTTCAATTGCACATTCATGCCAACACCCACCTTACAGTCCTTTTTGAAGGCGTCCCAGTTCATGTTTTTGCTAGCTAATCTAGGAGCTCTTTCTATTTTCGCCAGTCTTCCACCCATCTTCAAGATTACTCCTGAGTGGTCTGAGCTAAGATCATAACACTCTTCGATTCGCGTAATGTATTTGGGGTACCCTTTAGCGATGAAAAAGTCGACAAGGTCAGGCTTTTTATTCCTATCGGTTGGCCAATATGTTGGCTTACCCGTGGAGAAAAAGTCCACCCCACGTTTCATGCTGTTTTTGTACAGTTATCTGCCTCTTGTTGAATTGCATCGTGAACCCCAAAAAGTATGCCTCGCGTTAAACTCACCCCCAATGATAAAATTGGACCCAATGAAGTCATTCATACGATCAAGACCGTCTTCCACCAGTCTATGTACTGGCGGGAAATAACAAGATGCAATGTTGTAATCTAATCAGTCAATTTTTACAGAAACTGAACGAATCTGCATAGAGTCTAGCTCAACTTCTGTGTTCTTGAAGTGCTTTATGCAGTTCTTAACGTAGAGGGAGGATCCTCCTCTCAAATTTTGCGAAGGGTGATGTGCGTGATAGTCATTGCAACCTTTAAGTTTGGGTCTAGACCCATTTTTAATGTGAGTTTCCATAATCATGCAAATATCAATATTATTTTTTCCGTAGAAATACTTTTAGTTCGTCTATTTTATTCAGAAGGCCGTTTGCATTCCATGTTAGTATTTTAAATAACTGTTTCATATTTATGTTCTCTTGCAATTTTTTCGAGGCTTAAGCTCGAGCTTGCTCAGTTTTTCAAATATAAGTTTGTTGATTTCAGTCTGATCCTCAAGTTTTTCTAAGATTACAGCGAGGATCTGAGACGCTGCATCTGTTGTGGGCGATCTTGCTTTGTTTTCGTTTGACGCAACCTGTGCGTATGATTTCGGTCCGACCAGTGGCGGTTTCTCCACAGCACTTGAACTGGCGCCGCTCTTTTGTGGAGCTTTTACGCCTTTTGGCGTCTTTGGAGGCTTTGGCTTAGGAGTTTCAAGTTTTTGGACGTCCAATGCTTGGTTTCTGAACTCGAATATTTTCCTTAAGAGGTTCTCGTCCTTTTGCAGCTCTCTGGCTACTTCGCATCCGGATAGTTGGCGGGGTGGTTTCCGTAGCAATTGGCGCAAACTGCTGGAGCCTTTAAGTCAACTTTACACTCTGTTGAGAGGTGTTTTCCGGCACATTTCACGCAAAGTGCTTCTTTTTGGCAGTAGGCACTTGTGTGCCTGAACTCTTGGCATTGCTTGCACTGTGGTATCAGTCTATTGCCCTTTCGCATGGGTTCGATTTTAACCTTGATGTTAAGTATCATTATTATATTATGAATATCGTTTATGCTCTCAGTTCTTTCAAAAGAGAGTTCTTAAAAATTGGAAGGCCACGTCTGATCACCAGTGTCTCTTTCTCCTTCTGTGCGTTGCTTTACCTTTTCTAATGATATTGACGGCATCAATAATTTTAAGGCCTTTAGTTTTTACGTATTTTACAACGTCTTCTTTTGTGCATGATGGGTGGAGCAATCGTGATGGGTGGGTCATTGTAAGGACTCGCAGTGGTTTTTCGTAATTATTTTGATAAGTATACCACTCGATTCTTTCTGTATCAGTCTAAGAGACAGCTCGCGATAGGAGTCGGCGTTGTCAACATTTACTTTCCTTCCGTTATTTCGGTGCGAAGTAAGCTTATAGTTTTCTGTTCTCACCGTGTTTGCAAGAAGGTTGCACAATCTCCCGAAGTCTGCTATCCCGACGATGTTTATTGCGGGAGGTGGACGAATTTTCGGTTCTGATTTAGCTTTGTTTGAGCCAGAGGGCTTATCTTCTTTTTGTATTAATTCGGGAGAGGAATTCGCCTTACGCTTCTTGCTAGACCTTTTCTTTAAAACTGAATCGGTCTCAAATGCAAGTTCGTCCTCGTTCGTAAAGTTTTCGCTTGCTGGTCGGTTCGTTGTTACACACTCTTTCGTAACCTCACAGTCTTTCTTTACATGAGTATTTTTAATATTTTCGTTTTCTTTTCGCAGAGAGTCAACTTCCATTTTAAGATCATGGAAGAGTCGCTCCATTTCAGTAAGCTTAGCTCGGAGTTCATTATTCTCCTTTTCTAAGCTCCTAATTTTCACTGAGTCCTGGTTGACCGGTGGACTGCTTTTTCCGGATATATTTGATCTAGGTGGTGGTGATCGATTTAGTTTTGTCCTTTTCTCAAAAGGATTTATAAGCAAAAAAAGGCTCTCCCCAGAATCCGTAGAGCCTGACTCCGAAGAGGGTAAATTTTCGAGCAGAGCTGGGCTGCCACCTGGGGTAATCAAATCTTTTATTTATTCTTAGCCACGTTTTTTTTTAACTTGTCGTTCTTATGAGAATTAGATAAGTCACTTCTATTTTCCTTTCTAATTACAGCCGCCCCTTTGGAGAGAGGCGCCGACCAGTGAGCCGCATAATGTGTGACAGACGCTTCTGGATTTTAATATAACCTTCAGATTCATCTATAAGTTTAAACCTTACTGCCAAAAGTTGCCCCGAATAAGGCATCATCGACAGCATTCGTTAAAACATTAAAGAGTTCTTCTTCCGGTGGATTTTAGTCGGCTTTTACGACAGGCATACCGTACCTCAAGGCTATTCTAACCCCGACCTTGTAGAGGAAATTGTTGCCTGTGTTGGAATATTGACATTGCCTTTTTGACAGGGCTCATAGCATCTCATCGATCGAAAGCTTTTCCAAAATCAATCAGCACCATATGCAGATTCCTAAGGCCATCACGATGTTTTTTCATTATGATCCTTATACTTTAGATTGCATCATTGGTTTATTTGCCCGCGATAAACCCAGTGCGGGTTCTAGCTTAAGCCTATATAACTGAAGGAAATACAAAAAATAAAATTTTGCACACAAGGTCGATTTCACGAATTTATTGAAAGTGAATCAATGTCGGAGCTTGACAGGGGTGAGTTGGGATGGGGTCTCGCCTGCGATGTGCCTTACGGAATAAAGTAAAGAAAGTATATCTAAAAATAAATATTTGTACAATACGAAGCTTGACAGGGAAAAATTGGGATGAGATATCCTATGATTCGCCTTACCAGATTGTAACCGCCTATACTAGCTTTTTTGGAACTTTAATCTGCGACAAATTACAAATTTCTAAAGCAACTTTTTAACGTAGGCACGATTGAAAAAGGTTTAAAAAATTAATCAAAGTTTCTTTTTATCAAAATCGTCAAACATGCATGACAAAACGTCATTTGTCATAATCGTGTATTCCCTATCCTATATGGAATGGTCCGGGTATAAGTTAATTTGTTTCATTAAGACCTAACATGTGCCAGTATTCAAAACAACAATAAGGAATAATCCTTCTTATGGTCTCTCCCCCTTATGCCAATCAATACAAAACAAACATGCTAAAGAAAGGCTGCCTTAATTGGTATATTAAGCCCGTAAGGTTTTGTTTTTTACAAGATGATTATTTATTATGGTTTTGTTGTTAGCAGCTTTCGAATGTAGGTATAACGGCTCTCCTACGCACAATGAACGATTGTAAACAAATAGCCCTTGGTATCTCCGCAATATTGCTTGTTGTTCGTGTGATACAGTTCGCTTAACTTTTTTATTGCTTTATTTTGCGCACATTGTAAAGTCGTTAAAATTAATTGTCCCAAAGAAGCAAGACCTTTTCTGCACGTGAATTGATGAATCTATTCATAAAGCTCGCCCTTTTAGCTTTTTCTTTCAAGTTTTAACGTTTGAGTTGGACCCTTGATTGCAAGGCTGGAAATTCTCTTTATTAAGTTCTAGAAGCCCAGGCGTGAGAAGTCGCTGCAATCTGTCCACAACCATGTAAAAATTCGTCTATCTACCTTATCTCTATCCCATCGAAAGACTGTTCCTAGCACGGTAAAATAATAAAGACCCCCGTGACGTTAAACGTTATGCTCGAGAGTAATTTTTGAGTCTAATAAACCACGGGCCGTCTGTTGTACTAATTTTTTTACACTACTTTGCTCGGTTTTTCGTCACAGGAAAATTAGAGATAAGGCTGATGAAGTTGTATATTAAGTATCTGCATTAGACCCTCAACAAGATTTCCAACGGATCAAACCTCCACTCTGTGAGGTTAGTATTTAGATGGTATATAACATCCAGATCAAGGCAAATACAAGGTCGTTCTTGTACACGGGTGAAATTTCTGGGCAAAAGTGGAATTAAAATGACACATAACCTCAATGAAAGTGAAAGACTTTGTCGTCATCACAAGGGATAGTCACAAGCATATACCTAGAGTGGAATAGACCAGTTATTTATTAAGCAAAAACAAAAAAATAATCATGTTAACAAAGTATGACCAAATGTTGTTTATGGCATGGCGCTTAGAAACCAGGCCGGTCGGGTTACCTTTTTTTTATAGCAAGAGCCAAGGCAAACCCACACCCGCAGTCGTGATGCATCGGTAAAATATTGCTAGTTGGAATTGGACCCCATTGGTTTGACGCCTTGTTTAATACTATCATCTCTGCTGTTCCAACCTTATTGGGTGAGTGGTTGGAGGCTGGCTTATAGCTCTATACCTAGCTATCAAGGTGTTTTTTACCTGCAGCTCAAGCCCCAAATACATTATGCACGCGATTTGAAGAAATCAGTATTTAACAATACTATGTTATGTTAACGGATTTACCATGTATAGGTACCTATACTTAGGACTATTTCACACGTACCCGGCAGCCGGCTAACCCGTTCCGGTTAAAAGAAGAGTGGCCATGCCAGGTCAGATTTGAGTTTACAAGCGTTTGCTTATGTCATCCTCCAGGGCTCGCTCTCGGTAAATTGCCAGCCTGCTCCATTTCCTCGGGTGATGATGAGGGATTATTAAAAATATGTGAGATTTACTTACTCAAGGGCAGGTTTGACTGTAAGAAACTTAGCGATTTCTAATGGCGCTGCGCGATGCGACTAACTTTGAGCGAAGTAGTGTCGCATCTGCACAAGTTTTGAAGAAAGAGGGTCATTTTTGCAAATGAAAGAGTACTAAAGTCACTTTGGCCTGGATTCATAAAAGATATGTTTGTACCTAGATGGTGGCGCCAAGCCTTAAAAGCACTACAAAGTCTATATCCTCGCCAATTGCTGAAACATTTGAATGTATAGCAGCTTGATCTAACCAACACTTCTCAATAGTGCTTAGCTTCCCCTGTTGCGCTTTTGCTGAAATTGATGTAAACAGAAGTTTTTGTGATACTATGCTTCATACCACCAAACTTGCTTCAATAAGACTTTGTTTTTATGCATTTAAGATTCTAATATCCACGGCTCGGTGGCAGATGTGTGTGCTAGGATGCTGGACAATGGCTCATGTAAATCTATTTTTGTGTTGCTCCCCGCTTTAAAACAGCACTCCGGCGACCTTCTCTAAAGAAGCGCTTATGGCAGTGCTTCCCGGTGATTCGCAAACTCATTGCAAGAGTTAAAAAACAGTAATTCCCTTCTTTGCGTCAAGGGTGAAGCCACCTGAACTTTCATCCGGCGAGCTTTGTGTTTTCGGTGCTGACACGCCACTAACTACTTCTTTTATAATATCTCGAGGCGAACAAGGTCAACTTCTGAACTATGTATGCCGCGTGTGTTGATTTATTCACATATACAAGGGGACCTACAATTTTTTGCCGAATCCGAACGGCCTTTTGAGAAGTTTTTCAAGACAAGTGTGAGACTCACGGAGGGTTTGCAGACCCTCGCTCGCGGATGTATGAATGAAAGTATTTTTTTTTTTTCAGGTGAAGACGGTAGGATTTGAACCCCTATCCCCGGTATAGTAGGCGCACACACTAACCACTACGCTACGGCAACCCACTTCTTTTCAGCAAGCACAGTCAGTACTTCTGTGCTTAAACATTTTTTTTTCAATTTTTGAGAACACACACATAACCCTCTTTTATTCCTCTGAGACATTTGCTCCTTCCACAACAAAAGGACCTAACGTTGCCATCTGATTATGCGTTAAAAACTATTTTTTTGGTGATCAGTAAATAGAAGAAAGGTTACCAAAGTCTCTTTTTTATGGCTTTACTCGTCACTTGCATCGTTTTATTCTGGAAATATTTGCAGCTCTGAAGTGGGTCACATCTCCCGGATCCACTTACCACTCAACCACGGCATGGATGCCACAGGACTTGTCCCGAACTTGTCGGCGCACGACTGGGTACGGGCAAGCCTTGGCTCTTGCAACAATGCGCCACGAGTTGAAGACGCACATGACGCTGAACCTTGAATTATTTTAAATTTCGACAATGCGACAATGTGATGGAAAATACAACCACCTCTGTATCTACTTAAGTATTCATTCCAGTGAAAAAGTGTGTACAGTCTTTTTTGTAGAGAATTTTGTGTAGATTAATTAAGTAATGGGCACTGTTTCGCTACGAGCTATAGCTTTCGAGATATTTGCCCAAAACTGCAAAAATCGACGTTTAAAGCCCGGCCCACTCATTAACTCCGCCCCACCCACCAGTACCTTCGGTATGTCATTCAGGACACCTTTCGCTACAACTGCGCCAAAATTCGCTTCTACACCAATTATTTCCCCTGTTTTTGCTTCGTTGGCTGGACTATATCTTTTTATAGTCTCATCAGTGTCCTCAGGGACATGTAGACTAAATACATGCGAGCTATGCAGCATCGCAATAAGTTTTAATTTTTGAATTGTGAACTTCAAAGAATGAAAAAAAAAAAAAAACAGTTGAATTAAAATAAGGTATTGAAGAGTTATTCTAATTGTATTGAGGTTGAATTATTTAGAAACTAAAAGAAATTGTAATAATTTTATTATTATTTTATTCGTGGCTGTCGGTAAGGCACTTTGTTTGGGTGAGTTTCGCGTTTGATCTATATGTCGTTTTCAGGCACGATTGCATTACACCGTATTCAAAACATTGTATTTACTTACAATGTCACAGTATTTTCAGACATGGCGCATCTCAATGCGACGCATTCCCTTGATCTTTATGCTTTTAAGTCGATTAACTAGGTTATATTACTACCCCTTGCTCGTTTAACACATTAAAAAACTGGTGTCTGGTGTTTTACAGACAGAACGTCTGTAAGAACACGAATGAGAAAGAATTTAACCTTTTCAATATTGTCATTGATACACGTCGCATTTGGTTTTTTTGTTACATTTTATTTTTTTGTCAATATAAAATTAAAGAATAAAAGAGCAAAGTTTTTGCTCATTGTATTTCGTTCTATTTCTAGAATCAATAAAATGTTTTCCCCACAGGCCGTAAAGATGGCATTGATTCAAGCATTCGACTTAATAGCATTATTTACTCGTGAGATATTTTTAGCAGAGGGACAAATAAATTTTGAGATTCTGTTTGTATTCGAAACATTCCTTATCCCTTCGGCACGTTGTGTTTTTTATATCAAGAGCTTATAACCTAAGGGCTAAGTAGCTTTTGTACTTAATCCAAAACCAGCCTTTGTAGTTTGATTTGAGAATTTCCTATATCCTATTAACTTGCTTGGAAATCCGAATAATGTACAAAAGTTTATCTCCTTTGTCATTAATAATTGAAATTAATTCTTGGAAATCCTTCTTCAAATAAAATGAGGAAGTGAAGTAATTTTCTTAAAAAAAAAATATATAAGGGGCTTATACTGCCAACTACAGTACCTTTTGACTTTAAACTTTGAAAACATCGGTTTAACGGAGAATCTCGATCTCTATTTTGTACAGCTTTTTGTTCTATGTTGCCAAGTAAACCTTTTATTGTGCATGTGCAGTATATCTTTATACCCGACCCAGGGTATGTTAAGTTTGATGTATAGTTTGTAACGCAGTAAAATAATCATCGTAGACCTCTAAGACCTTTAAGGGATGTGAAAAGGACCGAAAGGAGAATCGATAACGATCTATATCTAAACAACTTTTAGTCCTTAAATTTGAAGGTAGAGAGCTGAAATTTGGTGGGTTGGCTGGAAGTCCAGTCCTTCAGATCAAGTTTGAAAATAAGCTGAATCAGCCCACAGACACGCCCACTTTAGGCCTGAATGTGCGACCATCTCCAATTTAAAAAATACTTTCTCCAAATTTTAGCTATGTTACAATGGCAGCGCATTCATTTTTGGTATGTGTTACCTATTGCCTTGTAATTTATGTAATTTTCATTACATTTTTATAATTTTTATTACCAAAATTACAAGGCAATTACATATTGCCTTGTAATTTTGTTTGAAGTAGCCACAAAATGTTGGCATTTTCAATGAACATATATTGTGTGTGCCTCGGCCACTTTTGTGGGCGTGGCATTAAAAATTTAATTTTTTAGTTAAGAAGGCGGAGTTTTAAGCCGAAATGTATGCAACCACCTAGTATAAAGCATTCAACAGTTATATTTTTATATCCCGCCCACTTTTTGGAGGCGTTACAGTTTTTTTTTGTATGGTTGAGTATTTTGCAATCCATTGTAGATGGACTGATGCTTTTGCATACGCACTGTTGCACTTTCCCACTTGTTTTTTTCATTGTTAAATCTCATTTGATTTAAATTACAACTGCACTCTTATGCTATTCATGCGAGTGTGTGACGAGTCGTGTTGTTAATGTGTGTGCTTAATACAGGGGAGGTTTAAGTTAAAATCTTACCTTTGCCATCTTGAAAAAACATCTGGCTCTCTTTTATGGTCTAAACTCCGCGAGGGTCAGGGGACCCTCCTTGGGTAACGTTTTTCTTGAAAATTTTCTCAAAGTGAAGTGCCATTTTGGTTCGGAATAAACTTGTAGGTCTATATGTATTTTATCAATGCAACAAACACCGAAAATAATGACAAGTTCATGGCTAAGAATTTGGCCCTGGTTCACCTCGAGCTGTTTTTTTAATGCGATTTATTTACTCTTATAAGTTTTCTCATTTTAAGGCAGTTATCAAAATCGGAACTGAGGTATGGTACCCCAGATCCGAAAAAGTAGACTTTTTAGGTCTAAAATTAACCTTGGGCGCTTCTTTGCACCCTAAAAATTTAAAACCGAGCCAATATTTTTGATTGAGTTGAACTATAGTATGTAGGGCGACTAGCCTAGTACATCGGCAATTTTTTTTTTCGAGTAATTGAAACCAAGAAGTAAAAAGAAATATTCATATAGTTTTTTTTATTTTTAGTAAGAGTTCTTTCTTATATTTACGGATTATATTTGAAAAATGAATTCGCGCAAGTGTTAGCAAGAAACTCTTGACTGAGGGCTCAAATTGATTTTCTAGAACCCGTAGATAAAGCTTTGCAGTGACCTCCGATTCTGAAAAGACCAGCATTTTTATTTCAACTCAAGAGGAACATCTCAAGATCATAGCACCATCAGTTTTGTCTGGTACCTGTAAGTTGCATTCAAAACCCAGTCCTTTTGTTCCCTTTGCGCCATAATCTTATAATCTCTAGCATGTAACTTGAACCAGGAAAAGCTTCAGAAAAGAAACCAGTGGGCATGGTCAATATTGGGCGGTCCGATTTTTGCCTTCTTAGAGTTTTTTGACCCATAATTGCTCTATACCAAAATTTGAGTTCCTACGCTTTGTCTAACTTAACCTAAAGGCATTTTGAAAGAAAATTTGAAATAGAGGTTCTCTTACATTGAAGCCAGTAGTGGGCGTGGCCGGAATTAACTAATTTTCACACTTTTTCTGTACATAACAAGAACCAAGATATACTTCAAGTTTGAGCGTCCTAGCTCAATTCTGAAGACCCAAAACCTTCACACATACGGACAGACGGACAGACGGACGGACATGGCTAAATCGACTCACCTACCAGTTTCGATCATATCTCTAAAAGGTCGCTTAAAGGATCTTTCTCATGATTCTAACGAAATAACAATTAATTGATTTTAATATTTAGCCCATACCCACTTTTGTGGGCGTGGTTTATACAAATAATAAATGAATTTGGGAAAAACTTTAAGATTTGGTGTTACACGATATATAGGGTCGGGTATATAGAAGTTTGTCACGAACGAACTCTTGCACTTACTCAGTTGTTTAAATAAGAGCTGGTCGCACATACAGGCCGGTAGTGGGCGTGTCTGTGGGCGGACTCAACTTTAATTTCCAAACTTAATTCGAAGGACTTGACTTCCAACTTACTCACCAATTTTAAGCTCTCAAGCTTTAAACTTAATGCCTAAAAGTTGCTTACTTACGGAGGGCGGACGGACGGACATCACTTAATCAATTCTCTTTTCAGTCTCGCTCATACCTTTAAAAGATCTCTGGGGTCAGAAGTGATTATTTTACTGCGTTAAAAACTACACCTTAAATTAAACGTTTACATCCTGAGTAATGTATAAAATTGTATATGAGAAAAATGTTTTCAATATAATCTTACAGCTTTGTTGGTTAAGGCGGTTGATCCCGTACAAGCTTTCAGCATCTGAATCAGTATACTTTAAGCTAACCTTCCTTTTTTTTTTTAAGTTTTTACGTATTAATTTTTAGAAACGTCCTTACATACCCTTACGTTAATCATTACTCAGATAAAGATCTTCTATTTTGATCAGTGTGTACGCAGAAGTTACAGTCCGTAAAACGAACCGTCGAATACTCCATCCTATCCCACATTGTAAAGTTCTGATGTTATTGTTATTTTTTGACATTATATTAGAAGTATAAGCTTCAAGAACGGGCGTGGTCCATCCGCCCCTTATCGCAAACTATCAATATGTGATATACACAGATAATTCCAAGTTACGCTTAAATGTACGTAAAAATGCAATTTTTTTGGTTCAAATTCATTATTTTCGAAAAATCGACCCTTAAAAAGAGCGTGGCTAAAAACTTTGTATAATCGCCATCTGGAATTAAGTCTCGATTATATTTGTGGCCACAAGCGATAACCGCTTAGGTCGACTTAAGACTAAAACGTTAAGCGTTTATTGCAAATGATACCCAGGTCTTTCATAATAGGCAAACAGAGATAAGTCGTTATTGCAAACTTCAGTTGGTAACTTCGAAGGAGAATAAGTAGGGTAAGCGGTTTTGAAAAAATTCAAATTCTAGGAATTGCTGAAATAAAAATGTTGAGTTAAGGCATTATTTCAAATGCAAGAGGAATTTGATTTGAGTTAAGCGCTTATGGAAGTAGAGTTCTTTAAAGAATTCAACTTTTGCGAAGATACAATAATCAAATCTTAAGTGCAGTATACAGTATATGTTCACTGTAATGAAAGTGCTGTTTTTTTGCTTATAAGTTTTTTTCTTAACTTTATTTCAAGTTTAGTTTTGCTAAATTCAATCCTAAACCAGTGAGTAAGTGCTTCAGTGTGTACGCAGAAGTTACAGTCCGTAAAACGGACCGTTGAATACCCCATCCTATCCCACATTGTAAAATGCTGATGCATAGTTATTTTTTGACAAAATACATTGTTATTTTTGACATTTTGTAAGTAATGCAAACTTCGAAAAGGGGCGTGGTCCAACCGTCCCTAATTACAAGCTACTGATTATAAGATATTTTCACAAATATTTTCAAGTTACACTTAAATGTACGTAAAAATGCAATTTTTTGGTTCAAATTCAATATTTTCAAAAAATTGACCCATTTAAGGGGCGTGGCTAAAAACTTTATATTAACGAAACCTGGAATGAAGTCTCGTTTACCCCACCTGCTACTCTTTTGTTTCATGCTTACCTAAATTAGGCTCAAGGCCAACCGAAACTAAGTTTTTCTGGAAAATTTTAGGTTTTTATTTAATTCTGCCTCCAAATGGGGGCGTGGACCAAAGGCTTTTATAGACAAAATGTGAAACTAAACGTTTTCTATACAAAATATTGCAAATTTTTTTCAATTTCGAGCAAAAATATTGAGTAAAATGCATTTGAAAATTTACCTTTAAAATAGATGCCACGCCCACTGGAGGAGGTTTACCAATAAAATTTGTCTTTTTTGTGTCTAACATTCTTTTAGAACATCTTACAGTTTTAAAAACTCTGGAGGTGGTTGCACATTTAGACCGATTGTGGGCGTGTCTTTGGGCGGATTTAAAAATTTTTTACGCTTGTACTGCTTCGCGTGACGTGGATCTTACGTACGAAGTTTCAGCACCCTAGCTCAAAATCTAAGGCCTAAAAACATGTGACATATAGACGGACGGACGGCTCATTCGATTCAGAATTCGGCCTCGATCATATGCCCTTAAGGTCTTGGGGGTCTACCGTTATTATTTCACCGTGCTACAAACTACGTGACAAACTTAATATACCTCCTATCCTATGGGACGGGATCTAAAAACAGCAATTTCAAAGAGCCTTTTGTAAGTTTTAAAACGCGCGTATGTGAATCCTTTCGTTTCTAGAAAAATACCGATCTGACTTAAAACAATAATGTTTTTTTTTTCGAAAAAAATCATTAGTCAAAAATCCGTTCTCATACGGATCTAGGACGTGTTTAGAAACCTCAGTTAGAAATGCAGATTTCAATTTTAAATTTTACCAGCATTTGTCAAGAAAAGTTTTAATTTTATAATGAGTAACTTGAAGTATTATTTATTGGCAAATAAAAGAAATTGTGGTACTGATTATCACCACTGGGATAGAGTTCCATCCATATCTAGCTGCTAGTTTGCAAAATTGTATGGGTTCTCGACTTGATCCCATAGAGTTCTACCTTCTGGATTAATATCTGGGCCCTGCGAAGGTCAAGGAAAAACCCTTATACTCTCACCAATAGATAACTAAATGTTTCAGGCCCCAATATGTGCTTCAGATCATACTCAGACATAAAGGTTTATGTGGATAAGGATTTGCTTTATATGTACACTTATGTTGGTTGTTCAATTGTTTTCGCATCAATTTTGTGAGTTGTAATGAAATAATATGATTATGGTTGGTGTTTGTAATTCAACTACTAATTCTGTGAATACGGTCTTTGACTGATGGAGCTATTTAAAAAAATATTATTGGGCTTCGATGGAATGGTATACTCTTCCAAACACCGCATACACTTGGTTTGAAACCCCGGTATAAGGTTTTTAGAAATAGCTTTCTTATGATTAAACTAAGCAAAACTAAATTTGGCATAAAGTGTGTTATTTCTCTGACTATCACTAATATATTAAATAGAATTTTCTTTTTTTATTTTTTAAAGTTTTATTTCTTCTTGCTATTTTAAACTGCCCCTAAGAAAATTCAATTTTATGTTTCCATAAGAAAAACAGCTTAAATTCATTTAAGTAAATATATATGATCATAGAAAACAGCTCATCTTATCTTATCTGAAAAAACAACTTTAAAAATACTTTTTGCAATCAAATGGCAAATAAACAAACTAGAAACATAATAAACAATTCCGATGATTACATTCGAGTCCCTCTATCAAACTCTGTTTACTTTTGCTCTCTCAAAAACGTCACTTTTTTCAAGGTTAAAGTGAAGTTACAAAGGACATTTCCCGACAATCATATTTTTAGACTTAAGCGGATTTTGCTTGTGGCCAAAGATATTAGGTAAAACTTTTTCGATTTAGGACAAAAATATTAAATTAAATGTAGGTATTTGAAAAATTACCATTTAAATCGATGCTAAATTCTTCTTAAAAACTTAAATTGTTCAGGTTTTACAGCTATTACCCATAACCCTTTTTCAACTCACATCTTTAAAAAGTTTTCGTCGCTCTTCTTTATTATATTTCCCGCTCGTAGCACCAAGGGCACCAATAATGTCTGTTAATTAAATTTGATACTTAAACTTTGAGCGTGATAAAATATTTATCGTGCAGAAACCATTGTCCTTGCACCGTCCTCCATTTGTGTCATGTTTGATGTACATATATAGAGGCGAGTGACTTGGATATTGTTTCCTCTCGTAGGTTAAATCAATTTTGTTTTCCGTTATAGGATTAAATTTCCCAAGAGGGAAAAGTACTTTATGAGAACTTCCTTAGAAATATTTTGTAGATCGGGGGCTTATGGTGAAAAGGTTCGTGAATGGAAACCCGATTAGTTTGTGGGTTCGCATTCCATTGGTCCATTAAATTGACCGTTCAACAAGGATGGACCGCATTGAGCAAAAGTTGCTCGTTAAGGGTGACTGCGCCAAATTTATGAAATTTCCGTTTTCACAACCTCTTCGCTTTTGCTTATTTTGCAGCTCGTTAGCTCCTTCCGTACTTCACCATAAGGTCCTCAATTCAGTTTATTATTCCATCACGCTCATTAATCCTTCATTAATTACATCGTTTAGAGCAATAGGAAATCACTTGTACCCAACATTGCGGCAGCCAAAGTGAAAGCGGGCACTAAATTGATTCGTTTTATTTGGCAATTTCAGTTCTGAGAATGAAACCCAATTGCATTCGTTTAAATGTTGTTTTTGTGTTCCTTTTCTGGCAATGGCAAGAATGGAGCTACTTCTTCGTCTGCCGTATCACTTGTTCAAATCACTATGGGTCGTTAATATCCGACCACAAATGCTCCTCCAATGATAGCTGTATCGCAATTATGCTTCTGTACATTTGATTCACTCAGGGGATTTGCTTTTATTGTGCGTCTATCAGGGCATTTGCAAAGACCCCGTCCTTATTTAGGCAAGGCCACTTAAAACGTTATCCGGATCTTATTTGGCCGGACAGATTTCACGCAAGGGTATACATACTTCGACAAATGTATGTCAACTATTTACCAATAATCTGATTTCAGTTTGGTTTGAGCGGAAACGGAAGTAAGTATGTATAAAAGAAAATGTCAAAGGCATTATATTCTACACAGGCGGTGATTTGCTTGAATACTATGATGACTGCTTTTCGAAATGCTGTGTAAAAAGTAACTATCATAAGGTTGTTATGGCCTAAGCCGAGATCTAATTTAAACGTGCTGTGTTAACTTATTTATCAGACAATATAAAGACCGATTTAAATTGCAACCGTTTTGATTGGCAGTCATTTCACTGTTGTTTTTGCGCGAATTAATCAAGTGGTTGTAAATTTTTAGATTTAAAAATTATTTTTACAAATATATAAATGCAATTAAATGTTTATTCTAAATAAGACTATTCTGTGTGATTCTGGGCAGCTCTGTGGCATTTAAAACGGCTTTATCGAACTGACCCTTGGTTAGGTAAGGTTAGGTTAGGTTGGCTGGTTGTCCCCGCTGGGCAGACCACTTAGACCAAGGCGGTCCATTGTGATACCACTTGTAGGACCGGAGTTACCAGCGCGAGGACCTTAATGATGACTACCCGTTTGGGTGGGAGGGGTCTAGGCACCAGTGACGGTATAAACCTGTATCTACTGACGGTCACCAATCAAAGTTTGATTGGTTGAGACATACCCGAGGGTAATGACGGCTGGGGGTAACCATTTCGGTGTGAACCGCTGTCAGCAGAGTTGAGGGGGGCCAGTGAGAGACTTCCTGAAGAAAGGGTGGTCTCGTAACTGTTGGACTCCACATGGGAATTTGCCTTGTTGTTGGAGAGTTGCTTGAGGTCGAGGAGGAGGTGGGGGAGTCAGAGAAGAATAGTTCTTATATGAGAGAAAGTCCGGCAGGGGCAACCGATTTCGGTATAAGTCCGAACCTTTGAACGAACATTGGAATAGGAGAGGTAGGGGTAACCGAAGCGGTATAAACCCGTACCGGGGAATGGGAGAGGTAGGGTAGAACCAGTGTTCTCACAAGAGCGGAGAGATAGCGGGCAACCGAATTGGTATGAGCCCTTACCACGCCGGTCCTGTTAAGAAGAAACTTGGGAGAGGTGTGGTGGGGGATATTTGGCGCTCCACTGTAGGTCCTCCCTCGCCCACATAGAGTTTCCATGTGGAGGAGGGATGGGTTGTGTGATCACATTTAGGCGTTTAGCCAGTTTGACCCGGAGATAAAGTTCATTAGCCTCTTTAAATCGAATCGCGTTGGATTATTTAGATCATCAAAGAAGTATTTACCTAAAGTTTTCCTTTTCAATGTCGATAGGGCCGGACAGTTGCACAGAATATGAACCATGGTCTCTTCTTCTTCCTCAGCCCTGCAACTTCTGCAGAAGTCATTGAAGGGAGCACCAAGTATTCTGGCATGTCGACCAGACAGTGCCCTGTGAGGGCCCCAATTATCTTCCTAAGATTCGTCCTATTGAAATATATGAGTCTCTTTGTTATCCTACGATCGAGCTCTGGCCAGATTTGATTGGAAGAGAGACATGTGCTGATGTTGTTCCACCTATTGTTTGCCATTGTGATGGCTTCGATATCCAGGTGAAACTTTATCGAGTCTACGGCGGTTCCGTTGTATAGATTTTATTAGCATTAGCCCCTAGTTAAGCTAGTTCGTCGGTTCTGCAACAAATCTTGCACCTGACAGCAATCTCGTTGAGAGATTCGCGTTATTGCTTTACCAACTTGGATCGTATGGTTGGCGATTCCAAGGCTTTTATTGCAGCTTGGCTGTCTATATAGAAAACAATAGCGCTGCAGTCTATTGAGTAAATTGAAAACCAGGCCGCGGCTTCACGAACAGCTGTAATTTCTGCTTGAAAAACACTGTTGTGAACTGACAGGCGCTTGGAGATACATAGGTCAAGAGTATTGGAAAAGATTTCTGATCCTAATCGAAGTGCTATTTTCGATTCGTCTGTGTAGATTTCTATTGCAGATGTATTTAAGACTTCACCTGACTCCCAAGCGATCTGCTTGGAAATTTGGTCTTGAATTTGATATTGAAGTCTAGTACGGGACAACATAGCCCGAGATAAGGTATAGCGCCGTGGCCATTCAGGATGCTAGCATGTCCCATGTCCCTAAGTGCTGCTTTCGCTGCCATCACTTGGCCGAAGATGTCAACGGGAAGAAGATGGAGCATTGTGTCAATCGCAGCCGAGGGGGCTATTCTAAGAGCACCTGTGATGTAAATACTGGATAGTCTTTGAACTTTCTTTAATATAGCAATATTGCTACTCTTGTCTAGTGCCTTTTACCAGACAAGTAATCCGTACATAAGTTTGAGCCTAACGACTGCCGTGTATATCCAGTGCACAATCCTGGGTCGGAGTCCCTAATTTGGGCTTAGGATTTTCCTGCAATAGTACAGTGCAATAGAGGCCTTCCTTGCACGGTCTTGTATATTCAGTTTCCAACTGAGTTTCTTATCGAATATAACCCCCAGGTATTTAGCGTGATCTGCAAGTGGCAGTTCAACGTCTTTCAGTGTTGGTGGAGTTATGGGAGGTTAGGTAAGGTTTGGTTTAAGTGCCAGGCGGGTGCGAAGAAAACAGCACACTCAGATCTTTAAAGCATGTAGCCTAAGGAGCCATTTTTATGTAAGACTGAGAGAGTAGTTTCAAGCTTGGCAAGCTCGTCAGTCTTGCAGTTACCTGGAACGTCATACTTTGATTTAGTCTTTTTGAAAATACACTGTAGCTGAGGTATGTATGAGGTTATGTTTCTAGAAGGGAACCTGAATATGTTCAGAATAGCGGAGTGGCCTCTCTTCGCTAAACCAAAAATATAGCGAAGTTTATAGATTCAAAACATTCGAAGATTTTAGTCTGAATACTGGATGTGAAATATTAAGCTAATCATGGTTTGGATAAATTTAATTTATGTCAAAAATTCTTAATGTAAAGACTCTAAAATCTTAGCCTCTTTTATTAAAAAAAATTGTATAACCTTGTCCAAATAATGCTAATATTAACCTTGAATATTAAAAGCTTTTTTATTAAACAGAAAAGGCTTCCAAACTGCCGCAGACAATATTTTAAATTTGTTTTCCACCTGAATTTGAAGTTCCAAAAAACGCACATTAAAATTTTTGATGCGCAATGGTAACATTTTTCGGTGAAATTTATCATCATAAGTTCGATGAATAAATGTCCGTGTATTGGTTCCTGACAATTGAATACTAGTCCCTAACCTCATCACTACTTGACATTGGTTAAATCGGGTAACTTAAATGGGTAAATGGGTAACGGGTAAAATAAAATTTTTTTGCTCGTATTTGATTGTGCCGAACAAAGCTGGATTACACGTTCGTTATTTAAGACTCTACTCCAAGGGATTTATATTGTTTCCCTTGTTCCAAGACATATTTATTATTTATTACTACAAGGAGCAGAAGAAAAGTATTTATGGGAAATCCTATAATTGCAAAGTGTTTAACTTAAACTTTTAAGTGGAAAAAAGCGGAAAAAATAATGGAGCTGCGAGGAGAGCAGCGATGCGAGAGTCGAGGAGATCGCCGAAAACAAACATTAATTGTTTTCTTATGGTTATTAGCAGGGATAGGATTTTAGTGACTTTACCTTTTTTTGCCATCGTATGGCACTATAGATTTTAAACAAATCCGTTTGAAGTCCTGTAGGTGCCAAATATATGTATTTTATTTTGCCTTTTTTGCCTTTTCTTCCGTAATTGCCTCTTTTTGCCTTTTTTGCCACTCTAAAATATTTCCCTTAATTTTATACTTATTTTATTTTGTTTTTGCGGTAATCAGAAAAATCAATTAGAGTAGAAACAAAAAGTTCAACGTCTATTAATATAAAGGCACACAAAATACTTTGTATCAACACCCTTTTTTGCATGCATTGCTTTTTAAGCTCAACACAAAAATTTCGAATTAATGGAAATAGATCGATGTACGTAACTTATTTGTGTGCCAACAAAAGAATTAGTTCTGTGAAATTAATGCATGTGGTCTGAAGCTAAGAAAAATCTAAGTCTTGACTTACACGCGTAGTAGAATGCGTTGCTGAGTTTATGTCTTGTCTCCGATAAACTGAAAACCCAGGAAACTGAACTACGTGAACCTAACCGTTGCATAGCCAATAACTTTTCCTCTACTGAAAATTACTATTAAGCCGCTGGCTGTTAATGGGGCCATCATAAGACATAAGTGAAGACATGTCTTACATGTCGGCATCCCTGCAGCGAGCACTTGGGTGGATGTTGTGGAGGGGAATGGGTTAGTATTAGCCAAAAGAAGACAGAGTACCTGTGCTGCAAATTCTCTGACCCACCCGAACCAATTCCACACATTAAATTTAATGGAAAGGTGCTTCCTAGGTGTGAAAAGTTCAAGTACCTGGGATCTATGATTAATAGCAAAGCAAACTGTGATGACGACATCAATCGTCAGGTTAGGTTAGGTTAGGTATGGTTGCTAGCAGTCAAAGCCACCAGCTTGCACAGGCCTAACGCGGGTCCTTAGCGTCCTCCTTTGGAGAGAACCTGTAAGGAATAAAAAAGTTAGTATTATATGATACTTATCATCGCATATTATCTTGCCCGCTGTAGTAATACAAAGATGTGAGCCATGTTTCGCTAGCTCGTCAGACTTTTCATTTCCGATAGGATACACCTGCTCTAGTACCCTCACTTGATTTAGAACCATCTGTGTAGATTGCTATCTCGGAGTGGACTACAACGTTATCCAGCCTCCAGTCTTCTCTGCTCGGAATGTGAATGGTGTAGTCTTGATTGAAGTCAAGATAAGGTGTTGGGTGGTCTGTTGTACCTGCACAGCAACCCAGTATGTGTATAATTAAACTGTTTTCTGTGGATGTTGTACTCAAGTTGACTGTCTCTTAAATTCTATTTGCGCTCTTTGCAGCGCTTTCTTTATTAAACAAATCTATAGGCGTTAGGCTTAGAATTGTCTCTAACCCCATGGTGGGTGTGGATCTCAGATAGTAAAAAGGGGAAGGACCCCATTTTTTCCGCAGAATCGGTTGCATGTATATAGGGCTGTATTGTATATGCTTTTTTAACTCTTTCTTCTAAGTTAAGGTTTCAGCTGAGTTTACTGTCTAGGACTGTCTAGGATGATACCCAGATATTTAGCACTTTTAGATAATTGGAGAGCCGAGCATTCGACTATTGGTAGCTCTTCATCCAGGATTGACCTCTTGTTTGTAAAAAGGTCAAGATCCGTTTTCGACGGGCTGACGCTAAGGCCGCATGAGCCGGTCCACCGGCTGAGGCCGTTTAGTGCATTAGGTCAACAAGTGTTGGCTAGAATTTTCCACGTACTACGAGCACAAGATCGTCAGCGTAAGCTATGGGTTTCGCCCGTGAGTGGTTGAGCTTCATAAGATATGTGTTCATAGAAAGAACCCATATGAGAGGTAACTTCACCTTGCGGCTTTCGTCTGGTGGTAGACATCCTGTTTATAATGTCACCTAATTTAGATGAAATTATTCGGTCATTTAGCATTGTGACTATAAGCTCATAAGTCACTTTAATGGCTCCTGTATCTTTGAGCGCATTGTCAATAGCTTCGATGGTTACATTGTTAACTAGAAGGTTGGTGCAGGCTGCCTTACTGTGATGAAGGTTAAGTTGCAGGTTAAGGTAAGGTTAAGTTCAGCGTCCACTCGTTGTCACACAAAAGGACCCTGAACTCCTTGCAGTGGACAAGCTGGCCAAAAGATGGTTCCCTGTTGGGGTCCGCATCCAGCGCAGCAGCGTCCATGCTGATAAAAAGCATGTTGTGGACAAGTCTCCATTGCTCATCAGTGAGTCAAAGCTCAGGTTTGAGTTGTCAACAATTGCAACCCTAACATTGTCGTTAGGATTCAGATGATTCCCGCCTATCGCAACTTTCGGTTTTTTTTGTTTTCGGCTTTGGCAGAGTAGATGTACCATCTGCTTAACTCGTTTCTAAGTCCGTAGTAGAAGTCAATATGGATTTTTGATTCCATATTTATCGCACTAGGAGGAGGTTTGAGTGCCCGCAATTAATTGCCCCGCGGCACGGACTGATGGCAACCGCACTGGCACAGCAGAGAAGGGCGAGGTGCCCGCGATTGCCTGCCTCTGAATCACTTGTAGCTCCGTCTTCGTGATTATGCCTACTACATCGCTCGTTTTGCTCAAAAGACGCTTTTCCCGATCAGTTCGTGATGTTGGGTCAATTTTTTTCATGCGGCGTATCAGACGTCTGGCGTTACGTCTTGAATTGCCGCTTGAATTTGTTGTGGTGGTTTTCAGCGATTCATCATCACTGTCAACCACCCCAATATTAGTTGTGTTCACGAGTATGCAGGTTTCCGCGGTCGTGTTAAAAGAGGTGTTAATGGCGTCCCCCACGGACTCAGATACCACATCCATCTTTTCCGTTGAGCGGTGAGCAGTTTTCGCTCCATAGGCCGCGGCCCGTGGGTGGAGCAGCCCCCGCTCCTCAGCTCCAATGCATGGGATCAAATCCACCTGGTAAATCAACATCAGAGAACTACCGGATGGTGGCCCCGCAATTCCCTGCAACTATTGGCCCGGCAGTATCTGGCCACTGCTGGAGGAGGCCTTTGCATCTCTTTTGATGTGCAACGGCGACTGCTCGGCACTGCTTCCGGACGGCGCACTCCCGAAATAGGTTTAGGAGGAGCTATGATCATCCTTGAGAAGTTCTTCCTCTCGAAGCACGGTCATTGCTTCCTTCTCCGAATCCCTAGTGACTGTGCCAGACACTCTCCTTTCCACCCAGACCAACGAGAAGTTTCTCTTCGGATGATTGTTTAGGGAGGTCACCTTCCAAACACTCTTTCTGAAGTTGTTTAGATGCTGCTTCAAGACGAATTGATTTTTTATTTGTTTTGGAGATAAGAATCCCATGAGCAACGCGGGAAAACGGTCCATCCGCCCAGAGCCCCGTAGTTCGCGGACAAGGCTTAAATTAATACCGGAAGATGTCCGGTATCCGAAGTATAACCATTCGCCACTAGGTGTTAAAGCCCCCAGCCAAACAGATCCTACGCACGGTGATAAACACGATGACCTTGGCTTTGGAAACGGAAGAAGATAGAGATATGCAAGAGGTAGACGGATGCAAAAAGTAGTCAGTGTGATTGAAAAGTTCCTTCAAGACAAGGTATTTATTCTAGGGGTCTTCCTTGACATTGATGATGCTTTTAACAATGTCTAGACCCGCAGAATTGTTTATTTATTTTTGTTGTAAATATGTTTAACAAGAGAAATCAATGCATCCAAAGGGATAGCGGTGTAAAGGTAGATAACTGTCTCCAACACTGTAAGACCAATTTTAATTTTTTTTCAAAAGGCCTTTTGATTAAACTATGCTTAGAAACAGAAATTTTTCTGTATAGTAATAGTGGCCAGAAGACTTCTAAATGGATAATAATTGGGTCACTCGACCATGCCTACTTTTTAAAAAAAAAAGTTCTTTAAAGTTCTTTTATGTTTTTAAGTCTTTTATATCATTTGTGACTCTTTATTAAGACCTAAATGATAGAGTTCACATTTATTAAGACTTTACTTCATTTATTAAGACCTAAATGATAGAGTTCACCGTGTTCATGTCTTCTTTCATTTACTACGTGGAGGTTGCACTGTAGATTCTACATTGTTTTACCACTTTTTCAAAGAAAAAATATCTATTACGAAGGATTCCATGTTTGCAGCCTTAAATCTCAGACTCGACTAAATCCGCTTCAGTATGTGATACGTACTCAACTCTCTCCTTCTTCGCCGGCTTCCTCGTCTCTCGCATCACTGCTCTACTCGCAGCTCCACTATGTTTTCAGCCTTAGGTAGACAATAAAGAAGAGAAATCAGTAAAATTGTTCAGAAAGTCTTTTAGTGTGGCGTAAGCCCTCTGTGCATGGCAGTTATGATTGCTATATTTTTAATACATTGTTCCACAGGAATGGAGTATATAAAGGTGAGGACAGCGGCAAATGATCGTGACCGGATTCAGCGTCAACTTAGTCTAACACGCCACGTACAGTATTGGTTTAAAATAAAAGCCAACGTCCAACTTTGGCTTTTTTTTAATACACCTTTTGTATCTTAGTCCTATGCAACACAGAGAAAACTAGTGGGGGGGTTACAATACGCTTAGGCGAATCGTTGGATGCCCCATCCCAATTGACAACTTTCAAGCTCCGAATTGTGTCATAAATCTTGGTTGTTAAATTTCAGTTTCTATTAACTGCAACTGTATTTAGAATTTCTCAGTTAAGAAATCTTCTCCCTAAAAAAGGGCGTGGCATCCACCCCTTTTCAATTACATCGTTTTTTTGTTTCCATTTTTTATCAGAAGTAATATACTCGTCTTGATTGCATTTTCACATTAAAAATTTGGTTCATACTTAAAAATGCCTCCAAAAGTGGGCGTGGCAAAAATTTATTCATTTGAGTTAATAGCTTAAGACCGTTTATTAGAACGCGTATTAAATATGACCACGCCTACAGGGGGCGGTTTTCGCTTTTTTCTTAAATGCCGGTCACAATATACTCAAGCGAGCATAACGCGTACCAAATTTCGGCTTTCTACGACAACTTTGAATTTTAATTTCAATTTGATTTTGGGCGGATTTTGAAAATTTTTACACTTGTACTGCTTGGGACCTAATAAGGACAGATATTAAGTTTCAAGTTCCTAGCTCAAAATTTAAGGCTTGAAAGCTACCAACACACGGACGGACGCACCGACTAACTAACAATTCGGTCTCGGCCATATGCCCCTAAGGTCTCGGGGGTCTACGGTGATTATTTCTCTATGTTACAAACTATGAATCAAACTTAATATACCTCCTATCCTATGGGATGGAGTATTATTAATATTTGGTATTTCAAATATGCTTAATTGTTTTTCAATAATATTGGGTTACTTTTTAGTATATTTTTACTAAAATCGCAATATGTAATTCAAAACAGGTTAATTTATAATCTACAAGATTGAAATGTAATCTTTTAGTATAAAAATGTAATCCTTTTTTTACTAACTTAAATTTTGTTGGTGTCTGCGATTGAAAAGTAATGCTAGAATAATTAGAATTTAGCTCTTTCCATATTATATTTTAATATTAAGTTGCTATTTTTAAAGCTTATGGAATTAAAATTTAGTTTTTGGTAAGACTTAAATCAAAATATGTAGCTTATCATAAAACGGGATTAAAAGTCAACACATAATTGTATTTAAAATTAAATGCGCAGTTGCAACGCCTTGACTTTTAATACGCAAAGGTGTTAAATTTGAACTGGACAACATTGAAATTGAATAAAATTGTAATAAAACCTAATTAAATGAACTTAAGTGAGCGTATGATCTACAATATTGCGGCGTTTAGGACGCCATGGGGCATTATACGTCAGTCTTGTGTGTATTCTCATCGAGTGAAGTCGCGTTTAGTGCATAAAAATTTAAATTTTACAAGAATTTTAATGTGGGAAAAAAGAAGATAAACAGTTTCCGATATCCGAAAAGTCACTCCCAGGAGGAAGGAAGCACACATATTACTTCAAAGGTAACTGCAAGTTGTTAATCAAACCTTGAAAAGAATTTTTAGATTTATCTTGCGTGTCTTTTATTTTTAGAAGATTCGACTTGAGATTGCTGCGACTGTATGTTTTGGCCAAGTCAAGTTTTTGTACTACGATCGAGAATTAAAATGTTTGTTGAAAGTTAAATCTAACTAAAACCATTGCTATAGAGTGGAGTTAAATGTAAGCGGACGGAAATGACGAAAGAAAAAACCGTGTGCAACCCTTACTTGTCGAGTAATGCTCTAACATTTGAGCTACAGTGAAGACGTTTGATTCTTTGTCCTAATCCGACCACATCACTAGTTTTTGCCTTTTTTTGTGTGCTATATTCGTTGCTATTCTTTGTAGATTAGGAATGACGCATAGAAAACTTGTGTTAGTGAATTTCGAGTGATCATTTGAATGTAATTACATGTTGATGGATTATGTGCATAAAATTTCTATTAAAATATAAGTGAGCTTGTATTACTTTACAGTGTTTCTGTTATTGCCTTTTAATTCTAAACTGATTAGTAATTTAGTATTTAGTAAGTAATTTGGTATTCGTTTACAATACACATCTAGTAATTCATTAATACTGTTGTATTAAAATTTAAATTTTTGAAATCGTTTTTAATACACATCTAATTATTTATTAACACTGTTGTATTCAATACTTCTTGTATTAAAAGTCGAATTCTAATATTCTCGATGTATTAGAATCTAATAAATTTCTGGTGTTGTCCTATATACAGCTCAAAAAATATTTAAAATCGCCCCAATATTATTAGCCGTGTAGGATCCTTATCATCACCCATCCGAGCAAAACAAGTTCTAAAATTTTTCATACACGCAAAATATTTTCCTCGTGCTATTAATCAAAAATATTAATAGAATGTATCAGTTTTCCGGATAACTAGAATCTCCCAAGATTACATATACATTGCACCAGGTATACCTGATAAATATAACCAGGAAATTTTATCTTCTGGTATGGTTAACAGTATCGGGAACCTGATAGTATTTACCAGAAGTTTTTCTTTGGCATGGTAGAATCGAAATATGATGAACTGTTTTAATATTATGATCGAGACCATCCGTCTCTCCGTATATTTGAAGATTTTATACCCTATTACACAGAAATGAAGTAAAATAAGTTTGATACAAGCGAAAATGTAGCTTAGAGAAATAATAACAATAGATCACCAAGCGCTTAGAACATGTCTGTCACCAGTTTTTGCACGATTGAAAGCAATTGTTTCGATTCTGTGAAAGCTCTTTCACATCCGAAGCAATACAAAGGCTTAAATTTTCCAAATCAGCCAACAGACACGCCAACCTTCGGTGCTTGCAAAACTGTTAAACGTCAAAACACGCTAAAATTAAACATTATGCGGAAGATTGATTATTAAAAATATGCATACATAATATATATATTAAAATTAAAAAAATTAGCATACTTTTGATAGGTAAACTTAACACAATTCTAAATCCAATTCATACCATTAGGTATCATAGGTTTCGGCCACGCCTTTTTTAAGGGCCCCTGTGGCAAAATATTGGATTGTGACAAAATAATTGAATTTGTAACAAAAAATCAAGGCGAATATTTCAAACAAAACCAGTGAGTAAGTACTACAGTGTTTACGCAGAAATTACAGTCCGTTAAACGGGCCGTTGAATACCCTATCATATCCCACATTGTAAATTACTGCTAATATTGCTATTTTTTGACAATTTAAAATTGCTGCAAACTTTGAAAGGGGCGTGTTTAAATTAAGGAGGCGTTGCTAAGAACATGGTGAGAACGAAATCTATAATGGAGTCTTGTTTGCCTTACGTGCTAAATTTTGTTTCTTATTCTTTCCTTAATAAGGCTTTAAGCCCGTCCAAATAACGTTTTTCTGAAAAATTCAAGATCTTTTTTTATTTCTGCCTCCAAATGTGGGCGAGGAGGCAGAAATAAAAAAAGATCTTGAATTTTTCCCCGTTAAGTTCCGTAGAGGAAATGCAGGACTAAGTGTACTCTACTACATAGTTCCTATATTAAGTATATTTTTTTTCGATTTCGAATGCATTTGAAAATTTACCCTTTAAATTAATGCCACGGCTAGAGGAGGTTTATCGATTTATTTTTTTCCTCTTTGTATTGTGGGACACCCTGTTTCGACAAACCAACGCACAACATACTCACACCGACAATCTACATTACTACGTCATTAATTACCATGCGTTATCTATTTAAAGTAATTAATTATGTACTTGGTGCATCATCCAATCTTGTATGTACAAAAACCTAATTTATATGAAGTTTAGGAAAGTTAGTTTGTAAGTTGGACAAGACAATAAAATATAGTCTATAGAAAGAAGTTCTCGCGTTTGGTTTGACTACCTCGTGTCTAGCAGCGGATATTTGATTTACACAGTACAAAATTTAAGTCTCTTAATACTACTAACGGTTTTGTAAGCTCTGGAGGTAGTTGAACATTTAGACCAATTGAGGGCGCGTCTGTGGGCTGATTTTAAAAATTTTAATACGGTCTGCTTCAAATAACCGTTAAATTTTGCACAAAATTTCAGCTTCCTGCAGCTTAAAACGAAAGGCCTAAAACGTGTGACATACAGACAAACGGACGGATGGACTCATCCGGTTCAGAATACTGTCTAAATCATATGCCCTTAAGGTCTTGGACGTCTACATAACGTCATATGTACTAAAAGACTTTGTGAACAATTTAACTAATTTCTTTTCGTATTCAATGATATAAAAAACACCTTCTCGTCTACCTAAGGCATCCTTCTTTCGCTCTGTTGCAAAATTTCTTAGGAAACCTACGTTTTACAGATAGAATCTTCCAATTTATGATAACAGATCAAACGAAAAGTTTAAGGTAAGTACTATGCAATTATAAAATTTCCGAGAAATACTTTTTTCTGCTCCTTGTAGCAATAAATAATAAATACGTCTTGGAACAAGGGAAACAATATAAAGATCTTGGTGTAGAGTCTTAAATAACGAACCAGTAATCCAGTTTTATTTGACGATACATCAAATACTAGAAAACAATTTCTATTTTTCTGTAGAAATATCAAATCGAGAAAGTCTGCCCCTGACAAAGGTTGAATAGGAAATTGATTTAACAATACAATATGCTTCTAACGCTGAATGCTGTCATATGCGGCTTTAAACTCGATGAAAGGATGGTGTGAGTATTGGTATTATTCAAAGCTACTTGTTTCCCTCTCTTGTGGGGTGCCGTGGGCGTAGTGGTTAGTGTGTGTGCTTACTACGCCGGAGGCCTGGGTTCGAATCCTGCCATCGTCACCTGAAAAAAAAGACTAGTTCTTTTTCACGGTCCCCACCTCGGCGAGGTGATACAAATGATACAAGCCCTCCGAGAGTATCATTTGTCTTGAAAAACTTCTCAAAGTGCCGTTCGGATTCGGCGAAAAATTGTAGGTCCCCTTGTATGTGAACAAATTAACACACACAGCATACATTGTTGAGAAGTTGGCCCTGGTTCACCTCGAGCTGTTGCGCCGCTCTATTTATATTCACTTGTTTCCCTCTCGTAACGAGTCCTTTTGTTCCTGGCCATAAAGTAACCCCGGCTTGACACCCCTGAAGGGGTAGGTCTTGAGGGGCTAGGTCTATTTATTAATCGTATCGAAAATAACGATCCGGAAATGCCAATTCATTTCTACCCCTGGGCAAGACAGTCTGCCAACCGTATTCTATTGTCTACGAATGCAAGCTAGGTTTTATTTCTGATAATCTTATTCCCGTTATTATGCTTGATAGCAGCACGCTGTCTGATCTGAGAACGCATACTGGAAGATTTTTCTTATACACCCACTCAGGTTAAATTACAGTCTGAACAAGTTTCGTGCGAAAAAACAAAAAAAAAAGTTTTTAGTACTTATTTTGAGAAGATTTGCAGGCAAGAAAATAAAATAAAGGAGTAAGCGCAACAGTGCGTATGTATAGCTTCGCTTCGTCTGTAACGGCGCAATAGATCGAGGTGAATCAGGTCAACGTCTCAACCTTGCATGCCGTGGTTTCTTCGCATACAAGGGGACCTACAATTTTTTGGCGAATCCAAACGGCAATTTGAGAAGTTTCTCAAGACAATTGTTACTCTCGGAGGTTTTGTCAGGAGGTGAAGGCAGTGAAAAAGAACGAGTCTTTTTTTCGGTGACGATGGTAGGGTTCGAATCCAGACATCCGGCGCTTAGTAAGCACACACAGTAACCACTACGCCACGGTACCCCACAAAATGTTTAACATTTTGTAAAAGAGTGTTTCACGGGCTATAGAATCAAAAGCTGCACGAAAAACCACAAAATAGCATAAGGTTTTTTATACCCTACCCCAGTGTATAAGACTTATCTACAGAAGAATTAATTGAGCCATGTCCGTCCGTCCGTATGCAAACAGATTGGGAATAAGGAGTTGAAATTCGATATTTTAGCTGGCAGTCCTGCTACACGGATAAAGCTTGAAAACGATCTTAGTCCTCCTACAACGCGCCCAGTAGGGAGACCGTTGCACACCTTCGTAAAGGCATAGTCTCTTTAGCAATTCACAATAAGGGGGAAGGTGTTACTTCACACCTCAAAAGCATAACCTTATGCAACTTACTGAGCAAATATGTATGCACCGGTCTCTTTTAATACTGCTTCAGAAGTACAATGCTATGATATCCTATGAGTTACCCCAGTAAGATGGGAGGAGTTATTTCCCATCTTAAGACAAGCATGTGAACACATTCTTTTATAATCGTTACGTGGCGGCAATAATAAAAACAGAACGTTATTAGAAGAAAGACAATTCCAGGAAAGTTTTTAATATTCTTGGCATAATAATTGTGTTAATAGTCTTAAAGATGCGGAAGGAAATGTTGGTGTTCCTATGCTGGGCTTTTATTCCCCAACCTTGCTCATCAGTTTTTGTGTTACATTGAGCAGGTTAGGTGCCCTCTGCCTCCACTTCCTACCTACGATTCTTTCTTTTGCTTACACATTTAAAGAGCATTCATATTCATTTTGAGACTTCCATAAAAAGTTTTTATGGGAGGTAAGGTCCCAAGTAGCACACTCTGGAACCATAAGCATTGGTTTTTGAATATTGGACTTAAGACACTCAAAATGCTCTTCAGAAGCACTAATGGTTTTTCAAGGTTTCGTTATCGTACCATTGGTGCGCACCTTATTTACTTATAAAATTGGTCATAGAAACGTATACAGCACCATAATTATAAAACTAAAAGTGCTAGCACCAAAGGTTCTGTAAACGTGGTGCTATAAACGTTCCTATCACTGAAGTTATAAGGGTATAAGTGCTGAGGGGTTAAGTTCTATAGCGCAGATTCTGTAGACCTTTCTAGCACCTGTTTTCTAACATTTTAAGTTTAACACATCCGAAGAACTACTTTGCACTCTTATATAGCTCTTGGGGGTTGCCAGAAGTCATACAATAGAAAACAATGTAATTGACAGAAATTGTTGTGAGAGCATTTCAAGCAAACATTTTAATATAACAAATTTACATTTTTAATAGATTTGTATGAATTTTAACTAGATTACATATTAGGCTGGATAAGTATATCACACACAAAAATTTGATTTCTAGAGAATATTTATGCTTTTTTGCTATTTCTTCTATGAGCATTAATTAAAAAGCTAACAGGGCGTATCGTTGCTTATATTGGGGCCGTCTATGACTATAGTGCTTGTAGAGTTCTAAATTGATGTAGGCATTTTAGGTCCAGCACTTCAGGTATTTTATCAGCTCACTGACATGCCAACTTTTAAGGTAGAAGTTAAATACGTATCCTCCTTGAAGTTTTAAACTGTTAAGGTATAAAATACAATCATGAATAAGATAAAAACAGCCTGTAAAGGAAATTATAAAGGAAACAGAAACCAACGTATATCATACAAGAAAAGAGAGTGATGGTAACCCTAAATAAATTAGCGCCATGTTTGACAGAAAACATAAAACTTTATAAAAGTTCTACATGAAGCTAGACAGTGCTACATAGAACCCAAAGTTTCTAAAGGGCAACGCAGAATACCTTAAAAGTTACAATAGTGCTAAGTGGGCTTTACATAAAACCTTGCGCTCTTTATTTTATGTTACATTCAATATTTCAAGAAGTGCATTGTTTCTTTTCGTCCTATTTTAATAAATCATTCGAAGAAACAAGCTGCGCACCTTGTTTTCTGCTAATTAAATGCACTTGTTTTACTCATTAATTTCATCATCATTTAATATGAACGAAGTTATTTGTGCAAAAACATCAACACTTTCAAGGTATAAGATAGGAATGTGTGTATGCCTAACTATTAGGAAAACCACACTATGACAGTAAAAGGTAAACACCACGAGAGTGTGTGTACCTACATATTCTTTTAAAAATGTATTGACTGTCAAAATAGTTCTATAAGAGCCCGAAGTAGAACCCTTTCTGCCTTCAAAATTAAGTTCTATAAAGTGTCAAATCGTCCTTATAGGGGTTTTGTACGGGGCCACGTTACTTGTATAAAACCAAGTTCAAGAACCTAAGTTTTATGATGTGGTGCTGGAAACGTAACGGTGGCCATAGCAAGAGCTTCTGTGTTACTTGGGGTTTTAAAAGAGAGGTAATTACTTCGACGTATCGCACATATCACATACCAACAAGGAATGGACAACAACTGTAGAAATACTGGACCAAAATATTTTCGCTTTGTGAAGCGTGTGGCCTCTAAGTTAATGAAATTCTCTTAAAAAATTCTTCAATTAAAAAGTATAAAGAACGAAAATTTCAAAACATACATAAGTTTAACTTCGTTAAAGTTTAGCAAACCAGAGGAACTGATATTAAAAATTTTCGGATATTGACCGGTGATTAATCCCTAATTAACTTAACTTTGCCTCAAATTTCAATTTTCAACCACGTCGAACGATGTCCTGTTGATTAGACAAAGGGCACGTGCTACAACAGAGCCTTTTATTTAACTGTGTGCATTTATGTTCGAAAATTGTTACCCAAAAGCTCTAAGAGAGACTTGCTGGCACTTTGTTGTATTTTATTAGCATTTCCCCCTAATGATGCTCAGCGAACATTCTCTTCACTCAAGTGTGTTCAGACTTCAGAGGCCCACCAGAACAACATGAACGCACCCCCGTTCAAGGTATTTAAAAACAGTTCTTCGTGAGTCGTCCTTGTAAACGAATGTTTTATTCATGTCTTTTAAAATTTTGCCGAAGAGTTTTTGTAGGTTAATTTTTTTAAGAAAACAAAGACCGGGCTTATTCTCCTTTTAGATGATTTTACAAAAAAAAGCTTTAATTTAACAATGTTTTAAGGATCTGCAGTAGACGCATAAAATGCAGTTATTCTAGATAATGATCAGGACACTCGAGAGAAAGAAGTGGACCTTAAAAGGCAAACGTATAATAGATAAATTGAGCTGATAATCAAGTCTTTTTCCTTATTCACTTTGCTGAGAGGCTTTTTTTTAACAGGTTTCGCATAAAAAATTTATCATCTGGTTGTTTTAATATTAAGGAAAAGGAGTTCCTAGTTTTTGCTTGATTTCACAACTTGTGGATAATTTTTGTGTTTGGTATTCTTTGGTTTCCCAAACAATGCAGTTTTTATTGACAAGTTTTCAGAAGGTTCTTGTGAAGAAAAAGTTTTCGTTCCACTGATCTACCTCCTACATTACTTTTGAGCCTTTTAACGAAAAAAAAAAAACAATAAAAAGAGAAAATAAATATTTTATTTTCGTCTTATTCTGGGAAACCTTGTTTTGAGTGTTGGTAGATATTTGCGCTACTGACAGTTCGTGTAGGTAGGTAGGTACTTCTGACAAATAATCGTTTCTTTTGAATTGAGACACAAAAGTGCCTTCTGTGAGGCCACAATACCAATTTTGGATGGAGAATTGGTTTTGGTTTGGTGTTTCATTTTGGCTGCTGTTGCTGAACATAAGTAAAGAGCCCCTAAGATCGAAATTTGTTTCTGAGAAAAGAAATTCTCTGAATGAAAAGGCATTTGTAAATTATGCATATGCAAGGAGGGAAAAAAGATAGAACTAAGATTATTGTCCTTCAATAGAGCGACCAAAGCAAAGGTTCCGAAATGGCAAAAGTCCCGAAACTCAACGTCAAGCGGATACCGGGTGATAGGGGAGGTTTTACCCATACTGCCAAAAATAATAAAAAAAAAATTTGGTTCAGTTTTTTTTAACAAAATATTGAAAATTGTGACCACAGTGCCTGAAAATGTGGGCTAGGGATTTTCATTATTTTTCTATATACTCCTTTTCTTACTAAACCAAGAGAGATACTGTTTTTTCTATTATTCTTCTCAGTACGGGTAAAACCTCCCCTATGACCCGGTATCCGCTTGGCGTTGATTTCCGGTGCACCCTGTATATATACTAAGCGTTAATTTTAGCACCATAAGCTCCAATTATACTCAATCTTAAATAAAAATAAATAGAAGGGCGCAACAGCTCGAGGTGAACCAGGGCCAACTTCTCAACAATGTATGCTGGTGTGTCAATTTCTTTTACATACAAAGGGACCTACAATTTTTTGCCGAATCCGAACGGCACTTTGAGAAGTTTTTTCAAGACAAATGATACTCTCGGGGGGCTTGTCAGACCCTCGCGGAGGTGGGGACCGTGAAAAAGAACAAGTTTTTTTTTTCAGGTGACGATGGCAGGATTCGAACCCAGGCCTCCGGCGTAGTAAGCACACACACTAACCACTACGCCACGGCACCCCACAACTTAGTATGTATAGTTTTACATACATACTAAGTTGTGGGGTGCCGTGAGTATATAGTATGTATACTCAATCTTAGTATGTTTTATAACACTCGTGTAACACTAACCGGTTTAAAGGCGCATCTATCTAAGTTGTGAATTCAAAACTGTAAAACGTTGCAAAGAGCTGAAGCTTTACATAAAGAATTTTCTAGTGATTATAACATACAACAAGTGAGCAAAAGTTCATCTGTAATGAACTTGTAAATAACCGACCCTCCAGCAACACCGAATCTATTTTTTGCCTCGCATTCATTCACTGGAGATCAACCACGTGTGTGGGCGGCGCCCCAAAAATGGGCGTGGACAAAAACGAAATCTTCATATTTTGTTGTTTTCTGTAGACTTGATCTATTGTGGAATGGTTAAGTCTGAAACCGAATTGATGATCCGGTATACAACGTCTTGCACATTTCTTTGGTTTTGGAACGATAATGACTTCTGCAACATTCCATTGCCTTGGAACGTATATAAGTCTAAGAGAAGCGTTTATCATATAAAGTAGCTTGATGAGTGCCTTTTCGGTAATTCTTTCAATATCTCGCCAGTGATCCGGTCGTAACCCGGGGCCTTTTTATTTTTAAGTTTGCTTATTGTCTGTCGGAGTACGAAACTTTTTTCATTCGAAAGCTATCAGTTTCCGCGTTGTTGTTTTGAACGTCAGCCTACGATGGACCTTCGAAAGGGTTAAGTGTTTCTTCTAAATGTTCAGCAAACAAGTTTGCTTTCTCTTTATCTTTTCTTGCGCATTCGCAGTTAGGTTTTTTTATTTGTGCCGAGTGGAATATAGGTTTCTTGATAGACTTAACTGCTTTCCACAGCGAGTAGTTTGAGCCTCTATCCGCCGACAAGCCTTCAAGGTATTCAGTGGTCTCACGATTTTTAAAATCTTCTTTTAGTTTGTTAGAGAGGTGGTTTAAGAGGGTTTTGTCTGGGGAAGCCCGCGTGCCTTGCCATCTTCTACGCGCACTTCTCTTCTCACGAATCAATTCTTCGATTTCAAGCGGATATGTTGGGCGTACATGCTTGTACGTAGGTGCTAACTTCGTTGTTCCAAGCAGCGCTCTGAATTGCTTCAATGAATTTGTCAACTGCGGTTTCTAACTCGAAAGGAGTTTTCAATGGCACATTCAAGCCAACAGTCCTTTCTGAAGGCGTTCCAGTTCATGTTTTTGCTATCTGGGAGCTTTTTCAATTTCCGTCAATCTTCCGCCCATCTTCAAGATTACTCCTGAGTGATCTGAGAAAAGATCATAACACTCTTCGACTCGCGTAATGTATTTGGGGTAGAATGCTAAGAATACTGAAAAACTATCTCGGAAACAGATTTTTTTGTGTAAGGTGTGGTACTGAATAGAGTTTCAGCAAAGTCGAGCTGACGTACTCCAGGGAAGCGTCCTCGATTCAACCCTTTCACTGCTCTACACAAAAGACATACCTGTAGATGACGAGATATTTATGGCCACGTTGACGGACGATACGGCCATCCAGGCTACAGATGAATCATCAACGAGAAACCTCCAACGAGCATTGGACAGAATTTGTGTCTGGACGAAGACTTGCCCAATCGCTCTTAATGAGAACAAGTCAATGCATGTAAATTTTACTTACAGAAGGGTTAAAAATGTACCTCTGTTCATAAACTCTGCACAGAAACCTTATGCAAATGAAGCGAAGTATCTAGGGATGACACTGGACGCTAAACTAAGGTGGAAACCACACGTAAAGAAGAAGCGTGACGAGCTCGAGATTAGGCTCAGGGAAATGTATTCCCTTATCGGAAGATTTTCGAAACTAAGCATAGAAACTACTCTCGTACAGGCAGGTGCCAAGGCCGTCCTGGAAATACGATATAAAACTTTGGGGTTGTACCAAGCTGAGCAGCATGTCCATGTTACAGACTGTCCAAAACAAGACGCTTAGAGCAATTGTGAATAAATAATAAAAATAAATAGAGTGGCGCAACAGCTCGAGGTGAACAAAGGCCAACTTTTCAACAATTGTGAATGCTCCAGGCAATTTTGAATGCTCTATGGTATATTAGGAATAGCAATATTCACAGAGATTTAGAAAAATCTGCTGTGAGCGAAGAAGCAACAAACTTTTCTCGAAAGCTAGATGTTCGTCTTCATGTTCATTGCAACAATGAAATGATCCGCACTCCATTTCGATTGGTGACAGCTCCGTTAGCATTATACAAGCGACAAGGTCCCTAGCGACCTAGAAGCATTTGTATGTCATTTTGCGAGCAATAAAACTGCGCTTTCATTCGGAATCTATGCCTTGTTGTTCATATGTAAGTTTTCGTTGTAGTAATGCATCGAAATTATATGTAGCGAGAAATAAAAACAAAAATATACGGTATTCAGTGTGTATGTAATTAAAAAAAAAAACTATTTTACATATAATATTATTACAGGTGCAAATATAGTGCAGAAGTTCTGGTTAGGCACCGAAGCAATTGTAGTACCTTAAAATAAAACAAATTATTGTGATTGCCCAGCTAGTAGAGCAGTGCAGGTTATGCACCGATTTGCTGAGTGTTAAGCGCAAACCACCTTTTTACAGCTGAGCAGAACGGGCATGTTTTTCGCTGGCGCTTGTACTCCGCTTGTACTCCGCACGGCATATGTGGCATGCGGCCGATTTGCTAGAGGCGCAAATGTAGGAGTAGGTAGAACTTTGCATTGGTGTTGCTACAACCTTTTAATATCACAAACTATTCAAATCGTTTTACTTCAACTTACGGCAATATCGAATGCTTCTATAAATGGCTCGAATCCACCGAATGCTTCTAATGATTAGTGACTCGTTCTTTTATAATGGGAGCAGCAAGTTGTTTCGTCAAAAATTTAAAAAAAGATCGACGTTTGTCTGATGTTTGGAGTGAATAATTAATTTCATCGGAAATTATGAATGTGGCCAATGCAGTAATATCTATCATATTAAGGAGCATTGCAAGCGGCCAACGATTTGCATGAATAACTCCCAAGCATTTTATTCACAGTGTCTACACCCATTTATGCCCATTATAGTCGAAAACTGTCATTGGCTTACGTTTGTCATTTCCATTAACTCACATGTGAAATGTATTATTGAAAACAGCAACACCGATTTATTTATCTTTCGATTTATTTTTCTGTCTTATGAGCATAATGCAAGTCTGCCTTGATAGAAGCCAAACAATGAGCTGTTTACAGGCCGGGACGTTTTCTTGAAAAATTCGGGCGGAACAAACGCTTATTTAACTGAACCATTCCAACATAGGGAGCTTTTTTTCCAAAAGTTTTTCTGTCTCATCAACGTTGAGGAAAAATTGTCAGCATAGACAGTGCGGCCAGTGTCAAGGTATTTTTCAGCTAACCGAAGTAGACGACATTTTGTCCTTAATTTTTTTCGGGCTTCTGATCCGGCATCTTTCCACCATAAGTCATACTCTTGTGGGGGTAGTAAGACTTGAAGTCACAAATCCACAATACTTTTATGCCGTGTTAGACAGGTTTAGATGGTATGAATTGTGTGAATCGTGTATGTCCCCAGCAAGGAAATAGCTGCTCGTAGATTATCAAATCATGCTGAATGTAAACTGCTGCCAAATAAGAGTGCAGCATAAGCCACAAATCATCAATAGCAGCTGCTTTGTTATAGTATAGAGTAATTTAGCAGGTCGCGTAATTGCATTATCATAGCGAATTAATTTGGCGATCGATATCAATCGATAGACTTACATAGTGGTCTTGTATATTGGAGTATGTGTTTGGCCCCATGATAGCTCTTTAGCAGGCTCGCTGTTTGATTTGCACCTCCCAGCATACAAAATAACAGCCAACAAAGCCAGGGTCAACAGTTTCCATATTTTCTGCTTACAAACACGAGCTGCTTTATTACTTTCTGCTTACAGTAATGAGTAAACCGGAAAGTTTGGCACAACTAAAAAAGATTTTCCTCTCTATGATACATGTAGGTCCATATGAACATTCTTGCTGAAAACCGTACTCAATGCCTTCAAAGTGAAAATGCTCAGAGTGAGATAAACCCAGTCTTTCGAAATAAATTTTAATTGCTAGAACATTAAATTTCTTCGGAATACAGTATGTATCAAGTTACTAGCGCAAACAAGCAAAGATCTGTGAACAAGACCCTTCGACTTAGCGATGTAGGGTTGAACCGAACGATCTGATGGTTTTAGTAGGTGCATTCACTGGATGGCAACCTACCCAACGCGATGAATACTACGGAAGCATAAACTACTTGTTAAGTTAACTTAGGCAAGAAGAATTATAATGAAAGAGCGAAAATTTACTGCAATCGGGCATAACCAATATCGGCTAATTTCGGTATTATTATAGCTGGCATATTGGTATCTTTAAAAGTTTTTATTTTTTAACGTCAATAGTCAAACTTTAATTAAACCGTTATGTGTGTAAGAAAAAACAATCAGTTTGCATGCAATTTCATTTTTTTCTCGCACTTTAAAATTGCAGGGCGAACGGACGAACTGTCAACGGAGTATTTCCATAAGAGCTCCTTAGGCCTTTATGCGCTCCTATCTACCCATCAGCTTGAAATGAAATTTCGGAGAGCAGTTGTTTACGTACTGGTCGTATTTGTTGCTCTAACCGCTTCCAATACCGATACCGACGTTTCCAATGCAACTGATTGTTACGTGTATGTCATGGGGAGCAAGGAAAAGCGAGGCTAGTGGAGGCTACACTAGAGTACGCAACCTTTAATGGATAAGAACAGGGAGCACTGATTTATGGCATGGTGCATTTTCTTTCACCAAGAGAGCTGGGTGGGGCGAGGTGGGTGGGGCGATACACTGCGAGAGGAGAGTGGCAACCGGGCCACTGATACAAAATAGCTGTTAATGACAACGATTTAAAGAAAGAGACAGGCAGATGTCGGCAAGGCCAGCTGATTCGTATAATAAATTATTTTGTCAAATTTCATTATATTTCATTATATACAACAGTCATCATAATAACAGTCATATTAAGTTAAAATTCCTTAAAAAAAAGGGCGTGGTTAAGGCTTCAAAGATGATGTGATGCAGTGTCACATACTAAAAATCAGTGCCCTAGCGCCATATTTACATATAGATAAAGTGTGAAAAGTGTCTTTTAAAAAATGAGAGACGGTCGCATTCACAGGGTTGTAATGGCTGGGTGTGTCTGTATCTGTAAGCAGATTTAGCAAAAAGGTTCCGCCTGGTTACACAGCCATTTTTCTCTGGTTGGGATAAAATTTTGCTGAAGTAAGCAACGGTTTTCTCTTGAACATCGTGTATCTGCCACAGAATTGCTCAAACACCCACCCCCCAACACTAGGGTCTGCGTCTGCAATACATGTTTTGCCAAGGATGGGGTAACTTAGTATATGCTAACTGGTATGAAAGTTTCTTTCGCACTCACCTGACCATTTAAACTGTCTTTCCTTCTCGGTCCGCAGAGAATTGGGTAAGTCCGTGAGGGTTTTTCTCGTCATTGTAGTTTTTATTCCCGAATTAGGGTACATAAATTTTAATGCATAGTTTGTAACACAGTGAAATAATCACCGTAGATCCCTAAGACCTTTTAGAGATATGATCGGGACCGACAGGTGAATTGATATAGCCATGTTCGTCTGTTGGTCCATGGACCATGGACCTTCACACATCTGTGCGTATGTGTAAAGTTTTTAGGTCTTTAAAATTGAACTAAAAAGCTGAAACTTGGAGTATATTTTGTATGAAAATTGTATAAAAGCGGCTCACAGCCACTCCCACCATTGACTTCAACGTGAGACTACCTCTAATTGACATTTTATTTCAAAATGCCTTTTGGTCAAGTAAGAAAAGGCGTAGGAATTCGTATTTTGGTGCAGGGTTCAAGTGGTCCAAAGCCTTTAATCAGACGCAAAATGGACCGCCCACAACATCAACCATAATGCACATTTTTAACATGTTAGATCTCTAAGAACCTGATTTGTCGCAAAATTTATTATAAATCGAAAAAATTTTATACAGCAAATTTTAAAGATATTACCAATTAAGATTAAGATTAAGATTAACTAATCTGTGTTCCCTCATGATTTTATCGTGATTAGAATAAATTAATTAAAATTTTTAGCCCAAACCCTTTTTAGGGGCGTAGTACATACAAATAGTTGACGTACAGCAGTGTTTTTCAAACTTTTTGAGTACGCGACCCCTCTGTTGGCAAAAAAAATTTGGCGGCCCCCTTCTTATATTTCGTCAGTTATTTAAAAACCACCATACACCACACACCTTCAAGACCTGGTCTAATTGAAAAATGAAAAAGTCAAATTGCGGTAGCTGGTGTTAAATAGCTGAATATGAAGAGACCTGAATTTTGGCTGTCTGTAATCGTTGAAGTTTTCAAAATTGACTTAAGCTTCATTGGTCAGACTTCGTTATCTCTTTCGCTCGTTTTCGTTGACCAATTTTGATTCCTCTATTTTCAACCAGGCTTCAATCTCGAATTAGACAAGATTTTTTTATGCGCAATAAATTTTTTGCGCGTAGTCAAAAATAAAATTGCGGTAATAGGTACTTCTGCTATTAATTCTTAAGCATCAAAAAGTCATTTGATTTAATTAAGAGAGTAATTATTGATCAAAAAATTAAGTGCTTGGTTGTGTTGTGTTGTTAACTAGTCATTATGGACAAGTTTCTCAAAAGACCGTTGCAGCCTTGCACATATGGCGGAAGTGGAAGCGTAGAAAGCAACGAAAAAATGAAAAAAAGAGACTTTATGCCGAAAAATATCTTAAATATGGTTTCACAGTTTTAAATAATAAGCCCAAATGTGTTATTTGTTGTGAAGTTTTATCTGCTGAAAGTATGAAAGAATCAAAGCTTATTCGACACCTTTCAACTAAACATTCCGAAGAAGTAAGTAAGCCGTTAGAATTTTTCAAACGAAAATTGAAAGCCCTTAATCAGCAACAAAGTACTGTGGTCCCGGTAAGAAAATTAAGTCTTTTTGTAACTATTTTAGTACGTTGTACTATGAATTGTGTTTTGTAATTCTGACAAATAATTTTTGTTTCGATATCTGTTTTAGTTGTCGAGTGCTAATGAGAAAGCGTTATTAGCTAGCTATCAAGTAGCATACCGAGTCGCCAAAGCAGGAAAATCTCATACAATTGTTGAGAGTCTTATTTTGCCTGCGGCCCTTGATATAGTTGAAATTATAATGGTCAAGCAGGAGGCAGAAAAGCTTAAAAATAAACCACTTTCTGACAATACGATTGAGCGGAGAATAAGTGAGATGGCCATTGACATTCAAGAACAATTAATCGAAAAATTAAAGAAGAGCCCATACTTTGCCTTGCAACTGGATGAATCTACTGATGTTTCAGACTGTGCACAGTTTGTGGTGTTTGTTCGTTTTGAAGCTGAGGAAATCATTGAAGAAGAAATTTTATTTTGCAAAGCTCTTCCTGCTAATACTACTGGCCAGTGTTTGTACGACATGTTTTTAGAAAGCAGTCGCGACTACGAGTTAGATTGGACAAAATGTGTTGCTATTTGTAGCGATGGCGCTAAAGCTTTGACAGGCAAAAAAGTGGCCTTATTGCAAAATTAAAATTAATAATGCCAAACGTTTCATTGCTTTCTTCATCGACAAGTTCTGGGATCCAAGGTGCTACCTTCTGTATTAAATGATGTGCTTAAGGATGTGATCAGAGTTGTAAAATCTTTTAAAGGCAAGGCCTTGCAAAGTCGGTTGTTTAGGGTCCTATGCGGTGACATGGGTTCACTCCATAAAAATCTCCTCTATCACACAGAAGTCAGATGGCTATCAAAGGGAAAAGAACTGACACGAGTTTTGGAATTAAAAGCAGAATTATTGATGTTTTTACAAGACTCAAAATCTGAAAGCCCGAATCGTTTTTCTGATCCAACCTGGCTTTTGAAGTTATCATTTCTCGCTGATCTTTTTGACCACCTAAACACTTTGAATAAGAGCCTACAAGGTAGAGAAGAAAACATCACAACAGCGAAAGACAGAGTCAGAGGATTCCGCGCAAAACTTGGTTTCTGGTCAGAGTCCTTACAAAATAAAACCTTTGATTCCTTTCCCTGCGTTCAAAAGATACTGGAAGAAATTTCATCAAATGAGTCAGTAAGCTCTCATATTCATCTCATGGTACAAAGTTTGCATAATTTAAAGAAGAAACTGTTAAGTTACTTTTCAGAACTCGATTCTGAAAGTGGTAATGGACAAAGGTGGATATTAAATCCTTACCTGAATTTATCTGTCGAACTCGCCGATCTACCGTCGGTAAGAATGAAAGAAAGTCTTTTGGAATTAGCTGCAGATGGTATGCTTAAAATGGAGTTCAACTTAAAAACAATTGACATTTTCTGGATTAAGAGAAGAGGAGAGTATCCTGAGCTGGCCAACGAGGCTTTGAGGCTGTTACTGCCCTTCGCCACTTCATATCTGTGTGAAGTTACATTCTCTTCAATGTTTGACATTAAAACTAAAAAGAGAAACAGGCTTGATTTGGAAAATGATTTAATCATAAAAGTTTCAAAGATTTATCCAAGATTTGAACGCTTATTAAAAAATAAACAGGCACATATGCCGCACTAGAAAATGTTATGTTTCATTTTATTTAGCAGACGACTTTAGTTTTCCCGGCTTGCGGCGGCGACCCCCTAAGGAACACTAGGGGGTCGCGACCCGCACTTTGAAAAACACTGACGAACAGCATATTATAATTTTATGCCATAAAACTTTAAAATTTGGTTTTAGTAAATTGGGTCGGGTATTTAAAAATTCGTTACAGGCGAACTCTCGCACTTACTCACTTGTTATTTAATTATCCTATGTTTCACATGAGCTTCTATCGGGAGCGTTTTTTTTTTTTAATTTTTTAAACATGGACTCGTTGAGTGACAGAGTCCTGAGGAACGTTGCACACGACAAATCATAATTTATTTTTCAGGAAAAAAAAGAAAAAAACAATGACGTTCATTCTACCTTGACGCACAAATTCAAAGTAAAAGCATTTTAACATCATTAAACTCTCGACCATGGGACCTCAGCTATATGCATAATTGAATACGGGGAGAAAATTGTGGCAAAACTTTTACACTACAATAATTTTCGCACGAACAAGACACAAACTCTTTCAAAGTAAGGCATTAAATTTAAAGTCGATTCCAGGCTTATTATTCTTCTGTGTTTTGCTTGGATACCTAACCTATCACTATGAACTTAACAAAAGTGAATAACAAAAGAAAGGCTAGTATGACTATACAGCACATGCTGAACTACATCTCAAAAATTTTCCCGCTGCTCCAGTTGGCAAATTGAAGGCAAATAGCTTCAAATTCTCACTATAAAGACTCTCACACTCTCTTTTATTTTTATACCCCATCCCATAGTATAGGAGTTATATTCAATTTGTCACATAGATTTTAACACGGTGAAATGATAATGGTAGAACATCAAGACCATAAGGGTATATGAGCGAGACCGAATTCTGAATCGAATAAGCCTTGTCCGTCCGTCTGTCACATGTTTCTAGGCCTTAAAGTTTGTGCGAGGAAGCTGAAATTTCGTACGTAAGCTCCATGTTATGAGAAGCAGAGGTAGAACTGTAATAAATTTTAGGACATAAAAAAGAAAAATTTTATTGGTTAACCTCCTCCAGGCAGCTATTTTAAGGGTAAATTTTCAAACGCATTTTATTCAATATCTTTGCTCTAAATTGAAAAAACTTACTTAAATTTTTATGTAGAAAACACTTATTTCTTTATTTTGGGAGGCAGAATGGATCAAAAACCCTGAATTTTCCATAAAAACGCAATTTTGACAGGCCTTAAGCATAATTTAAGAAAGGATATGAAATAAAGTTAATCATTTTATATAAACGAAATTCTGGTCTAGATTCCACACTTTCAAAATTTTTAAGTGAAACTTGAAAATATCTATGCGAAAATTGATAGTTTGTTAGGGTTAGGGCGGTTGGACCACGGCCCTTTTCAAAGTATAAGATGGGATACGATGGGGTTTTCAGAGGACCGTTTAACGGACTATAACTTACGGACTAGCACTTACTCACTTGTTTATACCCTATGCGATAGCAAGCAATTCCAGCTTTTTTGAACCGCTTTCCAATACTAAACCAGTGAGTAATTGCAACAGTGCGAAGACCACAGCTTCGGTCTGTGGCATGTCTGTAACAGAGCGCGGTATACCCCATCATCATTAATTAACCAAAATAAATATTTGATTTTATATTGCCTGAAATATACTTTCTTCAAATAGTGCGAAACAACACCTTTTGTAAACACTTAGGAAAATTTAATAGCTACTATAGCTACTGTCATGCGGAGAGAAAACGCCAATTTTACCCTAGTTAAAAGGGTGTAAAACTCTGGAAAACAGCCAATACTCGCATACGGAGAGTTTTTCTCTGTGAAAAAAGTTTCATCGCTCTCAAAAAGCTTTTGATTGTTATTAGAAAACTATTTTGTCCGCCATGTAATTTCTCACCTCTTAGGGTTACCAATTAGTCAAATTACACGCATCTTGTTGATTTACATCCGTTGTTATAACAACTTTATTAAACTTTTTTATTATGCACCGAAGGAATTTTATAAATGTTCAAAAGAAACGTTTACCAATCTTTTTTGCAACCTATTATAATCCTATTCGTTGAGGTAATAAACGTACTACAAACAGAGAAAGTACGGTAAACCAAATGCGATGTCTATTTTCATACCCTACCCAGGCTATATTAAGTTTGATGTAAAGTTTGTATAACATCAAATGTAAATAATTTCTAGGCCATAAATTTTAAGCAAGAGAGTTGAAAATTAGTGAGTGGGCTGGAAGTCCAGTCTTCCAGATTAAGTTTGAAAATTAGTTGAATCCGCCCACAGACATGCCCACCATCTATGTGCGACCATCTTTAATTTTAAAAAAAGTATTTTTTCAAATTTTAGCTATGCTACAATGATCCTAAGGCACGAATTTTTAGTATGTGACATAACCTTGTAATTGTTTTTGAGATAGCTGAAAAAGTGTGGCCTATTCGTTGTTCACACCCACTTTTTAAGGGACTGTTTTCGAATAAATACATTATGAAATTTGACAAAAATTTCAAAGCAGAAGTTGTAGATATTAGCATTTTCTAACTTTTGTGTATGTATGCATATTATTGTATATAAAAAAAGTGATTTTTTTTAGCTAACTAGTGGAAGAGTTACAATCCGCTTAGGCGAATTGTTGGATACCAAATCCCAGTCATAAATCTCGCGTCATGAATCTTAGTTGTTAAATTGCCGTTTATATTAACGGTGGTGGGAGGTGGTGTTGCCGTGGCGTACTGGTAAGTGTGTGCGCTTGCTACGCCGGGGGTCTGGGTTCGAATCCTACCATCGTCACCTAAAAAACAGACTCGTTCTTTTTCACAGCCCCCACCTCCGCGCGGGTCTGACAAGCCCTGCGAGAGTATCATTTGTCTTGAAAAACTTCTCATATTGCCGCTCGGTAAGTCCCCTTGTATGTGAAGAAATGAACGCACACATCATACATTGTTGAGATATTGGCCCTGGTTCACCTCGAGCTGTTGTGCCACTATATTTTGTTTTTTATTTACTTTTATTTTATTAAGAATATGTCAGCTAAGAATCTTCTTCCTTAAAAAGGGGCGTGTTATCAACCCTCTTTCAATTGCATGTTCATATTTTTTTATCAGAAGTGGTATACACGTGTTGATTGCATTTTCGTATTAAAAATATGATTTATACTAGAAAAGGCCCCCAAAAGTGGGCGTGCAAACAAATTATTCATTTGAATTGATAGATTACGCGCATATCTGAACATTTTTTAGTGCAAAATTTTTAGATTAAAAGCAAATATATTGAATAAACATTGTTTATTTGAATGCAAATTAAATATGACCACGCCCACACGGGGTGGGTTTTGTTTTTTTTGAAATGCAAATCACAATACACTTACGCGGGGATAACGAATAACAAATTTCAGCTTCTCACAACAGTTTTGATTTTTCACGCTTATAAGCAAAGTGGGCGTATCATTGGGCGGTTTTTAAAAATGTTTACACTTGTACTGCTCCGGACCTAGAAAGAACAGATATGAAGTTTCAAGTTCTAGCTCAAAATGTAAGGCCTAAGAACTTCCGAACCATGGACTAACGGACGGACGAACATTGCTTATTCAACTAACAAGTCGTTATCGATCATTATGCCCCTAAGATCTTTGGGGCCCACTGTGATTATTTCTCTATGTTGCAAACTATGAATCAAGATTAATATAGCTTCTTTCTTATAAAAAGGCGGAGTTTAAGTACATAATGTATGTAAGCACCTAGCATAAAGCATTCAACATGTGAGGCGTGACAGTTTCCTTTTTATGTAGGGTAGGGCATTTCATACGCACTTTTGCACTATCCCACTTGTTTTATGTCTTATAGTCATTAGAAGATGCTAAAATGTTAAATCTCTGCTTTTTATGACGTCTTATAGATTTGAAATGTTAAGTTTATTTTATTATTTTCAGTACAATATCTTATTAAACTAGAAAACAATTAACAATTTGATACAATTCATTAAAATTAGAAATTAAAGTACGGAAATTTACTTGACATTCTATATTTTTATTTTAAGAAATAAGAAAATAGTGTTGAATGTCAACTGAGCAAAACAATTCAGTATAAATATGGGTGGAGTGACCCTTAAAAGCAAAATAAAAACAATGCATTCCTTTATTACATACTTGCGGTTTCAAAAGAAAATACATTAAATTTACATTTGAAGTTGAAAGAAAATCTTATCGAAAGACCTAATACCTGAGAGAAAATCAAGCGAAAAAACTAAATTTTTAAGTCACACCAGATACTCGGAAAGAAGTTGTTCAATGGCAGCAAAGTTAAAACCAAGAAGCCACTTTTTTACAAGATTAAGAAATTTAACAGTTAGAGAAGCCGACTTGGAAGTTTGTTAAATAGCCGAATCGAGGAAATACTATAAGAATTACGATACACTGTGGTGCGGAAAAAAGGAACATTAGCTGAGTATGAAAAGTTGCCACGTAAATTATAATTAGAAATAATTCTAAAATTGCGATTACCAGACTTCATAAAGAAAGTTTTTAATACCTTAAAACAATACAAATGACGGACAGGAAGAATTTTCAAGTTACAGAACAAAGGGTAAGAAGGATGTCTACCTTGTTTGCGGAGTAACCTACGCACCATACTTTTCTGTAGAACCAAGAGCGACTGAATTTTGTTTATATACGCGCCTCCCCAGCAAGCGATCCCATATTGTAATTTTGATTGAAACGTGCCATAGTAAATGGTTTTTAACAAATTGGCTGAACATATATTACTTAGATATATATATTACTTAGATAGTAAAAATGTCTAATGGTGAAACGGAAATACCTCCTCAAGGAATCTATATGATAAGCGAAGCTTAATCTTGAATCTAAAGTAAGTCCTAAGTATTTAAACTCTATCACAGATTCAATCAAAAAACATTTGTCACTACAATTAAGGTTATAATTAAATGTAGGAGTGGATAATTCTTGCGAAGAGTTGCGACAAGCAAGTTTCAGCCTTTGGCACTCTGGTGCATGGAAGTAGACATTCACATCGGGAGCAGGAATAGGCGACAAATTAAAAAACATTATCTTTGTTTTGGAACTCATAACCAGGCTATGTTTGTGGGGTGCCGTGGCGTAGTGGTTAGTGTGTGTGCTTACTACGCCGGAGGCCTGGGTTCGAATCCTGCCATCGTCACCTAAAAAAAAAAGACTTGTTCTTTTTCACGGTCCCCACCTCCGCGAGGGTCTGACAAGCCCTCCGAGAGTATCATTTGTCTTGAAAAACTTCTCAAAGTGCCGTTCGGATTCGGCAAAAAATTGTAGGTCCCTTTGTATGTAAAAGAAATTAACACACCAGCATACATTGTTGAGAAGTTGGCCCTGGTTCACCTCGAGCTGTTGCGCCACTCTATTTATTTATTTATTTATTTTATTTAACCAGGCTATGTTTAGAGAACCAAATTCTCAGCAGGCTTAGGTCCTAATTAATGTCCGAGATGAGATCAAGGCGACTGTCTGAACCATAACAAAAGCATACATCATCTGCAAAGGCAGTTGGAACACCCTTGAAATCCAGTTTAAACAGAAAGTTTATGTAAATAAGAATCAAAATTGGACCTAAGACAGAACCTTGGGGCACCCCTAAGTTTAAAAACAAAAGATTGCTTCTTATATTTCCGATCTTTACTTTTTGGCATCTATTTTTTAGGTACGATCTAAGCCAGTCCAACATAGAGCCACGAATGCCTGCCTTTTCAATTTTGTTAAGAAAAATATGGTGATCAACTATATCAAAGGCTTTAGTAATATCTATGAATAGGCCAGCCGTACACTTCTTACCATCAAGATTGGCCATAACTTTGCTACAAAATTCAAGAAGCGCATCCTCTGTTGATTTTCGCTTTTGGAAGCCAAACTGAGATTTATGAAAAAAATTATTTTTGCTTAGAGAAGAAACCAGTCTATCCTTAACGAGTTTTTCAAAGATTTTGCTTGAAGTTCGAAGAAGTGAAATAGGCCTATAATTACACATTTGTAAAGCGGAACGGAATTACACATTTGCAAAAATGCAGCGATTGAAGACAAAGGACATTACATCTATAGTATACCAATTAATATTTTTAAGTAGAGTACTAGAGATACCGTCAAACCCACATGACCTGCTGTTCCTTAGAGAGCCGATTACCTTTAGAATTTCTAGTGGAGTTATAGGCTCAAATCTAAAGCTAGAAGAGGAAGATGACTCCAAAGGACATCTACTTGAAAAACAACTTAGTTGCACAGAACAAGACTGCAAACTGGTGGCTATGCTGGTGAAATAGCCGTTAAAATCATCTGCAATAGCTTGCTTGTCAGATACAGGATGGTCATTAACCAAAATAACTGGCAGTTTTTTTGTACCAGAAGGTTTATTTAAGATGCTGTTAACTAGTCTCCATTCACTTTTTAGGTTACCCTTCACTGAACTGAATTTTGAGCAGTAGTAATTATCGCGGCAAACTGGAATTTCCTTTTTAAGTTCCCCACAAAGCTTCTTATAACTGTTTTTTAAACTCATACTACCAGGTTCTCTATACAGTTTTAGTCTAAGTCTAAGGTTTTGACGTTTGTTATGACAGTATCCAATAAAAATTCCATCTCAGCGGGAACCCATGCATCAATGATCTCACTCGACTTCGAGAAAGCTTTTGATAGAATGGGTTCACCTTGTGTTAAAAGAGTTTAGAGAATATTAAGGTTTGTCTTACTTTTAAAATATTTTGTGTAAAAATCAACAACACATACTCTTCTGCGTCCCTCTTTACAATGGTATACCAATGGTATACATAGTGTTTAATATACAATGGTATATATAGTGTTCACCCCTTTCAGTTATGCTGTTTAAGATTGCTTAATCTAGAAATATAAAGTTGAATTTTGTTCATATACGCGCCACAATACATCCACCGCCACAATACTACAACCAATACATCCAGTTTCAACCATAAAAGCGTCACCAATATCGTACGTCTTCGGTTAGACCTTACGGCTTTAACTCACCAGCACCTTCTAAAAAGGAAAATCCTACTTTTTGCGTCAATTGCTCTGCAAACGGCAACACTCAATGTCGAACATCTCCTAGCACCTAGCACACATGAACTGTAGCATGTCTAACCATGATGACACTTACGAACTGCTTAAAAATATCAGTGTATAAAACTTAGATCATTCATTTGTCGGAGGTTGCTACTATCCGATGGAGCACTCAGACACAACTACTTGTCCATTGTACTACCACTCGGACACTTTACTTTAATGTATTTAGTTTACCCATCTTTCGAAGAAAAACAAGAAGGAGCTTGAGTGGTGAAGAGCTTAGGTGTTCCGCATTTAACCACGTCAGACATAAAGATCCGCCACCTGATGCGAGCAAAGGCAGGACAACTACATAGGAAATGTTCCGCTGTATCGTCGTCCTTTCTACAGGCCGGGTAGGTGGTGGTTTCGCTTAAGTCTAACACATTCAAGTGTCTAGCAAAAGCTTGGTGGGGTAGGTAAGGACGCCTACAAGAAGTCCGCACTCGATTCTCCTAAGAGATAGAAGAAAAGACGCTGACCCCTCGCAGATGTCCAGGCGTAGTCGTTAGTCTGTCTGCACCCATCGCAGTCACCCCAACGAGCCCTGTGCTCACGAGAAACAAAATTATCAATGGCAGACGTGACAACAGATACAGGCAGGCCTAAAGCAGGTTCGGGTCCTGAGAAAACCTCTTCTGAGCCTAGTCTGGCAAGCTCATCAGAGATCTCATTTTCCTGGATACCAGTGTGACCTGGAACCCACACCAGATTCACTGCATTAAGCTTTCCGACTAGGTTCAACGAGTACTTGAGATCGAGCACTATCTTGGACGAGCTAAAAGGGCTGAGCAACGCATTTGGCAACGCGGCTTGGCTGTCACTGCAAACGCATATGCTTCTCGCCCTACACCTGTTAGTCACAATATAGCGCATAGCCATTAGCATAGCGAAAATCTCCGCTTGAAAGACAGACACATTTCCCTAAGGGGTAGTGGAGTCTTATTTTCTCGCTTTCCACAAAGACTCCAGTACCAGACCCATCACCAGCACCAGACAAAACTTAGATACCCAAGAGAAAATCCAAGAGAAATTTTTAAGACGTAACTTAAGAAATCAATCCTTTTTTTCTGACAACATATTTTTTTCAACAGAGAGCCGAAAGCCTATATGCAGCTTTAACTCCTGCATTTTAGTATTGACTTAGAAATTTAAAATTACTATGTTCATATGTATAAATAAATAAATATTTTTTATCTGAAATATTACCTTTTAGGTGATATCTGAATTCATCTGAAGTCGTTGTAAAGTGACGAAAATTTAGTGAAATTCCAATCCGGCCGGGGACCATCGCCGCATGGCCAACAATTGACCAGAGAACTCTGCAGCGCAATGGTTACTTCACAAAGAAATCCAGTTATTTTCTTTCAATTGCAATTTCTTCAAGTGTCGTCAAAAAGTTCAAAGCCTACACGCGAATCCTTTTCAAAATTGCCAATATGTATCTTTTAAGTACTTTGTTGGTCAGCTTTGAGTGAATGGTTAGTTTAGTTTTCGTTTTTCTTCTTTCTCTCTTTTCTTTTCTTGTGTTTCTTCTCTACTCTATTTTTCCTTTCTCTTATTGCTTCATCCTGTGTTTTCTTTCTTAGTACTTATAGGTTTATTTTAAGCTTATTTATTTTATTGTTAGTTTAATGATTTATCGTTGTATCACCATTATAAAAGTTGCTGTAAAAGACTTTGTCTTTCTTGTAAGAACCGAAAATTAATTTTATAAATTCACTCACTTGTTTGAGTAAGATCAAGAGTTCGTCTTTGACAAACTTCTATATTCCCGACCCTATATACGGTGTAGCACCAAATCTTAAATTTTTTTGTCCCGAATCCATATATTGTTTGTATAAGCCACGCCCCCAAAAGTGGGTCTGGGCTAAAAATTAAAATCAATTAATTGTTATTTCGTTAGAATCATGACAAAAGGCGCTGAACCTGAAAATAATTGCAAAAAAACAGTTTTTTCCTAGACACGCCACTTAAAAGTTGGCGGAGCTTAAAACTCTGTATGGAGCAAACCTAGCATATAACTATGTATAACCATATATACCTATATAATTTTTTTTCAATTTGGAGTAAACTTTCCGAGAAATCGGGTTTTTAGAGATCTAACATGGTAAAAGTGGGCATGGTCGATATTGTGGGCGGTCCAATTTTTGCTCTCTTAGAGGTTTTGGGTCATTACTGCACTATACCAAAATTTGAGCTCTTACGCCTCAAACTTGACCAAAAGGCATTTCGAAAGGAAATTTGAAATAGAGGTTGTCTTACATTGAAAGCAGTAGTGGCCGTGGCCGTCGGTAGATTTAACTTATTTTTACACTTTGTGTGTACAAAATAAGAACGAAGATATACTCCAAGTTTGAGCGTCCTAGCTCAATTTAAAAGACCTAAACATTTCACACATACGGACAGGCGGGCAGACGGACGGACGGACGGACGGACGGACATGGCTTAATCGACTCACCTGTCGGTCTCGATCATATCTCTAAAAGGTTTTAGGGGTCTACGGGGATTATTTAACTGTGTTACAAACTACGCATTAAAATTAATATACCCTCGGGCGGGTATAAAAATGAAATGAAATGAAATACGTGGGCGTAAATAAGACATGTAAGACTCATATAATACACTTGCAGTCTTATTTCATGCAATAATTTTGCTTGAAACCAAGAAAAACTTGCATTTTATATAATGCTACCCACTCAACCGTAAACCAAAATACCCACACACATTTTGGGAGGTTTTTAATAAAAACCGAGTATTGGAAGAGGGTCCATGCCACCACTTTTTTATTAAAGGGGATTTTCGTTTGATAAATCCTAAATGCGATTTCAGTAAATTCAACATAATCTTGGACCAAGTTGAATAACGCGACTCGAAGCTTGACAGGAGTCAATTGCGAAGTGGTGTCCAACCATTCGCCTAAGCGGATTGTAACCCCACTGGTTAATCCAACTATTGTCAACGACAAAATTTGCTTGCCTCACCTTGTAAATGAATGTAAAAGCTGATGTGCAGCACCATCTATTTTCGAAACAATTTCCAACTTTCCTGATTTTTTTTTGTGTTTTTTCTTCATAGTGCACTTTTTTGGGGAAATGTACGAGTCCATGAAGTTCAAAATAGTTAAAATCTAACCAAACATTTTCGAGTTGTGAGTGTATACTTGTGCAGTATTACATTACAATACATCAAATAGTATTTGCTGTTGACTGTAACTTCGCCACCAGCCTTATGTTTAGTTTTTTATGAGTACAATTCTGCAGTTTCTTTTTTCTATTCATTTGCTAAATGTACAATAATAACATCTTAGGTTTCCGCGATAAAATCATAAAGTCACGACGCTTAATCGCCCATGTAGAAACCTTAAGTTTCAGTTCTAAGGGTGTGTGCGGTTATATTGACTTTGAAACGTGCTTGAGTGCGTTGGATAGGGGTCCCTTTTAAAACAGTATATCCCTTGCGTACACACTTCTTAATTAATCTTGTAAGAATCACACTTTTTGCACTGTATGGTGGGATTGTAGCATGCTACGAAAGTTATTTACTTGGTGTTTAAATGAAGAGAGATTAAATAGGTTTGAAAATTTCTATGGTAGGCTTACACAAACGAATAAACAGTTTCATCGGGCGGGGCACATTCAGTCTTATCACAGCCCTTAGGCGAGCGATAATTATTGCCTGTGTCTGTCGCTTCCATAGGTCGTAATGGTATTACAGATTATAGTTGAACAGTCGACCGAGTTGTCTTGTCGCTCGTGTAAGGGGGCCTTATGCTATTTTTGGCATAAGATTATGTAGGGGTTTCTTTATTCTCCATCAAATCGCTTTTAATAAGCTTCTTAAGAGGGTTGTATAATAAATATAATCGTAGGGAAAAAAAGCACAAATTCATTTGACGTTTTGTATCCAGCAAAACGATTTGTATTTTAATTAAGTGTGAAAGAAGACACCATATTTTATCAAAGTAAACCAGCTAATTAATTCTCATTCCCGCTAGCGTTATATTTCAAGATTTTTGGGTAAAACTATTGATGCTTTCACTGGGCCTAGCTTAGTAACACACTTTAACGACTTTTAACCTTTTCAATTGCTTATAACTCATCGAATTTTTATCTAATCTGGAAATGCATCCGACTCAGTTATTACAGGTAGACCTCACTTAACACGGGGGTTAGGTTCCTGAAAAATGTCGTGTTAAACGAAACCGTGTTAAACGATACAAGAAGCAAGTGCAAATAGAGTAGTTACGTTCCATGATTTCATGATTTTTGTTTTAATTAAAAAAAAAAAATTATTCAGGGTTGTATTTTTATTAAGGGTGAAAAAAATAAACAAAGCACAACAAAACATAACTTTCTTCCTGCATAGCTTAACAAAAAAAATAAACAAAAACAATTCACAGTCTTAGAGCTTCCGCTTTCTACATGAAAAATGGGAAAGTCCCTTTTAAGACGAATGCGCACAAATCACGCTATAAAAAAAGCTGGGGTACGAGTCTATTGGCCAGAAAAATATGTATACATGCGGAATGTGTGCCAACTGCAAACCAGACAGCATGCTAAAAAAAATTGTGTCTCGCAGACCGTGCTAGAGCGAGGATTTTTCCGTGTTAAACAAAAAAATTGCCGCAAAATGTGAGACATGTTAGAACGAGGCCGTGCTGTAAGATGTACGTGTTAAGTGAGGTCTACCTGTAATTTATCGAATTTTTCCAGAAACTGTAAAAAAATGCTTTTCAAGCACTTTTACATACTTATTTTGAAGTTTTGTCGTAAAATGCTCATGGAATCATAGTATTTACCCGGGTAAATAAAAAAAATTTTTTCACAAATTCGATTCAAAATTTACTCTGAAAACTTGAAAAATTAAATACTCAATGTGATTAATTATATGTGTTTTAATCTACATGTATGATGTAGGTATTGAAAAAAAATTAAAAAAAAAAAAAAATACAAAAAAAAACATTCATCGACGTAAGTTGTGAAGTGATGTCGGTGGCCCCATATGACAACTTTAAAGTCTGCTTGAAAATGTGTTGTATGCATACTGGCTTCTTGCATTTAATATAAGCCTGCCGTACAGATCTCTTAGGCTAAGATTTTCAGTAGCATATGAAACAAGCACCTTTGTGTCTTATATGCCCACCTTTATCACGTTGTGCTCGTCAGCGGCAAAATATTCAACTTTGTTATTCGAAACGGAAATTGACTCGCCTATTAAAAAAGTATAATAAAGCTTCATTCACAAATATTTCAAAAACACCAAAAACATCAATATACCCAAAACATATTCAATTGCTGCTCTTATGGCAAACTTGCTGACTATCAAGAGTTTCTGAGCATGAATCTGAGCACGCGGGATGCATAGATAGCCCAAGTTCTAAATGAACGCTCTTCGTCAAAATTTTTGAACTTCACTGTGTGGATTGTTTGTTGAATACAGGTAAAATGTAAGCTGCCTTGTGTCCAAAAGGTTGTAAGACATGGCTAATGGCCAAAATTTTGTTCCTCTTTTAGAAGTATATTGTGACACCATTTTATCTATAGTGTCCACGCCGCTCTTTGTCTTATTATAAAACAAGATCATTTCTGGCATGTGTTTTATATTCGGCATGAATGTCGATGCATTGACAACATAAGAACTACAGCTTTTCCCTTGGCTGGAATATACGAGCACATCGTTGCATTGTTTCCAAATCCAAACTCACTAGAAAGCATCAGGTATTTGCCGCTTGTTTTTCTTCAAAGTCCTCACTTTTGTTATTTTTCATGTGACTAGTTCCTGGAGCAATAACAGCGAAGTGAAGAAATTATCAACCATTACTTTATGGGGTGCAAATAGGTCCTTAGGTTCACGCCTCAAGTGCTTCCTATTTTAGCAGTGTAAATTTGGCCATTTGGAGGATAAAATGTTGACGCATCACATGCCCACCAGATTTTGATTCCATAATTTGCCGGTTTCCATATTTTCCATACATTATATTCCATATTTTGTCATCTTGTGCACTCTATATACAAACAACTGCACAGCCATGGTGATATTCTCATAACGCCGAAAAAGCTCGTCGAAAAAAAAATAAACCGAAATAAAAGTGGATGTCCGAATATTAGAAATTCGGAAAATATCTTTTTAGCTACCTAAGTTTGGTACTAGACCTCTGTACGTACAGCCCCTTCTATGACTTTAATCACACAGGCGGTCATGGTCGAACTTGAATTGACGCTAGCCATGAACCGTAATTAAGACAGAAAATAACCTAAATAAATAAAAATAGGCGTTCGGTTTAGAAAAAATAATTGTTTTGCTCGACCGGAAAATATCTGGTCTGGTTAGCCAAAAATTATTACCATATCGACAGCTCCTTTGAGGCTGTATTCGGAAAGTCCGATCTTCGTGTTACAAATTGTCGCTAACCGCAAACCGCAATAAAGAAAAAAATGACAAGAAAGGAGGCGTTGGGTTTATTATAAATGTATTGTTTTGCTTGCTTATAACAAATATGCCTATCTAGCAAATTATTGACCTTTTATATATACCCTTTTGAAACTATATGCCTAAGTAGGGTCACCGTATGACTTGAAAGAAAAAGTCGTTAGCCATACACCGAATCCATTTTACTATAAAAAAACATTTGGTTTAGACAAGGTTTAATAATTTCGTGCAAAATTAGTTTCTTCCAATAGAAAAAGTTTAAATCAATTTTATTTTTCTGGGTAAATACTATGAACTTGCGTAAAAAATTTTTTGTATGGATGCGAAGGTTAAAGAAAGCTAACAAAAGGTTGAGCCAAGTTAGTTTTCTGGCGCCAGATTGGAACTGGAATACCAAATTCCTTTTATTCTTAATACTTTAATTTAATTTTAAACTTTTACTCGATGTAGAGAATCTATATTATTCACTTTAAAAAAGGCAGCACACTTTTTTGGCAGCACACAAAAGGCAGCACACTTTTTTGTGAAATTAAGAAAAGCAGTAAGTGAGTAAAGTACGCAGTGTATACGCAAAAGTTACATTATTATTGTTAATTTTTGACGATTTGTGGTTGCTGTAAACTTTAAAAATGGCCCTGGTCCAACCACCCTTATAACAAACAATCAATATAATAGCTTGTAATAAAAACTAGACCTGAACTAGAAAAACTCATAGATATCTACAAGTAATGCTAAAATTTACACAAAAATGAAATTTTTTGTTCAAATTCTAAATCTTTGCAAATTTGACCACTAAAACTAGGCGTGACTAAAAACTTTGTAGGAACGAAATCTGGAATGAAATCTCTTTAACCGTATGTGCTTATTTTTATTTCTTATTCTTTCCTAAATTAGGCTTAAGACCAGTCGAAATTACGTTTTTTCTGAAAAAAATTAGGGTTTTCTTCAATTCTCCATTTCTTTGCCTCCAAATTTTTGCGTGGACCAACTTTTTTTTGGAAAAGAACACTTCATGATACATTTAGTAACATTTTTTCGATTTCGAACAAATTTTTTGAATAAAATGCATTTCTTTTTTATGTTCAACAATCATTAAGACATACCAAATATTTATCAAATTTCAGCCTTTTAAGGCGTATAACAGTTTTGAAACCTCTGGAGGTGGTTGCACACTTAGACCGATTGTGGGCGTGTTTCTGGACGGATTCGAAAAGTGTTTAAATTTGTACTGCCTTGTATGATATGAAACTTATCCACGAAATTTCAAGCAGCCTAAAAACATGTTACATACAGGCGGGCGAACGGACATGACTTATTCGGTTTCGGTCTCGATCATATGCCCCTAAGGTGTAGGGGGTCTACCATTATTATTTCTAGTTACAAATTATATACATCTATATTATATTACCTTAGATTAAAAATTATGTGACAAACTTAGCATACTTCTTATCCAATAGGATGGGGTATAAAAACACAAGACGCATTTCTCTTTTTTATCGCCTCACTTCGCGAGCAAAAACTCAAAACCCATACTGCTATAAATTTACATATATTCTTATGGGTATATATCGTTGAGCTAAATTTTAATAGGGCACTACACTGCATTCTCTGATGTACGACACAGATTTATTGCCCAGCTAGCTGTAACCGGCATCCGTTCAAGGCCGAACGATAGTAGAGTGACCAAATTGTCTACGTGTGGTACGATTCTAGTAACTCGTGCTCCATCCTGCACTGACAACAGCAGGAAAACAAATGAAGACTGAAAAGTCCCGAAGGATAAAAACTATGCGCCTAGTACGTCTCATAGTGGATGTTCGCGACAACGCACAGCTAGCAGAACCTGGAGTCAAAGAAAGCCCTGGCTCGGGTCGCTAAGTAAAAATGGGCAGATCGTTTCATGCTTAAATACAGTAGAGACTTCGTGTCAATGAGTCCGGGGTCGGAGGAAGACACCGGTTTTATTTTAAAACGCCCAAAGGTATAGAACACCATCATCCCGCCTAATAAGTCCTCCTTCAGGTCTTTCAGCGATGCCCCCTAGGACTATGTTGTGGTCGCTGTGACTGATCGTAGCGACTTAAGGTGGAATCTGGTCAAATTATAGCTCTCCAGCAGCTTCTTGACCTTAATGCAGGACCACCCCAAACCACCCCGGACCACCTCCGATTACTAATAGCGGATGGCATCAAGGATCAAGGCCATTTAAATCTTATCGCGTGTGAGAACATGAGACCCTGTGACCTCTACCAGATCGCGAGGAGGACATCCCTAGCAAGCCGAGAACACGCACGTGTATTCCCCTTAACACACGAAGTTCAAGGAATCAAAAGACTTTGTTATCCCGACTTATGACTGGGAGGTCGCTAAGCTTGATGACCGAAAAGGTTCCTTTCTGTCATTCTGGTAATCGACCAGAAATCATTTGCTCCTCTAACGAAGATCAAAGACGCGATACGATTTGTTTGTTTGTTTGGGACCAAATTACTCTTGGAGTCTACGAAAAGAAGGAGAGAGACTGGCGAATTTCCTCCTAACCGTAAGATTGCGATTCTGAAGTACCGTTAATCGGTACTTCATTACGTTAATAAATAGTAATCGTTACTACAATTTTATTTTTTTCTCGAATTGAAGGTTTTTGTCATATTCGATTGTGTGCGTTTACAAAGAATTTTATTTGCAAAAAATGCGAAAAATGCACTTTTTAAAAATCACATAGTAAAGTTCGTACGACTGTTACAACTTTGAGTCTTAACACGCAAAACGAAAAAATAACTGAAAAAAATACAAAAATAAAAATTGATTAATAGGTGTTTTAGCGACCTCAATAATTAGATTAAAAAGTTGTCACCGAAAATTGCAATTCTAAGAACATTGACAAAAAAAAAAATAAATTTTTGTTTCAACCACAAATTGTAAAAATGAACGTAGTATTGCCTCAAAGAAAAATCAAAAATCAATTTTTAAAACTGAACTTGCCCCTTGGTCGGGCAAGAAAAAAATTTGCAAAACAATATCCAGTACTCCACTAAAAGCATTTACCTTTAACTCCTTGAAAATAAATATTTTATTAAATTCGGTTTGGTATTTTGGAAGCAGCGCTTGCAAATGCATTGTAAAATTCCAAAAAAGGTCTACTTTTTGCACCTCAATTTACAATAGCTAAAACAAAAAATCAATTTTCTGTGACAACAGCTACGAGGAAAAACATGAAAATTCAATAAATAGAATAAAAAAAATAAAAAAGCGAGTTCTAAGTACTGCCCCACGGTAGGATTTAGACAGTGCTCAAATAATACTAAAAAAACATTGTTTTTCCTACGCTAAAAACTTTTATGTTTACTTAAGTTAATTTTTAACAATAAGCATATTTGGCCACATTTAATGTCAAAATAATGCTTTTTATAAGAATAAATTATATTTAAAAGTGTGAAAGTTATCACTCAAACTAGTAGCACACCACCATAAATTTGTGCAGGGAACATACCGATAAATGTAATATTGAATACGAAATAAATCTAAATCTTATCTAATTTAAATGTAATTTACTACAATTAGTGTTCCAGTTTCGGACGACAGTCCCACCACGGATTTAGTGACTCCAATCCCGTGCAGATTGGTTTTTATACCCCATCCCATAGGATAGGAGGTATATTAAGTTTGGTTCATAGTTTGTAACATAGAGGAATAATCACCGTAGACCCCCAAGACCTTAAGGGCATATGATCGACACCGGATTGTAAGTCGAATGAGCCATGTCCGTCCGTCCGTCCGTCCGTCCGTCTGTCGGTAGTTTTTAGGCCTTAAATTTTGCGCGAAGCTAAAATTTGGTATGCAATATCCTCGCTTTAGTAGCCCTTGTAGGCGTGGTCATATTTAAAATGCATTCTAATAAACGGCTTCTATTTGATATATTTGCTTTAAATCCAAAAAACTTGCACTATAAAATGTTCAGATATTTACGTAAGCTATCAACTCAAATGAATAAATGTTTGCCAAGCCCACCTCTGGGGGCGTTTTTAAGTAAAAAATCAATTTTTTTATATAAAACTGCGATCAACACGTGTATACCACATCTGATAAAAAATATGATAAAAGAATTACGTTATTGAAAAGGGGTTGATGCCACACCCCTTTTTTAAGAAAGAAGATTCTAAACTGACAAATTTTCAAAACAATTAAAGTTAATAGAAACCGAAAACTAACAACCAAGATTTTTGACGCATTTTGGAGCTTGACAGTGGTCAATTGGGATGGGGTATCCAACGATTCGCCTAGGCGGATTGTAACCCTCCCACTAGTTATTTTAACGAATTCCGCAGGAGCTGCTTGGATAAGGAAAAAAAGAGAAGACTCTAAAGCTTCTCTGCACATGCCATACTCTTTCTTAGAAACGAAATTTTCACCTTGGAGCTTATTTCCTTAAGGATCTTAGGGATCTGGGATGGAAGAAACTTATATGCGAAATTCAGTAGATTAATCGGAGTAAGGCAAGGATGCGTTGGGTATGCATCCATTCATCTTGTAATTAATGGCATAAATGAGCACATTAAGGAATTCTTCGACAAAATCAAGTGAGAGTTACAGCTATGATATTGGCGGATGACATCGTTGTACTGGCTGAATCGGTAAAAACAATGGAGCTTATTGTCAACACACCGGAAGAAAACTTGGAACTTGTCGATAAACTTATCTTAGTTAATGCTCAAAGATAATGATAATCCTGGACAGAGGAGGCAGATACTCACAGAAAGTTGGAAACTTCAATAGGTGAACCCATGAAATAGAGTAGAGCTTTTAATAACTCGGGGTTATGATTACTGTCAATTTAAATGAGAAGAAGTGAGTAAGTGCTAAAGTGTGTACACGCAGAAGTTACAGTCCGTTACCCGAACCGTTGAATACCCCATCCTATCTCACATTGTAAATTGCTACTATTATTTCCCCCTGAAAGGTCGGGGTTAGAATAGCCTTGAGGTAAGGTATGCCTGTCATAAGAGCCGACTAAAATCCACCGGAAGAAATATTCTTTAATGTTTCAACGGATGCTGTCGATGCTGCTCCATTTGGGGCAACTTTTGGCAGTAAGGTTTTAACTTATAGATGAATCTGAAGGTTAAATTAAAATCCAGAAGCGTCTGTCACACATTGTGCGGCTCACTGGTCGGCGTCTGTCTCCAAAGGGGCGGCTGTATTTAAAAATGAAAATAGAAGTGACTTACCTATTTCTCATAAAAACGACAAGTTAAAAAAAAATGGCAATGAACAAAACGAAAGATTTGATTACCCAAGGTGGCAGCCCAGCTATGCTGGAAAATCCACCCTCTTCGGAGGCATGCTCTACGGATTCTGCGGAGAGCCTTTTATTGCATATAAATCCTTTTGAGAAAAAGACAAAACTAAATCGATCACCACCACCTAGATCGAACATATCCGGAAAAAGCAGTCCACCGGTAAACCAGGACTCTGTGAAAATAAAGAGCTTAGAAAAGGCGAATAATGAACTCCGAGCTAAGCTTACTGAAATGGAGCGACTCTTCCACGATCTAAAAATGGAAGTTGACTCTCTGCGAAAAGAAAACGAGGATATTAAAAATACTCGTTTAACGAAAGACTGTGAGGTAACGAAAGAGTGTGTAACACCGAACCGACCAGCAGTCGAATACTTCACGGACGAGGACGAACTTGCACTTGAGACCGATTCAGTCTTAAGGAAAAGGTCTAGCAAGAAGCGAAAGGCGAATTCCTCTCCCGAAGTAATACAAAAAGAAAATAAGCCCTCTGGCTGAAACAAGGCTAAACCAGAAGCGAAAAATCGTCCACCTCCCGCAATAAACATCGTCGGGATAGCAGACTTTGGGAGATTGCGCAACCTTCTTGCAAACACGGTGAAAACAGAAAACTATAAGCTTACCTCGCACCGAAATAACGTGTGGAAAGTAAATGTTGACAACGCCGATTCCTATCGCGCACTGTCTCTTAGACTGAATGCTGAAAGAATCGAGTGGTATACTTATCAAAATAAGTACGAGAAACCACTGCGAGTCATTGTAAGGCGCTCCACCCATCATGCACAAAAGAAGACGTTGTAAAAGACGTAAAAAATAAAGGCCTTAAAATTATTGATGCCGTCAATATCATTAAAAAGGAAAAGCAACGCACGGAAGGAGAAAGAGACACTGTGATCAGACGCGGCCTTCCAATTTTTATGCTCTCCTTTGAAAGAACTGAGAGCATAAACGATATTTATAAAATAAAAATGATACTTAACATAAGGGTTAAAATCGAACCCATGCGAAAGGGCAATAGACTGATACCACAGTGTAAGCGATGCCAAGAATTCAGGCACACAAGTGCCTACTGCCAAAAAGAGCCACGTTGCGTGAAATGTGCCGGAAAAAACCTGTCAACAGAGTGCAAAGTTGACATAAAGGCTCCAGCAGTTTGCGCCAATTGCCACGGAAACCACTTCGCGAACTATCGAGGATGCGAAGTAGCCATAGAGCTGCAAAAGGGACGAGAAACTCCTAAGGAAAATACTAGAGGTCAGAATCAAAGCCTAGGACGCCCAAAACCTGCTGAAACTCCTAAGCCAAAGACTCCAAAGACGCCAAAGCCGATCAAAAGTGGAAGATTGGCAAAGGAGGCGTCGACAAAGGCGTAAAAGCTCCACAAAAGAGCGGCGCCAGTTCAAGTGCAGCGGAGAAACCACCACTGGTCGCACCGAAATCATACGCACAGGTTGCGGCAAACGAAAGCAAGGCAAGATCGCCCACAACAGATGCAGTGTCTCAGATCCTCGCTGTAATCTTGGAGAAACTTGAGGATCAGACTAAAATCAACAAAGTTATATTTGACAAACTGAGCAAGCTCGAGTTTAAGCCTCGAAAAAATTACAAGAGAACATGAATATGAAACAGTTATTTAAAATACTAACATGGAATGCAAACGGCCTTCTGAATAAAATAGACGAACTAGAAGTATTTCTACGGAAAAATAATATTGATATTTGCATGATTACGGAAACTCACCTTAAAAACGGATCTACACCCAAACTTAAAGGTTACAATGACTATCACGCACATCACCCTTCGCAAAATTCGAGAGGAGGATCCTCCCTCTACATTAAGAACTGCATAAAGCACTTCAAGAACACAGAAGTTGAGCTAGACTCTATGCAGATCAGTTCAGTTTCTGTAAAAATTGACTGCTTAGATTATAACATTGCATCTTGTTATTTCCCGCCAGGATATAGACTGGTGGAAGACGATCTTGATCGTATGTATGACTTCATTGGGTCCAATTTTATCATTGGGGGTGACTTTAACGCGAAGCATACTTTTTGGGGCTCACGATGCAATTCAACAAGAGGCAGATTACTGTACAAAAATAGTATGAAGCGTGGGGTGGACTTTTTCTCCACGGGTAAGCCAACATATTGGCCAACCGATAGGAATAAAAAGCCTGACCTTGTCGATTTTTTCATCGCTAAAGGGTAACCCAAATACCTTACGCGAATTGAAGAGTGTTATGATCTTTGCTCAGACCACTCAGGAGTTATCTTGAAGATGGGTGGAGGACTGGCGAAAATAGAAAGAGCTCCTAGATTAGCTAGCAAAAACATGAACTGGGACGCTTTCAGAAAGGACTGTAAGGAGGGTGTTGGCTTGAATGTGCCATTGAAAACTCCTTTCGAGTTAGAAACCGCAGTTGACAAATTCATTGAAGCAATTCAGAGCGCTGCTTGGAACAACAATTCGTCCCAAAAGAACGCAGTTAGCACCGACGGGCATGAACGTAAAACATATCCGCTCGAAATCGAAGAATTGATTCGTGAAAAGAGAAGAGCGCGTAGGAGATGGCAAGGCACGAGGGCCCCCCCCAGACAAAACCCTATTGAACCACCTCTCTAACAAACTGAAAGGAATGTTGCAAGATCTTAAAAATCGTGAGACCACTGAATACCTTGAAGGCTTGTCGGCGGATAGGAGCTCAAACTACTCGCTGTGGAAAGCAGTTAAGTATATCAAGAAATCTATAATCCACTCGGCACCCATAAAAAAAGCTAACGGTGAATGGGCAAGAGAAGACAAAGAGAAAGCGAATTTGTTTGCTGAACATTTAGAAGAAACATTCAAGCCTTTCGACGGTCCGCCGTTGGCTGACGTTCTAAACAACAACGGGGAACCTGGTAGCTTTAGAATGAAAAAAGTTTCGTTAGTTTAACTCCGACAGACAATTAGCAAACTTAAAAATAATAAGGCCCCGGGTTACGACCTGATCACTGGCGAAATATTAAAAGAGCTACCAAAAAAGGCATAAGTCAAGTTACTTTATATGATAAACGCTTCTCTTAGACTTCTATACGTTCCAAGACAATGGAAAGTTGCTGAAGTCATTATGGTTCCTAAACCGGGGAAATGCGCAAATGATAAAAAGTCTTATAGGCCCATATCGCTTCTGCCGATAATATCGAAAGTATTTGAGAAACTTCTGCTGAAGCGATTACAACCAATAATTGCAGAAAGACGCTTGATCCCGGATCATCAATTCGGTTTCAGACCTAACCATTCCACAATAGATCAAGTCTACAGAATAACGCATGAAATTGAAAAAGCCTTAGAAGGGAAAAAAATATGTTCAAGTGCTTTCCTCGACGTATCGTAAGCCTTCGACAAGGTATGGCACGAAGGCTTGAAATATAAGCTACTTGCCGGAAGACATGTTTAAAATATTGGAAAATTATCTTGAAAGCAGACTCTTTCGTGTTAGGTGTAGTAGTGAATACTCGAGTTTCAAACAAATTCGGGCTGGCGTACCCCAGGGAAGCGTCCTCGGTCCGACCCTGTTCCTGCTCTACACAAGAGACATACCTCTAGATGACGAGACAGTCGAACGATACGGCCATCCTGGCAACAGGTGAATCAGTCGAGTCATCAACGAGAAACCTCCAACGAGCATTGTACAGAATTTGTGTCTGGACGAAGACTTGGCGAATCGCTCTTAACGAGAACAAGTCTACGCATGTGAATTTCACTTACAAAAGGGTAAACAATTTGCCTCTGTTCATAAATTCTGCACAAATACCTTATGCAAATGAAGCGAAGAATCTAGGGATGACACTGGACGCTAAACTAAGGTGGAAACCACACGTAAAGAAGAAGCGTGACGAGCTCGAGATTAGGCTGAGGGAAATGTATTGGCTTATTGGAAGATTTTCGAAATTAAGCACATATAACAAACTGCTCTTGTACAGGCAGGTGTTAAAGCCGTCCTGGACATACGGTATACAACTTTGGGGTTGTACCAAGCCGAGCAACATGTCCATGGTGCAGACTTTCCAAAACAAGACACTAAGAGCAATTGTGAATGCTCCATGGTAAATTAGGACTAGCGATATTCACAGAGATTTATTAATAGCTACCGTGGGCGAAGAAATAACAAACTTCGCTCGAAAGCTAAATGCTCGCCTTCATGTTCATTGCAACAATGAAATGATCCGTACTCTAAACGAGACTCTTTACGTTGTTAACAACGAGCGACGACTACAAAGAACAAGACCCTTCGATCTAGCGACGTAGGGTGAAGCCGCATGAATGAACGGCTTAATAGGTGCATTCACTGGAAAGCAACCTATCCAATGCGATTAACACTATGGAAGCGTAAACTACTTGCTAAGTTAACTTAGTTGTAGTCAAGAAGTATTATGAGAGAGCGAAAATTTACTACTATGAAGTGCGTTCTGGCAGTTTCATAGTGTCTCTCATAAATGGGTGGTTTTTTAGCACGTGGAAATCGGGCATAACCAATATCGGCTACTTCGGTATTATATATAAAGGCGTGGCGATATACTTTGATGAAACGAAAACTAGATTGAAGTCAAGTCATCTTTACCTTACGTGCTAAGTTTTATTTCTTATTCTTTCCTAAATAAGGCATTGAAAAATTCAATGTTTTTCTTCAATTATGCATCCAAATGTGGGCGTGGCCCTAAATGTTCTGTGAAGGAAATGTACTCTACATAGTAGATTCAGTATTTTATTTTTATTTTATTATTTTTTTTTAGACGCCTAACAGTTTCAAAAACTATTTTTAGACCGAATTCGACTGTGGGCGAATTTTAAAAATTTTCACTCTTGTACTGCTTCGGATTACAGTGAACTTATGTACCAAATTCCAGCGGTAACTGGGCTGGAATACACTGTTTAATTAAAATATATGTTCATAACGCACTTCGTCATAAAAAATGCATTAAAGAGGACAAGTTTTATAGTATAAAAGATAATTTTATATTATGTGAATAACGCCGAACCTGAGAGAATCAACTGATAAAATTTGGCTAAGGAAAATTATTATTAAACACAATGCAAAACTACCTCTATTACATCGTTGACAAATATGAAGCTGGAGAGCCCAAGATACATTGTGTGGGATAATTTACAGCGAACATAGAAACTGCCATGAATTCCTAGAAACTTCAAAGGGCCACTACAAACAGGTCAAAATAACAGAACCTTCGACAAAGTACCTTGACTAAGGGCGCCGCAATCTTCAAGATTGCCGCTCAGAGTAGGAGAAATGCCTAGGAGCCAAAGTTCGGCAAAGCTCATTAACAATGCTCAGGACAAGCTCCTTGTGGACGACGACAAAATTTTTCACATTTTGGAAGCAGTATTGTGAGGTACTTTTGAATGAACCGTTTCCCAGAAAATACTTTCCAGAAGACACCACTCCCAACGGGAAAGAAGTACCTGACATCACAGTCGAAGTGGCTGGGAAGAAGTTTGAGTACTCCAAGAAGCGAAAAATAGTTGGGTCAGATCAGATACCCTTAAAGTTTTGGAAAACAAATGGTAGACTGCTGGTGCAGTAAGCTCACGACCTTCATCTCCAAACTAAAACAAGTGGGAAAAGGCAACAGTGGGTATGCAAAAGCTTCAATCCATCTACGACGGATTGCAAAATACCCGACCATACCAAAAAGAAAGCTGCCACGCCTCCAAGAAGTAGGTGGGATTTAAAAGTATAACTGTTGAATGCTTTATACTAGGTGGTTGTATATATTTCGGCCTAAAACTCCGCCTTTTTAACTAAAAAAAAATACTTTTTTAACGCCACGCCCACAAAAGTGGGCGAAGGCACATACAATATATACATAAAAGCTAGAAAATGCTAATGTCTACAGCTTTTGTCATATAATTTTTTGTCAAATTTCATATATATGTATTGAAAAACAGTCATTTTAAGCTAAAATCCCTTAAAAAGTGGGCGTGGTCAATGAAAAAGCTAAAAAAATTTAGCTACCTTAAAGACAATTATAAGGCAATGTTACGTAATGAATGCGCTAGCACCATTGTAACATAGCTAAAATTTGCAAAATGTGTTTTTTTAAATTAGAGATGGTCGCACATACAGGCCTGTAGTGGGCGTGTCTGTGGGCGGATTCAGCTTATTTTCTAACTTGATCTGAAGGACTGGACTTCCAACCAACCCACAAGCTCAGCTCTCTGCCTTAAAATTGAAGGCCTAAAAGTTGTTTATATACGGACGGACGGACGGACGGACATGGCTTAATCGATTCTCCCGTCGGTCCCATTCATAAATCTAAAAGGTCTTACGGGTCTACGGTGATTATTTCACTGCGTTACAAACTATACATAAAACCTAGTATACCCTGGGTCGGGTATAAAAAGTAAGAAAGTGCAACAGGGTGTATGGGAAAGCTTCAGTCCGTCTGCGACGGATTGCAAATTACCCGATTCTAGTAAAAAGAAAACTACCTGGAGGGGTGGTATCTTTCTTTTAAGTAGGGTCGGCGGGATGTAAAAATATACTTGTTGAATGCTTTACGTTAGGTGGTTGCATACATTTTGGACTAAAACCCCGTCCTTATAACTAAAAAAATTCTTGTTTTTAAAGCCACGCTCACATAGTTGGCGGAGACATACATATATAATATCTACGAAAAAGTTAGAAAATACAATATATACAAGTTCTTATACATATTTATTGAAAAAACAATCATTTTAAGTTAAAATTCATTAAAAAGTGGGCTTGGTCAATGTAAACGCCAAACTTTTTCCGTTTTCTCAAAGGCAATTTCAAAGCAGTGTCACATACTAAATATCAGTGTGCTAGCACCACTTTAAAATAGTTAAAGTGCGAAAAAAGTATAGAAAGCGTGGACGGACTAAACTAATTTTCAAACTTGAATTGGTCCACTGGACTTTCGGTCCAGTTACCAATTTTTAGCTCTCTACCTACAAATGTAAGGCCTAAAGCTTGTTTATCATCTGCCAAAACATCTACTTGCAAATTTAAGTGTGCTTCAAAAATTCACGAACTTTAATAGCAGAACTGCCCCTTTTCCGGTTTTTTTTTTTTTTTTGTCCGGCTCCAGCCTGCAACACGTGCGGAAATTTTAAGGGTTGTGTGCCGCACACTAATCCTATTCTTATTTTCGAATTGGGTGTTCATCAATTTGACCCAAACATCTTACCTGGATGGACACATTTTTGGTTAAGGAAGCTTACGACAAAACCAAGTCTATTCTCTGTTAAAACATGTCAGATCTCAAAGAGGTTACAAAGTTGCACCGTAAAACATTTAGTTTGAATTTGAAATAAATGCTTATTTTAAAAATAAATATTAAGCGCCCTTGCACAAGTTGGTACTAAGTACAGCTTAGTAGTAATTTATTGAAGTCATTATTCATTGAGAAGTGGGTTACTTCTCACTACTTACTTCTCACTTCTTACTACCATTGAGGAGTGGTAATGGATGATTCAGATCTTAAAATGTCGCAGACATTGTGGTATACAAATCACGTAGGATAAACATTATTAAGGACATTGTTTGAGATAAAGATAAGCCAAACAAATAAGCCATGAGCTTTTTCGAAGGAATCCTATAGAACAATTCGTTAAGAATAGTAATAAATAAAGCTAAAAAAACAGTGCTCTATTTGAAGCAACGCAGCAGTAGCTATGTGTATTCTAGGACAGAGAATCTATATATTGGGTCATAATATCCCTAATACCTTAATAGATTTTTCCCTTTTTTCTTTAGTTACATCAGTATTTATATTCATCCTTTACTATATTTCATCCATACATCCATTCATTACATTTATGATAATACGGAGCGATTTGTGGAAAACTTTTCTGACGAATAAAATATTTGGTTGCATTTGATTTAGTTTTGTTTTTGAGCTCTTACTGAGCTCATTGAGTTTTATGCATATTTACTAACTTACTTACGTAAGGTGGCGCTACAGTCCGGGGTAGACCTGGGCCTCAGCCAACAAGCTTCGCCAGCCAGCTCTGTCTCTAGCTAGCCGTCTCCAGTTTCGCACGCGAAGTTGGCTGAGGTCCCCTTCCACTTGCGTGCATCACCTCAGTCTCGGTGCTCCTCTACCGCGCCGTCCCTGCGGTGTGGATTCGAAGATTTTCCGGGCCGGGGCGTTGGTGTCCATCCGCTCTAGATGACCCAGCCATCGTAGACGTTGTGTTTTGACTCTTTTGGCTAGATCGCTATCGCTGTACAGCCCGTACAGTTCGATGTTATATCTCCTCCTCCACTCTCCGTCTATGCAAACGGGACCGTAAAAAATAAAAATATACGCAAAAACATGCAACGCTTTGGGAATGTTGAAATAATTAAAAAATCTAGATTAAATTATAAGATTTTTAAAAATAATTAGACTCGTTGAAACAAATAGATAGGTAATAGGTTAAAAATTAAGCTTTACCTTTGACAGGTTGGCTAAGCTGAAAAATCATAATACTGCTGCAGTTTTTCGATGTTTGATCCATCTTACAGGCTTGATCATTTTATACCGAGCCCTTTTTATATCCTACCCAGGGTATATCAAGTTTAATGTATAGTTTGTAATGCAGTGAAATTATCACCATAGATCCCTAAGACCTTTTAGAGAAATGAAAGGGAGCGCCAGGAGACTAGATTAAGCCATGTCCGCCCGTTCGTCTGCAAGCAACTTTTAGACCTAAAATTTTAAGCTGGAGAACTGAAATTTGGTGAGTGAGCTGGCAATCCAGTCCTTCAGACTAAGTTTGGAAATTAGTTTAATCCGCTTACAGACACGCCCACTACGTAGTAGTAGTGAAAATACACACAAAATAGGTTGAATATGGATGTAACTCAGAGTGGAAAATAACCTTATTTTGATACCCCATCCCATAGGATAGGAGGTATATTAATTCTGCCACATATTTTGTAACACGGTAAAATAATAATGGTAATTTGACATTTAGCATCTGTTATGCTAAAATGTCAAGTTTCAGTTCAAATTACCAATGAATGTAAGACACAAAAAAGGCAAATTTTATTGGTAAACCTCCTACCTCCTCCTCCTGGCGGTTGAACCACGCCCCTTTTCGAAGTTTGCATTACTTACAAAATGTCAAAAAATAACTATTTCATCAGTATTTATATTTTACAATGTGGGTTAGGATGGGGTATTCAACGGTCCGTTTTACGGACTGTAACTTCTGCGTACACACTGTAGCACTTACTCACTGGTTATACTTTTTTTTGGGTTATCTACGGCCAATTTGTAAGCTCTCTCTTAGAGACAGAGCTGAATGATTAAGCCTGTTGGCTGAGGCCAATTGGCTGAGGCCAATCCATTGTAGCATCACCTTAAGTAAGCAAGTGTTATTTATTTTCTTTTTTTTTCAAATCATTTGGCTTTATAATTTAGGAGATAGTGGGAATTTTTTTCAAAATTACATCCAAACAGCAGTTTTAAAAACTGTTTAGCCAAAACCGGATCTTAGCCTTTTCTTAAACTGTGATTGTTATACGTGTTTGCCCAATATCGAGTTTATTAATGAAGTTACAAGAAACTACAAGTTATGACCTTAAACACGTTGCAAACCATTCCTGTTTTCCTAAAAACTTTTCAGTATTTTGCAAAAATTCGAAATTATTATCAAAATTCAATATTTTTGTAGTGTACGTTAATACAAATTCAAAACCTAAACATGAGATTAAGGTGCATCGAAGTTAATCTACAACATGCTAAGGCAGTGCTAAGCCATAGATTGAACAAGGATCACCTCGATATCGCCTTTATCGTATCTCCTAAGGGACCAGGGAAAGGGACTCTCAGGTGAGCTTTTATATGATTCCACTATAACCCTGGAGGGCCCAGAGCAAGTATACTCACTTAAAATACTAAGCTCTTTCCAATTACAGAATATACCACCAAAGATCTGGTAGCTGCAAAAGCTAAGCTGCATACTAATGAAGGTAAAACAGACGCCGTCATAAGCTCTTGGAGGGGGTGGCTAGAGGACCACTGTCGAAGGAGAAACCTGCAACTAATCATAGGGTGTGACTCTAACTCCCTCACTCTCATAATTATTAAACACAAACAATTTAGAAATTGTAAAAAATGGAAATAACCCCACTTTTATAAACAGTGTTAGGGCAGAGGTATTAGATATAGCCCCATGTACTACTCAAAAAAAAAAACAAGTGAGTGAATGCAAGAGTTTACTTTGACAAAACTTCTATATACCCGACCCTTTATACCATGTATCACCAAATCTTAAAGTTTCTTGACCCGAATTTATATATTTTTTGTATAGGTCACGCCCCCAAAAGTGGGCATGGGCTTAAAATTAAAATCAATTAATTGTAATATCCTTAGAATCATGAGAAAATACGGTAAAAGCGAAAATTATTACAGAAAAAAACAGTTTTTTCCTAAAAACGCCCCTTAAAATTGGGTGAAGTTCAAAACTTTGTATGGAGCAGACTTAGCAAATAGTAATATCTTTATTATTTGTGTTAAAATTTTTTTTTCAAATTGTAGTCAACTTTCCGAGAAATCGGGTTTTAAAAGATCTAACATGTTAAAAGTGGGCATGGTCCTTATTGTGGGTAGTACAATTTTTCCTTGTTAAAGGTCGGCCAATATTGCTCAGTACCAAAGTTCCTGTGCCTTGTCTAACTTGACCAAAAGGCATTTTGAAAAAAAAAGTGATATAGAGGTTGTCTCACATTATAGCCAGGAGTGGGCGTGGCCGTCGACGGATTGGACCAATTTTCACACTTTGTCTGTGCAACAAAAAACACTCTTGTTGTACCAAGCCGTGTGCCAAAGATCTAAAACCTTCACACATACAGACGGACGGGCGGACGGACTTACGGACTTACGGACATGACTAAATCGATTTACCTGTCGGCCACGATCATATCTCTAACAGTTTCTGAGGGTATACAGTGATTATTTCACTGTGTTACAAACTATGCATTAAAATAAATAAACCTTCGGTCGGGAATAAAAATTGATTAGTAACTGCCATGTCTCATCAGAAACCTCGATATCAGACCACCGCCATCGCCATATCCTATTCAATCTTGATTTTAGCATCATGCTCTCTGAAAAATAAAGGCAACCCAAATCCACAGATTCGCACTTGTACTGCCAGGAACTCATGGACAATTTCGACACACGCAACACAAATATCAGAGATATTGACAATATTGAGCTAACTTGCGAAAATCTCAATACAGCAATTACTACCGCATTTCACGAAGCCTGCTCAGAAAAAGTAAGAACAGGCAATCGACTTACTCTTGGTGGAATAAAAAAATAGCTAAACTTCGAACAGAGACAAGAAAACTCTTTAATACACGAATTCCCGTTTCTCGTCAAGACAGCACTGTTAAGCCGAAAATCAAAACAGAAATGTCTGACGATAAATGTCCGAGACTATAGTCTTGCTGGAAAAAATCCCAACCATTGGTGTCTGAACAGAAATGTTTCTAGACGAATTCCTCGCCTGGAAGTAGGCAAGACGAATCCGTGGTTAAAGGAGACACTAGGACACCTCGTCAGCTGCTGTGTTTCGGGATTTGCAAGTAGGTAAATGTTGGAAAACTAGGTATGTATATACGAGAGGGCAATAAATAGGCAAAAAAGTAGACTGTAAGAAAACTGTAATTTTATGAAAGGTCAAAGCAAAAGATTTTAGTTTTAAGGTTACATTGCGACGCGCAAATTGTTTTCGTAAGATTAAAGCTGTGTGTCCCACAAAATATCTTTTAATAAATGTTACTCTAGATCGCGAAGAGTCCTCTTTTCTAAGAAAAGATTCACCCAAAACCGGTGTTATCTCTTTTCTTCACTTTGCATTTTTTTCAATTTTTTAAGTGCTCCATCCACTGCCCTGGATTTTTCCGCCCTGGAAGCTGAACTGTGGAGACGCACCCTAACCGAGCTAAGCGAAATGGCGAATATGAAATTCACAGAAACGCATTCACTTTTTAAAACCAAAAAATTAGAAGGGCCAAGAGAGAAGCATGGAAAAACTTTTGTTATTCAATTAATGACACATTCAATTAGCGACAATATTAATGACGCATTCATAAAATACTCTCTAAGCAACTCATCAATCCTATTGGTTCAATAAAAAAACCTGAAAGCACATACGCCGAAAATGAACTACAGACGCTTCAGCTTTTAGTCGAAATATTTACATTTCACAGATTCGGTCCCAGTAAACAGACCACTTAGGGAGGACTGGAATAGATCAAAGGAAATTTTTCATGAAAGCAAAATAGTTCGGGCAATCAACAACTCATTTCAGTCCTACAAAGACCCTGGAGAAGAAGAAATATTTCCTGCTCTACTACAAAAGGGCATCCTGCAACTGCTACCTATTTTAATTAACCTATTCAGGGTAAGCTATGCATGGGGATATATACCAAAAACAGACCGTCAAGTATGAAGACATTCACCGAGCGGTCCGTTTGAAGGCTTTTGTTGAAGGTTAAGCTTTATTTTCGGTTTTGCGTAAAATTTTATAACTCTATAAGAATTATCGCCTGATATAATTCACATTCTACTATATACTTTGTTTCGTAGTTTAAACACTAAAAAAAAACGCTGTTGTCCCAAGAATCTTACATTCTTGAAGGGTTGCGAACTAGAAATTCTTGGCCCAACAATGGGCCAGTTCTTGAAGCAAGAACTCGTTTACAAATGAAAGAGACACAACATTAATCTCAAAATTCTTTTTAAGCATTGATGTGACGTATTACTTTACGTACCTTTGAAGTAATATGTCTGCTTCCTGCCAATGACCTTTCCCATGCCAGAGGGTATTTATACTCTTCTACACCGAATTGTAAGCCGAAATAGCCAATGTCTCTCCGTCCGTTTGTCCGTGTGTCGCTAGTTTTTAGGCCTTAAATTTTGAGCTAGGAACATAAAACTTGATATCTGTTTTTTCTGGGTCTCAACGCAGTACAAAAATTGTTGTGGGAAGCTGAAATTTGGTATGCGATCTTCTTCTTTTATATTTAGGCACGAGGTTGATCTAAAGTGATGTATCATAACCCTCTCACTCTACTGCATTTCTTATGGTCCGCTTGTGGGGTACGCCGAAAAACAAAATTAAATTTGGTATGCGATAACCTTTCTTCAGTGTTTTTCGATTGGCAATCAAAAAAAAGATTACGAAAACCGCTCCCATGAGGGCGTGGTCATATATAATCTACAGATTTCTCTAAAGCAAATGAAGGAATATAAGCCGGAGTATGCGGTCCGTATTCTAAAATATTACTATTCGCTACTATGGACATAAGCTGTTGCGTATTTCGGCTGAAATACATGCAATAAAATAAATAAGAACATTTGTTGCAGCCCTTCTATCAGAGAACAAATTCCCCCTGATAGCAGGGCAGCTCTACTCGCAATAAACACCTTTGAGATAACATCAAAACTGCTGTGGGGCCTTCAAATCCTATACAAATACAGGCCACGATAAACAAGATCTTTTACCTGATCTGGGTGCCAGGGCACAATGGATTTGAAGGCAACAAAAGAGCAGACGAATTAACCAGAAAAGGAATCGCATCCCTATTCTTGATGCCAAGACCATTCTGCGGGCTACCGCATATTAACACCATAAAAAGTTGTGTGAAAGCCTGGAGCTAGACGAAAAGAAGCTCCATTATTATAAAGTAACGGAAGGAAACAGATAACCCAAAGCGTTCATGGCAAACAGCTACTGCAATTGAGTAGAAGTCAGTTTCGATTTATCACAAGCTTCCTCACAGGACACTGTCGAGTAAGAAACCCCCTGATGCCTATGGGTATATGGCAAGACAACACATCGTCGGCTGAGAGTTACAGGGTTCTATGTAGACCAACACATGAAACAGACAAGCCAAAGCTTTCATGGCAATCAACTACCACAATTAAGTAAAAGTCGGATTCGATTGGCCACAAGCTTCCTCACAGTGCACTGACGAATAAGAAAACACCTGCTGACCGTGGATAGGGTAAGACAACACATACAGACTAAGCAACGAGGACGCAGAAACAGCAGAACACATATTATATGACTGTTTAATAAAAACTCGTCAACCTTTTGTAAGTAAGTTCTACCTTGGAGCATTCGACATAGTTGCCAGCACACCCAAAGAGCTGGAGGAAATGGAGGATATCACTAAAGGCCCACATGTGGTCGCTGTGATCTGGGATTTAATATACCACCTCCCCCTTACAATCTACAGTCTACAGTCTTAGTGTACGTTTTAATTTTCTTTTCTGACTTGAAAACTTTTTAAAATAAGCGCCAAAACACTTTTTGCCTTTTTTACCATCAAAATTCAAACTGCAATTAAACCATGATGTGTGATCAAAAAAAAAATTGCATTGTATGCGTTTTCATTTATTTGACGGACTTTATAAGTGTACTTAATTTCATTTTTCTACGATTAACCGTTCAGAAATAACAGGTGCAGGAGGACAAGGGGGTGATTCCCATAAGAGGTTCTTTTTCATTTTTTGGATGGACCGCTAAAAATGGGGTAAAGCGGAGATGCAAAAAATTGAAATCATGAAATTTTCATGAACTCATAAGCAAAATGCGTAAATGTGAAATAGAGCAGGTTGATGCTGCTGCTGCTTTTAATCCTATTCTCATTCCTAATCCTATATTGTTTCTTTTTCATATCCTCTTCCCGTGACTTTTTAAACTATTTTTAAGAAGAGGCATGGCACGTGCCTCTCCCATAACCAAAAATCAATATAAGCATAGAAATATCTAAGTTTGCTACCAAAATTCAAATAATAAATAATTTTTTGGTTCAAATTCATTAATTAAGTGCAATCGACCTCTAAAAATGGACTTGGCAAAAACTTTAGTATGAACGAAATCTAAAACAGTGTCCATTGTACCTTATCTGCTAAATTTGATTTCTTATTCTTCCCTAAGATAGACTTTAACGCAGTCGAAATCTATGTTTTTCTGAAAAATTATAGACTCTTCTTAAATTCTGCCTGTGTGGGCGTAAATCCAAAATTTTGTATGAACCAAATGTAGCACCAAGTATTTTCTATTAGGTAAAATTGTTTGGTCGGAACCAAAAATATTCAATAAATTGCATTTGAAGGATTACTTATTCAATCGCGCCCACAATGGGTGATCTTTCGAGTTTATTTTTATTTTCTATTTTTTTTTTTTTTTTTTTTTTACATGCACATGAATTTTTTTTATTTGCACATAATTTTTTCATCTAAAACTTTAAAACTTGAATGTCTAATTATTTTAACAAGACGATGTATGTAGATTTTATATCTTGTCCGGGTGGGTTTTTGCTGCGTTTCACCAGGCTACAATTCCGTATGACTCTGCCAACGAGTAGTACAAATGCTTTTGTACCTCCATATATGAGTACCGCTTAAGATACACCATTGCAAATATAGTTCTCTTGAGCTGAAGACGCAGGACATTCATGTGCTCACGCCACAGAAAATGCTCGTCGATGGTAACTCCGAGGTATTTTATGGTTTTAACGACCTCAATTGCGCTTCTGCTTCTCAGTATTGGACAGCGATCATTGCGGTGAAAGATCTCAATCACTTCCGTTGGCTTCGATAGAGTCCGAATATGCATCACCTTGGTTTTGTTTGCGTTAATCACAAGGCCGTTGTCGTGACACCATTCAGATACAACGTTGAACTCGTCCTACAGTATCTTTATGGCTAAGTGCAAGTCCTTGTGTTTCACGACGGTTGCGATGTCATCAGCGTAGGCGTACGCAGCAGCTTTTTTAAATGTTCTTAATAGTTCTTTTTTAAACAGTATAAATAAAATGGGGCCCAGTTTGGAACCATGTGGCACACCGTATTTACTTGTTCTTATTTTGCTCAATGTGTCAGATATGTTGACTTGTATTGTTCTTTCACTCAGATAGCTTTTAAGCCAGTTTGCCAGCACGCATCTCAGTCCTAGTCTGCTGACACTCTCCAAGAGTTTCTCAGTTATCAGGGTATTAAACGCTTTGCAGAAGTCTACAAAAAGCACAAGTACATTGTGGTTTTTATTCAGTCCAGCATTCACGAAGGTGGTTAACTCTCCCAGTAACGATTGGGTGCTCTTGCGTTTTTGAAAACCAAATTGGTTAGGGTGAATCACGTTGTGGTTCGACATAAAACAATTAACCCGACGAACAACTACCTCTTCTAAACATTTTTCAACCGCTTGTAGAATTGAAATTGGTCTATAATTAACCGTGTCTTTTTTTATTCCTCCCTTGTATATTGGGCGAACTATTGAAGTTTTCATTAGCTTTGGAACACACGACTAGAACAAACTTTGATTTACGATATTCGTTATTATAGGAGTGAGACATTTAACATTTATTTTTATATCAACTGGTCTGATGTTGTCCGCTCCAGGACCTTTTTTGTTACTCGGTTGACACAATATCTTGTAAACTTCAGCCGCTGTTGCTTCCTCTAGGTAGATACTTGGTTGAAGCTGCCAGTTTTCATGGTTTGAGGTTTTTGTGTCACACACATGGATGATGTTTGCCGCCTGATTCGAAGACTGCTCTGCAAATTTCTCAGCAATGTCTTTTAAGCCATCGGCAGCGTTTGGAAAATTGCTTTTAATTGCTTCGTCTAATGAACGTTTTTTTGTTCCAAGTAGTTCGCTCACAATACTCCATGTTTTCCTCGTACCTATGTTTCGATACCTTTTGTATTCATCTTCAAACGTCTTACATCTGGGGCTATCAAATGTCTTATAATCATAAGGAGATGCTAAATGACGAATTTCAGCTTTTCACGACGCCTAACAGTTTTACAAGCACTGGTGGTAGTTCCACATTTAGACCGGTTGTGGGCGGATTTGAAAAATTCTAGCATTTTTATTGTTTCAGATGACAGAGTGCTTACGCACAAAATTTCAGCTTCCCAGCTCAAAATTAAAGGCCTAAAAATTGGTGACAGACGGACGGACGGACGGACATCGCTCATTCAAATTCGGTCTCGACCATAATGCTCTTAAGGTCTTGGGATTTTTTTTTGATGCGCCAGATGGAGGTGGTAATTTTGGGCGCATTGGAATATGGCATGCTCTGTGTCCTTCTCCTAATTAGCGCATTCTGAACAAAAAGGGGAGCTATTGTAACCGAGTCGGTGAAGATATTTTTGGTAGCCTAGCCACTATGGCGGGTTGGAACTGCGTTAGGTTATAGTTGCAATCCCCATGCTACCGTTGTAGCCAAGGAGCAACAACAAGGAGGGCGTTAGTGACGACGCCCTTTCTTCCGTTTAATGTGTATGTGTATGGTTGCGTTGCTTAAGTTGCGTATTCTTCTGTTACATATCCTGAGCATTTAATCGTCGAGTATGTCGATAGGAATTATTCCGGCTATAATGAAGGCGGGATCCTGCAATCGTCACCTAAAAAAAAAGACTTGTTTTTTTTCACGGTCCCCACCTCCGCGAGGGTCTGACAAGCCCTCCGAGAGTATCATTTGTCTTGAAAAACTTCTCAAAGTGCCGTTCGGATTCGGCAAGATTCGGCAAAAAATTGTAGGTCCCCTTGTCTATAAGGAAATTAACACACCAGCATACATTGTTGAGAAGTTGGCCCCGGTTCACCTCGAGCTGTTGCGCCACTCTATTGATATAATGAAGGCGGCCTCTTCAGAAATGGTTCGAAAGCCGCTGATTGTTCGTAATGCGCAAAATCTATACATTGCCGGGATAACTTCCTTTTCGTTTCTTTCGTCCGTAGTGCTTTCGCCCACACTGGGGCGGCGTATAGCAGGACCGAAGTAATTACTCTCGATAGTAAAATGCTCCTAGGGTATCTAGGTCTACCGATGTTAGGCATTATGCGCGACAGGGCTCAATGCATTTATTATGCATTCTTAGTCACGTACTCGACGTGGGCATTTTCTATTACGTGGTTAATAACTTGATTTGCTGTTACTACTTTGATATGTTTACGTAGAACGACGACAGCAATATCATCAGCGAAGCCAATTATCGTTACCCCGTCTTGTAGTCTTATTCATAAATCTCCGTTATACATTATATTCCACAGTAGCGGCCCTAGCACTGAGCCTTGTGGGACTCCCGCCCACCTTGTGGGACTTTTTAGACTTTTGATCTGTACTATACCTTAGCTTCCTGTTGCTTAGGCAATTAGCTATGATGTGCCGAAGATAGTATTATGTATCCATCCTGATGAGAGATCTTTTGATGAGGAACGAGTTGGCCGAGTTAAAAGCGTTTCTTATGTCTAGCTTTATCACAGCGCAGTATTCTTTGGTGCCGTTTAGCCATCTTTTTCCTGCAATTGTGTGTTCTGCTATTTTTCAGCAACTGCTCTTTTAACGTCCACAGTACATCGGTTTTTCTAAGCCAAATTACTGGTCGGAGAGAGTCCCTTCCTCCTCTACAACTGCAAGTAACCTGCCGTAGATAATTTTTTCAAGGATCTTTTCCCATTGTGTCTAATAAGCTATTAGGCGGTGAGATGATGGTTCTCCTCGGCGTTTGTTTCCTTTTAGTAGTAGGACCAAATGCTGTACTTTCCACTTTCCAAGGAACATTCCCTACCCCAAGTATTTCTAAAACGTCAATATGAAAAGGTCTTGTCGTTCTTCTACAGCCGCTTACTGCTTAATTTTTAATTGCGTCGGGCCCAGGCGCCTAGAAGTCGCCGATAATCCTGCACGCATTGAGCTTTGCTTGGCTAATTGGCTGGATATGGCTTTGTAAGGTTCGCTGATTAGAACGACTTCGCTTTTTGATCTATTGCAGTTTGTGCAAGTATTTCCTGAGCTTTTCTACAGTGATTGAGGTTTATTTGTAAAATCTTCATGTTTTCATGCTTGTGATAGCTCTCTGGAAGACCGGACAGTCGCGACTGCCTGCAACATGTTTTGACGCGTCTGGGCGGTCTTTCTTACAAAGGATGCAGAGGCGCTCCTGTCGCATGTGGTTATCTGTCCCACATCTCCTACAAACTTTGGATCGGCCTTCGTTTTTGCAGTTTCTGGCTAAGTGGCCAAACTCCAGGCATTTAAAACACTGATTCAGCTGTCCTTTTTCTCGGATTCGGCATGCAAGCCAACCGACTTTAGCCGACTCAATTTATGTCGTGTTAAAGGTTTTTAACCGCAATATCTATGTACCAAACTTTGAGTTTCTTTGTCTTAATTGGTCAAAAGGTCTCTAACGATGTAGAACAAGAGGAAGTTTCACATTTAGACCGGTTGTGGGATAGTCTGTTTGCGGATTAGAAAACGTGTAGATACCTACATGTTTTCTAATCGTATTGCGTATATGAGACATAATATACTCCATTCCTACAAAAAATTGTATAAAAAGTGAATCTAAAAACAACTACACGAGGTCATAAATACAAAATCTGTTCAACAAATGCTTGAAAACCTGTAATATCCTGTATTCCCCGCCAACATCACAGTGCTAGCGTATGCTTGTCTGTTTCAACGCGACTATATCATGATAAATTGATTGAATTTATGCATGAGCTTCGCCCTGCGGAACCTAATAATTTAAAAATGACATTCGCTATTCACAGTATTAGCTTACGAAAATTTCATTGAAATTTCAAAATAATAAAAAATAATAAAATTAAAAAGAAAAGAAAGGTTTCCCCTATGAAGAAATCGAAAATAAAGTCGTCCTTGGAAATGTTATGTCTGCAAAATTTTTGCTTGTGGGCAGACAAATTGAAACCTTAGAAGGAACCTTATACATAAATATTGAACAACAATCAAATTCTGACTTTCGCCAAAATGTGTGGCTTATTTAATTTGTGCATTATGGAAGACAAATATATACACTGCCAATCACTTAGATTAGAGCACTCATTTTGGAGCCAATTTTTATGCTGGAAGTTTTATTTATCTACGAGTGACTCATATTTGCTGAAAGGAATAACATGTAAGGGCTGATAAGGAATTTTGTTGAAATGTCCTTATTACAATGAAATATTCATCAAGACAAGAGGCTTTATGTAGGTGTGTCGAAATTTTGAAGGACTCTTGTTACTATTCGGGTACAATATTTGACACATACGTTCACACAGTATTTCACATATATATATATTTTCTTCAGGTTTTTTATTGGTTCAATTGTCTTTTTTGATTAATCTCTTAATATCATTGTCTTTTGTTCATTAGGAAAGTAGTTTTACCACCACCTGATTAACGTTTTATATAAAAACACAATGCGAAAATCTGTGGCAAAAATTTTGACATTATTCTTATGATTCGCAGTGTAAAAAAAAGTATCACACCACCAGCATAGTGTCCTAGAATGTCCTTTTATATCTATAACGTGCATGTGGCTTTAGAGAAAAACCAATTTACAGGCAGCAAAACATGGGTTTTTTCATTCACTTCAATTTGATAAAAATGTAGTGTCTGTCAAACGTAGACATTTTTCCAAGAAATCCTTGTATCCTCAGAATGTTCAGCTATAAATTTTTATAACAAGCTTCATGCAACATAAGTCATCTGCCTTCTACTGGGACATTCAGTAAAAAAAAGTATTATTATTGGAACATTTATTAAACGATGATTGCTTTAACCGAATACCTATGAACCCTTTTTTGTTAATCCAAATCCATACATATTTTATTAAAATTTCAGCCCGAAAATGTTATCGTTCTGCCACATAAATTGTCTCCTATAAAGATAAAGTGTCTAATTTGTATACCCTTTTCGTATAATTAATCAGGATTCTTTATTTTGTATTAAAAAAACATTCTTTAAAACAGTACTAAAAGATTCGAGGGTACAATAAATTTTCTCCAAATGTTAAGGTATGTCAATGGGCTTGTGAGCCTCCTATGTGATTTCAATGTCGGTAATTGTGAAATTTTATCCATTTCTTTCATTATTCTAAATTTTCTTCGGTTTCAAATTTTCATTTCGCAGTTGTTATGCGTGAAGTTTTACGACTTTGAAGATAAGTTGTCACAAAAACAATGTGCGGTCGCCTTGGCCGGAGACCGATATATGCAACAGCGACAGTGCACTCGGAATTCGAAAACATATGATGAGTTCGTATATTGTGAATTGTCCCAAGGAATGGCATAGGGCTCATAGAGAAAATCCCGGAACGGAATATGTCTAGAAAAATTGTTTTCTGCCTAGGTCGATTGCTGTTCCATTTGATCTCCATGAGAAATATCCTTTTTGTCTTGTCGTACCCATAATAATTATTTATTAGCTGATCCGGCGAACTTTATTCGGCCAAAAGTGGATTAAATTATAGACTCTCTTTAAAAAGTCGAGCCTTTCTCTCTCTCTTGAAAAAATTAAGACTCTTTTGAAAGTAAACTATTTTAAAACGAAACTCTATACTTTTTCTCAGATCCTTCTCCTCCTCTTCAATGCAGTCATAAGAAAAACTCATGAACAAAGCCCGCAACAGTGATTAGAATAGAATCCAAGCTTTGTGCAAGCTTGTTTAGCAGTCCTACCGATTGTCGTACTAATGTGCGATTTGTTCAAGGCTGTGAAATATCTGATGCGTTAAAGATCCAGTTTTGACCAAACTGTTTCATCATCAGATAAGTATTACTGCCTGTTCATATATTCGCCTTTGTTCTTTGGTTCGCATCTAGCTAAAGTATGAGTTTTCATATGAAAAAAAGTAGCCTAACTTAAGGCATTTTTTCAATAAAAACTAGTGGAAGGGTTACAATCCGCTAAGGCGAATCGTTGGATACCCCATCCCAATTGACCAGTGTTAAGCTCCAAATTGCGTCACAAATCTTGTTTGTTAAATTTCAGTTTCTATTAACTTAAATTGTATTTATAAATTGTCACTTGCGCACTTTTACTTATTTGTGTGACGCCTGAAGAATGTGTCAAGTCATTGTTTTAATGTGATGATTTGAATCAACAATGTTAGCCTACCATTATTTTTGTGGGACGATACTATTAACTCAATCAGAGCATTAATTTAATGGGACCATACCATTAATTTAATGTGACCATACCATTAATTAAATCTAACCATTTATCTAATGTGACCATACCATTGATTTAATGTGACCATACTATTACTATAATGTGACCATTTACCATTGATTTAATGCGACTATACCATTGATTTAAGGTGACCATACCTTTACCTTAATGTGACCATTTACTATTGATTTAATGTGACCATACCATTGATTTACTGTGACCATACCTTTAACTCAATCCAGCTGTTTATTAAATGTGACCAAACCCTTTGTTGTTACATGACCATACAATTGTTTAAATTAGTGCTAGCATCGAAACAATAATGCACATTATAAATAATGTGATCATACCATTGTTTTAATGGTTTTTCTGTGTTATTAATGTGGTAACTTAGTTTTCAATGTGAAGCCTTATTAATAAAAGTTTGTTTTCCAAGCAGTATAAAACGCGAAATAAATTTTTAGTTGAAATGCAGTGTTGATCCTGTGAGGTTGTAAGGTATAAATAGTGAAGACGGAAACTTTGTATAAGGAAGTAACCATATATATTTTTACACCATTTGTGTTCTTTAACACACCTACTTATTTATTTTCTGTTTTTGTTTGTTCTTTTTTTCTTTTTTCCCTTAATCTGTTCTTACTGCCGGAACATACCTAGTATATATACATATACTCTATTTAATATGTCAACAAAATCATTTAAACCTAAATTAAACTCCTTTTTTTTAATTTCAGTTTTTTATCTTTTCTTTTTTCTTTTCCTTTCATAATTAGCCAAATTTGATGGGGTTTAATTTTTTCCTTTTTAGAGTGGCGCAACAGCTCGAGGTGAACCAGGACCAACTTCTCAACAATGTATGCTGGTGTGCTAATTTCTTAACATATAAGGGGACCTACAATTTTTTGCCGAATCCGAACGGCACTTTGAGAAGTTTTTCAAGACAAATGATACTCTCGGAGGGCTTGTCATACCCTCGCGGAGGTGGGGACCGTGAAAAAGAACAAGTCTTTTTTTCAGGTGACGATGGCAGGATTCGAACCCAGACCTCCGGCGTAGTAAGCACACACACTATTGATTCGGATTGAATCAATGGTATGGCCATATTAAAACAATAGTATTGTCACATTATGGTCACATTGAATCAATGGTATGGTCACATTAAATTAATGGTATGATCCATCAATTATTCAATGGGACCATCCCATTAATTAATTCAATTCGAAAAAATTACTCAATTTTTAATGGGATGATCATTTTATTTGAATGTTGTATACTATCAACTTTAATAGCACTGATCCCATTAAAACCATAGCACGCACACAATAAAGTAAAACTACATCTTATAAATTATGAATGGGGTGCATTTTTACTTCAAAAGGATGGAAAGGACCGTGGATGTAATAGTTTCGAAAGTATTATATTAATGGTACGGATCGAATTTTCAACGATCGAAGCCTTCAACAAGGTATGACACGAAGGCATGTATAGAACTTAAAAAAAACTATCTCGAAAACGGATTCTTTCGTGTAAGGTGTGGTACTGAATACTCGAGTTTCTAGCAAATTTGAGTTGGCGTACCCCAGGGAAGCATACTCAGTCCGACCCGGTTGCTGCTCTACACAGGAGACAAACCTCTAGATGACGAGACAGTTATGGCCACGTTTGCAGACGACACGGTGAATTTGTGTCTGGACGAAGACTTGGTGAATCCCTCTAAACGAGAACAAGTCAACACTTGTAAATTTTACTTACAGAAGGGTTAAAAATTTACTTCTGTTCATAAGCCCTGCGCGCATATCTTATGCAAATGAAGCGAAGTATGTAGGGATGACCCTAGACGCTAAGCTAAGGTGGAAGCGCCACGTAAAGAAGAAGCATGACAACCTCGAAATCAGGCACAGATAAATGTGTTGGCTTATCGCAAAATTTTCGAATTTAAGCATATACACTCCTCGTCATTAGATAAAAGCAGTCATTTTTAAAAAGTTAACTCGTTATTTCTCCCGTTATATGATTGATTAGAAAAAAAAACAACTAGGGTGAAACCACCAGTACGAGCCCAAGGAATGTTTTGAGTTCGTTACTCTTCCAAATGTATTACTTAGATATACGGAAACAAGTTAATTATTTAAATAATGTTTAATGTATTACTATTTGAAATAATTAATAACTTTTTAAGAAAGAATGACTTGGAAATGAGACATGAACCAGTACCGAGCCTCTCTGTTCCTAATTCGAGCCCTTAGCGTTCCAGTAACGAGGCCCTCGAATAAATCATAGCATGACAAGGAAAAAAGTGCAACATTGTGTATAAAAAAGCTTCGATTCGTCTGCGAGCTATTAATAAAATACCTTAAATGAAATTGCCACGCCTCCAAACAAGTGGGCGGGATGAAAAATACACTTGTAACGTGCTCTATTCATATTTTGGGCTGAATGGAAGCACTTTATTCCAAAATTACGATTTTTTTAAGGAAAAAAATGTAACGGGATATAGTACAGATACCAAAATATTAGTAGAAGCTGATACCTACTTCATTTGTCTAATTCTTTGTCAGATTGAATATTCTTAATGAATAAACGAAATGTTAGAGCTACTGACGCTATTATAAGAATGCAAAAAGTGTTTTTATACCCAATCCCATATGATATGAGGTATATTAAGTTTGTCACATAGTTTGTAACTCGTTGAAATAATAATGGTAGACCCCCAAGACCTTAAGGGCATATGATCAAGACCGAATTCTGAATCGAATGAGCCATATCCGTCCGTCATCCGTCCATCCGTCCGTCTGTATGTCACATGTTTTTAGGCCTTAAATTTTTCAAATCATCAGGGTTTTCAAAACTGTAAGGCGTTCTAAAAGGCTTAAATTTGACATTTAGCATCTCCTAATGAATGTAAGACAAAAAAGAAATTTGTCTTTTTTGTGTCTTACATTCATTAGGAGATGCTAAATGTCAAATTTTAACCTTTTAGAACGTCTTACAGTTTTGAAAACTCTGGAGGTAGTTGCACATTAAGACCAATTGTGGGCGTGTCTTTGGGCGGATTTCAAAAGCTTTTACACTTGTACTGCTTCGCATGACGTGGACCTTACGTACGAAGTTTCAGCACCCAGCTCAAAATTTAAGGCCTAAAACATGTGAAATACAGACGCACGGACAGACGGACGGACATGGCTTATTCGATTCAGAATTCGGTCTCGATCATATGCCCTTAAGGTCTTGGGGGTCTACCATTATTATTTCACCGTGTTACAAACTATGTGACAAACTTAATATACTTCCTACCCTATGGGATGGGGTATAAAAAATTAGTATATCATACAGACATACACAAACTAAATAAGCTTGGTTTTTAATCTAATTTTGTTGTTGAAAATCTGGAGGGCTCGTTACTGGAACATCATTATTTTTTAGTTAACCCAAAACTTAAGAAAATAGCCTAACTTCTTGGATTAAAGCTTCTAGTTTCTTTTTTTTTTTTTTTTTTTTTTCCGTGGGTAGGTAAAAACCTTCATAGGCACTATGAGAATCGAACGCGCGTGCTCATAGTAGTGTGAGATTCTTACTCACTAAAAAACCTCCCAATCTTTGTAAGACTACGACTAAGTTTCCTTAACAAGTAGTTCATGCTTCTGTATAGTAATCGCGTTTGGCAGGCTACCTTCCAACGAAAGCACCTGCAATACCGTCATTATGTGCGGTTTCCTCTTACGACGCTAGATCCAACGGCCTTGTTCGTTGTAGTCGGCGTGCAAGATTTGTCTGATCCAGAGTTCGGATTATTTCGTGGTTGCAATGGCCGTGAAGGCGAGTGTGAAGTTTGCGAGCAAAGTTTCTTACTTCGTCGGTCACGGTTGCGATGCCTAGATCTCGATGTAAATCGCTATTTCTTATATACAATGGAGCATTTACGATTGCTCTTAGTGTCTTATTCTGAAAAGTTTCTAAAATAGATATGTTGCTTGGTTTGGTACAACCCCAAAGTTGTATACCGTACGTCCAAGATGGTTTTAGCACTTGCTTATACAATAGCAGTTTGTTATAAACGCTTAGTTTCGAATAACGTCCGATAAGCCAATTCAGTTCTCGTAGCTTGATTTCAAGTTCAGCGCGTTTCTTTTTAACGTGTGGCTTCCACTTAAGTTTTGCGTCTAGGGTCATGCCTAAATATTTCGCCTCGTTTGCGTACGGAATTTGTACCGAGTTTATAAATAGAGGTAAGTTGATTACCCTCTTGTAAGTAAAATTTACATGCGTTGATTTTGTCTTATTTAGGAGGATTCGCCAGGCCTTTGTCCATTCGAATATTTTATTCAAAGCACGTTGGAGTTTTCCCGTTGATAGTTCGACTGTCTTATCCGTAGCGAGGATAGCCGTGTCGTCAGCGAAAGTGGCTACAGTCGTTGTCTCTACTTGAGGTACATCTCTTGTAAAAAGTAAAAACAGTGTTGGACCGAGGACGCTACCTTGTGGAACGCCGGCTTGTATTTCTTTGAATTCTGAGTATTCGCTCCCGTATCTCACTCGAAATAGTCTGTTGTCAAGATAAGACTCTAAGAGTTCATACATTTTTTCCGGCAAAACTTTCCGTAGCTTATATTTTAGGCCTTCGTGCCAAACTTTATCAAAGGCTTGGGATACGTCAAGAAAAGCGGTAGAACATATCATTTTCGCTTCTAAGGCTTTCTCAATTTCATTAGTTATTCGATAGACCTGGTCAATTGTTGAATGTTTGACCCTAAAGCCGAATTGGTGATCCGGAATCAATCGTCTTTCTTCAATTATTGGTTGCAGTCGTTTGAGCACAAGTTTCTCGAAGACTTTAGATATAATCGGCAGAAGCGAAATCGGTCTATATGATTTTTTGTCCTTCGGGCATTTCCCTGGTTTCGGAAACATTATTACCTCTGCGACTTTCCATTGCCGTGGAACGTATAAAATTCTCATTGATGTGTTTTTTTTTTTTTTTTTTTTCCGTGGGTAGGAAAAACCTTCATAGGCACTACGAGGACCGGCCGCGCGTGCTCATAGTAGTGTGAGATTCTTACTCACTAAAAAACCTCCCATTTTCCGTCAGACTACGACTAAGTTTCCTTAACAAGTAGTTCAAGCTTCTGTAATAATCGCGTGTGGCAGGCTGCCTTCCAACGAAGGCACCTACAATACCGTCAATTTATGCGGTTTCATCTTATGCTGCTAGATCTAACGGTCTCATTCGTTGTAGTCGGCGCGTAAGATTTGTCTGATCCAAAGTTCGGATGATTTCATTGTTGCAGTGTCCGCGAAGACGAGTACTAAGTTTGCGAGCAAAGTTTGTTACCTCGTCAGACACGGTTGCGATTCCTAGATCTCGGTGTAGATCGCTATTTCTTATATACCATGGAGCATTAACGATTGCTCTGAGTGTCTTATTTTGAAAAGTTTCTAAAATAGATATATTGCTTGGTTTAGTACAACCCCAAAGTTGTATACCGTACGTCCAAGATGGTTTTAGCACTTGCTTATACAAAAGCAGTTTGTTATATATGCTTAGTTTCGAAAATCTTCCGATAAGCCAATTCATTTCTCTTAACTTGATTTCGAGCTCGTCGCGTTTCTTTTTAACGTGCGGCTTCCATTTAAGTTTTGCGTCTAGAGTCATTCCTAGATATTTCGCTTCATTTGAGTACGGGATTTGTACCGAGTTAATGAATAAAGGTTTGTTGTTTATCTTTTTGTAAGAAAAGTTAACATGCGTTGACTTAGTCTCGTTAAGGACCACTCGCCAGCTCTTCGTCCAGTCGCATATTTTGTCTAAAGCGCGCTGGAGTTTCCCTGTTGATAATTCAACTGTCGTATCAATAGCGAGAATAGCAGTGTCATCTGCGAACGTAGCTAAAGTTGTTCCCTCATCGTGGGGTATGTCTCTTGTATAGAGCAAAAATAATATTGGGCCGAGAACGCTTCCTTGCGGGACACCGGCATTTATCTCTTTGAATTCCGAGTACTCATTTTCGTACCTTACGCGAAATATTCTGTCTTTAAGGTAAGACTCTAAGATTCTATAGAGTTTTTCTGGTAAGCAAAGCCTTAATTTGTACTTCAGGCCTTCGTGCCACACCTTATCGAAGGCTTGCGATACGTCGAGAAAAGCGCTAGTACATATCTTTTTCGCTTCCAGAGCTTTTTCGATTTCGTTTGTTATACGATAGACCTGGTCGATTGTTGAATGTTTTTTTCTAAATCCGAATTGGTGATCCGGAATCAATCGTCTTTCTTCAATGATTGGTTGCAACCTTTTAAGCAACAGTTTCTCGAACACCTTAGCTATTATCGGCAGTAGCGAAATAGGTCTGTATGACTTTTTGTCGTTTGGACATTTTCCTGGTTTCGGAACCATTATGACCTCGGCCACTTTCCATTGCCTTGGAACGTATAAAACTCTCATGGAAGCGTTAATGATATAGAGTATCTTGACCAAAGCTTTTTTCGGTAGCTCCTTTAGAATTTCGCTAGTAATTAAGTCGTAGCCAGGGGCTTTGTTGTTTTTCAGATTATTTATCGTTTGACGAAGTTCAGCCAATGACACGGTTTTTATTCTATAATTATCTTGTACCGCATAAGGATTGAGCTCCTCGACCAACGGTTCCCCGTCAAACGGTTTGAATGTTTCTTCTAGGTAATCTGCAAATAAATCCGCTTTTTCTTTGTCTTCTCTTGCCCATTCGCCGTTGGCTTTTCTTAATGGCGCAGAGTGTGCTATAGGCTTCTTAACGGACTTGACTGCTTTCCAAAGAGAGTAGTTCGAACCTTTATCGGCAGTCAAACTTTCGAGGTAAGCAGTAGTCTCGCGACCTTTAAAATCTTGAAGTTCGTGCTTCAGTTTGTTAGAAAGGTGGTTCAAGATTGTCTTATCCGGGGGTGCTCGCGAACGTTGCCATCTCTTGCGCGCTCTCCTCTTTTCGCATATTAGCTCTTCTATTTCTCGCGGATATATTGTTCCGCTGTTCGATAATTCGGACCTCCGAAAAGAAGTGTTATTCCACGCAGCGCTCTGAATAACTCTCACGAGTTTGTCTAATTCGTCTTCTATTTCAAGTGGCGTTTTGAGCGGTACATTTAAAGCTATGTTTTCTTTGCAGTATTTTCTAAATCCGTCCCAGTCGGTGTTGTTGTTAGTTAATCTAGGCGCTCTATTCTTTTTCGCTAGGCTTCCGCCGATTTTCAAAAGAACTGCCGAGTGATCTGAACAGAGATCAAAGCGTTCTTCTACGTTCGTAAGGTAACGAGGTACCCCCTTGGCGATAAAGAAGTCGACGAGATCAGGTATTTTATTTCTGTCGGTTGGCCAATATGTTGGCTTTCCCGTCGATAAGAAGATCACGCCGCGTTTTGTACTTGCTTTAAAGAGGGCTCTGCCTCTTGTTGAATTGCACCGTGAGCCCCAAAAAGTATTTTTCGCGTTAAAGTCCCCGCCGATGATAAAGTTTGACCCAAGTGAATCAAAGAGCAGAGCAAGATCTTCATCTGTCAGCCGATACTGCGGAGGAAAATAGCTCGTCGCGATGTTGTAATTTATGTGACTTAATTTTACTGAGACTGAGGTTATTTGCATAGAGTCAAGTTCTATTTCTTCGTTTTTGGAGTGCTTTATGCAGTCTTTAATGTAGAGAGAGGATCCACCTCTCGAATTTTCTGAAGGATGATGCGCGTGATAGTCAATGTAACCTTTTATTTTGCGTGCTGAACCCTTTTTAAAGTGGGTTTCCGAAATCAGGCATATGTCTACATTATTCTTCCGTAGGAATACTTCTAGTTCGTCAATTTTTTGCAAAAGGCCGTTTGCATTCCATGTAATTATTTTGATTGACTTTCCCATATTCATGATTTTTTATTAAATGTTTTTCGAGGTTTAAACTCGAGCTCGCTCAATTTGTTGAATATTACTTGATTAAGTTTCGCCTGTTGCTCAAACTTTTCTAAAATCATGCCTAGAATTTGAGAGACCGAATCTGATGCGGCCGATTGTGGCTTACTTTCACGTGACGCGACTTGAGCGTACGATTTTGGACCAACAAGTGTGGATTCTCTCTTTTGACTCCGGTGGGAACTAGGACCAGCGACGTTTTCTTGCGCATTTTGAATTTTGCCTTTAATCAAACCCTTATCCCTTGTCGACTTAGGGGTTTTTGGCTTATCTACTTTAGGAGGTTTTAGGCTTGGGCCCTTATTTTCAGTATTTTTCTTCGGAGCTTCATGTCGTTTTTGCAACTCAATGGCAATTTCGCAACCTCGGTAGCTCGCTGGGTGACTTCCCCTGCAATTGGCACAAACCGCGGGGGCCTGACTGCTGACATTGCAATCCGTCGAGAGATGTTCGCCGGCGCATTTTACGCATCGCGGCTTTTTCTGGCAGTACGCTTGCGTATGTCGGAAACCCTGTCATCGCTTACATTGGGGAACTAGCCTGTTGCCCTTCCGCTTGGGCTCGATTTTTACCTTGATGTTAAGGATTGATTTAATTTTGTAGATTTCGTTAATATTTTCAGTTCTATCAAAAGAAAGCATAAAAATTTGCAGGCCGCGTCGAACAACAGCGGAGTCTTTGCCTTCGTCCGTACGTTGCTTCTCTTTCTTTATTATGTTCACGGCGTCAAGAATTTTAAAGCCTTGGGCTTGAACGTCTTGTATTATTTCGTCCTTGGTACAGGATGGGTGTAGTCCCCTCGCTATAACCCGCAGCGGCTTTTCGAGGTGATTTTCATAAGTAAACCATTGGATTTTCTCTAGATTTAACTTTTGTGACAGTGACCGATAGGCATCAGAGTCATCGACGTTAACTTTCCATACGTTGTTTCGAAGTGATGTTAAGTTATATTTCGTCCCAAGAGTATTTTTAAGGATGTTTCGCAACTTTCCGTAGTCCGCGATCCCAACGACATTTATTGCAGGTGGTCGGCGGTTTTTTTCTTGGGGTATTCCTGTCGCTGTGTTTGATACGACTGGTGTTTCTTCTTTTTGCTGCACGGTTTCTACTTCGGGTGAAGAACCGGCCTTTCGTTTCTTGGTAAGCCTTTTCCTAAAGACCGGATTCGTTTCGCGTGCAAGTTCTTCCTCGTCCGTCTGGTATTCACATTGACGTTTCGGCGTTTCCTCGCATACTATAGTACCACGGGGGTTCCTTAAGGCTTCATTTTCTTTACGTAAGGAATCTACTTCGCTTTTAAGCTCATGGTAGAGACGTTCCATTTCATTAAGCTTAGCACGGAGTTCTTTGTTTTCCGCTTCAAAGCATTTAATTTTCGCTGAGTCCTGATTAACCGGCGGACTTCCTTTCCCGGAGACCTTTGATCCAGCTGGTGGAGATCGAGGCACCCTTGATTTTTTCAAAAAGGGATTTATAAGCAATAAATGGCTCTCCCCAGAATCCGTAGAGCCTACCTCCGAAGAGGGTGGATTTGCCAGTGAAACTGGATTGCCACCTGGGGTAATAGAATCTTTTGTTTTGTCTCGGCATACGGAGGGTGGATTTTAGTCGCCTCTTACGACAGGCATGCCTTACCTCGGGTATATTCTAACCCCTACCCGAAGGGGGATGTGTTTATGATGTAGAGAAGCTTGACTAACGCTCTTTTAGGTAGCTCCTTCAAAATTTCCCCAGTAATTAGGTCATAGCCTGGAGCTTTGTTATTCTTCAAATTTCGGATTGTTTGACGAAGTTCAGACAGTGTCACGGTTTTCATTCGATAATTGTCTAGTTCTGCATCTAGTTCTCTGCAGATAGTTCTGCTTCTAGTTTCTTAAGAAATTTCACAAATTGCTCTCATTTTCTTGCTTACCAAAGACTAATAAACACTTTGAATTTTTCTAATCACTGAAGACAAAATACCTGAAAATAAATTATACGATGCGAAGAAAAGATATAAGTTATTTTTTTTCTGGTTAAAAAACATTTATTGATTTAAAAGTTGGGGCTTAGCTTTTTGATCAAATTCATCGAGGGAGCTCGCTATTGAAAAGAAGAGAAAAATCGCTTCATTTGATTACGGTTACCCTACTTCAGGTTTAGGTTTTAGATCTTCAGAATCAAGCTAGAGAGCTGAAACTTGGTACACGGCTTGGATCTTCTACTACATAGACAAAGTGTGAAATTTGGCTTAATCCCTCAACGGCCACTCCGACTACTGGCTTCAATGTGAGACAACCTCTATCTCACTTTTTCTTTCAAAATGCCTTTTGGCCAAGTTAGAAAAGTCGTAAAAACCCGATTTCTCGGAAAGCTGACACCAAATCGAAAAAAAATTGTTTATTGTGTAAGATTGTCATAGTTTGTAACACAGTGAAATAATCGCCGTAGACCCCTAAAACCTTCTAAAGATATGATCGAGACCGACAGGTGAATCGATTTAGCCATGTCCGTTAGTCTGTATGTGTAAAGGTTGTATGTCTTCAAAATCAATGCAGAGAGCTGAACTTGGTACAATAGATGAGTTGGTGAAGTTAATGAAATTGATGAGTTGATGAAATTCAACTATTGTACCGAATTTTTCATAGACAGAATATTGTGTTTTGCTAGCATTAAAAGTAACAAAATTTGCCTTACCCGAATCTACAATCTTTTTGAGATCAGAATTAAGTGATTCAATTTGACTTAATCCTTGGCTATGAGAAGTTATGGAATTAACAGGAGTTCTGTTTGAGGTGGAAACAATAAGAGTACTGTCATCCGCAAAGTTAAATATTTTATTATTCGTTGAATTTGATAAATCATTTATATGTGTAAGAAATAAAGTAGGAGAAAAAAATGAGCCTTGTGGAACACCTGCGTTAATTGTCCACAAATCTGATGATTCACCATCAACTACTACATTGATTGATCTTCCATGGAGAAAATTTTTATCCAACCACAGAGTTGTTGCGGGAACCCATAAGATACAAGTTAATATATAAGAGCTCTATGCCACGTACGGTCGAATGCCTTGGAAATATCGAGAGCAACAGCTCTAGATTCATCGTGTTTCGCAATAGATTTTGCCCAAATGTGAGTAACAAAACTTAGCAGGTTTCCAGTTGAACGTTTGTTACGAAAACCATACTGATGATCGCTTAAAAGGGTATGGCTCTCTAAATATTTAATTATTTCTATATTAACAGCCTCTTTTATAACTTTAGACAAAATAGATAACAGAGCTATAGGCCGATAGTTCTGTGGCAAACATTTCTTACCCTTTTTTGGTACTGGTTGAACTCTGGCTATTTTCCAAGAAGATGGAAATTTCTTCTGGGCATATGAAAGAGTAAATAATTTACAAAGTGTTGGAGATAGTCCAGGTGCACACTTTTTAAGTACAATAGCTGGTATGCCATCAGGACCTGTTGCTGTATTAGAATTTAATTTTTTTAGTATTTTCCCAACAAGTCTTGGACGAAAACGTATATTGTGCATATTTGATTCGACTACCAGGATTTTAGGAGGCTGTAATACACCAGGATCTATATTTGAATTATGAGCAAAATTTTTTTTTTTTTTTTTTGAATACTAGGATGGACGGAGGCTAAAACTCCAAAATCTTTCAAAGATACCAATACGCCCACTATAGCAGGTATATAATACCGAAGTAGCCGATATTGGTTATGCCATTATTTCCACGTGCTAAAAAACCACCCATTTATGAGAGACACTATGAAACTGCCAGAACGCACTTCATAGTAGTAAATTTTCGCTCTCTCATAATACCTCTTGACTACGACTAAGTTAACTTAACAAGTAGTTTATGCTTCCATAGTGTTAATCGCATTGGATAGGTTGCTTTCCAGTGAATGCACCTACTAAGCCGTTCATTCACGCGGCTTCACCCTACGTCGCTAGATCGAAGAGTCTTGTTCTTTGTAGTCGTCGCTCGTTGTTTACATCGTTAAGAGTCTCGTTTAGAGTACGGATCATTTCATTGTTGCAATGAACATGAAGGCGAGCATTTAGCTTTCGAGCGAAGTTTGTTACTTCTTCGCCCACGGTAGCTATTCCTAAATCTCTGTGAATATCGCTATTCCTAATATACCATGGAGCATTCACAATTGCTCTTAGTGTTTTGTTTTGGAAAGTCTGCAACATGGACATGTTGCTCGGCTTGGTACAACCCCAAAGTTGTATACCGTATGTCCAGGACGGCTTTAACACCTGTCTGTACAAGAGCAGTTTGTTATATGTGCTTAATTTCTAAAATCTTCCGATAAGCCAATACATTTCCCTGAGCCTAATCTCGAGCTCGTCACGCTTCTTCTTTACGTGTGGTTTCCACCTTAGTTTAGCGTCCAGTGTCATCCCTAGATACTTCGCTTCATTTGCATAAGGTATTTGGGCAGAATTTATGAACAGAGATAAATTGTTAACCCTTCTGTAAGTGAAATTCACATGCGTAGACTTGTTCTCGTTAAGAGCGATTCGCCAAGTCTTCGTCCAGACACAAATTCTGTCCAATGCTCGTTGGAGGTTTCTCGTTGATGACTCGACTGATTCACCTGTTGCCAGGATGGCCGTATCGTCCGCAAACGTGGCCACGACTGTCTCGTCATCTAGTGGTATGTCTCTTGTGTAGAGCAGGAACAGGGTCGGACCGAGGACGCTTCCCTGGGGTACGCCAGCCCGAATTTGCTTGAAACTCGAGTATTCACTACTACACCTAACACGAAAGAGTCTGCTTTCAAGATAATTTTCCAATATTTTAAACATGTCTTCCGGCAAGTTTTGTCGTAGCTTATATTTCAAGCCTTCGTGCCATACCTTGTCGAAGGCTTGCGATACGTCGAGAAAAGCACTTAAACATATTTTTTCCCCTTCTAAGGCCTTTTCAATTTCATGCGTTATTTTGTAGACTTGATCCATTGTGGAATGGTTAGGTCTGAAACCGAATTGATGATCCGGGATCAAGGGTCTTTCTGCAATTATTGGTTGTAATCGCTTCAGCAGAAGTTTCTCGAATACTTTCGATATTATCGGCAGAAGCGATATGGGCCTATAAGATTTTTAATCATTTGCGCATTTTCCCGGTTTTGGAACCATAATGACTTCAGCAACTTTCCATTGTCTTGGAACGTATAGAAGTCTAAGAGAAGCGTTTATCATATAAAGTAGCTTGACTAATGCCTTTTTTGGTAGCTCTTTCAGTATTTCGCCCGTGATCAGATCGTAACCCGGGGCCTTATTATTTTTAAGTTTGCTAATTGTCTGTCGGAGTTCAACTAACGAAACTTTTTTCATTCTAAAGCTATCAAGTTTCGCGTTGTTGTTTAGAACGTCAGCCAACGGCGGACCGTCGAAAGGCTTGAATGTTTCTTCTAAATGATCAGCAAACAAATACGTTTTCTCTTTGTCTTCTCTTGCCCATTCGCCGTTAGCTTTTTTTATTGGTGCCGAGTGGATTATAGACTTAACTGCTTTCCACAGCAAGTAGTTTGAGCTCCTATCCGCCGACAAGCCTTCAAGGTATTCAGTGGTCTCACGATTTTTAAGATCTTGCAACATTCCTTTCAGTTTGTTAGAGAGGTGGTTCAAGAGGGTTTTGTCTGGGGGAGCTCTCGTGCCTTGCCATCTCCTACGCGCTCTTCTCTTTTCGCGAATCAATTCTTCGATTTCGAGCGGATATGTTTTACGTACATGCCCGTCGGTGCTAACTGCGCTCTTTTGGGACGAATTGATGTTCCAAGCAGCGCTCTTATTGCTTCAATGAATTTGTCAACTGCGGTTTTTAGCTGGAAAGGAGTTTTCAATGGCACATTCAAGCCAACACCCTCCTTACAGTCCCTCCTGAAGGCGTCCCAGTTCATGTTTTTGCTAGCTAATCTAGGAGCTCTTTCTATTTTCGCCAGTCTTCCACCCATCTTCAGGATTACTCCTAAGAGGTCTAAGCAAAGATCATAACACTCTTCAATTCGGGTAAGGTATTTGGGGTACCCTCTAGCGATGAAAAAATCGACAAGGTCAGGCTTTTTATTCCTATCGGTTGGCCAATATGTTGGCTTACCCGTGGAGAAAAGGTCCCCCCACGCTTCATACTATTTTTGTACAGTAATCTGCCTCTTGTTGAATTGCATCGTGAGCCCCAAAAAGTATGCTTCGCGTTAAAGTCACGCCCAATGATAAAATTGGACCCAATGAAGTCATACATATGATCAAGAACGTCTTCCACCAGTCTATATCCTGGCGGGAAATAACAAGATGCAATGTTATAATCTAAGCAGTCAATTTTTACAGAAACTGAACTGATCTGCATAGAGTCTAGCTCAACTTCTGTTTTCTTGAAGTGAAGAACGATGAGCAAATAAGGTCGCGAATAAATCAGCCTTTTCGCGAGAAGATGTAGCAAGCGAACCATCTTCTTGAACTAAAGGAGGGAAAGAAGAAAAACAAAAATTGTTATTTATAACTTTGGCCATTGACCAGAAAGGTCGTGATCCATTTGGACAGTCGATGAGTTTATTTGTAACTCTTTCATAGACGACTCAAAGAGAATTGCTTAAAAATACTCTTTGAGTCGTCTATGCTTTCAATGCAACTGTTTCGGATAGTAGCATAACTATTTTTGCTTGCTTCAGTAGGATTAAGGCGCCATTGTCTGAAAGCTCTATTTTTGGTAGAAGTTGAACGTTTGCAAATTCTATTGAACCAAGGTTTATTTGCTCCCAGTCTTTTCACATTGTGAGGAATGTATGACTCCATACCAGCAAGAATAATTTCAGTAACAGATTCAGCACAAGTATCAACATTAGAACCGTTAAAACAAACCTCTGACAAAGGAAAATATGAAAAAAAGTCACGAAGGTAGTCCAAGCGATAAAGTCCCAGATTAATCGACTGGCATTCCGATGTTCTGATACTGATGGAGTAAGTGAATGAATTGCAGAAATAAGAAGATGGTCAGAGTTTTCTAAAGGGGCAGAAATATTTATAAAATATATATCAGGCTCAGATGTAAGGAACAAATTCAAAGTGTTTTCGAAATCTCTAGAGTCGAAAAATACCGCTTCGGTTACCCCTACCTTCCCCCAATTCTAACGCTAGTCGAGTGTAGTAGGGTTTACACCGAAGACGGTTACCCTACATCAGCTTCTTGCTTGAGAATTCACCCCTGCAAGGGTTCACACCGAATCGTTTACCCCCGCACCTTCCCATCCCCGAGGATATTTCTTAGCAGAGGAGCAACAGGTTCGGACTTATACCGAAATCGGTTGCCCCTGCCGGGTTTTTTTTTATATAGGAACTATTCCTCACTGACCCAGCACCTCCTCCTCGACCTCAAGCAATTCCCCCCACCAATATGTATCAACAATGTAAATTCCCATCTGGAATCCAACAGTTACGAGACCACCCTTTCTCCAGAAAGTCTCTCACTGGCCTCTCTCAACTCTGCTGACAGCGGTTCACACCGAAACGGTTACATTCAGCCTTCATTACCCTCGGGTATGTCTCATCCAAACAAACTTTGATTGCTGACCTTCGGTACAAGTTTATAACGTCACTGGTTGCCTAGACCCCCCCCACCCAAACGGGTAGTAATCATTTAGGTCCTCGGGCTGGTAACTCCGGTCCCACAAGTGGTGTCACAATGGACCTCCTTCGCTCTAAGTGTGTCCCTGCCCAGCGGGGACAGCCACCCAACCTAACCTTGGACCGCGCCCACATTTAGAAAATTGAATTTTAGTAGAATTGAAAAAAAAACCTCCAAATTTATAAAAACACCTAATTTTGACTTGCCTTAAGCCTAATTTAGGAAAAAATAAAAAATAAAAATGAACAGGTAAGTTAAACGAGATTTTATTCTAGATTTCGTTCATACAAAGCTTTCAGCCACGCTTTGTCGATTTTACAAAAATATTGAATTTGAACCAAAAAATTTGCATTTTTAAGTACATTTAAGCGTAGCTTGGAAATATCTATGTTATTATTGATAGTTTGCAATAAGGGGCAGTTTAAACACGCCCCTTTCCCAAGCTTGCACTACTTATAAAATGTCAAAAAATAAAAATAAGATGAGCATTTTACAGTGTGGGGTAGGATGAGGTATTCAACGGTTTTCAACTGTTTTTCATATCATTTTTTTTCCGATATAGATTGAATTTCAATCAGAATTTCATTTCTGATTGAAAAACACCAGAGGTACAATCTTTCAAAAGTCCGTTCAACTACTTGCATACGCAGACGACATTGACATAATCGGTAGAACAAAGCGTGATGTCAGTGAAGCCTTCGTGAGTATTGGGACGGAAGCGGCGAATATGGGTTTAGCAGTCAATGAGGGCAAAACCAAGTATATGCTGTCATCAAGAAAAGACACCCAACACCGACGTCTTGGACAAAACATCACCATCGACAGCTACAACTTTGAGGTAGTTAGGGACTTTGTCTACCTGGGTTCCGCTATCAATTCAGACAATGACACCAGCGCTGAAATCAAACGAAGGATAACTCTTGCCAATCGCTGTTTCTTTGGGCTAAGAAGGCAATTGAGTAGCAAAGCCCTCTCTCGAGCAACTAAAGTGTCCATGTATAAGACCCTCATCATCCCAGTCCTGCTTTACGGTGCAGAAGCATGGACCCTGTCAAAGGCGGATGAAAACACTTTAGGCTGCTTCGAGAGGAAAATTCTTCGGACGATTTACGGTCCCGTCTGCATAGACGGAGAGTGGAGGAGGAGATATAACATCGAACTGTACGGGCTGTACAGCGATACCGACCTAGCCAAAAGAGTCAAAACACAACGTCTACGATGGCTGGGTCATCTAGAGCGGATGGACACCAACGCCCCGGCCCGGAAAATCTTCGAATCCACACCACAGGGACGACGCGGTAGAGGAGCACCGAGACTCAGGTGGCGCACGCAAGTGGAAGGGGACCTCAGCCAACTTCGCGTGCGAAACTGGAGACGGCTAGCTAGAGACAGAGCTGGCTGGCGAAGCTTGTTGGCTGAGGCCCAGGTCCACCCCGGACTGTAGCGCCACCTTAAGTAAGTAATCTGGCCTCGTCTCGATCCAAAAAGATCAGATAGTTTGATCTCCTTAAAGAGATCCAAAATTAACACTGCAGTGGGAATTATCACCGGACACTGCCTATTAAGTCTTCACGCAAAAAGACTAGGCCTATTCTCAAACGACTTCTGTAGAAGCTGCCTAGATGAGGAAGAAGAAGAAAGCATACAACACTTTCTCCGTTGCTGCCCGGCACTCGCGTCGTACAGGAAATCCATACGAGGCTCCTACTTCTACGACTGCTTAATCGATCTTAGTGAAACACCGGTCAAAAAGCTACTAAAATTCATTGAAAAGACTGGCTGGCTGCCATTGAATTCACGCCAAACTACTCCCTTGGTCATATACCCACGTGGCGGTACAATGGGCCTACTTCTTGGCCTAAGTGCATGTACCTACCTAAGGGTTTTCATTTGCAATTTCTATACGTCAACTTAACTTGGTCAAAAGGTCTTTTGAAATAAAATGTGAATTAGAAGTTGTCACATTGAAGCCAATAGTGCTCGAGCTGTCGGAACTTTTATTCAATTTTAACACTTTGTCCGTGCAACAGAAAAACCAAGCCGTGCTATTAGCTTCTGTTGTCTTGCTTGATTTTGAAGACACTTTAAAAGTTGATGTCACACTTAAATAGGATCGGGTGTATCAGAAGTTCGTTACAGACGAACTCTTGCGCTTACTCACTGCTTATATATCATTTGTATCCCACTTCTTGTATCCCAAGTAATAATGGGATCCTTAGAAATAAAATACGTGATGATGATGAGTTTGCTAGACAAGGTTTAGACGAAGCTTTTTTCGGAATCTTTGCGTTGGGTCTGTCTGTATCTGTTCTATTGTTCTTCATCTGTCGTCTGCCATTGATATTTGGGTCTCTCGAGAGTAGAAAGGCATGACTAGGATGGATGTGGACAAACTGAACGCCTACGCCCTTACATCTGCTATCTATCTCTCAAAAGAAGCGACTGCAGACTTGTTATAGACATCCTAGCGGGCACTTGTTTGTATAAAGCTCCACGGGATAGTATACACCCACCAACAAAAGAAATATGTATACATTTATTCAAGATTTCGGTTTCACTATTTTTGTCGTTCTTCAAATGCGGCCATTATATTTTCCTTGGAGCGGGCTATCAAGAACTACACAGAAAAATAAAGACGCCTCCATGTGTATGCACAGGTAGACATTTTCAACCCTTGGATTAAGACATATTTTTTAAAATCCATTCATTCGGTGCAAGAGTTTTTTCCAATAACTATTGTGAGCAGTTATCACAATTTCCTGGATTTCCTGAATGTGTTAAGCTATCTTTCTTTCCGCGTTGGATGGAGGCATGAGTTGGATTGATTTGGATATGAGGGAGAGGAGATATTTAAGAGCAATCTGAGCCCGATTCATGCAAGTATAGGATAGACTGCATCAAAAGTCGACTTCCTCCCTCAGCGGAAGTCTTGAGGAAAGCGGCCCCTTATTAATGGTTCGGTGTCATCTGGTACATTTACCAGACTACACAGGGACATGACCAAAAGAAAATATTTCAGCTATTCCTAGTATATACCTATCCTGCATCTATTGTTTGACACTACCATGTTTCTAGCACCTGTCTGTAGTGGCGAACAGGTGTTAGAAGTTCCAAGCAACGATTTCACCTTTTCCACACATGTGGGCTTTTGGCTATTGGTCATCCCACTGAAAACTCCTTCTTTTGTTCAATGCTGAGAAGAGTTTTATTTTTTGTCGTGTTTGCATATACTTCGACTTTTGCATTATTCCCTAACGCGTTTGCAAATTTATCTCAATATTCGATATTGAGATAAAACAGATAAAAATAAGTCGTTAACAGGTATGGGTAAGGTCAACTTAAAATGGTATTATAACTAAGAGGAACAGAGAGTATACTCAACTTAACGTCATATTATTATTCTATGTATTTGATTCAATAACTTGAGATTTTGAAAAAGAGTATAACATCAATCGATATAAATCGTTTTTATTTACGAAATAGCAGCAAGTGCTTCTTTTCGTAAAACGCTTTTTCAATAGCTCACATGCAGCAAGATAAAAAAATTTAAATTTGAATCGTAGAACAAAATCTTCTTTAGCAGATTAAAGTTGCTTTATCCTCACCCACAATGATTTTCGGTTCTTAACCCTGAATGTTATTACAGCTACGCAAAAGCTCTATTCATATATGTATTCATTTTAAACGATGACCTTAGAGTAGTTAATTTGAAATCCCAGCATCCAAAACAATCCGATTCTTTTTTTTTTATTTTAACGGATAAGATACGATTAAAAACTACTTCATAGTAGATTAACTTAAGAGTTTAAGTCTAGACGTGGTGTTAGCAATTTCTTTGAATTGGAGCTTATGCTTAATATCAGTTGGTAAAAATTTAAAAGGATGTTAAGGATTGACTTAGAATTTTCCATAAATCGTCTTCTTTTACCGTCCAATTGAACAATCTTTTTTCCACTTCAATAGGTTCTATTTCCAACGTCTGTTGAAGTGAGTTACAGAAAAGGATGTTAGTGCAAATGGTCGGTACTTGAGGGTTGGAGACGTAGAATTGACTTCTTATGGTGCAAGCTGAAGAAATGTTTTTATATTTTTATCAGTTACTCAGAAAAGTTGGGGTAATAGAAAAAATGCTCTGCCCTTACATCGCAAAACAATCTTTTCTCTCTAAAAAATTATTTGCTAACGTAGAAAAATATGTTTTCCTGTGTATACTTTGTGCTATCACCAAACTTTTTTCTTAAGTGTTAGAGCATTTTGTAGGAAAATTTTGTAGGAAAATGTTAAATTGAGGTTGTCTTACATTCAAGCCAGTAAAGGGCGTGACCGTCGGTGGACTTAACAAATTTTCACACCTTGTCTGTACAACATAAAAAACAAGATACACTCCAAGCTTGAGCATCCTTGCTCAATTTTAAAGACGGACAGACAGACAGACGGACAGACGGATTGACGTACAGACGGACAGTTGAACAAACGGACAGACGGATAGATGGACAGGCGGACAGACGGACAGAAAGACCAACGGTCACTCTAGGTCGTATCTCTAAGGGTATTAGGGGTCTACGGTGATTATTTCACTGTGTTACAAACTATGCTTTAAAACTAATATACCCTGGGTCGGGTATAAAAAAATGACTGTTTTTCAGTAAATATATATGAAATTTGGCAAAAAACTATACGACAAGAGTTGTAAATATTAGCGTTTCCTAACTTTTTTGTATACAAAGTATATGCCTCCGCCCACTTTTGTAGGTGTGGCTTTAAAAAAAGTGACTTTTTAGTTAAAAAGGTGGAGTACTAGTCCGAAATGTATGCAACCACCTAGCATAAAGCATTAAACAGTTATTTTTGAAGACGTGGCAGTTCCTTTTTTTGGTAGGGTAGATTGATTAACAATCCGTCGCAGACGTCCTGAGGTTTCTACATACACACTGTTGCGCTTTCCCACTTGTTTTTTGGGTGTTCGACCAAAAGTTCGACTCAGTGAGCGCTTCATTCACACCCAGTTCTTTAGTCTCCGTTGCATTATCACCGAAAAAGTGTCCCGCATCAACCGTTATGTTAAGGTGGGGCTCAGTTACTCTCCCGGGCGCAAACGCTTTCTCCAAACCATCATTTATTATACCCCACCCAATAGGATATAGAGGATCCTACCATCGTCACCTGAAAAAAAAACTTGTTCTTTTTCACGGTCCCAACCTCCGCGAGGGTCTGACAAGCGCTCCGAGAGTATCATTTGTCTTGAAAAACTTCTCAAAAGTGCCGTTCGGATTCGGCAAAAAATTGTAGGTCCCCTTGTATGTAAAGATATTAACACACCAGCATACATTGTTGAGAAGTTGGCCCTGGTTCACCTCGAGCTGTTGCGCCACTCTATTTATTTATTTATTATATTTATTTATATATGCTTTGTAACACGGTGAAATAATAATGGTAGACCCCAGAGACCTAAAGGGCATATGATTGAGGCCGAATTTTGAATCGAAAAAGCCATGTCCGCCCACCTTTATGTCACACGTTTTTAGGCCTGAAGGAAATTGCTGAAGAAGCTGAAGAAATTTTCCAAAATTTTACCATTTGCATTTTCTATAATTGTAAGTAAATGTGCATGGACGGTTGTTAGGGTTTATTGATTTCAAATCAAACCAGTGAGTAAGTGCAACAGTGCGTATGTTATAGCTTCGATCCGTCTGTAACGGACCGCGGTATACCCTACTCCTATTCCTATTCTCCTTTCCATTCCTATTATCCCTTCCATTGCTATTCTCCTTTCAATTCCTATTATCCCTTCCAAGATAGACCTGCACGAATGTTTAGTTCGAACATTTTGTTTTTGTAGAATTTCATATTTTCTTTCAACCATGCTGAAATAGATTCCTTATTGCATGTGATAGCCTGATCCATTCATTTTAATTTTCAACTATCTTTCAAATCAAAAACCAGTGAAGAAGTTCTACAGTGTGTACGCAGAAGTTACAGTCCGTAAAACGAACCGTTGAACACCCGCTGATAAAATGCTGATGTTATTGTTATTTTTTGACATTTTCCTCCAACCATATCATGCAGATTGAACTTGTGTATGCTTCATGATCATCGCCAGGGCCAGCGAATTCGAAAAGTTCAGCAGCTAGGTCGTCAGCTCCAGCAGACGCTATTATCACTTCATCCAGGGCATTATGGCTTCTACCTATGCTTCGGCGGTAATGTCTTCTTTGAATTGAATGATTCTTTCTGCCTGGCAGCGGAATTTGGTTCGTCCCTGCGGTTTTAGTTAATATTACTAAATATTTGACACCTAAGTTGTATAATGCGATTCGGAACTTGACAGGGGTCAATAGGGATCGGGTATCCAACAATTCGCCTAAGGGATTTCAACCCGCTAATTTAATGTCATACCATCATAATCCGTTCTACAACAGCGTCAGCTTTTTCTTTTACCTGGTCGTTAATGTGGATAAGAGTGACAGCTGTGAGTTTACATATTTTCTATATAGTTACACACAAGGTCGGGGTTAGAATGGCCTTGCGGTAAGGTATGCCTGTCGTAAGAGCCGACTAAAATCCAGCGAAAGAAGTACTGTTAAAAGTATGCTGTCGATGCTGCTCCATTTGGGGCAACTCTTGGCAGTAAGGTTTCAACTTATAAAAAGATGAATCTGAAGGTTAAATTAAAATCCAGAAGCGTCTGTCACACATTGTGCGATTCACTAGTCGGCGTCTGTCTCCAAAGGGGCGGCTGTATTTGAAAATGAAAATAGAAATGACTTATCTATTTCTCATAAAAACGGCAAGTTAAAAAAAATGGCAATGAACAAAACGAAAGATTTGATTACCCCAGGTGACAGCCCAGCTATGCTGGAAAATCCTACCTCTTCGGAGGCAGGCTCTACGGATTCTGCGGTGAGCCTTTTATTGCTTATAAATCCTTTTGAGAAAAGGACAAAACTAAATCTCCCTCTGGCTAACACAAGGCTAAACCAGAAGCGAAAATTCGCCCACCTCCCGCAATAAACATCGTCAGGAAAGCAGACTTCGGGACATTGCGAACCTTCTTGCAAACACGGTGAGAACAGAAAACTATAAGCTGACTTCGCACCGAAATAACGTGTGGAAAGTAAATGTTGACAATGCCGATTCCTATCGCGCGCTGTCTCTTAGACTGAATGCAGAAAGAATCGAGTTGTATACTTATCAAAATAATTACGAAAAACCACTGCGAGTCATTGTAAAGGGCTCCAACCATCATGCACAAAAAAAGACGTTGTAAAAGACGTAAAAACTAAAGGTCTTAAAATTATTGATGCTGTCAATTTCATTAAAAAGGAAAAGCAACGCACAAAAGGAAAATGAGACACTGTGATCAGACGCGGCCCTCCAATGTTTATGCTCTCCTTTTAAAGAACTGAGAGCATAAACGATATTTATAAAATGAAAATGATACTTAACATCAGGGTTAAAATCGAACCCATGCGAAAGGGCAATGGGTACCACAGTGTAAGCGATGCCAAGAATTCAGGCACACAAGTGCATACTGCCAAAAGAACCACTTTGTGTGAAATGTGCCGGAAAACACATCTCAACACAGTGCAAAGTTGATATGAAGGCTCCAGCAGTTTGCGCCAATTGCAACGGAAACCGCAAACTATCGACGTTGCGAAGTAGCCATAGAGCTGCAAAAGGGACGAGAACCTCTAAGGGAAAATATTCGGTCAGAAACCAAGCCCTGGACGTCCAAAAACTTCTGAAACTCCTAAGCCAAAGACTCCAACGATGACAAAGCCTATGCTTAAAGCGGCGCAACTTTAAGTGCAGCGGAGAAACTGCCACTGGTCGGACCAAGATCATATGCACAGGTTGGCGGCAAACGAAAACAAGGCGACATCGCCCACAACAGATGCAGTGTCTCAGATCCTCGCTGTACTGCAGTATTAGAAAAACTTGAGGATCAGACTAAAATCAACAAACTTATATTTGACAAACTGAGCAAGCTCAAGTTTAAGCCTCGAAAAAATTACAAGAGAACATGAATGTGACAGTTATTTAAAATACTAACATGGAATGCAAACGGCCTTCTGAATAAAATAGACGAACTAGAAGTATTTCTACGGAAAAATAATATTGATATTTGCATGATTACGGAAACTCACCTTAAAAACGGGTCCAGACCCAAACTTAAAGGTTACAATGACCATCACGCACATCACCCTTCGCAAAATTCGAGAGGAGGATCCTCCCTCTACATTAAGAACTGCATAAAGCACTTCAAGAACACAAAAGTTGAGCTAGACTCTATGCAGATCAGTTCAGTTTCTGTAAAAGTATACTGCTTAGATTACAACATTGCATCTTGTTATTTCCCGCCAGGATATAGACGGGTGGAAGACGATCTTGATCGTATGTATGACTGGGGGTGACTTTAACGCGAAGCATACTTTTTGGGGTTCACGATGCAATTCAACAAGATTACTGTATAAAAACAGTATGAAACGTGGGGTGGAGTTTTTCTCCACGGGTAAGCCAACATATGGGCCAACCGACAGGAATAAAAAGCCTGACCTTGTCGACTTCTTCATCGCTAAAGGGTACCCCAAATACCTTACGCGAGTCGAAGAGTTTTATGATCTTTGCTCAGACCACTCAGGACTAATATTGAAGATGGGCGTGTAAGGAAGCTATAAAATTTTATTTTATTTATTCTTATTTTTTTACACAAACTGAAAATCGTTAAAATACAAATTTCAATTATACACTAAATCCATTTCCGTTGAAGCTGGTGACATGCCCGACACTAAATGCTTTGCAAATAAAGAGAAGAGAATATACAACATGAATTGCTGTAGTCAGCAAAGGAGACATACATAGTTCCAAAAACCAATACTACTCAGACAATACAATGTTGTAGTTTTTTTTCCCCCGTGGGTAGGTGAAAACCTTCATAGGCACTATGAGAATCGAATTCGCGTGCTCATAGTAGTGTGAGCTTCTTACTCACAAAAAAACCTCCCAATCTTTGTAAGACTACGACTAAGTTTCCTTAACAAGTAGTTCAAGCTTCTGTATAGCAATCTACCTTCCAACGAAAGCACCTGCAATACCGTCATTATGTGCGGTATCCTCTTATTTGTTATATACGCTTAGTTTCGAATAATGTCCGATAAGCCAATTCAGTTCTCGTAGCTTGATTTCAAGTTCGACGCGTTCCTTTTTAAAGTGTGGCTTCCACTTAAGTTTTGCCGGTTGGGTCATGCCTAAATATTTCGCCTCGTTTGCGTACGGAATTTGTACCGAGTTTATAAATAGAGGTAAGTTGATTACCCTCTTGTAAGTAAAATTTACATGCGTTGATTTTGTCTCATTTGGGGCGATTCGCCAGGCCATATTTTGTTCAAAGCGCGTTGGAGTTTTGTCGTTGATAGTTCGACTGTCTTATCCGTAGCGAGGATAGCCGTGTCATCGGCGAACGTGGCTGCAGTCGCTGTCTCTACTTGAGGTACATCTCTTGTAAAAAATAGAAACAGTGTTGGACCGAGGACGCTACCTTGTGGAACGCCGGCTTGTATTTCTTTGAATTCTGAGTATTCGCTCCCGTGTCTCGCTTGATATAGTCTGTTTTCAAGACAAGACTCTAAGAGTTCATGCATTTTTTCCGGTGAAACTTTCCGTAGCTTATATTTTAAGCCTTCGTGCCAAACTTTATCAAAGGCTTGGGATACATCAAGAAAAGCGGTGGAACATAGCATTGCTTCTAAGGCTTTCCCAATTTCATTAGTTATTCGATAGACCTGGTCAATTGTTGAATGTTTGACCCTAAAGCCGAAGTGGTGATCCGGAACCAATTGCCTTTCTTCAATTATTGGTTGCAGTCGTTTGAGCACAAGTTTCCCGAAGACTTTAGATATAATCGGCAGAAGCGAAATTGGTCTATATGATTTTTTGTCGTTCGGGCATTTCCCTGGTTTCGGAACCATTATTACCTCTGCGACTTTCCGTAGCCGTGGAACGTATGAAATTCTCATTGATGCATTTATGATGTAGGCTTGACTAATGCTCTTTTCGGTAGTTCCTTCAAAATTTCCCCAGTAATTAGGTTGTAGCCTGGAGCTTTGTTATTCTTCAAATTTCGGATTGTTTGACGAAGTTCAGACAGTCCCACGGTTTTCATTCGATAATTGTCTAGTTCCGCATTGAGATACAGATGGTCAACCAACGGCTCCCCGTCTAGATGTTCTGCAAATACATCTGCTTTCTATTTGTCGCCTTTTATCCATTTACCGTTATCTTTTCTTATTGGCGCCGAGTGTACTATGGGTTTTTTAATGGACTCCACGGCTTTCCAAGGTGAATTGCTTGAACCTCTATCGGCAGTCAAGTTTTCGAGGTAGTTGGTAATCTCGCGACTTTTAAAATCTTGAAGTAAGTGCTTTTATTCGTTAGATAGCCCATTCAGAATGGTTTTATCAGGAGGAGCTCGAGACAAATGCCATCTCTTTCGAGCCTTTTCTGTTTTCGCGTATGAGCTCTTCAATTTCGCCTGGGTATATTGATCCGCTTTTCCATACTCCAGTTTTCCGGAAAGAAGTATTGTTCCAGGCAGCGTTTTGAATAGTTCCAACGAGTTTATCGACTTCGTCTTCTATTTCTTAAGGGGTTGTAAGTGGTACATGTAGAGATACATTTTCTTTGCAGTATTTCCTAAAGCCATCCCAGTCGGTGTTGTTATCCAGGCGCTCTTTCACTTTTTGCACGACTTCCGCCGATTTTCAAAACGACTGCCGAGTGATCCGAACAGAGATCATAGCCTTCTTCTACATTTGTGAGGTGGCGAGGGATCCTTTTGCGATAAAGAAGTCGACAAGGTCAGGAACTTTGTTTCTGTCGGTTGGCCAATACGTTGGCTTTCCCGTCGGAAGGAAAACGACGCCACGTTTCATGCTAGCTTTGAAGAGTACTCTACCTCTTGTTGAATTGCACCGTGATGCCCAAAAGATGTTTTTCGCATTAAAGCCCCCGCCGATGATAAAATTTGACCCAAGTAAGTCAAAGAGGGGAGTAAGATCGTCGTCCGCTAGCCTATACTGTGGAGGAAAATAACTCGAGGCGATATTATAATCTAGGTGACTTATTTTTACCGAGACTGAAGTTATTTGCATAGAGTTAAGTTCAATTTCTTCGTTTTTGTAATGCTTATTGCAGTCTTTGATTGCAGAACTTTCTGATGGGTGATGCGCGTGATAGTCGATGTAACCTCTTACTTTGGGTCTGGGTCCCTTCTTTAAGTGTGTTTGGGAAATCAGGCATATGGCAATATTTTTCTTCCGTAGAAATACTTCTACTTCGTCGACCATTTGCATTCCATGTAAATATGTTAATGAGCTTCATATTCATGATTTGTTATTCGTTTTGCGAGGTTTAAACTCTAGCTCGCTCAGTTTGTCAAGTAATACTTGATTAATTTTAGTTTGTTGCTCAAGCTTTTCCAATATCATAAATAATATTTGAGATACCGAATCTGTTGTGGCCGGTTCTGGAGGTTCGCTTTTGTGTGATGCGACTTCAGCGTATGATCTTAGGCCGATGAGTGATGATTTTCCCTTTGTACTTGGACCGGCGACGTTTTCTTGCGGAGTGCCCTTTCGCTTGGGCTTAATTTTTACCCTGATATTTAGGATTGTTTTTATTTTATACAGGGTGTTTCCTAATTCGATGCCAATGCTTTGGGATATGATTCTTGGGTATAATTGAAGAAAAAAATTGATCTACAGCATGGGCCTCAATCTCTTATTTTGATATCATTTATTGGGAATTTAAGAAAACACCTACTTTGAGGTACCTTGACCCATACTAACACAAATATCTCCGCTAATACTTACAACAGGAACTTAAATTAAGATTTTAATTTTAGAAGAAATAGTACTTCTTTAAACTGTGTTAAAATAAAATTAATAGCTTTTTCAACTTTCGAGAAATTTGTTCTTAAGTCGGATCCTTTTTTCCTGTCCATGATATTTTTTTGACTTTTAAGTCACTTTACTGCAAAAACTATGTTATACACATATCGTTAATTTTTGTTTCTGTTGCACCTAACAATACTTAACAAAAACTGCTGCAACACAGTACCTGAAAAACGCACAGATTTTACGCTAATTGGGAAAAGCCGTAGCATTGAAAATTAAGAAAAAGTCGATTCATAGTTTTCAATTCCCATTATTTGGAATAAAAATGCTGTGTTTGGTCTATAATTTATCTTTTTTTTATTAATGTGACCAAACAATCAAATCAGGTGCTCAAATTGTCCCCCTCCATTTTGTATGCATGCTAGAGCACGTTTTTGGATTGCGTTTATTGAAGCTAACTGCTGCTTTAGAATACGCTTTTCTAAATCATTCAAAGTTGATACTTCGGTACAGTAAACAAATTCTTTCATTCTTCCACATACAAAGAAATCCATAATAGTAAGGTCCGGAGATCTTGCAGGCCAGTGAAATGGTTCTTCCTATCCAACGACCACCGTACTTTTCATCTAGCCAATTCTTAACTATGCGACCGTTGTGGGCTTGGGCTCCATCCTGTTGAAAATATGAATCGCAAAGATAAGCGCCTGATGCTGCTGGATAGATCATTTGTAACAGCTTCCAGTATTTTGTCATCAACCGCAACTCTTCCTGGTGAAGCTCCTGCGTTAGGTCGTCTTGTTGAAACAGATCCCGTTTCCTGAAGCCTTCGAAACGAATTTCTATATACACGTTGATAAGGTATTCTTCAGTTATGTTAGAGTTCATGGTATCTTTGCCGTGCTCTACTAGAACTCCCGGTGCACATCCCATAAACGTTGATAATATCCGCGTATTCTTCGTTTGTAAAAGATGCCATTTCAAGTAGGGTTTCTAAACAACTGTTGTGTAACCTCGGCTTCTAAAATTAAACTGATGGATTTAATTTGGTTTTCTTACCTTTTATACAATTTTCGCTAGGTAAATTTTCAAACTAGGCTCCCATCCCAAACTTAATCCTTTTTGGGAATTAACAGAATTAACGGTGAGGGAACTACGGTTTTATCAGGTAGTGTAATAAAAATGAATTCCCTAAAAACCTACGTAAATTATAATTACGTAGTCCAAAAATTGTTCTTATTGTCAACTGATGTTATAAAAGTTGGTAATAAATCATATTTCCAACTTTTACCTACTGCGGCTTCGTGAAAATAATTTTTCTTAATTTTACCTGCTACGGCTTTTCCCAATAATCCTAAAATCTGTGCGTTTTTCAGGTACCTTGTTGCAGGAATTTTTGTTAAGTATTATAAGGTTCACCAGAAAAAAAATTACCGATATGCTTATGACAAATTTTTTGCAAAAATGTGACTCCAAAGTAAAAAAGATGTCATGGGCAGGAAAAAAGGATCCGACTTAAGGGGAAATATTTCGAAAGTTAAAAAAGCCATGAACTTTATTTTAACACAGTTAAAAGAGGTACTATTTCTTCTAAAATTTAAATTAAATTAAGTTCTTGTTGTACGTATTAGCGGAGATATTTGTGTTCAAATGATATCAAAATTAGCGATAGACCCATACTGTGGAACGATTTTTTTCTTCAACTAAACCCAAAAATCATATCCTAAAGTATTGGCATCTAATAAGGAAACAGCCTGTATATTTCGTTTATGTTTTCAGTCCTATCGAACTTCAGCATGAAACTAGGAAGACCGCGCTTGACCACGGTGTCTTTTTCTCCTTCCGTACGTTGTCTTTATTTGTTAAGTATGTTCACGACATCCTGCCCTCGTCACCTGATACAAAAAAGACTTGTTCTTTTTCACGGTCCCCACCTCCGCGAGGGTCTGACAAGCCCTCCGAGAGTATCATTTGTCTTGAAAAACTTCTGAAAGTGATGTTCGGATTCGGCAAAAAATTGTAGGTCCCCTTGTATGTGAAGAAATTAACACACACAGCATACATTGTTGGGAAGTTGGCCCCGGTACACCTCGAGCTGTTGCGCCACTCTATTTATTTCTTATTTATTTTTATATTCACGGCATCAAGAATTTTAAAGCCTTGGGCTTGAACATCTTCAACAATTTCTTCCTTCGTGCAGGTTGGCTGAGGTCCCCTAGTGAAATCCCGAAGAGGCTTCTCGAATTTGTTTTCGTAAGTATACCATTGTACATTCTCGGTATTTAATTTTTGCGAAAGTGCGCGATAGGCATCAGTGTCAACGAAATTGACTTTCCATACATTATTTCGAAGAGAAATTAATTTATACTTCGTCCCAAGAGTATTTTGTAAGATATTTCGCTGCTTTCCGTATTCTGCGACATTTATTGCGGGTGGTCGGTGAATTTTTTCTTCAATTTTCGCTGTCGCTTTTTTTGACACGGTTGGTGTTTCATCTTGTTTATATACGGCCTCAACTACTGGCGAAGACCCAATTTTTCGTTTTTTGGTAGACCTTTTCTTAAGAGCCAGATTAGTTTCACGTGCAAGCTCTTCTTGGTCTGTCACGTATTCGCTTTGACGCTTCGGCGTGTCCTCACGTTTTGTAGTATCACGGGGATTCCTAAGAGCCTCGTTTTCTTTTCGTAACGAATCTACTTCATTTTTAAGCATTTTTAAGCGCGGATTTCGTTGTTTTCGCTTCAAAACATTTAGTTTTCGCTGAGTCCCGATTAACCGGCGGACTTCCTTTCCCGGTCTAGGTGGTGGTGATCAGGGTAGCCTTAGTTTCTTCATAAAGGGATTTGAAAGCAATAAATGGCTCTCCACAGAATCCGTAGAGCCTACCTCCGAAGAGGGTGGATTTTCCAGTGATGCTGGATTACCACCTGGGGTATTACTTCCGTTCGTTTTGTCCATTGCATGGTTTGTTTGCGCTACACGCTCGCATACGGAGGGTGGATTTTAGTCGCCGAGGACAGGCATGCCTTACCTCGGGTATATTCTAACCCCTCCCGAAAGGGGAGATATAATAGTTGAGGAACACAATTTCAATCACGAAAGAGTAAGCAAACCGCTACAAAATGAATCAAGGCCAACCAAATTAGAAAGAAAGACTCTTGACTCAGATCAAGTTCAAAACAATAAGACGATAGGTCTTATCTACCAAGTCAAGTCAGTGGGATTAATTTACATTGGCCTGTCAGCCTATGACAGCCTTTAAACAACTTAGTTACCGCGTATCACACTCTGACAGCTTACACATCTGAATTTACCTCAGCGTGTCAGAGTATGACCGCCTACAAATATCCAACCGTCATAATAGCTCTGTGCACTGTGACCGCCCAGAAAACATCCCTCGACCTGCCATTGGTCTGGAATAGTTAACTTTACCTATGAAGACTCCACTCTCCAAGGTCCAATCCAATCATGGTAGGCGGGACTATCATCGCCATACCACTTTATAGAGTGCGAAAACATTCTCCACACCCACCTCCCATCAGGCCAACGGGTAAAACCATCGCCGAACCTGGATCATAATCAGAGAGAGTGAGCCAAAATCCATATACTCCATGCTCAAACTCCACTCCAACTAGCACACGCGGGATGTACATCGCCCGGGCTTATGATGAAGCCATTCAACCAAGCGGGACTACCAACGCAAGGCCTGAGTTCACCAATATTGAGCAAGAGCCAAGCTCTACGCCCAATCTAATTAGAGAGCCAACATGGACATACATTCCCGAGATATTGGAGATAACTTTCCATACCTCAAGGGAATCGCACAAGACAACATAAGCCATGGGACTCAAACGCGAAGCAACAATGTGCTAAACACACGAACAAAAGTTCCAAGCTTTCCCGACATAATGGGTGAGAGATATATCCGTAACCACCACGCCACACACACACGAACCTGATCGGTACACAAAATGAGCCTCTCGCTCTCAAAATGACTCCACAGTCCACAACACTGACTTGGCCTGGCAAATCAACTACCAAATATAAAGCATGCGCAGAATAAAATAGTTCCACACACTACGGCTATACACCTCCGTATAGATCTGCGCTCCTTGCCAGGCACGAGGGCTCCCCAGAAAAAACCCTCTTGAACCACCTCTCCAACAAACTGAAAGAAATGTTGCAAGATTTTAGAAATCTTGAGACCACTGAATACCTTGAAGGCTTGTCGGTGGATAGGAGCTCAAACTACTCGCTGTGGAAAGCAGTAGTCTATCAAGAAACCTATAATCCACTCGGCGCCAATAAAAAAGCTAACGGCGAATGGTCAAAAAAAGACAAAGAGAAAGCGAATTTGTTTGCTGAACATTTAGAAGAATCATTCAAGCCTTTCGACGGTGCGCCCTCGGCTGACGTTCAAAACAACAACACGGAACCTGATAGCTTTAGAATGAAAAGAGTTTCGTTAATTGAACTCCGACAGACAATAAGGAAACTTAAAAATAATAAGGCCCCAGGTTACAACCTGATCACTGGCGAAATATAGAAAGAACTACCAAAAAAGGCACTAGTCAAGCTACTTTATAAGATAAGTGCTTCTCTTAGACTTCTATACGTTCCAAGGCAATGGAAAGTTGCTGAAGTCATTATGGTTCCAAAACCGGGGAAATGTGCAAATGATAAAAAATCTTATAGGCCCATATCGCTTCTGCCGATAATATCGAAAATATCAGAGAAACTTCTGCTGAAGCGATTATAACCAATAATTGCAGAAAGACGTTTGATCCCGGATCATCAATTCGGTTTCAGACATAACCATTCCACAATAGATCAAGTCTACAGGATAACGCATAAAATTAAAAAAGCCTTAGAAGGGAAAGAAATATGCTCAAGTGCTTTCCTCGACGTATCGCAAGCCTTCGACAATAGTATGGCACAAGGGCTTGAAATACAAGCTACGGCAAAACTTGCCGGAAGACATGTTTAAAATATTAGAAAATAATCTTGAAAGCAGATTCTTTAAGGTGTAGGTGTAATAGTGAAAACTCGAGTTTCAAGCAAATTCGATCTGGCGTACCCCAGGGAAGCGTCCTCGGTCCGACCCTGTTCCTAGTCTGCACAAGAGACATACCTCTAGATGACGAGACAGTCGTGGCCACGTTTGCGGACGATACGGCCATCCTGGCAACAGGTGAATCAGTCGAGTCATCAACAAGAAACCTCCAACGAGCATTGGACAGAATTTGTGTCTGGACGAAGACTTGGCGAATCGCTCTTAACGAGAACAAGTCTATGCAAGTCTATGAAGCGAAATATCTAGAGATGACACTGGATGCTTAACTAAGGTGGAAACCACACGTAAAGAAGAAGCGTGACGAGCTCGACAACTTTAAGGTTGTACCAAGCCGAGCAACATGTCCATGTTGCAGACTTTCCAAAACAAGACACTAAGAGCAATTGTGAGTGCTCCATGGTATATTAGTTTAGTTTAAGATAGATAACTTTATTTCGTATTGTATTATACACTTGGTTTGCCACCGCGCAGTTAACATACAGAGATTTGACATAAAAACTTACATCTTTCTACTGAATAATTATTTTAATTTGTACTAAGAATTATTAAACAATGATAAATTTTGAAGAAAAAATACGTTTAAAACCTTCAATACAAAAGCAAGAAAAAAAAAATAGAAAAAAATAGAATCTTATAGCTAAACAGGTACATTAAGTGAATCAATTTTCTATAGAAATAATTTAATAAACCGTAAATAATTAAAATAAACATATAATAAATGGTACATGACTTATAATTAAATTAATAAATAGATAAATAAATAAATAAATAAATAACAAAATAAAGAAATAAATTAATAATAATATAAATAATAAATAACAAATAAAATAATACAAATAACAATTAGGTTAATAAATACTAAATTAAATAACAATCCATAAGCAAAAGCTTAGAAACATGGCTAAGTGGAAAATTGGTTAATGAGTGGGTTTTTTTAAAGTATACAATTGCGAAAAAACTTTTCTGATAGTTTTGAAATTCTATCACAAACTAATTCGACATTTGTTCTGCTGTGAAGATCAGCTGTTGAGTGATGTGAGGGAGACTAAGCATCATCTTTAAGATTTGCAGTTTGTTAAGATGGCATTTCGCTGAATTTCCCCAGACTTGACAACCATAAAGCAAGATTGCTTGAAATATTACTTTAAAAATAATGATTTTATTAGCACTATTTAGTAGGGACTTTCTGTTAATGAAAGGGTAAAATATGTTGACTTTTTTTAATGTTTGTATAACATGTTGACTTTTAAAATGCGATGTTGACTTTTTTTGCTCCTTAAACGTAAGTTTACTATCAAGATGTATGCCCAAGTATCTAACGGCCGGAAGCCAGTTTACGCCAGTATTGTTAACTATCAGCTGACTGCTTGGAAGAAAACAATACTTTCTTTTTTGGCTGAAAAAGATAGCTTGAATTCTTACAGCATCAGGTTTTATTTTCCAGCGATTATAACAATTAAGCAATATATGAATTGCATCTTTTAAATTAGTCTCAACGTTGAGACTAAGTTCATGCGACGAATATATTGCCTTGTCATCTGCGAAAATAGCTACTTCACAATAAGGAAGACTTGGGGCATCAGACATAAAAACGTAATACAAAATTGGACCCAAGACAGATCCTTGAGGCACACCAGCGAGAACACTATGACAAACAGAAAAATACCCATTGACGAATACTTTCAAAAGACGATCAGACAGAAAGCTCAGGACAAGTTTTTTATTATCAAGTACGTTATTATTTTATTTACAATATTTAATAATTTTTTTACTAATAATTTATTTACAATATATATATTATATTATTTTATTTTATTTACAAACTTTGCTCGAAAGCTAAATGCTTGCCTTGATGTTCATTGCAACAATGAAATGATCCGTTCTCTCAACGAGACTCCTAACGATGTTAACAACGAGCGACGACTACAAAGAACAAGACCCTTCGATCTAGCGACGTAGGGTGAAGCCGCACGAATGAACGGCTTTAGTAGGTGCATTCACTGGATAGCAACCTACCGAATGCGAAAAACACTACGGAAGCGTAAACTACTTGTTAAGTTAACTTAGTTGTAGTCAAGAAGTATTATGAGAGAGCGAAATTTTACTACTATGAAGTGCGTTCTGGCAGTTTTCATAGTGTCTCTCATAAATGGGTGGTTTTTTAGCACGTGGAAATCGGACATAACCAATATCGGCTACTTCGGTATTATATACCTGCTATAGTGGGCGCATTGGTATCTTTAAAAGATTTTGGAGTTTTAGCCTCCGTCCACCCTTGTACTCACAAAACAAAAAAAAAATAGTTACACACGTCTCGAAAGCTTATGACTTTTAACTTAGTGTGTCGCATTGCATTTACAGTCCCCATTTTAAAATTATTAACGCGGTGCAAAATAAAACGCCCACGCCAGCTACAGAGTCCACATTTACGGTGTTGTATCTTTAAAAACTTTATTTCCGAAAATTCACTCTAAAACAAAAAAATAGTAGATGTAAAATATTAAAGATATTATCTACTGTTTTCTTAGTTTGTTAATATACAATGGTCTGAGCTCCGCCCACTTTAGGGGGCGCTTTTTAAAAAAAAACTAGTGGGAGGAGGGTTACAATCCACTTAGGCGAATCGTTGGATACCCCATCCCAATTGACCACTGTCAAGCTCCGAATTGTGTCACAAATCTTGATTGTTAAATTTCAGTTAAGAATCTTCTCCCTAAGGCGTGGCATCCACCCTTTCTCAACAACATAGTTTTTTGTTTTTTTTTTTTTTTATCAGAAGTGGTATACAACACGTGTTTACTGCATTTTCATATTAAAAATTTGGTTTATACTTAAAAAACGCCCTAAAAGTGGGCGTGGCGAAAATTTATTCACTTGAGTTGTTAGCTTACGCACATATCTGAACATTTTATAGTGCAAGCTTTTTGGATTTAAAGCAAATATATCAAATAACCAGTAAGTAAGTGCTACAGTGTGTACGCAGAAGTTACAGTCCGTAAAACGGACCGTTGAATACGCCATCCTATCCCACATTGTGAAATGCTGATGGCAAAGTTATTTTTTGACATTTTATAAGTAATGCAAACTTCGAAAAGGGGCGTGGTCCAACCGCCCCTAATTACAAACTATTAATTATAAGATGCTTCCACAGGTATTTCCAAGTTACACTTAAGTGTAAGTAAATATACAATTTTTTTTTTCTCAAATTCTATATTTTTGAAAAATCAACCCCTAAAAGGGGCGTGGCTAAAAACTTTATATAACCGAAATCTGGACTAAAGTCTCGTTTACCTAACCTGCTTCTTCTTTTGTTTCATGCTTTCCTTTATTAGGCTCAAGGCAAGTCGAAATTAAATTTTCTGGAAAATTTTAGGTTTTTCTTCAATTCTGCCTCAAGTCTTGTATTAACAAAATGTGGAACTAAGCGTTTTCTTAATAAAATATTAAGCAAATTTTTTTCAATTTCGATCAAAAATATTGAGTAAACTGCATTTGAAAATTTACCCTTAAAATAGATGCCACGCCCACTAGAGAAGGTTTACCTATTAAATTTGTCTTTTTTAAGTCTTACATTCATTAGGAGATGCTAAATGTCAAATTTCAGCCTTTTAGAACGTCTTACAGTTTTGAAAACTCTGGAGGTAGTTGCTCATTTAGATCGATTGTGGGCGTGTCTTTGGGCGGAATTCAAGAGTTTTTACACTTGTACTGCTGGACCTTACGAACGAAGTTTCAGCATCCTAGCTCAAAATTAAAGGCCTAAAAACATTTGACATACAGACGGTCGGACGGACGGACGGACGGATGGACATGGCTCATTCGATTCAGAATTCGGTCTTGATTATATGCCTTTAAGGTCTTGGAGGTCTACCATTATTATTTCAACGTGCTACAAACTATGTGACAAACTTAATATACCTCCTATTATATGGGATGGGGTATAAAAAATACTTTTTCCAAATTTGGCTACGTTGCAATGGCGCCTGCGCATTCATATTTGGTTTTCGATTTTCATTTCATTTTTCGATTTTTCAAAAATATTGACAACAGATCAATTGACATTGAAACTGTCACAACACTGTGTTAAATTAATTATTTTCGTTTTTAACGCATTTGCTCATGGTTTGAATTAGTTGATTAAAATTAGTTGATTTTAATTTTCACAGTATATGAATTCAGGCCGAAAAACTTTTAATTTTGGCGTTACAAGGTAAATAGGGTCGGGTATATAGAAGTTCGTTATTGACTAACTCTTGCACTTACCCACTTGTTTTTTGCATTTTGAAAGTAAATTTGGTTTGAGAAACTTAACCAAACCTGCAATTTTACTTTATACTAAGATCGCATAAGTTCCATCCATTTGCAATTATTGATATTTTAAACTTCTAAAATGTCTTTCAAGTGCTTTGTACGTACATGTCAACAGAGCTGTTTCATAAACCACTTTCACTTAGTATCCTCCGGGAGCGTATGAATAAATCGCCTTATGAGTGACTCATACCTACTTGGAACCAATTTCAGGGACACAGCTGAATGTGTTCACTGCCTAAGACCAAAAAGATTTTACCCTAACTTTTTCGCATATTTTTCATTTTTGATGTTTCAATCAATAAAAAATGTATTTAAGCTCGTAGCGATTTCCGAAAATCCATAAGTTCTTCAAAAGGATTGCAAGGCACCCCGATTAGAACATGTGTGCTAGCAGCAGGATTCAATTCCTTTAAAGGAGGTTTCCATTGCTACGGAATTGTTTGAGGCCATGAAAACTCCCATAAACTTCGTCGGTCGTTACCACAAAATGTTGCGGCAGTAAAGGTTCTTTTTCGATTAAGTTTATGCTTTAAGATTTACGAGTTTGGGCATTTTTCCAACACATCCAGGTGTGCTAATTAGGTGCCGTTTATAGGTGATAATGCAGTGAATTAAAATGTTATAGATGTGTTAAATTTGTAATTGCTTCTGATTTTTTAGCAAAAACAAAATACAGGAAAATTAATCATCAGCTCTTTTAAAGCATCCTCAAAGTATCAACAATTGCTGCATATTTTTTCTCAAGTCCGTTTAATACGCTTATGTACATACTGCATTGTAATACCATGAGCAAAGCCTAGATGTTTGCAATGTTTGCTTTATGCAGATGCATTCAAGTATAAGAAGTGAGCGAACTTAAGGGGCGTAGGACTAAGAGCTCATTCTGAACCTAGCTACTTAAAATGCAAATTTTAATGCAAAAAAGCTTTTTCCTGTACGAAAAACAGCATTTGCCGTTACAAGAGAGTTCTTCGAACTGACTTTAAGTAACCGCAAACTAAAATCCGCTTTTTACTGCTTTAAAATGATTGTAGTAAAAGTTTATAGGCATACGAAAAAAAGGCTTTAGGTACCTATAATTTATCCTTTTTATTTGCGTTAAATATCCTGCTGCTGATCATAAAAAATTATAGTAAATAAGATTTTTAGACTTGTGTTTAATGACTGTAGACTCTTAAGACCTTTTAGAGATAATAATAGCGACCGACAGGAGAAATAAATAATTCATGTCAATTCGTCCATGAGCGGGCTACCAAACTTTAAACGCTTAACACTAGGCTAGAGACCTTAAGTTTAGTAGTGGATCTGTAATTTCTGCTCTTCAAATCGGGTTTGAAAATTATTATTTAAACCCGGAAACTACATGCAGGATCAGGCACATAAGCAACTTTTTTTACTTTGCGATATACTTTAACCTTCGCATTCATAGTATTTACCCGGGTAAATAATCGAATTTTCAATTGCTTATATTTCATCAAACTTTTATCTAATCTGGAAATAAATCCGACTCAGTTATTAACTTATCGAAGTTTTCAGACATTGTAAGAAAAAGTGTTTTTCCATGGAATCTTAGTATTAATTAATTAATATATACCCGGGTAAATAAAATATTTTTATACCCTATTCCACAGGAATGGAGTATATTAAGTTTGATACAGGCGAAAATGTAACATAGAGAAATAATGACGTTAGATCCCCAAGACTTTAAGGGCATATAATCGAGACTGACCTCTGAGTCGAATGAGCCATATCCGCCCGTTCGTCCGTCGTCTGTCTGTCCGTATGTCACCAATTTTTAGGCCTTAAATTTTGAGCTAAGAAGCTGAAATTACGTACGTAAGCTTTCTAACATCCAAAGCAATACAAGTGTTAAAATTTTTCAAATCCGGCAACAGACACGCCCACAATCGGTCAAAATGTGCAAAGTAAGACGTCGTGAAAAGCTGAAATTTATTATTTAGCATCTTCTAATGATTACAAGTCAAAAAAAAAAAATAAAGTCCGCAGACCGCCCCTTGTGGGCGTGGCATCGATTGAAAGTGTAATCTTTCAAATGCAATTTATTCAATATTTTTGTCCCAAGTCAAAAATTTTTACTTAATTTATTATGTAGAAAGCATTTTTTTGGGCTATGCCCACATTTGAAGGAAGAATTTAAGAAAAACCTCTAATTTTCCAGAAAACATGGATTTCAATTACTCTTTAGCCCAACTTGAGTGGGAATAAAAATGAAACTTAGCACATTAGCTTTAACGTGTTCTATACTAGATTTCGTTACTGCAAAGTTTTTGGCCACGCCCATGTTTGAAGGTAGCTATTGCGAAATTGTTAAATTCTAACAAAAAAATTGCATTTTTGACATCGAATTAAGGAGTAATTGTTCAAATGCAACTTATTCAATATTTTTGTTCCAGATCGAAAAAAATTGACTGATGTAGAAAATACTCTACATTTTGTTCATACAAAGTTTTGGGCCACGCCCACATTTAGAGGCAGAATTCCATAAAAACCATTCCATAAAATAAATAATAATGGTAATAATAAAAAAAATACAAAGAGACATTCTTCTACGAAAGTTGTGAAGTGATGTCGGTGTCCCCATATGACATCCCTCAAACTTTGTCTGTTTGAAAATGTGTTGTATGTATACTGGCTTCTTGTATTAAATACAAGCCTGCCGTGCAGATCTCTTAGGCTAAGATTTTTATTGGCATTTCATATGACAACCACGTTTGTGTCTTATACGCCCACATTTATCACGTTGTGCTCATCAGCTGCAAATTATTCAACTTCGTTATTCGAAACGGAAATTGACTCGCCTATTAAAAAAGTAGAATAACATATATAAAGCTTCACTCACAAATATTTTAAAACACCTAAAATATCAATATACCCAAAACATATTCAATCGCTGCTCTTATGGCAAACTTGCTGACTATCAAGAGTTTTTGGGCATTAATCTTTATACGCGGGATGCATAGATCTGTACCCAAGTTCTTAATGAACGCTTTTCGTCGAAATTTTTTAACTTCACTGTGTGGATTGTTTGTTGAATATAGGTAAAACGTAAGCTGCCTTATATCCAAAAGGTTATAAGACATGGCTAGTGGCCAACATGTTGTTCCTCTTTTAGAAGTATATTGTGACACCATTTTATCCACAGTGTGCACGCCGCTCTTTTTTCTTATTATAAAACAAGATCATTTCTGGCTTTTGTTTTATATTCGGCATGAATGTCGATGCATTGACAACATAAAAACTAAAGCTTTTCCCTTGGCTGGAATATACGAGCACATTGTTGCATTGTTTCCAAATCCAAACTCACTGAAAAGCACCAGGTAAATACCGCTTGTTTTTCTTCAAAGTCCTCACTTTTGTTATTTTTCATGTGACTAGTTCCTGGAGCAATGACATCGAAGTGAAGAAATTATCAATCGTTACGTTATGGGGTGCAATTAGGTCCTTTACGATCTGCTCGCCTAGGTTCACGTCTCTACTGCTCCCTGTTTTAGCTGCGTAAATTTGGCCATTTGGAGGGTAAAATGTTGAAGCGTCGCGTCGCAAGTCCACCAGATTTTGATTCCATAATTTGCCGGTTACCATATTTTTCATAAATTATATTCCATATTTTGTCATCTTGTGTACTCTATATACAAACAACTGCACATCCGGTGAAATTCTCATAAGGTCGAAAAAGCGCTCTCAAGCTCTCAAATTCTAGTTGATTAGAGGCATACTGACGACTGCCGTACAGAGCTTAACCGTACTAAAAAATAAACCCAAATAAAAGTGGATGTCCGAATATTAGAAATTCGGAAAATATCTATTTAGCTACCTGAGTTTAGTACTAGATATAAACCTTTTTACGTACAGCCCCTTTGATGACTTTATGACCCAGGCGGTCATGGTCGAACTTGAATTGCCGCTAGCCGTGAATCGTAATAAAGATAGAAAATAAGCTAAATAAAAGTAGGCGTTCGGTTTAGAAAAAATTAATTGTTTTACTCGGCCCGAAAATATCTGGTCTGTTGATGCCTTATTCGGAAAGTTCGGTCTTCGTGTTACAAATTGTCGCTAGCCGCAAACCGTAACAAAGAAAAAAATGACAAGAAAGGAGACGTTGGGTTTATTACAAATGCATTGTTTTGTTTTTTTTTTTTGTGTATAACAAATCTGCCTATCTAGGAAATCATTCCTAGAATCCGTTTTACTATAAAAAAAAACATTTGGTGTAGACAAGGTTTCATAATTTCGTGCAAAAAATAGTTTCTTCCCATAAAAAAGTGTAAAATCATTTTTATTTACCTGGGTAGATACTATGAACTTGCGTAGAAAAAATTTTGTATAAATGCGAAGGTTTACATATTTGTACCTTACCCAGGGTATATTAATTTTAATGCATAGTTTGTAACACAGTGAAATAATCATTGTAAGACCCCTTAGACCTTTTAGAGATATGATCGAGATAGACAGTTGAATCGATTAAGCCATGTCCGTCCGTCCGTCTGTATGTGTGAAAGTTTTAAGTACTCAAAATCACGCTAGAGAACTGAAACTTAATGCACAGCTTGGTTCAAGAAGCCTTAATTAAGGTACAAATTGGAGAGAAATCAGAAAGTAGTCGATAAAAGTGGGCATGTCATTATTGTGGCCGGTCCAATTTTGCCTTCTTAAAGGTTTTGGGCCGTTTTTGCTCTGTACGAAAATTTGAGTTCCTACGGATTGTCTTACTTGACCAAAAGGCATTTTAAAAGAAAATTTGAAATAAAGGTTGTCTTGCATTGAAGCCAATAGTGGGCGTGGCCGTCGACCGATTTAACCAATTTTCACACTTTGTCTGTACAAAATAAAAGCCAAGATATACTCGAAGTTTAAACGTCCTAGCTCAATTTAAAGACTTTAAAACTTCACACATACGGACAGACGGATAAACGGAAAGATGGGCAGACAGACAGACAGACAGACGGACGGATAGACGGAAGGACGTGGCTTAATCGATTCTCCTGTCGGTCTCGTTCATATCTGTATAAGGTCTCATGGATCTACGGTGATTATTTCACTGTGTTACAAACTATGCATTTAAATTAATTTACCCTGTGTCGGGTGTAACAAAACAAGTAGGAAGGTGCAACAGTGCTTTTGTTAAAACTTCGTCTGCAATGGATTGCCAAATACCCTACCCTACCAAAAAAGGAAGCCACGCAGCCAGAAATTGGACGAGATATACAAATGTAACTGCTGAATACTTTATGTTTGGTGGTTGTATACATTTCAGTCTAAAACTCTATATTTTTCACTTTAAAAAAGTGAGTAAGTGCAAGAGTTTGTCTGTGACAAACTTCTATATATCCGACCCTATATCCCGAATTCATATATAGACTGCAGTGCAAGTTTCTTCCTTCTTGACCTCTTTTTTTATTATACCCCATCCTATATATTAAGTTTGTCACATAGTTTGTAACACGGTGAAATAATAATGGTAGACCCCCAAGACCTTAAGGGCATATGATCGAGGCCGAATTCTGAATCGAATGAGCCATGTCCTTAAATTTTGAGGTGCTGAAACTTCGTAAACTAGGGTGCTGAAACTTCGTACGTCAGGTTCACGTCATGCGTACAAAAAAAAATTTTTGAAATCCGCCCAAAGACACGCCCACAATCGGTCTAAATATGCAACTACCTCCAGATTTTTCAAAACTGTAACGTTCTAAAAGACTGAAATTTGACACTTACTCCCTCTTAGTAAATATAAGACACAAAAAAGACAAATTTAATTGGTAAACCTCCTCTAGTGGGCGTGGCATCTATTTTAAGGGTACATTTTCAAATGCAGTTTACTCAGTATTTTTGCTTGAAATTGGAAAAAATTTGCTTAATATTTTATGTAGAAAACGCTTAGTTCCACATTTTGTTTATACAAGACTGTGTGCCCCACCCACATTTGGAGGCAGAATTGAAGAAAAACCTAAAATTTTCCAGAAAAACTTAGTTTCGACTGGCCTTAAGCCTAATTTAGGAAAGCATGAAACATAAAAAGTAGCATTCGTAGCAGTTTCATTCATATAAAGTTTTTAGCCACGCCCCCTTTTAGGGGTCGATTTTTCAAAAATATTGAATTTGAACCAAAAAATTGCATATTTAAGTACAATTAGGTGTAACTTGGAAATATCTGTGGAAATATCTTATAATTAATAGTTTGTAATTAGGGGCGGTTGGACCACGCCCCTTTTCGAAGTTAGTTTTGCGTTTCTTATAAAATGTCAAAAAATAACTATGCCATCAGCATTTTACAACGTAGGATAGGATGGGGTATTCAACGGTCCGTTTTACGGACTGTGACTTCTGCGTACACACTGCAGCACTTACTCACTGGTTAGGTTAGGTTAGGTTGGAAAGGGTTGTCTGCAACTAGTGCAAGTTCACTCGGTGGCCAGATTGGCCCATTGTGATTACCCTTGTGAGGTAGACAAACATGGTTGGAAACATGTCTTACTAACTGAACCAGCCTGATCTTTTGATAAGTCTTTTTAGGTCAAGTAGTGATATTCCTGCCAGGTCGTCTAGGCTATCAAAGAACCTGACTCCTAAAAAGTATAGTCGTCATTCTTGGAGAGCTGGGCAGTGGCAGAGAAAGTGTTCTATAGACTCTATTTCTTCTTCATCCCTACAGCTTCTGCAGAAGTCATTGGCAAAGATTCCCATTCGTGTAGCCATGACACCAATGGTGCAGTGTCCCGTGACTACACCAACGAGTGTTCTTATGAAATTTCTACTGAGAGATAGAAGGGTCGTTGTTCTTTTTAGGTCGAGTACTGGCCATGAGCTGTGACTTATGATTCAATCTTTAGACTGTTGCCAACGTTCACCGGCTAGTTTGATCGTGTATTGATCTATAAGACTTTTGGCTGTGTTGAAAGGGAGATAAGCCCGTCGGTCAGCCATCGTTATGTTCATATCAGAACCTTTCCTTGCCAGTAAAGCGAACTTCGTAAAAGCATCAATGATTACAGAACAATACTATTTCCGATCACTTTTGCCACTAAGCTTTTCAGGCAAATCAATGTGAATTGTGTGCCATGGTACAGACATTTTAGGATGGAGTTGAACGGGCTGAGCGCCAGATTGAACTTTTGATGCCTTACAAATAATACATGAGTCAATGAACTTGCGAACACATTTTGACATTTGAGGAAACCAATAAAGTTCGTATAGTTTGTCTAAAGTTTTATTACTTCTTAAATGTTGTATTTCATTATGAACATGGTTAACAAGTGTCCAAATTCATGAACGAGGAACAATTGGTAGCCAGCTTACCATCTCATTACGCATAACTTTTCTGTAGAGAATATCATCCCTAACATCATAAGTTTGTGCAACTGTATCAGGAAACTCATCATTGTTATGTTTTTCGATTAGATCTTGAACTTCGAATAACCAGCCTTGATGCAACTCAACAATCTGAACTTCTTTAGGTTCTATATTCGTCCTAATATCGGATGCATTTTCTTTTTAAAGTGAGCAAGATCCACCATCAAATAAAAAAGAGACTGACTCAACGGAGGGCATTTTCAAGATACCTCTCGACGGTCGATGCTCGCAAAGATTGACGCCTTTGACCACGAACGGATTACCACTTCTTCTCCCTGGGCAATCAGGTGCTATATGACCAGGTTTGTTACATGCGTAGCAGGTGACAGCTGGTCCGCTGGTTGACATTTTTGAGCTCTGAGGCTTAGAAGCAATTCTCTGAAGCTTAGATGAGGATTCTCGGCACTTCCTGCATTCGGCTTGTCGATGCCCTGCCAATCCCCACCAATGACACTTCTCAGGAAAACGTATTTCAGCAGCTCTTCCTTGCTTCGGCTCAACATCTGGAACGTTTTCAACGTTGTCATATCGTCGTTTTAGAGACACACCACCCAGAATGCGAAACAACTGAACTTTACTGGTTATTACATGCGAGCTCAATTCTTTACGTGTAACACTCTCTTTTTAGCATCATGTTGTGCCAACACTGATACCAATCCAGTTGTTCCCACTTCCGACATCTTCGTGTGCGGAGTGCGCTCAATCATTTGCCGCATAGACGCATAGCAGACTCGGAAGCTGTTTCTTTCGGCCCAACTTGAAACCGCAAAATATCGTCGAAGTAGTCTTGCATTAATCTGGGTTTGGAAAATTAAGCCAGCAAGGTTTCCTTGACCACAGACCAAGTCAATTGTTCCAAGTTCAGCTTAGTAAGACTTAGCTGCTCGGCTGAGTGCCTTGGCAAGAGCCAAAAGCAAATCTACTCCTTCAAGGCCCCTACTTCGGTCACTCTAAACCAACCATCCATATCGGCCTCAGAATGATCCGGATTGAATTCAATCAAACTTGAATTGCTGGTTTTAACGTTTGCCATTTGCGGCATCGCAAGCACACGTAAAAGCAATGCCTCCATATTGCTTAACAAATTTGTTGCACCGCTCCCTTGAACCGGACTTTGGTTCTTCCTTGGCATTTCGTCAGATCCCACTTCTGATATAGACTAGAGTGCAAGTTTCTTCCTTCTTGACCGTTTTTTTTTTATTAATTCTTTTATTTTGATTATGAGATTCAGTTAATATCTCAGAATACTATTTTTAATTTTTTTAATTTTCCGACAAGTGTTTCGTCGTCCCCTTCTCGATGCGACTCTCTTCCGAATTCATCTTATAACGCGCCGTCACATATAGGCCAAGCCCCCAAAAGTGGGTTTGCGCCAAAAATTAAAATCATTTAATTATAATTCCGTTAGAATCATGACAAAATGCGTAAAAATGAAAATTATTTTGGAAAAAACAGTTTTTTCTTAAAAACGCCCCCTAAAAGTGGGCGGAGCTCAAAACTTTGTATGGATCCAAATTAGCAAATGGAAATATCTTTGATATTTGTTTTTAACATCTAACATGTTAAAAGTGGGCATGATCGATTTTGTGGGCGGTCCAATTTTTGCCTTCATAGAAGTCTTGAGCCATTATTGACCTATACAAAAATTTGAGTTCCTACGCTTTGTCTAACTTAACCAAAAGGCATTTTAAAAAAAAATTGGAATAGAGGTTGTCTTACATTGAAGCCTATAGTGGGCGTGGCTGTCGGCAGATTTAATCGATTTTCACACTTTGTCTCTACAAAATAAGAACCAAGTTACGCTCCGAGTTTGAGCGTCCTAGCTTGATTTTAATGACCAAAAACTTCAAACATACGGACAGGCAGGCGCACTGACGGACAAAGCTTAATCGATTCACCTGTCGGTCTCGATCATATCTCTAAAAGGTTTTAGGGGTCTACGGTAACTATTTCACTGTGTTACAAACTATGCATCAAAATTACTATACCCTGGGTCGGGTATAAAAATAACTTTTTTTAAGCCTCACCCACAAAAGTGGGCAGAGTATAGCCAAAAAATTCCTTAAACAGCGGGCGTGGTCAATATAAAGGCCGAACTTTTTCTGCAACGACAAGGCAATATCACGTATGAAAAATTAATGCGCAAGCACCGTTTAAACACAGCTAAAATTAAAAAAAAGTATTTTTAGGGATGGTCGGGAAAACAGGCCTGTAGTAGGTGTGACTGTGGGCGGATTCACCTCTTGTAGTGGGTGTGGCATAGATTCAAAAAATAATTATTCAAATGCATTTTATGCAATATTTTTGCTCAAAATCGAACAAAATATGACTTGGAATCGCTACGAAATGCTAAATACGAAATTTAAGCTTCGTATGACATCTTACAATTGTGCAGTTACTTACTTTTTTGTGCAACATTAAGTCGGTGCATCTCCCAGAGGCCCCCGGTACCAGGCGGCAGAATGTTATTTTTGTGATCTTCTAACTCAGGACAACAAAAATCAGAAGGTTAGAAAGCTGTTGAAATCAATAAAAAAAATGTTCATCAGCTCTTTGACAATAATTTCAAGCTCGATATGGTCCAACGGATTTCCACTCCAGTTACAAATTTTCAGCTCTCTAGCTTTAAACTATACATCAAATTTAATATAGCCTGGGTATGGTAGAATGAAAATAGTTTTTTCTTAAAAACGCTCAAACGCTCCCTGAAAATGAGCAGAGCTCAAAACTATTTATTATAAATATCTGTGAAAAATCCTTTAAAATCTAGATCTAGCTTAAGTTAAAACTTGAGCTAGAATCTGATTGGTTTGCTTTTTGAAACCAAACCTCATATGATTTCCGCCATCCTAGCATGACGTTCGTTATGGGAACTATTTTGGGCTTTCTCCTTAACATGGATAATAAAAGTGCATTATTAAATTTCATGGCCAAACGCAATTTTATTAATGAAATGAAACCTGATATTGTGGTTTAATTAGAATGCTTTGTCTAATTATGAAGGCTGCAAATGGCCTTTAAATTTTAATAATGGGTAATAAAAATGTTCTAAAATGAAGTACGGTGTGTGAAGACTTTTTTAGAGGGAGAAAATGATTTTCTGAAATCGAAGTTACCTCGATTTGAAGGCAGTCACGATTAAAGAGCGCAAACATGCTTTTTAATACAAATCACATTTTAAAATTGTCTGACGCTTTTTAAAAAAGTTTTTAAGATTGTAAAATAGCTAGTTTGTTACACCGTGAATTAATAACAATAGATCCACAAGACCTTAGGAGCATATGGTCGATGGCGCATATTGTGTGTCTAATAAACCATGTCCTTGTCCATCCATCCCTATGTCGTAAGGTTTTGGTACTTTAGTTTTGGGTTAGAAACTGAAATTCTGTGTGAAGGTGTTTTGTCATCTACGTCAGTACAAGTTGTAAAAATTTTTGTTATCCGTCCACAGACACTTCCATAATCAGTCTCAATACGTAAGACGTAACTAAGCTTCTAAGCAATAAAAATAAGAAGGAACTATTCCGCAAGTGGACGTGGCATGGATTTCATAAGGGATTTTTCATACATGTATATTATCTAATTCCTGGACATCGTAGGATGATTAAATTCTAGGAGGGACTAAAGTTTAGTCTCTCTTTCCGTCTTCCGGAACAATGTGTTGTTGCAAGCTGAAATTATGGCGATAAAGCAAGTCTTGCCTATGGATAACGTTATATCCACCGACGATTATACGAATTTTCTCTGATAGTCAGGCAGTCATCCGTTGTCTATGGCTAACGTTATATCCACCGAGGATTATACGAATTTTCTAACTCTAAAGAAGCCCAAGACTGCCTATTGCCGTCTCTAAATGAGATTTCGGAGCAGTTTAAGATTCACCTATGCTGGGTGCAAAGACTTAGCAACATTCCATGAAAGGCTGACGAAAAAGATGTCTTAGGCATTCCAATATCTTCATGCAAGCTCATGTTAAAACTGGATGCAATAAAAAGAACAAATCTCAGTTGGACAGGTGGAAGTATCTGTCTAGTGACGAAATAGTTGTGACCATAGTTAGATCTTAAACGTTCTAAGAGCTTTATTGCTCTAAATAGATTGCACATAAGTGCTTCAATTGGTGTGATTACAGGACACTTTCTAATAGGTAAGCATACGACAAATAAGTATAAATAAATAGATTGGCGCAAGACCTTGAGGTGAATCAGGGCCAACTTCTCAACCATGCTTGCTGTGTGTGTTGCATTCTTCACATACAAGGGGACCTATAATTTTTCAAATGTTACTCTCGGAGGGTTTGTCACACCCTCTTGTGGAGGTGGGGACCGTGAAAAAGGACGAGTCTTTTTTTCAGGTGGCAGAGGAAGGAATCGAACCCAGACCTCCGGCAAAGCAAGCACACACATTAACCACTACGCCACGGCACACCACAAGCATGCGAAAAAACTTGGTACTAATTCTTTCGACTTTTGCAGGAGCTGCATGGATCAGAAGTACCACTCTCCACCTTCTCTCCACGTGCTCCGCTCTCTTTAAAAACCGAAATCTGCATCGTAGAGCTTTCGTTTATAATGATCTTAGCGATGAGCGATCTAAATACGACCGACCCAAAACCACTCTCGCGCTTCTTAGTTGCTCAAAACAATTCAGCCAGCAGGCAAATTTTCTACATCTACGCGGTATCGCAATTGACTTGTGTAGGTCTAAGTGGTTTCTTTGGCCCCAAACTACCACTGCAACTATCAATCTGGCGCATGGACATAAAACCCAAATTTATGTTCTGGGATATATTTAGAAAAAATGTCGGACTTTCTTACTTAAGGTGGCGCTACAGTCCGGGGTGGACCTGGCTCTCAGCCAACATGTTTCGCCAGCTAGCTCTGTTTCCAGCTAGCCGTCTCCAGTTTCGCAAGCGAAGTAAGGTCCCCTTCCACTTGCGTGTGTCACCTGAATTTCGGTGGCTCCTGTACAGTGCCGTCCCTGCGGGGTGGACTCAAATGTTTTCCGGGCCGGGGCGTTGGTGCCCATCCGCTTTAGACGACATCGTAGCCTTTGTGTTTTGACTCTTTTGGCTAGATGCTGTCACTGTACGCCCGTACGTTTTGATGTTATATCTCATCCTTCACTCTCCGTCTATGCAGACGGAGGCGTAAATCGTGCGAAGAGTTTTCATATCGAAGCCTAAAGTGTTTTCATCCGCCTTTGGCAGGGTCCATGCTCCTGCACCGAAACGCAGGTGTGAGATGATGAGGGTCTTATACATGGACCCTTTAGTTGCTCGAGAGAGGGCTTTGCTACACAATTGCCTTCTTAGCCCAAAGAAACAGCGATCACAAAGAGTTATCCTTCGTTTGATTTTAGCGCTGGTGACATTGTCTGAATTGATAGCGGAATACAGGTATAGACAAAGTCCCTAGCTAACTCAAAGTTAAAGCTATCGATGTCAATACTGACGAAGGCCTCATGATGTTATCATGTGAACATTCCGATTATGTCCGATTATATCGTCTGCGCATGCGAGTAGTTGAGCGGACTTTTGAAGGATTGTGCCTCTGGTGTTGGCGCGGAAGTTCTGCACAATTCTCTCAAGTGTGATGTTAAAGAAGTCACATGACAGCACGTCGCCTTGTCTAAATCCTTTTTTGACATCAAAGGGGTCGGTGAGGTCTTTACCGACCTTGACGGAACAGCGTGAATTTTTCACTGTCATCCCGCACAGAATGACGCGGTTGGCAGAGATGCCAAAGCTAGATGCCATCTTTATTGGGCTATATAGCTCGCCTCTATAGGTGCTGTCAAACACAGCCTTGAAATCGTTGAAAATGTGGTGTGTATCGAGTTGGAATATGTAGGATTTAATTACTTTAAAGGTTTCTTTAAAAAAAAGCTAAAAAGACTGCAACTTAAACGGTTATATACAAGAGTTTTTTTTGCAAGCAGAAAGCTAGTTAACGGACTCAATTAGTTTAGAATCGATAGGCAAAAAAAAATCAAAAAGGCTGCAACATAATTTTTCACTCTATCTGGGCGGAAGGAAAATCAAGTAAGTAAGTGCAAGAGTTCGTTTGTAACGAAATTCTATATACCCGACCCGCTTTACCCGTTAACATTAAATTAAAAAGTTTTTTGGCCTGGTTTTTATTATTTGTATTGGCCAGGCCCCTTTCCTTCCTTAAAGGCAGAATTTAAAAGAAACCCCTTTTCAGCACAGTCTTTGCTTATTTTTCTTGGTTTCTTCAACTTTTTTTAAATTTTTGTAAATGACAATGGAAAAAGTTATTACGAAATAATGTTTTAAAATCTATTCGCTTTTATTGCATAATGTTAATACACAATTTTTAAAAGAATGCTGCAAGGATATTGGTATTGGATATTGGATTTCCGACATAGGTAGGTATACTGCGTGATTTTTGGCCTTCTCGCACCAAAGTTTAGTATCCTGTTTGTAGCAGAAATGTTGTTTGTCCTATCAAATCTTGCAAGGCGAAGATAAAGTGAAAAGTTTTTTTTGGCTCCATAAGTGGCGAATGCTTCTGTTAATTCAATTTGTGGGCCTTATTAGTAGTCCAGCTAACGAAGACAAAAAAAGACCGAATAGGGGAAATAATTCGTGCAGAAGCGATTTATGGCACATTTGTAGAGGAAGGTGCCCTGAACTGCAAGAGAGAGAGGTCCTTTCTTTCAGTTTTTGGCAAATATCCCGAAAACCATAGCTCATAGCAACAAAATGAAAACTACTAAATTAATCCACACTAAATTCTCTACAAAGAAGATTATAAACATCTTTTCGCTGGAATGAATACTTAAGGAAATGCAAACGGGGGAAATAGATTAATTTAGTCAAAGTAACTTTTATCATGAAAGAAAAATAGATTCAGATGGATAATCTTATACGGTTTTGTTAACATCGCATTGTCTTTCAAATTTGAAGAGTATTCAAGGCTCAGCTTCATGTGCGGCTTCAACTTGTGGCGCATTGTTGTAAGAGCCAAGGCACAGCCACACCCAGCCGCGCACCGACAAGATATCCACAGTATATAATGCTCTATAATGCTCGATAATGATGTTCTACGGAGCCCAAATATGGGGTTACAAATATTAAGATGAGATAGAAAAGTTTCTCCGCTATTTCTTGAAGAGGATATTCCGGTTACCAAAAAACACCCCTAACTATTTAATACACATTGAAACTGGAACTCCTCGCCTGCGCTTGTACACTCTCAAAATGCACTTCAACTATATTTTAAAGTTACTGGAGATAAATGGATATAGAATACCGAGCCTAGTGTTAAAAAACATAATCAGAACTAATGGAAATATTTGCGAGGAATGGCAGAAGTAGCATCCGAATGTGGAATGAATCTGACAGTTCAGACGAATGAACATCCCTATCTTTTGAGAGAAAAATTCAATTCAATTTTGGAGAATCTTGGCAGACATATGTATGACCACTATATCGAGGAAGCCGAATCGTCACTTTCTAGGAATTACTATAGCAAACTCAACCATTTTTTAAATGAAAAAACGTATTTCCTTAACAGTTACACAGCTGAAAAAATTAGTACTACTTTCAAAATGAGAGATGAACTTATACACTTAAATTTCATGCCACATCGACCTGATTTACAAACACTTTGTGACCTCTGCAAAATGAAAGAGAGAGAAGATGTCCTGCACTTCCTGGGTGTTTACCCAATTCTAAAAGAGTTTCGAATTTTGATGTTTGGAAAACGTGTCTTGGAGGAAGATGAGACAATAAATATCTTACATGGTGAAAATAGATGGGATTCCTTATATAACTACACAGAAGCAGCACTTCGTTATAGAAAACGTATTATAGGAGGAGATTTTTAATGTAAAAGCTTTAGCTTAAGATTGTCAACCTGGTAGACGGCCAAAAACTGGTCACTGCTACTTCCCCTTGCATGAGAAGTTGGCCCTGGTTCACCTCGAGCTATTGTACCACTCTGTTCATTTATTTTAGTATATCGTTAGTATATCGTTACCAAAAAACAAAGCTCGCCGGATGAAAGGTTTGAAAGAGCGAGCTCTGCAGAATGACGCTAGCAAGACCAAAGCTGACCTGGCCACTCTTCTTGTAGCCCGAAGGTCTTCGAAGCAGCTCTCTCTAATACATTTCACAAATACACGTATATATTCGTATACACGAATATATTCACACGCCACATGTTTGGAAAATACATCCTTTGGGCGCGTTTGCAGGTGTAAAAACCCTCCTCGGTAGCCCTTGCCGATAAGAATGTACTTCCACCAAACAGGTACCCGGTAAGGTTAGCCGGCTGTCGGGGATCTGTGAAATAGTCCTTAGGATACCTATACAGGTAAATCTGTTAACATCGCATATAGTATTGTCAAATACTGCTTTCTTTAAATCGCATGCATGATAACAATATGTGGGCCTGAGCTGTAGGTCAAAATACATTAAAAGCTAGGCAAAAAGCTGTACGCCAGCCTCCAACCACTCACCCAATAAGGTTGGACCAGCAAAGATGATGGTATTAAATACGGCGACGACCAATGGGGATCGATCCCAAATATCATAATTTTGCCGATGCATAACGACTGCGGGTGTAGGTATGCTTTGGCTCTTGCAGCAACGCACCACAAGTTGAAGACACATATGTATGACTCTTAACCTCAAGATTCCTCAAATTTGGATTGTGAAGCGATGCAATAAAGCGGTGGAATAAAAGTATGTTAGAATATCCGTCTAAATCTTTATTTCTTTTATGATAAAAGTCACTTTTATCAAAATTATCTATTCCCCCCTCTGTATCTCCTTAATTGTTCATTTCAGCGAAAAAGTTTATTGTATTTTTTTTGTAGAGAATTTTGTGTAGACTAGTTTTGTGTAGTTGTTTACATTTTTTCCCTATGATCTATAGTTTCGAGATATTTGCCGAGAACAGAAAAAAATACCTTTAGAGTACCGCCCACCCGTAAACTCCGCCGCCACCCACCAGTACTTTCGGTATGTCATTTAGGACACATTGCCAAATTGTCATTCAGGACAACTGTGCCAGAATTTGTTTCTACACGAATTATTTCCCCTATTTTTGCTTCGTTTCCGGGACTATAGTATAAGAATTGACTGTATTCAAGAAGAGTATTTATGATTGCTCTTTTGTTTAGCAGCCCTTGGTTTCCATTTATTTTCTTATTTCCCCTTTTCTCTTTATTCTATTTGTTTCCATTCGCGATAATATTGACACATTTGCAGGGTAGTCCTAAATCACGGTCACGAACTTATTATAAGAAATATTATAACCACTCTCAAAAAGCATAATTGTGCTGTCATTGACATCATTTTAGTACTTTTTGCTGTAGCAGGGAGTTGACGGGGATTATCTTAGCGTAAAGCTTCACGACTGTCATTGCATCTAGATTGGGGTTGGATTCAATTCTATTACAATTACTCTAAGTCTTCTAAATCTTCAATGTCAGATAATGTCTGACATCTCCGTAGACACATGGCGGAGTTTGCATCCTTTCCATTATCCACAACACGGTTTGTGTGAACCGCAATGAAAATTGTTTCCATAGACTGTCGTGTTTTATTGTCAATGTACTATCGTAATAAAATTAAAATTTAAAGAGCGCAATAAATTCAATACATGCAATAGAAGCTGAGATAGAAGATAAAGTGCAAACCGTTTTTTGTGTACCTATTCAGTTGAACGGGAGTGTTCTATTAGAATTGATGTTACCTCAACCTTTATTGTTGTAAGGCGGCCGGAGATTTAAAATTTTGGTTGTCTTATTTTTTGGTCACTTGGTTCTAATTTTTTTCTTTTAGGTACTTAAATCTACTCGTGGAGCACTTGGTCAACGCACCAAATGCTCCGCATCGTACGCTTTGGGAACCGCTCTTAAGGCTAAGATTAAGGATAACCTCGAGGTATATTCGAAGTCGACGAATATTGTGCAGCGACAAAACAAAGTCGGTCAGGGTTCTCGTTTGAAGGCTTCTCAATCCCTAAATTTGTCACTGTTTTTTCGTGAATTTATTTAACTTACATATCCGTGAGGTTACTCCAAAAGCAAACTAGAGGAATAAAGCCTTTAGCCGAATGAATCCGTTGCATCCGTTACGACGAAGTACACAACTGACAACTTAGTGAAATACAAACACTCTTATGAGAAGCGACGTACGTCACGAAGTTTTATTTATTTATTTATTTTTTCTTAAAACATACTACAAAAGTTTGAAATAAAAATTAAATACAACATGGCTAAGTGCCGTCTGCCGAGTTCTTCAATGGGCCGATTCCCATAAGAACGTGTATATTTAACTCAGTTGCCAGTTGTGAACTTCGACGTGATGTAAAATCTTAAATCCTTGATTCATTTGCTGATTCAGATAAAACGATTTTTATTGCAATTATAGTCCTCAGTTGAAAATAGTTCATAGTAGCCCAAAGCTCTCACTAAATATTGCAACCCCAATACAATTAACCCGATGCCCCCACTGATTTCAAGATTAACGTGACGTGTTCAAATTTATTGCCCTATTAGCTAAAAACTCGAAGACTCATTAACAAAAATATTTATTTTCAAACCGGCCTAATTTGATCATAAATCCAACAATCGCAAATACCTTAAGACAAAAATAGCCCAACAGGTACTACTATCTACGAGCACATTCCAACGTTTTTAGTTGCGGCGGTGGAAAATATGCAAAATCATTAATCACTTGAAAGAAAGTGAAAGTAAATTGACATTAATCTCGTTCAGAATTGAATAATTCACCCAATATGTTCAAGGAAGCAAATAAAATTGAATAGCTAAGAGGAACGTCTGCTGTATCATAGATTCAGCAGGGATGAGTGGAATACATTGAGTTTATGTAAAAAGTTGCCATGCCGAAAAAGAAGTCTTTATATAACTGTTACTGGCTGAAACATTATCCTCTTTCATCCTCTACAATGAAAATAATAACACGGTTTGAGGTCATGGTTGTATATCTATGTTTCCCATGGAAATTTATTGGAGGTTACACAGAAATTGTTCATAGAAACCCTAATGGTTTCATTTATCATTTAACTTCTGAGCGGTAGGGATAATTTTGCCATATGTTGGCGTGGTTGTTTTCATGAAGTTAAACTTAAGTTTTTATATTCCACCCCATAGGGTAGGAGGAATATTACGTTTAAATCATAGTTTGTAACATAGAGAAATAATCACTCCATGATAATCCATGACCAGTAAACATCTGAGTTAGGTGGAAGTCCAGTTCCAAATACCTTCTATTGATCAAAGAGTCTATATTAGCGTTCAATCTCTGTGTCCATCTGCCTTGTCGGAGGAGTTCCATCTATCTTGCCATTCTGATCTAGGGCTACCTTAAAATCGACTTTAATATCTCTTCGGATTGTTGCTGTTACTATGCCTTGCCCTGCCAACTCGATATTTTCTTTCACCTCCCTAACGAGGAGGTCAGAGGTCTATTGGCATCATTGCAGCATGCGGCATTTTATGAGGCGTACTCTCAATACATTTGTTTTCCGACTGTATGATTTCGTCTTCATTGCAGTCGCCCGTATTTGGAAGCCACAGAGTATCGTTGCCGTTTCTTTCATCGTCTGTTGCTGGTATAATTACCAACTGGCCTGAAATATGGCTTCACCCCGTCGTTGGTTAAGTATATCTAAAGTTGCCCGTTATTACATTCTGCAGATAGTGCGGTAGTCTCTTTACGGTAAGATAAGTGTTTCTCTAGGCCCAGGTCCACCCCGGACTGTAGCGCCACCTTAAGTAAGTAAAGTGTTTCTCGCAGAAGTCTACGGTATTAAAAGAGTTCTTGATATCGAGCCTGATGATTACACAGTACTGTTAACTCCCAACATTCCATCGTCTTCATTTTATGGCCTTTTTCGCTGTATTAACTACTTCTCCGATGGCATCGAACGTAGAACGTGCCTTGCGAAAACCATACTGGTGTTCTGCGAATCCTCCTGCTTCGTCCCTTTCTCCAGTCTATCACTTATTGTTAGCTTAAGTACTTTACCCATGGTGTTCAACATGTAAGGAGGTCTGTACAATGAGGGATTCTGAGCTAATTTATGGCCTTTTAGCAAGATCAACTCTTTATTTCTTGGGAAAACTGTCTTGGGAAAACCCGCCTATGAGGTAAGCGTTGCAGACATCTGCAAAAAGTGTGGAATTTTACTGATTGCTGATTTTAATGCAATATTGGCATCCATCGATGACAGGTGCTTTTTTCTCCTTAACGTTCTTGCAGACTTGAATAACTTATGCCACCGTTACGGGGAACGTTAGGTTAGGTTAGGTTAGGTTGATGGATGCCCTTTTGACAATAGTCACGGCTTCACTTAGACCAGCAGTTGGGTCCATTGTGTTCATTGGGAACCTTCTTAATACCTGGAACGAAAACAGAAATAGACCGCTGTTAGAAGCTCAGAGTTCCGCCCTCTTGGACCCATCCGGATTTGTATACAAATCTTAGGAGATCCTTTAGATCTACATTATTTAGATCTTCGAGCTCGTTGAAGAAGTAGCTGCCGAGGATACTACGCCTGATGCTGTTTAGGGCTGGGCATTCGCAGAGCAGATGACGAACAGATTCAATTTCTTCAACGTCCCTGCAGCTTCTGCAGTAATCGTTATGTGGTATGCCTAGCCGCTCAGCGTGTAGACCCACAGCTCAGTGCCCCGTGAGGATTCCCGTGAGTACTCGGATGTTCCTGCGGGCTAGTCCGATCAAAAATAGTGATCTCTTTTTGTTTACCGCTGGCCATAGCTCCCTGGTGTGTCTGCACGTATCAAGTTCTGTCCAACGTAGATTGGTTCTACTCAAGGATTCAGTTTCTATCCTACGTGCTATCGAACTCAGCGGGACTCTTATGGATTTGAGGGCTAGAGATGCATTCATTCCAGACCCAAATCTCGCAAGCTTGTGCGCTTCTTCGTTTCCCGATATATCGGTGTGACCTGGCACCCAACACACAGTTACAGTGTTGCCAAGTGATAACTCGTCCAGAATTTCCCTGCATAGTTTCACAGCCCTTGACTTTACCACGTCTGATTCCAAGGCTTTAATTGCCGCTTGGCTATAAGAGTATATGGTGATGGTCTTGTTTGCGGGGCCGTATTTCTTCAGCTCGGAGCCAGCTCCGCCTGAAAAATGCTGCAGTCGTCATTAATTCGGAAAGATTTACCTAGACCCAAATCTCCACAGAAAATGCCCGCACCGGTTCCGACGTCCATCTTAGAGCCGTCGGTGTATACGGCGATCTCGTCGTCTCCTGTAATGGTCTTATCTTCCCATTCACCTCTTTCAGGTATTCTGGTAGCGAATCTCCTGTTGAAGGCGAATGTCATAGGTAGGTAATCTGTGACTGGGGTGTTTGTGGAGGCAGCCCACTGAGTTTCCACAGAGGCGTGTCCATAAGATCTTGAGGACCACAGTCCGGATTCCCTTAGGCGAACAGTTGTTTTAGCTGCCTTGCTGCTGCAGTATATGTCCAAGGGGGTGAGGTTGAGTAGTACCTCCAGTGCCGCGGTGGGTGTGGTCCTTAGGGACCCTGTTATACCCATGCAGGCTGCCCTTTGAACTTTGGTGAGGCTAGAGAGATGACACTTTCTTTCCGTAGCCTTCCACCATACAACTGCACCGTAAGTTAAGATGGGTCTTACAACCGCTATATACATCCAGTGTACCATGCTTGGTTGCAGTCCCCACATGCTTCCGAACGTTCTGCGGCAGGCGTATAGTGCCACGTATGCCCGCTTGACACGATCTTCTATATTATCCCTCCAGTTGAGTTTGGAGTCTAATATGACGCCCAGGTATCTTACCGATCTGGATAACGGTAACTCCACTCCCCCCATTCTTGGGTTGCTGAAGGATGGAACTGCCCTTTTCCTTGTAAACAACACAACTTCCGTCTTAGAGGGGTTAATTCGCAGTCCTCGACCCTCAACCCATTTTTCAACAATGCGAAGTGCGTAGCTGAGTCGGTCACTGATGATTGGTGGGAGTTTACCTGGGATCAGGATTGCTACATCGTCTGCGTATGCGCTCACAGTGAAGCCTTCCCTCTCCAGGGTTTTCAGCAATTCGTCCATTACCAGGGTCCATATAAGCGGAGATAGGACACCTCCCTGCGGTGTTCCTCTGCTGACGTTTCGTCTGCTGCATACTTCGCCTAGGTAGCAGTTTATCTTTCGTGTGCTTAACATGAGCCCGATCCAGTAGCATAGACTGCTATCTAGATGGGCGTTTCTCAAGCTGCGCAATATCGCGTCTGCCTCAATGTTATTAAACGCCCCCTCTATGTCTAGAAAGGCACCCAAAGTGTACTCCTTGTGTTCCAGGGATTTTTCTACTACTGTTACTACCCTATGTAGTGCAGTGTCAACCGATCTGCTTCTCATGTACGCATGCTGTGATTTTGATAAATAGTTATCACCAATCAGCTCTCTCACATACACGTCAATAAGCCGTTCCAACGTCTTGAGCATAAGTGAGGACAGGCTTATGGGTCGATAGTCCTTTGCCGTAGAGTGGTTTGCCTTCCCTGCTTTGGGGATGAATATCACTCGGACTTCTCTCCAAGCTTTGGGAATGTAGCACAGCTTTAGGCAGGCTTACTCAACCATGGAATGATAGTTTCCCCTGCTTTTTGGAGCATTATTGGTCGGATGTTATCCATCCCTGGTGCTTTAAAGGGATCGAAGGAGTTGATCGCCCAGGCCAGCCTTTTTACATCGGTTATAGCCCTGATCTTCTCCTAGTTCATCTTTTTCCGAGAGCCTTGCGCTACTCTAGCGTAATCCTCATAGGTATCGGTGCACCCTGGGAAGTGAGTTTCCGCCAGTAAATCCAGCGTTTCCTTGTGTGTCGAGGTCCAATCGCCCTCAGTCTTCCTGAGTGAAGATAGCGGTATGGGCGCTTTGGTTAAGACTTTTCTCAGTCGGGACGCTTCAGTTGTTGTTTCGATTGATTCGCAGAAATTCTTCCATGAGTTCCTCTTGGCGAATCTGATCTCCTTTTTCAGGATTCTAACGCTCTCCTTATAGGTCGTCCATTCGATGAGCCCCTCTTTTGCAAGGTTCCATCTGGGTCTTGAGCTCTTGATGAGCTCCGCGATCTTGGAGTTCCACCAGGGAAGGCGTTGTTTCCCTCCTGTACTGCTGTTTGGGCAGGATTTTTCGAAAGAGCTGGAGATCACCCCGGTGATGTATTCGACTGTATCGTCGATCTCATGCGCAGTAGTAAGATCTCTGTCTGGGCAGGGGGAGATAGTCCTCCGCAGTTCTTTATTGAACTTCACCCAGTTTGCTCTTTTTGGGTTTTTGAAAACTTTCCTAGCCTGCGAGCCTACCTGTATCTCAAAGAGTATCCAGCAGTGATCTGATAGTGATGCCTGCTTAGGTACTCTCCAGTTCGTTACTTGAACAGAGCTGTTCTGAGACACGAAAGTTACGTCCAAGACTTCCCTCCTATTCGCTGTAATGAAGGTGGGATCATTTCCCCTGTTATATACTAGAAGGTTGGAGCTAAGGACAAAATCAAACAGAACCTCGCCTCTGGCGTTAATGTCTGAGCTTCCCCAGATCGTATGATCTTCTTCTTACCTTGTTCGGACGCTGTCACTAGCGTCTTCAGAGATTCCGGGGGGACCGAGGTACCGTCGTCAAATGGCATGTAGACCGACGCTACCGTGTAGTTCTCGTCCGTACCTCTAACCTCCACCACCGTTAGGTCACCTGTGCAGAAATGAGATAACATTAATACATGAACGTTCTTATTTGCTACAATACAGGTTCTCCTTACCTTTATTTTTTACATTATACAGTGAGAAATTTTTCGACCCTAATCCTAAAACCCTGTTCTTTTTGTCAATCCAGGGTTCTTGGATTAGGGCTAGGTCCAGCTGTTTCCTTTCGAGGAACAGCCTCAGGTTGGCTGTGGCAACCCTACTGTGATGGAGGTTTGTTTGGATCACCTTCATCATTGTTCTCCACCTCCATCGCAGTGTCCGTCGCCTTCGTTGCTTCCGCAGTCCGCTTAATCAGCTTGAGGGTTACCTCGCTAGCTGCAAAGGACAACAGAAGCTATTTTTCCGCCTTAAGGTTCCCGGGCAGGTCGCCGAAGGCAACAATATAGCCCCTGAAACCATTTCTCGGCTCTTCCTCGCTTATAATTTCCCAATCCTGCATCGGAATCTGGGGGTTTTGTGCTTGCAGCACGCGGAGGATGTCATCTTTAACTATTCCCATCTCCGGAATAGTCAGCCTACCCTTTGCAATGTTTGGAACCTGGTCTATTGGAACGGCTTTAAGTTCCGCACCATCCCAAAGCTGTAGTCCTTCCACTACTGTCTTGGCAAAGTCATTTGAAGCTTGGTCCTTGCAGTCGATGTACGTAATGCCTTTAGACCATTTCATTCTGCCGTAGGTCGGGGCACTAGTACCCGTGTTTTTCAGAATGTGGCTGATGATAGCTGCCCCGAGGGCTTGCTCAATCTTCCTGCCACACTCAACACTGTACTGCCCGCTTGGTTTCTTGGAGTCTACTACAGCAAGCTGTAGTGGATTCCTTGTCACCTCGCTATACTGCCCCGCTCGGCTCGTACTTGGCTTGCTGGGACTTCCCACTGTGGTGGCGCCCCATTTCGCATTCTTCGGCGTCCTTGAAGTGTCCTCAGAAGATCGTGTTCTCTTCGAGGCGAACGCTTCTCTTCTATGCCTTCCGGCATTGCCTTTCTGCAACCCGCTTGGGCCCGGTTTGTCACTGGGTCCTTGGGTTGCAGTTCCTCTTCCGGTAACAGGCTTTCTGTTGGTTCCGAGGGATGTCCTAGTAGCGGCATCGTCCCTCGGCCTTCCAGATTTTCCCGATTTACCACCCGTACCTTTAACTGAACGAGCTGCCTAAGGCGTAGGCCTCGTGGCAACGTCGTTAGCTATGGTCTCCCGGGCCCACTCAAGGGAAAATAGTTCCTTCTGAGTGAGGGAAGATTTTTCTTTAGCTGTTAAGATGCCATAAATATGCTTGGCCTTCTTAAACCGCCTCTTTCTCTCCAGGACGGGAGTAGTCCTTCTGGACTTGCTCCCACGCTTGGTCTCCTTATTTTGGCCGGATTTCTCTTCGGAATCATCGGAGTGTTCAGCGAGTAGCTCTTCCTCCCTTTCCATTGAGATATCCTCAGTTTCGATCAAACTGGCTGGTAGTACCACGTTTGGATCGCACGGAACCACCGGTATGGTGTCGTCCGTGTTTTTGGCACATAGCGTGCCCTCCCCCTCATCCTTATTTGTTTTAGTTAGTTCGGATATTTTGGTCCCACGAGAATGGCCGAAAAGGGTGGTCCACCCCGGCAGAGCCGCCATACCGGGGTAAGGCTATGGTTTATCTGCAGGTCTTCGCCTAGGCACCTGAGAGAGCTCGTTAGAGGCTGGTTTAACCCCCAGCCTTGCATCCTTCGGCACGGTTTGCAATATGCTCACACCACCACTGGAGTCAGGTTTGGCAGGACTTAGTTCGTCGCTCCTCAGCCGACCCACGCCGGCTGAAAATCCGCAACTTAAGCCCCCACACCGGCGTCATAGAAGATGACGCACTCGACAAGGCGCCTGCCACGCGGGGAACGTTAGTTAGGGCCTTTGTCTACATGACTTCCACTATAAATTCAGACAATGACACCAGCGCTGAAATCAAACGAAGGATGACTTTTGCCAGTAGCTTTTTCTTCGGGTTAATAAGGCAATTGAGCTGCAAAGCCCTCTCTTGAGAGACTTAAGAGTCCATTTATAAGACCCTCATCATCACAGTCCTGCTAAAGAGGAAAAAAAACGTCGAACTGTACGGGCTGCATAGCGACACCGACCAAGCCAGAAGAGTTAACATAAAATGGCTTCGATGGCTGCGGCATCTAGAGAAGATAGACACCAACTCCCCGGCCTGGAAAATATTCGAATCCACCCCACAGGGATGGCACAGTAGAGGAGCACCGAGACTCAGGTGGCGCAGGAAAGTGGAAGCGGACCTCAGCCAAATTCGCGTGTAAAACTGGGGACGGCTAGCTGGAAACAAAGCTGGCTGGCCAAGCTTGTTGGCTGAGGCCCAGGTCCACTCCGGATTGTAGTACCCTCTTTATACCCGACCCCGGGTATATTAAGTTTGATGTGTAGCTTGTAACGCAGTGAAATAATCACCGGAGACTCCTAAGACCTTTTCGAGATATGAATGGTACCGACAGGAGAATCGATTAAGCCATTTCCGTCCGTCCGTCCGTATGTAAACAACTTTTAGGCCTTAAATTTTAAGGCAGAGAGCTGAAATTTTGTGGGTTGGTTGGAAGTTCAGTCCTTCAAATCAAATTTGAAATAAGCTGAATCCGCCCACAGACACGCCCACTACAGGCCTGTATGTGCGACCATCTCAAATTTAAAAAAATACATTTTGCAAATTTTAGGTATGTTATAATGGCGCTAGCGCATTCATTTTTGGTACGTAACATTGCCTTATAATTGTCTTTATGGAAGCTAAAATTTTTTAGCTTTTTCATTGACCACGCCCACTTTTTAAGGGACTTTAGCGTACAATGACTGTTTTTCAATAAATATATATGAAATTTGATAAAAAATTGTATGACAAAAGCTGTACATATTAGCATTTTCTAACTTTTATGTATATATTGTATGTGCCTCCGCCCACTTTTGTGGGCATTTCGGACTTTTAGGCCGAAATGTATGCAACCACCTAGTGTAAAGCATTCAACAGTTATATTTTTATATCCCGCCCACTTTTTGGAGGCGTGGCAATTTTCTTTTTGGTATGGTCGGGTATTTTGCAATCCATCGTAGATGAATTGAAGCTTTTGCATACCCACTGTTGCACTTTCCCACTTTTTTCTTGTTTTCTTTTTTAATAAACCTCGCATTAAAGGGGTAAGGCGTAAAGCTATGACTACCGTTAAAATGCGTAGCACGTCGTGAGCAGAAAGGATTTGAGGATAGAAAAGATAGAAGAGAAAAGTAATTCTCCATCCAACACGCAAATGTTGGTGAGCCAGTACGGAACATCAAAACTCTGCACAAAAACACCAAAGCTTACCCCCACACGTTTTATGCCTTTACGGAGAAAAGCAATAATATAATAAGCAGAGTATTTCATAAATGCATCTGGCATGCACTTAATTGTTGTCCATTCTATTTTCGTATTGGAAGAGAAAGAAGTGTTTAATATTCGGCCGACCCTAACCTGGATAGCAGAAGCCGACCAGGAAGCCGCTCCTTTTGAGACACACGCTCCTGGATTTTTTCATTTGTTGCTAGTTTTTGTCCGCCCCGTATATTTTTCATACCGGTAACCACCATATCTGGTGAGCATTTTCCTATCCGCCGCCTGGTAAGATGCCCAATTGTGGACCAGCAACCCCAGGAAGGGGGTCTTTCTTCAGTAAGTAAAGAATTATCTTAAGGTTTTCAAATGCCTCATACGTAGTTTAAGTCCTACTCTGAAAAATTGTATGTACCATGTGAAATTAAAATTTCTAATAATTTCAACACCAAATCATAGAAGTAACATTCCCATAGGTATAACCACCATGTTTCCTTGATTAACAATGGGAGAATTCAGCATAATGTTTCAAACAATTCAACTTTTTTATTTCTTAAAAGTTTTTAAATTGAAAAACATATTAACGTAGGCCGTCAAAGAAACATAATACCTGAAGTGAACCCATAGTAAAACATAAACGCCTTTGTTATTAAAAGTGAAGAACCAAAGTTTTTCTGAACAGAGCAATATTCATAGAAGTAATAATAAGAAAAGTCCCCAGCCATCATTCATACCAGCAAAGAAATCTTGCCATTAATTTTTTACCTCATGCATATCAGAAATTACGACTGACGGGAGTCAGTGCCGAGAGAATTAAAGTTGCCTTTTCAAGAGACTACGAGGAAAAGAAATGCAAATTACGAACAAATTAAAGTTTCATCTCAGGATATGTATGTCAGACGGTTCAAACTATGACGTAAGCAATAGTAATAACCATCCATTCTGAAATCTGAATGAAAAGCTGATAAAGAAAGAAATTACCAGTTAACCCTTTTGGCTTTGGTTACCTTTTTTCGACTTGCTTTTTTCTGCGTTTTTTTATAGTGTTGCTGAACTAAAATTAAGTTAGTATTGATGTATTGGGAGCAAAAAAATAGTTAAATTGTTCCTTAAAGTATACACAATAACACTTTTTTACTATGCTATATGGGTGTTGCACCTGTAAAGAGGAAAGTGCAGTTAATACCTAGTTTCGATTAATTAATTTAATCAAAATTGTTTTTCAAAAATTATACCGTTTCTCTTTTTTTTCTTTTTTTAATAAAACGTGACTGGTCCATTTCTTTTACAAAATACGATGGCTGTTCGATAAATCAGCGTGTTTGATGCTAGATGGCGCTGGAATTGCACAAACGACTTTTTATACAATATTCCACAGGAATGGATTATATTAAGCTAAATACAGGCTAAAATGTAACATAGAAAAATAATGACGACAGACCCCCAAGACCTTTAGGCATATGATCGAGACCGAATTCGAATGAGCCATGTCCGTCCGTCCGTATGTCACCAATTTTAAGGCCTTAAATTTCGAGCTAGGAAGCTGAAATTTTGTAGGTAAGCTCTGTCTTTTGAAGCTATACAAGTGTTAAAATTTTTCAAATCCGTCACAGACACGCCCACAATCGGTCTAAATGTGCAACAACCTCCGGTGCTTTCAAGACTGTAAGACGTCGCGTCGTGAAAAGGTGAAATCTATTATTTTGCATCTTCTAATGATTACAAGTCATAAAAAACAAAAACAAAGTCCACAGACCGCGCCTAATGGGCGTGGCATCGATTTAAAGAGTACACCTTTAAATGCAATTTATTCAATATTTTTGTTCCAAATCGAAAAATTTTTACTTATTATGTTATACAGGGTGTTTCCTAATTCGATACCAATACTTTGTGATATGATTCTGGGTATAATTGAAGAAAAAAATCGTTGAACAGTATGGGCCTATCTCTAATTTTAATATCATTTATTGGGAATTCAAGAAAACACCTACTTTGAGGTACCTTGACCGATACTAACAAATATCTCCGCTAATACTTACAACAGGAACTTAATTAAGGATTTAAGTTTTAGAAAAAATAGTATTTCTTTTAACTGTGATAAAATAAAATCGACTCAATGGCTTTTTTAAATTTTAACATATTTGCTCTTAAGTCGGATCCTTTTTGCCCTTGAAATTTTTTTGACTCCCAAGTCACATTTTTGCAAATAATAAGTTAAAAACATATGGGTAATTTTTTTTTTCTGGGGAACCTAACAATACTTAACAAAAATTGCTGCAACAAGGTACCTGAAAAACGCACAGATTTTACGATGCTTGGGAAAAGCCGTAGCAGGGAAAATTAAGAAAAAGTCGATTCATAGTTTTCTATTTCCATAGTTATAATAAAAATGCTGTGTTTGGTTTATAATTTTTTTTTTTAATTTTTTTTTTTTAATATTACTAAGGTGACCAAGCAATCAAATCCGGTACTCAAAGTATCCCCCTCCATTTTTTATGCATGCCAGAGCCCGTTTTTGGATTGCGCTGTCAACGTTTGTTGAAGCCTACTGCTGCCTCACTTGTGACAAGGCTTGGAGAATACGCTTATCTAAATCATTTAAAGTTTATATGTCGGTTGAGTAAACAAGTTCTTGTATTCTCCCTCATACAACGAAGTCAATAATAGTAAGGTGCGGAGATCTTGCAGGTCCATTTCTTCCTATCCAACGACCACCGTACTTTTCGTCTAGCCAATTCTTAACTATTGCGACCGTAGTGGGCAATTCTTAACTAGCGACCGTAGTGGGCTGGGGCTCCATCCTGTTGAAAATATGACGAAGATCGTTGAGTAAGTGGAACATTCTCCAACAGATCTGTTAAATCATTGCGCAAAAACTCCACATAGTTTGTAGTATTTAGTGTGGGTGGCAGTTTGAAGAGACCGATTAAGTTGTTTCCAATTAGACCTGCCCACAAATTGATGTTAAATTTGTGTTGAAATGATGACTCTCTCCTTGTGTGTGGGTTTCAGTTGATGTGTGTAGATTGTGAAAATTTGGGATTTTGCTAATAAAACCGTTGTCATTGAAGCTCCGCTCTAACAACCAGTTGCAAAACGCAAGGGTCGGCACCAAATCATTCGAAAGCAGTTCCTGCACAGGTGTATGGCGGTATGGATACAAATTTTCCACATGCAGGAGACTAAAAATTTTTTGTGTTGAAACGTTGAATCACAAAGATAAGCACCTGATGCTGATTGAAGGATCATTTGTAACAGCTTCCAGTATTCTTTCATCAACCGCAACTCTTCCTGGTAAAGCTCCTGCGTTAGGTCGTCTTGTTGAAACAGATCTCGTTTGGTGTGTAACCTCGGCTTCAAAAATTAAACTGATAAATTTAATTTTGTTTTCTAACCTTTTTTACAATTTTCGTTGGGTAAATTTTCAAACAAGGCGCCGATCCCAAACTTAATCCTTTTTGAGATTTAACAGAAAAACAGTAAGGGAATTACGGTTTTATCAGGTAGTTTAATAAAAATGCTTTCTCTAAAAACCTACGTAAATTATAAATACGTAGTCAAAAAATCGTTCTTATTGTCAACTGCGGTTATAAAAGTAGGTAACAAATCACATTTCCAACTTATAAGTACCGCAGCTTCGTGAAAATAATTTTTCTTAATTTTACCTGTTACGTCTTTTTCCAAGTATCGTAAAATCTGTGCGTTTTTCAGGTACATTGTTGCAGCAATTTTTGTAAGCTATTACTAGGTTCACCAGAAAAAAAATTAACCGATATGTTTATAACGTATTTTTTGCAAAAAAGTGACTTGCAAATCAAAAAAATGTCATGGGCAGGGAAAAAGGATCCGACTTAGGAACAAATATCTCGAATGTTAAAAAAGCCATTAATTTTATTTTAACACAGTTAAAAAAGTACTATCTTTTCTAAAATTGAGATCCTAAATTAAGTACCTGTTGTAAGTATAAGCGGAGATGTTTGTGTTAGTATGGGTTAAGGTACTTCAAAGTAGATGTTTTCTTAAATTCCCAATAAATGATATTAAAATTAGAGATATGCCCATACAGTAGAATGATATTTTTCTTCAATTATACCCAAGAATCATATTAGATGCCAAAGTAGTGGCATCGAATTAGGAACCAACCGGTATGGAAAATACTTCGTTCGTACAATGTGTCGCCCCGCCCACATTTAGAGGCAGAATTCCATAAAAGAACTATAGATTTTCAGAAAAACTTCGATTTCTAAGGATAAAATAAGAACAAAACTAAGGATATAATAAGATTATAATAAAACTAAGGATATAATAAGAAATAAAAAATTTAGCACATAAAGTACACCGGATACTATTTCAGATTTCGTTCATATAAATTTTTCGGCCACGCCCATCTTTAGGGGTCAATTTCACTAAATTCTTGAATTTGAACCAAAAAATTACAGTTTTGCGTACATTTAAGCTGCAAACTTGGATATTTCTATGCTAATATTGATTCTCGGTTAAAGGTTGGACATGCCATGTCCCTTTTAAAAAAAAAAAAGATAACAAAAATTTATAAGGAATAATTTTTACTTCTTTTGAAAATGATGTATAAATAGTAACGGGTCAGGGATGGAAAACAAGAATATAAACACACGGAAAGGAGAATAGGAATGGAAAGGAGAATAGGAATGGAAAGGAGAATGGGAATAGGAATAGGGTATACTGCGTTCCGTTACGGACGGGCCGAAGTCATTACATACGCACTGTTGCACTAACTCACTGGTTTCTTATATCCTTGTCACTTTTTTGCCGAAGACAAAAAAAAAATTAGATTTATCGATCAAACACTTGGCTTTTTTCTGCGAAACCATTATGAGGATCAGAGAAAGATTGCAAAAACAAAACAGCATGAGCACAAAAGATGCTGAGCTCCACGGACGTCCAAATGACGTCGCGACTTAGGAACCGTAACCAAATTCCATTGTTATTATTACTATTAGGTTGAGTTTTGCACTGCGACCTGTTGCTACCCCCTACTAAGCCTTGGAGAGGTAAATTCCGTCAAAGGAGCTCCCTCACACTATAATTCATTAATAAATTATACCGAGGGTATGTGCTCCTGTTTGGCCTTGGCTGAAAGAACTCATCCTCATAGCACCTTCTCTAAGAGTTTCATGTAGGAATCTGAGAATGAGAAGTGGGTCGAAGGGTTAGTATCTCTCTGCCTGGTATATCTGGTAAATACCAGATGCTCTGAACCACAAGAGAATAAATTATTTGGGCAAACATTTTATTCTCTTGTGACCCATCAGGATTGCAAAATCTGCAAGAGCCTTCCTCCGTTACACCAACTTTCCTTAAGTGTTCCCTGAGTTTACAATGCCAATGAAACCCGTAAGAATGTGATGCGAAAGAATGAGTCTTTGCTGGTTGTAGTTCCCTAAAAGTTTCTTTGCTTGCCTAAGACCTTGAAAGCTTTTCCACATCTTAGTTCGGTTTACCTTCTCTGTTTTACTGAAATCTTCCCTGAAGGTGTGTTCCCCTATCCCGCAGAAAGGTTCAGGTCCTACGAAGGGTTCTGCTGCTCCTCGTCTTGCCAAGGAATGCGCTGCTTCATCCCCCTCTATTCCAACATGGCCTTCATCCCCCTCTATTCCAACATGGCCAGCACAGAGTCACTTTATTGACTTTGCTTAGATCATTAAACTTATGTAGGCAGTCCCATACAAGCTTGGACCTGACTATATGGGCCCTTAGCGCCTTAATGGCTGTCTGACATTATTGCTATGTCGCAATTCCCGAAATTTCTGTCAAGACTAAATTGAACACATCTATCTATAGCGTATATTTCCGCCTGGAAGATGCTGGTTTATCTACCCATGGATTCGGGGTATTTTGTTCTTGGCCTAAATACTCCTGCACCATAGACGAGGTACTCAGCATACTGAATGGCAGCCTTGGATGGGAGGTCCTGTACAACTACGCTGTTACTGCAACCAGCTAGAGAACCCGCATTTTGGAAGGCAACTTTTGAATACTTTTGGTCTTCTTCGTTTTATCTTTTTTATTTTTTTTTTATTTTATTGATTTTACAAAACTTGATTTTCAACCTGGTAGACGGCTTTAAGCCAAACCATAAATGACTGAGCATAAATTGTAAGATTTTAAGCAATACCAAATTGTATGAAGTAAATAAAGTCTATCTAACTAACTAAACTAACTACTCCTGCAACAGTTCAACCATCAGTTTTTGAACCATGTGTACACCATTTGATGGTGCTGTTGCTCAGTCCATATGTTGTGGATTCATTGCTCCAGCTCTTTTTAGTGATGAGCTTCACTTCCTCAAACTGTCACCCTTAAAGATAGTCGGAAGGGGGAGTTTATCAAGAAGTGCATCAAATTCCTTTGACCCAATGCAACTCTCCCTCCCAGTCCCCTCCATCCTAAGTATCGTTTTCCTAGCCGTTTCCTTAGCCACGATGTGTTGTGGCATCAGTTTCAAGAACACTTCAATGGCTGCGGTCGGACACGTTCGCATAGCTCTGGTTGTGCAGAGGCATGCCAGTCTTTGCACTCTGTTAAGTGCTTCTCTCATTGTGCTCAGGCTTGTTCGTTTTGCCCCTGCTACTGCTCCATAAGTGATCACTGTAGGTGTCACTATGGCAGCGTACATCCATCTTATAATGTTAGGGCCTCATCCCCAAAACTTATACCCGCAAGACTCCTGCATATCATAAAAGCACGAGTAGCTTTTCTAGAGACCTCTCTTGTGTGCGTTTTCCAGATGAGTTTACTGTCTAGGGTTAAATCTAAATACTTAATCTCTTTGGCTGATATCAGTGTCATGTCCGGTAGTCTTATAGGTTTTATTTGATTATTTCTTTTCCTTGTGAATGGTACTATGGTTGTCTTAGCCGGGTTTAGGTTAAGCCCATTATTATAAGAGATAGGCTAATGTTGCATAGGTTATGTTGCACCATTTTGCACTGTTTTAAGTGCTCCTGAAATAATTTCACAAAGCGTTTCTTCAAACTTTTCCCTGGCAATTAATACTATATCAGCAGCATATGCCTGACAGCTGATGCCTACGTTGGTTAATGTATCAAATAGTTAATCCACAACTAGGCTCCATATGATTGCTGACAATACTCCTCCTTGTGGGCACCCTGTTGTTGTGTTGACCTTGATAATTTCCTGCGGTGTATGCGTTGCCGCTGATCTTGTGCTTAGCAGTTCCTGCATCCATCTGTCAACTGTGCTATTTACTCCGTTCCTATCTATTTGACGTACTGTCAAATGCCCCCTCGTATCTAGGAAGACACAGATTACTGTCTCTTTGGTGTCAAGAGCATTTTGGATAATTTCCGTCAACTGACATAGAGCGGTCTCGGTAGTTCTGCCCACTCTGTACGCAAGCTGGCGATGGTGAAGAGGGAAGTTGTTAAGCACTTCTTCTCTTAGCTAATTGTCCACTGCTTTTTCCATTGTTTTTAAAAGAAACGATGTTAAACTGATCGGTCTATAGGACTAAGGTTGCGTTGGCTCTTTTTTCCCCACTTTTGGAATAAATACAACCTTTGCTCGTCTCCAGTGGTTTGGGATGTATCCCAGGGCAAGACTACTTTTTGCTATTCTCAACAAGTGTGGGAGAAGCATTTCTTGCCCGTTTTGTAATAGGGCTGGTGCGATGCCGTCTACACCTGGTGACTTGAAAGGTTGAAAAGAGCTTATTGCCCATTCTAATCGGCCTCTAGAGCAAATTGCTTTTGCTATATACCAGTCTTCCCTCCGAGGTCTCGACCTGTTGGTCCTGCTCCAGACATAAGTGTCAGAAAAGCTTACAGGGAAATGTGTTTCTAAGAGCAGCAATGCTCTGTGTTTCTCATTGTTTGTACGGCTTCCATCCACTTTCGTAAGAAATGTAGGCACTCCACCCGATTTGGCAAGAGGCTTGTGTAGTGTTGCTGCACAGGGAGTGCTAGTTATTGTCTCACAGAATTTTTTTTTTTTGAATAGAGAATTACCTGAAGCAATTTCTATTCGATTTCCTAATTTCTTTACTGTAAGTGGTTAGTAATTCTTTGTAGATCTGCCAGTTTTCGTTTCGCTTAGCCATGTTAAACCAGCTTCCGCGTCTCAGATGTTAGTTTTGACAGGTTATTGCTCCACCACGGCACTTCCTTGCCTCTCAGATTCTAAGAGGACAGGTACTTTCAAACGCTTAAGTGATGGCTCTTATGATGTCCTCTACTGCGTATTCTAAACTAAGGCCGCCTTAGATTGCTTTCCAGATTTTTCTTGAAAGCTTCCCAGTTTGTATTTCTTGGATTACTTACCAGATTTCGAATGGAACCTGACCTAAAATTATTCTATGATCCGACAGCGATGGTCCATCTGATACTTTCCAGTTTCTTATTAACCTACTTATGCTCGGACTATAGAGTGTGAGAGTAAGAAAAAATTTGTGAGTAAGCTAAGATTATTACAATTGGCAATATTAATAGATACTATTACCTACTTGAATTCTGTATGAATATTTCGGCATGAAAAAAATTATCGGCAAGGTAGCTGACGCGTTTTTTATGGTAGACAAAAACGCATTCGTTTAACAGGAGCAAAACTAGTTGAATCGCTATATAAACTGCCGCTTCATTCATCCTATTCTTCAGATTTGGGTGTTTTTGATTATTTCTTCTTTCACTTTTTGGAAGAAATCGCAGAGCGGAAAAGTTTTAATCGATTGAAAAAAATTATCAATCAAACCATTATTGCCTTTTTTACAGAGGTTGAAAACCTTTATTTTGCGGAAGTATTAAAAATATTTAAAATAAGATTGAAATAAGATTACTTTGAAGAATAAATTAATTTTTTGTCAAAAAAAACATGCACATCATTTCAAAGTCACTGACATATTGAACAGCCTACAAATAATACTGATTTTCTGACGATTTTTTGAGTTCATAAAGCTCAAAGCATATGTGCAGAAATGTTCGTGCAGCAGAAATAAATTACACAGGCTCTTATGGCATAAGTTTACCGTAGGTCCAAGTGGAATGTAGTGGATTTTTTTATCTTAATATATGGATTTGGGTGTCCTGATTCCGAATATGCTATTAAAAATAGTCGGTCTCGATTAGTTTAGAAGTTATTAGCCAAAAAAGTTCAAAAAGAGTGCAACTTTAACATACCCGTAAATGGCCACAGGCGCCTGCCAGACAACTGGCACCTACCCTAAGCGGAGCGACGAAGTCGCGTGAGCGACTAAACCCTGCGAAAAGGGAGTTGAAATCCTTTAAATTCGCGAAGCGGGCCACCCAAACACTGTCGTCTCCAAAAGCAAATTTATTTCACAGCAAATTTTGTCAGATTTCTATAGCATACTCTTATGCGGAAATCAAAAGTCTAAGATGAGGTACTTTGTATAGAAAATTGAAACTTTGAATAGCTATAACTTTTAAACTAAATGAGACCGACAGTTTTTAATAACATATTCGTAATCAGGACACTGAAATACATATACAAGCATAAAAATAACAACTAAATTCCACTTGGACCTACGGTAAACTTGTTCCGCTCTTATGGGGCAGGCGAACCCAGCTACTGCAGGGGTTGCAGTTAAGTTCAGAACAGATGTGCAGAAATTTTCGTGCAGCAAAAATAAATTACCCAGGCTCTTCTTATGGGGCAGGCGAACCCAACTACTGCAGGGGTTGCAGTGACTGCACGATGTCTCTATTTCTAAATTTGGTGCCTAGTTTCATTGCAGCCACAATGAAAACAAAAATATTTTAAAATATAAAATATCTGGCATCACTGATACCATCAGATCTGAAAGTTTTGACTGTTTGTTGACTGACGAGAAATTCAATACAGAAAAAAGCCGTTTTCCCGCCTTAGTTTTATTGGTCAGTTTTTGTTTACTTTTTCATTTAGTTGACAAGTATATCAAAACCGGTTGACAAACTTGTATAGAACTTGGCATAGTTAATGTCAAAAAGGGTGCACATCTGTTTTAGAGGCAGTGCAGCTAGCAGTGATACGTGCAGAACCGCTGCTCATCTGTTTGGAGCTTTACTGCTCGATGTCTCTATTTCTAAATTTGGTGCCTAGTTTCATTGCAGCCACAATGAAAACAAAAAAAAAAAATATAAGATACCTGGCATCACTGATACCGTCAAATCTGAAAGTTTTGACTGTTTGTTGACTGACAAAAAATTCAATACAGAGCAAGTGCGTTTTTCCGCCTTAGTTTTATTGGTCAGTTTTTGTTTACTTTTTCACCCAGTTGACAATTATATCAAAACCGGATGACAAACTTGCTTAGAACTTGGCATAGTTAAGCTCAAAACAGATGTGCAGAAATTTTCGTGCAGCAAAAATAAATTACACAGGCTCTTATGGGACAGGCGAACCCAACTACTGCAGGGTTTGCAGTTACTGCACGATGTCTCTATTTCTAAATTTGGTGCCTAGTTTCAATGCAGCCATAACGAAAAAAAAAATTTTTTTTTCCGCCTTAGTTTTATTGGTCGGCTTTTGTTTACTTTTTCATCCAGTTGACAAGTATATCAAAACGGGATGACAAACTTGTATAGAACTTGGCATAGTTAATGTCAAAAAGGGGTGCACATCTGTTTTAGAGGCAGTGCCGCTAGCAGTGATTCGTGCAGAACCGCTGCTCATCTGTTTTGAGCTTAAGAGTTACTATTAAGAGTCCCGAAATAACATAACGAATAGTTTCTAAGGAAGCCTACAAATGAGCTCAATAATTTGCCACGATTCCTTAAAAAAATACCGTCAAGTATGAAGTCATAGACGCAGCAGTCCGTTAGCTGTAAAAATGTTTTTAGGTATATTTGAGACTACATGTTTTTCTTTTAATGACAATTTCCGATTTTATAGCATTTTTTCGAACGCAGATCGATATGAAATAATTTTTTTCGCTTATACAATATTTCGAGATTTTAAGAACGCAGATCTTATGCATATATCCATAAGATCTGTGTAGGTATACAAGTATTTAAACGCTACAATTGCAGTGGAGTAAAAAAAGGAAAATCTTTGATTATTTGCCCGATTTTCGGGTTTAAAGTTTTTTTAAATATTCTTTCATGAATCGTAAGGTGGGTGTTATATATTTTTTCTTAAGTCTTATATCTTCTTTTTTAGATGAACTTAGGTTAAGGAACTTAATTTTTTTATCGAAACGCAGGGCGACAAATAATTTTTTGTGATTTTGTTTTTTTTTTTTTGCTAAAAACCTGAAACAAATATGACAAACGGGTTTTTATTTTTTATTTTTTTATTTTGTTTTTTATTTTGACTTTCTACTTAAACAGTATGTACTTACTTACTTACTTAAGGTGGCGCTACAGTCCGGGGTGGACCTGGGCCTCAGCCAACAAGCTTCGCCAGCCAGCTCTGTCTCTAGCTAGCCGTCTCCAGTTTCGCACGCGAAGTTGGCTGAGGTCCCCTTCCACTTGCGTGCGCCACCTGAGTCTCGGTGCTCCTCTACCGCGTCGTCCCTGCGGTGTGGATTCGAAGATTTTCCGGGCCGGGGCGTTGGTGTCCATCCGCTCTAGATGACCCAGCCATCGTAGACGTTGTGTTTTGACTCTTTTGGCTAGGTCGGTATCGCTGTACAGCCCGTACAGTTCGATGTTATATCTCCTCCTCCACTCTCCGTCTATGCAGACGGGACCGTAAATCGTCCGAAGAATTTTCCTCTCGAAGCAGCCTAAAGTGTTTTCATCCGCCTTTGATAAACTTTGATTATACATACTTAAACAGTATGTGCTTGCGTAAAATTAAGTTGGTGAGTAAGAAACAACTCAGAAGTTATAGACACTTCTTAGCACTTCCGTTTGAGTAAATTAACTGAAATGACTTCAAGCGTTTCTCAAAAATATTTTTTTTTCGAATATGAAAAAATTGTAAATGTCTGATATTTTCTTTCGAAACGGTATATATTACCGTTGCCGAGATAGTGGGGCAACACGCAATTTTTGAGTTTTTTTCTGTATTTTTTATTATATATAAAGTCCATAGAACGACTATTCGATAATGATTGTTTGAAAACAGGAATTACTTGGATGTTAATTATGAAAGAAAAATAGGATAACTTGTTGTTATGTTTTTTTTAATTCTTATGTTCTTTACACTATAGCAATGGCTATCATATAATGGTAGGCCATTATCCTACCCTTATACTATCTACTTAAGGGCTATCCTCCCTTTATACTCTGAGCACAAAGTTTTTAGTTATTGTTTATAAATGCAGGTTTTTTTATTTGATCTGCAAACTTTCCGAGTTAGAAACGTAATTCTTGAAAGGTCTTAATCTGAAATGTTTTTGAAATTTTCGAGCCAAATCTGAGAATCTGAGAATCCTGGCCCAGAATGGACACGAACGAATTTTGTATCAAATGAAAGGTGACGTTAAGCTTGCCATTTCAAGATGAACATTTTTCGTCTATGGGAAAGTGGAGATATTTGAGGTTGTAGTTTCCATGTGGAAGAGAAAGATTTCAGGTTTTTATCGATATAACGGTTCATAACGTGGCAAATAAACATCGTAGAAAAATAATATTGGTATCAAATGAAAGGTATTTATATTGTCTTCAATAAAGACAACAGTTTTTCGCGTTCAATGTTTTGAGATTTTGGGTTTAAACTCCTCCAGAGTTTTAAAGCTTAACACCTTTTAGAAATATGATCGAGACCGACAGGTGTATGGATTAAGCCATGTCCGTCCGTCCCTGTCTTCTGTATGTGGGAAGGTTCTAGGCCTTCAAAATCAAGCTAGAGAGCTGAAACTTGGTACACGGCTTGGTTCTTTGTTGCACAGACAAAGTGTGAAAATTGGCTCAATCCATAGAGGGCCACGCCCACTACTGGCTTCAATGTGAGACAACCTCTATTTCACTTTTTTTTTCAAAATGCCTTTTGGTCAAGTTAGACAAGGCACAGGAACTTTAATTTTGGTACTGAGCAATACTGGCCTAAGAACTTTAACAAGGCGAAAATTGGAGCACCTACAATTTCACCATGCCCATTTTAACATGTTAGATCTTTAAAAACTTTTTCTCAAAAGTTGACTCCTAACCGAAAAAAGTTATATGACAAATATTAAAGATATTATTATTTTCTCAGTTTGCTTCATACAGAATTTTGAGCTCCGCCTTCTTTAAAGGAGCATTTTTAGGAAAAAAAACGTTTTTTTCCGAAATTCGCTTTTACCGTATTTTCTCATGATTCTAACGAAATTAAAATTAATTGATTTTAATTTTAAGCTCATGCCCACTTTTGGGGGCCTATTATTTGTATAGGTATGTATAATATCATATATATAATAATATATAGAAGTTTTTCACAGACAAACTCTTGCACTTACTCAGTTGTTTAATAAAGTAATTAGAAAGTTATGGCCTTAAACACGTTGTAAACGGGCATAATTTCCTTTACTTTTCCCTCAAAAATGTTTCAATATCTTGAGAAAATTCGGTTGTATTATAAAAATTCAATTATGACTAAATGAATGTTTCCATTTTTTTTCTTTCTGGTTTCAAAACCTTTCAAGATAAGTGCCGAAAAACTTTTTGTCTTTTTACCGTTAAACTTCAAACTGTAATTAAACCGTTATAAAAGTACGTTATTATTTTGTTACGGGTGTACCAAATTCCCTTTTTCTCGAATCATCGTTCAAAAGTTACAGGTGTGGACGGAGAGACGGGCCGACGGACGAACAGACAACGGAGTGTCCGTTCATAAGAGGTTTCATAAGAGGTCCTTTTCCATTTTTGTACGGACCGCTAAATAATAGTAACTCAATTTTTTTATGCGCAGACAGACATTGTTAGGATAAATATGTTTATCCCGTGCATATACCTGTCGGATCTTTTCAGGTATCCTTACCTTTAGGCGTGTTAAAAGTAAGAAAGTAAAAAATAAATATTTGTACCTACTGCTTTTACTGAGGGGTACGTGGGTATCATGCCGGCTTCTGTTATAAAAGAAGAAAATCAAGAATCATAAAGACACAAACGCTTCCATGAAATCGTTGAGATGAATAAATGCTCCGTGTTTTGTTTGCTTGACTGAGGAAGCATACAATCAAAGCAGCCCATTTATTTGGAAAAAACTCAACATCTGCATTAAATGGTCTTTTTATAAATGTTGAAATGGAATTTCAATTTATTTTAAGCATGTGATAAAAGCATGCTTGCAACATGTCAATATAAACACAAGAAGAAAATGTAGCAAGTAATTTTGAGCTCAAAAGTTGTCAATTGCTAACAATAAGGGAAACGTGACGGGACATTAGAGCACAGTCCGATTTTTCACACCTGAGCCAATTCGTTTGCGGTGTTTGATATAATTATTTTGTAAAGCAATTTCCTATCTTTTTGTATAAAGGCTGAAACTTACAATCGAATCAAATGTCATGATAAGCGGACATGATTTTTCTACTTGTTGCTCCAAACTGGCAATAAATGCGATTTTCCCGTCGACAATAATAGCCAAAGTTCGTGCAAAGAATACAACATATAATTTTAATTAGATATGGCGCTACCACAGATTTCGAAACCACATGCCACACAGAGTTCAAAAAAACAAGTCGGTTCAATACCAGCAGGAGAATACCGAATTAAGGTGATTCAATTGTATACAATGTATATCTAAACAAAGCAAAAGCAAGGACTGACGATAATTTTCCAAGAAGTAAACAGATTTTTTGCATAAAACGAGAAGCGTGTCCTTTGAAATATGTATCAACTTAAGTGGTGCTATAATCGAGTTCGGAGAAACGTATTTAAATAAAGAAAATTGAAATCAATCTGAAGAAGCAAGAACGCTGAAGGGAAAAGGACACGAAAGAATATATAATGAATTTTTGGTAACACATAGGAGAATCTGTCAATTTCCTGCATTGAGATATAGGGGAGGTGCCTCTATTTAAGGATTATTCTTGCGGCTAAAATCCATAGGAACCCGGACTAATTTTCATCAGTGTAGAGGCAAATCATTTTATTGTTTAGTTTACAAATTTTTATACGCTTTTAGGGTACATGAATTTGAATGCATACTTTGTACAATAGCAAAATAATGAGCGCTGGTCCTTACCGTAGCTTTCAAGATATACGACAAAGACCGACAGGTAAATTGATAAAGCCATATATTCGTCCGTCCGTCCGCCCGTTTAGGTTAAGCAAAAATGATAAGATTTGAGAAACAACTTTGTTCATATCTTGCATAGACAATGTGTTGAAATTGGCTAAAAACCACAATTGTTTTGCGAATACGCAGATTTTTGAAATCAGAATTATCACCTGCTCCCTTAACCATAGGCAGTGGTCAAACATTTTGAGGCAGTTTAAAGAAAAAAATGAGTTCACAAATGAACAAGGGATTAACGTAGGCTCTGCAGGAGCCGCTAAGTTCCCTTTCGAAGCCTATGATGCATCCAGTTTCATTCCGTACCTACTCAGCTCAAATCAGATGATTTTCAACAAGTTTTCCCATAGGCTAACATCTAATGCCCTTGTTAAGACATTTTTACAGCATCTAATTTCTCTCTTGTTGTCTCCCTTGTTTTCTATGTTTCTATAAGTCTCAAGAGTTCGTGACTTCACTGAAGCATTGAGATAAGACTTCTTAATCAAGAAAGGCCAGTGAGGCCGCGAGCTTCCTCGTGAATGGACGTTCAGTTAGCAGTCTTACTTACTTACTTACTTAAGATGGCGCTACAGTCCGGGGTGGACCTGAGCCTCAGCCAACAAGCTTCGCCAGCCAGCTCTGTCTCTAGGTAGCCGTTTCAAGTTTCGCACGCGAAGTTGGCTGAGGTCCCCTTCCACTTGCGTGCGACACCTGAGTCTCGGTGCTCCTCTACTGCGCCGTCCCTTCGGTGTAGATTCGAAGATTTTCCGGGCCTGGGCGTTGGTGTTCATGTCTAGATGACCCAGCCATCGTAGACGTTGTGTTTTGACTCTTTTGGCTGGTATCGCTGTACAGCCTGTACAGTTGATCTTATATCTCCTCCTCCACTCTCCGTCTATGCAGACGGGCCCGTATATCGTCCGAAGAATTTTCCTCTCGAAGCAGCCTAAAGTGTTTTCATCCGCCTTTGAAAGGGTCCATGCTTCTGCACCGTAAAGCAGGACTGGGATGATGACGGCTTATAAAGGGTGATTTTTTAAGAGGTTGAGAACTTTTTTTAAAAAAAAACACAAAAAATTCGAAAAAATTAATGAAATATTTATTTGAATCGATAGTTTGAACCTTGCAATTTAACGTTTAAAGATAATTTCATGCAAATGTTGACCGCGGCTGCGTCTCAGGTAGCCCATCCGCTGAGTCCAATTTTGGCATTCTCTTTCACACATATCGGCCGGTATTTCACGAATGAATGCATGGATGTTGGCTTCCAGTGCGTCAATCGAAGCGGGCTTGTCCCTATAGACATTAGCCTTGACATACCCCCACAAAAAATAATCTAATGGTGTCAAATCGCACGATCTAGGCGGCCAATTGACCGGCCCGAATAGAGTTCCGAATAGACTGCTCAGAAGGTCGAGAATGCCGACCATAAAATGGAAGCAGCGCGCGATGAACATTTCGAGCCGAGCACGAATTATGATAGTAAAATTCAATAATTTGCAAGCGTTGTTCATTTGTAAGACCATGGTTAAATTGCAAACCAAACTGAACTTCGAAGATGTAACTGAAAAACGTAAAAACATTTTCGAAAACTATTTTTTATTTTTGACTTATAAGATCCTTAACGGGTATGACAAACTTGTTAAAATTTGGCTGAAGTATGAAATATTTAAAAGGCAAGCTAAGTGCAGCAAAAACGTTTCAAAACTGCCGTTTTTGACCCTAAGATTTTAAGCCCATTTAAACAAGCGAAATAATAATATTTTTACCGTTTTCTCAGAAATCCATGTCCGCAGAATTTGAAAAAAGTGGCAAATGCTAGCACAGGTGGTTGTAAAATTGATCAAAAAGTCTAACGGTAATTAAAAATAATCGAAATTGCTATTTTATATGTTTTAAATTATGAAAATCCTAAAAAAGGCCAATGAATGGCCAAATATATCCTTCCCTCTTTTTTCATAACGGTTTGCCAGCCTTTTTTTAGAGTAACGAAACCCAATATAAAATCACCCAATGTAAGAATAGTAGACAGCACTAAGAAAAAAGGATATTACAGACTGTCAAATATATCCAGAAATAATTTTAATAAATAAATTGAATGTTACACAAGCTGCGCAATGGCCATAACCTTCAGCAAAAGCCGACGGACCGCTCCGCGTATGTCTTCATACTTGACGTTCTTTTTGCTTTATCTTTGCACGTATGTGTATTGAGGAAGATATACAAAGGAGCCTTTTTTAAGAGGAATTATTTTTGCTTCTTTGCACATTCACTTGGCCTACATTTAAATGTGAGGTAAGTTGGGCACAGTAGATGAAAAGTGCTTCAGAATTTTTTTCGCTGTTTGCTTGGGATGGGTTTTGTTGATCACAGCGCTGATTGACAGTATGGGAAAAAGATTATAGGTAAGTGTGACAACTGTTTTTGTTATGGAATTTGAATATTTTTAGGTAGATAGGCAGGTATACGTACCTAAATTTTTTATTTTGCATGGTGTTTGACATTGAAACAGTTCATTAATATTGTATGAAAATGGGCGGTACAAGAAACATGCATTGCCCATATGAATGTGGGCGGTACAAAATTTCACACTGTACTGTACAGGTTGGACGCGCTCCTTAATTGTGGTATCAAGTGTGTGCACACAGTGAAGGATAAGTTTAATTCAAGACAGTTAAATGGCTTCATAAAGTATAAGTAAATATATATTTACAGTCAACCAAAATTGTAAGATATTCTATAAACACCTGAGCTTCATGATCTTATAAGACTTCAAATTTTGTACGATAAATTAGAGAAACCCCAAGCTTAAGGTTTCTAGATAAATTTAAAGTTTTTCAAATATGTATGTGGGCGGTGAAAAATTTCACACTGTACTGTACTTAAGCTTAAGGTTTCTAGATAAAATTAAAGTTTTTAAGACTTCACACATAAAGACAGATGGGTCTTCGGTCATTATTTTACTAAAAGTGTATTACATTCCTTATACCGAAGGTAGGGCATAAAGAAGCCCTTAAGCACACACAGCAGCCAATAAAATCCTAAGCCTTAGCAAGTGAAGCTACTTAACCATCACGAAATAATTAAGTTGCAAGAAAAAACTGTTCTTTTTAAATGAAAACGCGCCGAAGGGAAAAACAAAAAGTATGACTGAGTGACCAGAGTGAAATAAGTCAATTGCAAAACGCCCAACTCAAAAAAAAGTTTAAGATCCCCAAGTAACCCAGAAGCTCTTCTGGGTCTCCACCGTTACCTTACTAAAACCTTACTTTACGGCACATAGCATTTTTGCATTACGGCACATAGCATCTCGAGCACTTCGCGGCACAACTTTTATTTTTTGGAAAAAAAAGCAAAAAATGTGACTAACCTATTTTCAAAAAAAAAACACTTTACTCTATAAAGAGCAAACTCTCCGGAAAAAATTGAAATTGGTAGCGGCACATGTTGGGAACACAAAAATAGAAAACAGAAGGTGTCGCTACATTTTTTTTTTTTTTAAAGTGCCCTCCCGTAAAAACTATATATATACAAATTTTTTGCGTAACGGCACATAGCAGCACACCTCGAGCACAGCACAAGTTTCGTTTTTTATTTTTAAAGTGCGGTGCCAACTTCACACTTAAAATAAACAACACCAAATTTAATAAGGTTATGTTTTTCCGTACTTTTTGAAAAAGGTTTTTCCAATACGGCACATGATAGCACACCTCTAGCCCATCGCAGCACAATTTATTCTAACTTAAGACTTACATTTCAAAATTTTTGTTTCTTGCATTTTTGTTGACTGTTTTTCAGTTTAGTAGTGCAGAGACTTGTCTATTATAGATAGAATTGTCTATTATAGAATAGAATAGATTTATCTTATATGATACAATCAAATATCTGGTGGTGGAAAATATGGCTTTCTGTTAATCTAAAGATAAACATATATAATAAGTTTGATAGAATGATTGACTCTGTTAGTGTATTGCGGGCACTTTAATTACATATTATTTGTTTTTGGAAAATATTTTTTTAAATGGTCTGGCAGGGCGAAAGCCACGTTCAAATGGTCTGGGACCTGCAGATATGTAATAATATATATAAATGATGCATAAAATGACGAATGTTGGCGTTTCAGTAAATTTCGGTTATATTTATTACCTCATATCGATTTTTGAAGAATTTCGAAAACCTCTAGCACGGCGAAAGCCGCGCTCAAATGGTCTGGGACCTACAGATCGGTAATCAGTACAAAATGACGAGTGTTGGAGTTTTGGTCAATTTTGGTTACATAATAATCGATTTATTATTTAAAAAATCGATTTTTTAAGAACTTCGAAAACGTCTGGCACGGCGACAGCCGCGCTCAAATGGTCTGGGACCTTCATATTGGCTGTAAGATATGGTCCCTCTATATACTGCGGAAATTTTTTTAGGTTATCAAAAACTACAAAAACTGATTTTTAATGTTTTTTCAAAAAGTCTGGCACAGGTCTGGCACCGTTTTCTGGCACACGTTTGATTCGCCTGGGAACTGAAATTTCGTAGTTAAATGAATAAACTCTATGTCTCTACTTTTTCCCGGTTCACCGCGCAACCCTAAAAATGCGCGGAGCTTAAAACTTTGTATGTTAAAACCTAGCAAAGACTAATATCTTTAATATTTGTAAAATTTTTTTTTTTGTCAATTAGGAGTGAAACCATTTTTGCCTTGTTAAATGTTTCGGGCCAATGTTGCTCAGTACCAAAATTTGAGTTCCTACTCCTTCTCTAACTTGAAATGTGATATAGAAGTTGTCTCACATTGAAGCCAGTAGTGAGCGTGCCCATTGACAGATTTAGCCAATTATCACACTTTGTCTTTGCAACAGAAAGATCAAGCCGTGTACCCAGTTTCAGCTCTCTAGCTCTATTTTGAAAGTCTTAAACTTTCACACATACGGATGGACGGACGGACGGACGGACGGACGTAATCGATTAACCTCTCGGTCTCGATCACATCTCTAAGTGGTCTTAGTTGTCTACGATGATTATTTCTCTGTGTTACATGCACTATGCACTTAAATTAATATGCCCTGAGCCGGGAATAAAAATAAAATCAAGAAAGATTTTGAAATCTGCTTTCAAAACAAAACGGAAAAGGAAGCAAAAACGAATATTAGCTGGTGAAAAAAAAATTACGCATACGCCACAGAGTACCTATAGACTTTTATTTTTATACTAAAATATTCCACATACACCACCGAAAATAATTTACTTGCTGAATTCTTGTAAATTCTAAAGCTAGAAAAGAATCGACGTACGCTAATAGGCTTTGTCATACCTTTTCTTCAAGATATTCAACATCAACGCACGCGAGCAGCCAATTCTAAAAACGAAATAAACAAAGGCGCCCGCATGGGGCCGGGCGAGGGGCAAGTAGGTATATCAAAAACTAAACTAATTCTCTTATTGTATTGGAAAAAATAAGAATTCGAATCAAAAGTGAAGCAATTGGTTGAAGGCTCTAGCAACGTAAATCTTTGGCATGCCAAGGAGGCGTCATATGCTACTTACTTACTTAAGGTGGCGCTACAGCCTGGTATGAGTAATTAGTACGAGTATGATTTAGAGCAAATTTTTCGAGAAATCAGGAATTTAAAAATCTAACATGTTAATGATGTGTGTCAATGATGTGGGTGGTCTAATTTTTGCCTAATTAAAAGCCTCTCGCCAATATTGCTCTACACCAAAATTTGAATTCCTACGCCTTGTCTACGGACGGACATGGCTAAATCAATTCGAGTAAGTGCTATAGTGTGCACGCAGAATCTGCAGTCCTTAAAACAGACTACCTCACCCTATCCCATATTTTAAAATGCTGATGTTTTTATACCCGACCGAGAGTATATTAATTTAAATGCATAGTTTGTAACACGGTGAAATAATCACCGTAGACCCTTCAGACCTTTTAGAGATATGATCGATACCGATAGGTGAATCGATTTAGCCATGTCCGTCCGTCCGTCCGTATGTGTGAAGTTTTTAGGTCTTCAAAATCAAGCTAGAGAGCTGAAAACACGGCTTGGATCTTTTGCTGCACAGACAAAGTGTGAAATTTGGTTTAAGTCGTCGACAGCCACGCCTACTACTGGCTTCAATGTGAGGCAACCTCTATTTCACATTTTCTTTCAAAATGCCTTTTGGCCAAGTTAGAATAGTCGTAGGAACTTAAATTTTGGTACTGAGCAATATTGGCCCAAGATTTTTAACAAGCCAAAAGTTGGGCCGCCCACAATATAGACCATGCCCACTTTTAACATGTTCTTTAAGAACCCGATTTCTCGGAAAGTTGACTCCAAATTGAAAAAAATTTATGACAAATGTTAAAGATATTACCATTTTCAAAGCTTGGTCCATACAAAATTTTGAGCTCCGCCCACATTTAGGGAGCGCTTTTAGGAAAAAAAAACTGTTTTTTCCGAAATAATTTCTGGTTTTAACGCATTTTTTAATGAACCAAACGAAATAACAATACATTGATTTTAGTTTTTCGGCCATACGGATTGGCCTATACGAAATATATATTAATTCGGGACAAAAAATTTTAAGATTTAGTGTTACACGGTACCTATATAGGGTCGGGAATATAGAAGTTTGCCACTGACGAACTCTTGCACTTTACTCACTTGTTCTGCAAAATTTTAGGTTTTTCTTTAATTTTGCCCTCAAATGTGGGCGTAGCCCAAAGTTTTGTGTAAACAAAATACAGAACCAAGAGTTCTCTACATAAGGGTGCGTCTCCGCAGGTCAGCTTCAAGGACAGAAAAATCCAGGATAGGTAGACAGAAACATTTTTGGTGGGCAGATTATAGCAAAGCGATTCACTCGTCATGTCTATGTTGAAAGAAACGGATGTGCGCGGCATGAGGAACGTTTATTAAAAGCTATTTTCTGGGACACAGGAAATGACTACACTATAAAATTACGTCTTTCTTACGGTCTACTTTTATTGCCTATGTATTGCCCTCTTAGTATATACACACCTAGTTTTCCAATATTCACCTACTTGCGAATCCCTAAACACAGAAGCTGGCGAGGCGTTTGTAATTTTTTTCGCGATAATCCGTTTGCGAACATTCGCAAACACTGCTATAATATTAATGACTTTTCGGATTTTGCGGGGTAATAAAATGAAAAAAAACACCCTCATTCCTTGACTGTGAATCCTTTGGCTTGCGAGTGAATAAAATCTGTAACGTGAACCTAGTACCTGGCTTTATTGAGAAAAAAATAAATTGAAGCAACATTTTTTAAAGAAAATCATTGAAAAAAATATTTTGAAAATAGAATTGAAATTATGTAGATATATGTATGTACATATATCCAATGAATTATTCTAGCATGACGCACATTTCCTATTTTGACAGTTCTCAAAATAACAAAAACGAATATAAATCCCTTTTTAGCAAAAACAACTCTTCCGTGCATGTCATCACACAGCGGAGTCAGTAAAAATTACTTAGTAAAAATTTTTCGATTTAGAACAAAAATATTGAATAAAATGCATTTGAAAGATTATTCTTTAAATTGATGCCACGCCCACTATGGGAGGTCAAGCGATTAAATTGTTTTTGTGTATCTTACAATAAACAGGATGCACCAAATTTCAGCTTCCTAGCTTAAAATTTAATTTTGGGACATACAGACAGACCGACGGACGAACATGACTTATTCGGTTTAGAAGTCTATCTCGATCATATGCCCCTAAGGTCTTGGGGTTCTACCGCCATTATTTCACCGTGCCACAAACTATGTGAAAAGCTTAATATACCGCCTATCCTATGGGATGCAGTATAAAAACTTAGGAATCACTCAATAGGTTAGGCTAGGTTGGGTGGTTGTCCCCGCTGGGTCGGGACACACTTAGACCAAAGTGAGACCACTCGTAGGACCGGAGTTACCAGCCCAAGGACCTATATGATGACTACCCGTTTGGGGGAGGGGTCTAGGCAACCAGTGACGGAATAAACCTGTACCGAAGGTCACCAATCAAAGTTTGATTTGTTGAGACATACATAAAGGGGTAATCATATCGGTGTGAACCGCTCTCAGCAGAGTTGAGAAGGGCTAGTGAGAGACTTCTTGAAGGAAGGGTGGTTTCGCAGCTGTTGGACTCCAAATGGGAATTCGCCTTGTTTATAAGGATTGGAGGGTGGGAGTTGCTTGAGGTCGAGGAGGAGGTGGGGGGTCAGTGAGGAATAGTTCCTCTGAGAGAAAGCCCGGCAGGGGCAACCGATTTCGGTATAAGTCCGAACCTGTTGCTTCTCTTCTAAGAATTATCCTCGGGGATGGGAAGGTGCAGGGGTAAACGATTCGGTAATCACTCAATAAGTCTACTGTTCTTTCTGCATTAAGAAAGTGGAACAATGCGTGGAAACTGGAACAACCAGTAAGAAAGTGGAACAATGCGTATGTTATTCCTTGTCCGCCTGTAACGGACCTCCTATTACTATTCTTATTTTAGCTCCTATAACCAAAAATCAATATTATCATAGAAATATCCAAGTTGCACGCTTACATTTTATTGGCTCAAATTCATTAACTATGTGGCCGCCCTCAAGAGGCGGTCTCCTGACTTTATTTTTATTTTTTGTCTTATATCCATTAGGAGATGCTAAGTGTTAAATTTCAGCTTTTCACGACGTCTGACAGTTTTGATGACAGGAATTGAGTATATTTAGACTTAAATTTTGAGCAAGAATGCTGAAATTTTGTGACTAATCTCTTATCCGAAGCAATGCAAGTTTAAGAATTTTTCAAATCGGCTCACAGACACACCCACAATAGGTTTGTAAAAATCTAGCTGTTAATAAATGTGTAATTATGTGTATGTCATAAATGACCGGAATTCTAGCCATATTCAGCAAAAACCCTTTTAAGCATAATAACTTTTTAATGAGAACTAAAAAAATGGCTTACACCATATACATCCATGAGGAATACTCTACGAATATCCAGGATATGTCCAGGGAAGAATTGTAAGTAAACCAACACCAAGTCTGTTTCCGTAAAACGGCATTGAACAGACATGATCAACTCTCATATCGGTCTCGATTAATTACTTAAAAATGTTAGCGGTTCACGGTGATTACTTGCCTCGGTTAAGCATTTGTCATGTCTATGCTACCGCAAAGGGTTGGATCCAGCAAGAAAGGGAGTTTCATCGTGCTGAGCAAAAAAGTGCTTCATGCCTTTATCTATTTCATATTAAAAAAAAAATCAATTTTTTATAGCTCACTCCAAAAGCATTTTACGACACTCCGCAACACCTCAAAACACCTGTCGCTACGTGATTAACATGAATACGCTAGCGATGTATGCTTTTATCAGTTGTAAGGAATCAACCAAATGGATCATATCCCTGCTCGGTGTTGTAACGACAACCATAAGTCGGCAGGCAAGTTGAGATATCGCACTTTTATGGCATGATAGAGTCAACATAATTGCTCACTCATTAACTTTGATGTTCTTTTTTGCCCCTCATGGAAGAGATATATCTTTCGCAAAAGGGTTGATAAGGAAAACACAGCAATGCCCCCAAAGATTTGTCATTATTGTGTACCTAAAACAATATTCTGTTCCAACAGAAAACTGTCCTTGGCAGATGACAGATAAACCACATATGAGGTTATGTTAAGGATTCCTAGACAACCAAATTAGGTGTGGTAACGGCATACCATTTGCATAAGCCATCACCGAAATTCCCATGTCAGGGTGAAATTAAGTGGCACCCATTGTCAACCCCATAATGTATGTTTGGAATGATTTCTGGTTTATTCGAAAGAACCACAAGAACGAAGAGCTACAGTCGTTTTGTGAACTTTTAATTAAAATACAAATTATGTTTATCCGTGTAAACGTGACTCACTTGCTTTAAATTCAAGGAATGTAAGAAAAGACTGCCAGCTGCCACAAAATTAGTAGGAATACTGATGAGTTCACCCTTCCTATAATACCTTGTAAAATATTGTGCTCAGCATTACCTCAGATAACGCTGACACACAACGTCTTAAACTAAACCACAGCATGGATGATGCCATTCAAAATAGATTTTCAAAACAACATAAAAGGCCTGAGGATGGGTGAAGTGGTTGCGAAATAGATTGCGTTTTAATTAAAGCTTATTTACCTCAACGCTTCACCTAGGGCAATAAAGTAACACGAGTATAACAATAATGAAGAAAAAATTATTAAAATTTTCAAAACGTGTTAAGCTGGCCAAGAATCTTAATTCAAAAATTTTTGTGTTAGCTTATTGTTCCGGGTACTAAAATTGTTAGTATAATTGCTCTTTCGTTGTTGCCCTTGGTGGCTTTTGGGAGGATCCGTCCTCCTTCACGTTAAAATAACTTTATTAACATTTAAGGCGTTTAAAATAAAAATAACAATTGAGATACTCAAGGATCGAAAATTGATATTATTTTCTGTTAAGAAATAAGCCTTAAGCCGAAAACATCTTTTGTGACGTAACACTATATGGATTCTACTTAACTTTCGTTAAGAATTTGATAGCATTTGTAGGAAATGCTTCATGGAAAAGTCTTAATATAGTCATCTGCCTTATTTTTTTTCCAGAGAAGACCGGCACTGTGAAGAACCGACTTTTTTTATTACAGCAAATCATAAGTAGCGTTAAAAAAAAACTTTGCCTTACTAATGTGAACCAGGGTGTCTTCTTCTACTTTGATTCTAGGTGCGAGGCTATGATGGATTATACCGATTTCATTTTGGCCTTTTTCGGTTACGTAGTAGTACACATTGCATACTTTTGTACTAATTTACAAGAAACGACCTCGATCTCCGATATTCCGGCTTTCAGTATATTTTCAAGTCTAAACAAATTGGTTTGGCTTTCGACACGCGTATAGTGCTAATTGCTGTTTGAACGTCCTCTTCCTTTACCGATCTTTCGGAAGGTGCTGCTGCGATATTCTCACCCGTCGCTGTACGGAAAATATGATCTGAAACCTTAATATGAAAATATCAAATGTCCTTTTGCAGCCTTTAAATCCATTTGCCTTTTCAGTTGGTTTAAATGACTCACCTCCCGTTGGACTTCTTTTCAGTAGAACAATCATCTGCTCTTGCATTGCATATTTTTTTTTAAATTATCTGGCCACCAGCTATTGCGCAAACGGCAAAACAGCTCCATTTTTATTTGGTTTTTTTAAATAGGCTATAAAAAACTTTGGTTAGTAGAGGCAATTTAAAAATTTCTTAACGCAGCTTGCTTTTTAGCTGTCCGTCCATACCTGGAAAAAGAACCTCTTAGTAGACTTCGTTGTCCTTCTGGCTGTCCGTCCAATCGCTTTATAACTTCTGAATGGTAAGTCGTAGAAAGTTAACATTTGGTTCGCTTTTAAACTGCAGAAATAGTCAGGTAGGTAGGTAGGAAGGTAGGAAAGTAGCTTATTAAATGCACTTAGGTCAAAAAGTAGGCCCATTGTACCGCCAAGTGGGTATATGACCAAGGGAGTAGGTTGGCGTGAATTCTATGACAGCCTGCCAGTCTTTTCAATGACTTTTAGTAGGTTTTTGACCGGTGTTTCACTAAGGTCGTTTAGGTAGTCGTAGAAGTAGGAGCCTAGTATGGATATCCTGTACGACGCGAGTGCTGAGCAGCAACAGAGAGAGTGTTTACACTTTCTTCCTCTTCCTCATCTAGGCAACTTCTACAGAAGTCGTTTTAAAATAGACCTAGTCTTTTTGGGTGAAGGCAGTGTCCGGTGATAATTCCCTCTGCAGTGCTAATTTTGGATCTCCTTAAGGAAATCAAGCTATTTGATCTTTTTGGATCGAGGCGAGGCCAGATTTGCTTGCAGGTTAGACAAGTGGTGCCTGTCCCAGGGGAGTACCTATATTACAGAAGATTTCATCTGCTGGCAGTCTAGTGGCGTTTTTAGCGAGCTTATCAACCTCAGTCTCTATGACCTGGCAACCAGCACACGCGGATGTGAAACTGTTCAGACATCTCATCAAGAGATGTGCGACAGTTAATAACTAATTTAGAGTTTATAGAGATCGATGTCAGGCATTTGATGGTAGCCTGGCTATCCGTAAATATACAAATATCGCGGAAATTGAAAAAATTATTTCTAGTCAGGGATCCAACGAGGGCAATTTTTTTTAAGCAGAAATAAATAATAATTATTTCAAGGTTTGAAATTTCATAGGGAATTTCAAGGGGCATATGATCGAGACTGAATTCTGAGTTGAATGAGCAATGTCCGTCCGTCCGTCCGTCCGTTCGTATGTCACAAAATTCTAAGGCCTTAAAATTTAAGCTAGAAAGCTGAAATTTAATTCGTAGGCTCTCTGTTATCCGAAACAATTCAAGTGTTAAATTTTTTTCAAATCCGCGCACAAACACGCCCACAATCGGTCTAAATATGCAACTACCTCCAGTGCTTTCAAGTCTGCAAGACGTCGCACTGTGGCCCGTTTTAGGAAAAGTACTGGCGAAATTTATTTTTCGAGTGGTTCTATAATGCAAAAAATTTTTAGTTCGCTGAATTAACAAATGTATAGCTCAAATAGCTCTAGGGACCGAAAAAATTATTTCATTTTGGTAATTGGTTTAGCTGGTAGAGCGGATTCAAGTTGAAAAATGTTTTAAATGAAAAAAAAAGATTATTTTCTATATTTTTTTAATAACTTTTAGGTTTGATATTTTGAATTTTTTTTTAAATGATTTAACATGGTAATAACTGAATACAAAAATAAAGTAAAAAAACTTAAATTCTTTTTTTAATTATTTAATAAATTGTTTTTTGAAACACCACTTTTTGCCCCTTTTTTTGATTTTAAGTTGAGTTAAACAAAAAGGTTCAAATACCGTCAAGCCAAACTCTACGGCTGATAAATACCCATATATTTCTTTAAATAATCCAAAAAACATTAGGTACATAAAATTGCATAGAGCTGAGCTAGAGCGATTTGATTTAAATAATTCAAAGAAGAAATAAAAGCTTGAGAAATTATAATTCTTAAACGAGTAAAGATATCGCCAAAAATTTTGTTTTTATTTTAAAGTAAATTTGAAAACCTTTGAAAGTGATGAGTTTCAATTTCGAGCAAATTACAGGGTGATTCAGAATTTTAAGAAAATTGTAAAATTTCGCTGTTTGTTTTGATTTTTAAGGACTTAACAGGTGTTTCAGTTTTAAAATCTAAAAATCTCAGGATTCAAAGGAATCAACCCAAATTAAATTAAGACAATGATTGTTTTTGTTTTTATGTGTACCTTATTATGATCAGGGAGTTTATTACCGGAATAGAGTACCGGTTACTTTTGAAAGATAGGTAGACAGGCAATCATATGGTTTATTTTAGTCCTTAGTTCTTTTTGCCAATGATTGACGGTAAAGATTGAAAGCAACTAACAGAAACAATGTCCACGTGATTATATGTCCAATATGCAAAAGGACACAAAAGAATTTCAGTAGTCAAGACGAATCAAATAACGACGAACATAACTACAAGTTTGGAATATCTTTATTGCATGCAAGAATCAGATGCATGGAATTTATTTTGAAACTTGCGTATACACTTCGACAAGAGGAAGAGAATATCGATGAATCTATTGGGATGAAGGAGGCAGAAAAATAAGAAAACAAAGAACCCAAACACGTTTTCGCGATGAACTTGGACTTGATGTGGATAAACCATCCGATCCACTTATTTCTTCTCAATAATGTAAATGCATGTAAGGACCCAAAAAAGATTAAAGAACTGTGCTCTCCTGAAATGTTGAGTCTTTTGCACATTACCGCAGACCTAGATGATAGTTTCCAAGAAAACTAATGTTTATATATTAATTCTAAGTATTTTTCTTTATAATTCCACTGTATAACTTGTAATTTATCTTTCAAGTACATATTAAGTTATTATCCTCCTTTATGTCAAAAAAAAAAAACAAACATTAAAAATAAAAAAAACTTTATTTGCACTATTTTGCTCAAATTGGTTTGTTAACTTTTTATCCTACTGTTTGACATATATCTTTTCTTTCATTTTACTTTTGAAAATATACTTTTACTTTTAAAAGTTAAAAAAGTCTCATTGACTTAAACATAATATTTTGACAGAATATTCTGAGACACCCTGAAATAACTTTGTTTTGAAACTCACCAATTTCATAGCCTTGAAACTTTTCTTCAAGATAAAAAAAAATTTCTGCAATATCCTGTCTCGTTTAGAAGCTATGATTTTTGCAAACAAAAAAGTCAAAACAGGCCACTGTGCTCGTGAAATTTGATATTTAGCATCTCCTTACGAATGTAAGATATAAAAAGTAAATTGAAATCGGCAGACTGCCCCTAGTGGGCGTGGTATCAATTAAAAGAGTAAACCTTCAAATGCACTTTATTCAATTTTTTTTCCAAATTGCAAACTTTTTACTTAATATTTTATGTAGAAAATACCTGGCTCTACATTTTGCCGCGCCCACATTTAGAGGCATAATTCAAGAAAAACCTTTGATTTTTCCAGAAAAACATGGATTTTGATTGTTTTTTCACTTTACTAAGGAAAGAATAAGAAAGAAAATTATTAATTTGAACCAAAAAATTACATTTTCGCGGATATTTTAGGCGCAAACTTGGATATTTCTATGCTAATATTGATTTTAAGTTAAAGGAGTTAAACATACCACGCCCCTTTTAAAAAAAACTCAAACAAAGACTTATAAGGAATAAATTTTATTACATATTTTTTATATAAAATGATGCATGAATGGTAACGGGACGGGGATGGAAAACAAGAAAATATACGAATGAAAGGGAGAGAGAAATGGACAGAAGATTAGGAATAGGAATAGGGTATACCGCGGTTCGTTACAGACGGATTGAAGCTACAACATACGCACTGTTGCACTTACTCACTGGTCTAATATCTTTTTAAGATTTAATGCAGGCAAGAACAATAAAAGTGAATCTTAATGAAAAAATTAATTTTTTTATTTTAAATATTGAAAAGTTTTTGGGTAATGACCAGTTGCAAACTTTTTTTTTTGTTGTCTTTGATCTACTCTAGTGTTTAACTCTTAGGTGCTGAAGATGGTCCCTCAGCTGTGGACCGAAATGCATTCATAATAAAAACATTTAAAAACACAAGTAGTTCATTTTTATTTTCAAATTTTGTGGTCGTTAAGGAAAGTTTAAGGAATAATTATGACCAGTTGCAAACACAAAGCCAATATTAAACACAGTGCTTAGTACTTAAGTCATATTTTGGAGAAAGAGTTTTAATACTGCTGTTTTAGCGCATTTATGAAATGAAATCTCTAAAATACATTTTAAAACGTGTCACTAATATAATTTAAAAAATTATAAAAAAAATGATCAAAAGAAGGTATGTCTCCCCCTCTATCTTCTACACGGTATAAAGTATAGCTTTGAAATAAATACAGGACAAATGCATAAGTCCGTCTTCAAGATTTTATGCAAAACTAGCGAACCTTGGAGTATTCAAACACCTCAATTTCTTAAACGTATTTAAACAAACGAAATAGAAAACAAAATATTTTACCATTTTCTCAGAAATCCATGTCCGCAGAAATAAAGAAAAGTGACCAATGGAACGCAAGTGGTTGTAAAATTGAAAAAAAAATTAACGGTAAATAAAAAAAACAGAATTCTTGTCTAATGGATTTTAAATTACAAAAATTGTACAAAAGGCCAAGGAAAAGTCCTTGCCTCTTTTTTCGAAACGGCAAGAGGCGAAATTTGAATAAAATAACAAACGTAGTCCATCTTTTGAAACTAAAACAAGACTGAAGCAGTTTTGAAATAGTAGATGGTTTCCTAGATGTGCTTGAAAACGCTTTAATTGACTGACTTAAATGATGCTGCTAGCAAATATGTATATCGATCGTAGCTTCTGGGCCACTTATTTTACATTTACTAAATATGACGCAAGCACAACCACATGAACGTTAACCAACACAAGAGCTTAAAAAACAATAAGCTTATGGCAGTTAATATTCAAGAAAAAAATTGAAGGAAAATTTTTATGCCACCCTTTGTTTAGGTGAAAAAACTAAAAAAAAATTACCCAATCTAAAAACAGTAGACTCCACAATCAAAAAGTATACAACAGAATATACAATTTACCCAGAAATAATAATCTACAAACAGAATTTAACATAAACTGCGCAAAAAAAGGTTTGGTTAACCCACAACAAAAGCCGACGAACCGTCTGTGACAAACTTCAATAAACCCGACCCAATATAACGTGTAACACCAAATCTTAATGTTTTTTGTCCTGTATTAATATATTTATTTGTATCGCCCCAAAAGTGGGCCTGAAAAAAAATTAAAATCATTTAATTGTAATTTCGTTAGAATCATGACAAAATGTGCTAAAACTGGAAATTATTTCGGAAAAAACCGTTTTTTTTTTTCACTAAAACGCCTCCAAAAGTGGGCGGAGCACAAAACTTCACATGAAGCAAACTTCTAACAAATAGTAATATACATATATATGTAATATTTGTCCAACTTTTAGCCCTTAAATTTGAAGGTACAGAGCTGAAATCTTGTGAATTGGCTGAAAGTCCATTGGACCAGATCAACTTTGAAATATAGCCGAATCCGCCCGCAGACACGCCCACTACAGGCCTGTATGTGCGACCATCTCTAATTTAAAAAAATACTTTTTCTAAATTTTAGCTATGTTAGAATAGTGCTAGCGCATTCATTTTTGGTATGTAACGTTGCCTTGTAATTGTCTTTGAAGTGGCCAAAAAAATTTAGCCTTTTCATTGACCACGCCCACTTTTTTAAGGGATTTTAGTTTAAAATTGCTGTTTTTCAATTAATATATATGAAATTTGTCTAAAAATTATATGACAAAAGTTGTAGATAACAGCATTTTCTAACTTTCATGTATAAGTACTGTGTGCCTCCGCCCACTCCACTTTTGAGGGGCGTGGCGTTAAAAAAAATCGGAGCTTTAGACCGAAATGTATGCCACCAACTAGTATAAAGCATTCAACACTTATATTTTTGTATCCCGCCCACTTTTTGGAGGCGTGGCAGTTTTTTTTGGTATGGTCGGGTATTTTGCAATCCGTCGTAGGTGGACTGAAACTTTTTCATACGCACTGTTGCACTTTCCCACTTGTTTTTTTTTTCGTTTTGGAGTGAACTTTTCGAGAAATCTGGTTTTTTAAGCTCTAACATGTTAAAGGTGGGCTTGGTCGATGTGGGCTGTCAAATTTTTGCCTTCTTTAAGGTTATGGGCCATTCATGCCCTACACCAAAATTTGAGTTCCTACGTCTTGTCTAACTTGACCAAAAGGCATTTTGAAAGAAAAGGTTGAAATAGAGGTTGTATTAAATTTAGGCCAGTAGTGGGCGGATGTAGTGACGGATGTAGTGGCGGATTTAACCAATTTTCACACGTTGTCTGTACAAAATGAGAACCAAGACACGCTCCAAGTTTGAGCATCCTGGCTCTATTTTTAAGACCTAGAAACTTCATACATACAGACAGACTGACGTACATGGCTTAATCGATTTACCTTTCGGTCTCGATCCTATCTCTAACAGGTCTTAGGGGTCTACGGTGATTATTTCACTGTGTTATAAACTATCCCTTAAAATTAATATACCCTGTATCGGATATAAAAATGCCCTTCGTTGGGTTCCCTGACTTTGTCTGCAGTTTAACTGCAGTGTAAAAGAACACTAAATTTTGTCTTTCTACGACTTACCGTTCAGAAGCTATAGTGCGATTGGACGGGCGGATGAACGGACAACGTAGTGATACCATAAGAGCTTAAATCACCCTTTTGTGAACATCTAGCTTAACATCACCTAGCAACATTATAATCGTCAACCTATTTCTTATATGCTTTTCCTAATTATTCCTTGCTATACCATTTGTTTATGCGTAGAGCGTCTTTTCCCGAATCTTCCGTACATCCATTTGTTTACTCGTTTTGACCAAATAGTCCGCAGCGTCTTTTTCCAATTTTCTTCTTCCCATTTGTTTACTCATTTTGCCCAGATGGACCGAAGCGTCTTTTCGCATTTTTCTAATTCCCATTCGTCTTGTCCAGATGATCCAAAGCGTTTTTCCCATTTTTCCATTTCCCATTTGTTTACTCATTTTGTGCAAAGCGTTTTGTTCGTATATCCTTTTCCCGGATTATTTGTTTATTTAAGTTTAACTTATCCGCTTTTTAATCTCCTAACTAAAAGCGTTAAGCTAGGTTTCAAGGAGCCAAAATCAGACGACCGAGTTAGTCTTAAGTTAACTCTAGTAGTAACAACTAGCTCGAAGTAACAACTGGCTAACTTAGCATACTATAACTTACTTCTAATAACCGAAAGTGGAAATAATAAAGATTTAATTTTAATAAATATGTGTTTTAAATTGCCAACAATATTCAAAATTATTTGTGTAACATTGCGGCCCGAATAACACAAAACGCATTACATTGTTTAAAATCTATGTCTTGTCTCATCATGTAACTTAGCCCAACTTAGCCTAACCTAACATGGACGCTTATGGCAGAAGTCTTTAAGAAATATGTTCTATAATTCAAGAGAAAAATTCTACACGCTAAAAAAAACCGAAGACTAGCAAGTGCACTTCTCCCAGCTTCAAAAAATTTCTTAGTAGGAGCTTTACTATATATTTCCTTCTTCCAAAGACCTCATAATTGACTTGTGCTTTGAGAACCTACCCAAAACAAAATAGGGTTCACCACATTTTTTGGTAGCATCTGAAATTATGTATTGGCCCCTATTTTGTAGTGGTACATTTAAGTTTATTTTGTTTACTTAAACTATCTCAAACTAGATTATCAACACAACCAATGTTAAGTCAGAAAATATAGGAACATTTAACTTTCTCCCTTAAAGGCTTTGAATATATTATTCCGATATTAAAAGTTAAATTTATGGCAATTGCTTCGATCTAAGATAGAAAATTTATGCAACTGTCCAACAGCCAAACAATGCAAACACAATCACAAAACCATAATTTATTCAGAAACTTTTACTCTTACAGGTACATAATCTTAAACTGTGCATATTGATCGGTCCGACAAAATTTTCCAGAGTATTAAAACAAAGCTTGCCACCATTGATTCCGGTTGACAGTTCCGAGAAACTTCTGCATGAAGAGCTTATAAGTGTTTTGAGTAGATTACTTCGTGTACTGTAAAACTTTTTTGCAACAAAACCAATGCCAGTGGAAGTTTCTTTTTTTTTCTCAAGCAAACTCGGAAATTGGGTTATTTTTTATGTAGGTAGTCCTTGAAGCACCTGGGGCACAAGTCTAGCTATGGAATTACGTAAGTGGATTCGTCTCTTAAAAAATGAATTTAACTTATTTTACTTAGAGTCCTAAACATACAGCCACTTACTTAATTGTAATATTTCCCAAGGCAAGTGGATTCTACTTAGAGAACTCACACAAATGATTTGCCGAAAAGTCTTTTTGCATAATTTCTGTTATTTTGCAAGAGTTGAATTTAAACGTTTATTCCTAGTAGACGCTTAATATTTCCTATGTGCAGTACTCTAAATAGAAAATATTAAGCGTCCTTTTTTGTAAAAAAGGAATATGTGAAAATATATACCTCAGTGTCTTTTGATGCTGACAAAGCTCGTGGCACATTTCCTTTTGGTATGGTTAATTTTTTACTCATGATAGATTAATGACGAGCTTGTTTTTATTATCGGCATGTGGTGTAAAGTGCTTTCGAAGCATAACAGCTGTAGGGGTCCTTCGAGGAAAAACATTGCGAAAACCACAAGCAATGTTGACAGCATTTTAGCACGTTGCGAAGCACAAGTAAAGTTTAATGGTAGAAGGCGCGTGACCTATCTATGTCTTAGTCCATAGCCATGATGAAATCAGTAGCTATTGCAAATAAATCCGTTGAAGTAAGTCAAGTTTGGGCTGTTTATAGTCACAAGCCCCCATAAGAAATGCTTGAATATCACTCCCTTTGGTATTGCATCATAAACTCATGTAAGGTGGCTTATATTGTCGGAACTTTTTGCCATTCTGTTGTGTGCGGTTGAATTGACATATGACTTGACTTACATTAGGAAATAGTGTGGCTTCCTAAATAGAAAAAGTTTTTCCAGGACGTAATTCTTGCCTGAGAAGAATTTATTGATGGAGGTTTACCTTGGAGGTGAATCTTAAATGGAGTTATTTTATTCAATTAAGCACGTTCTTGAAGCTTCACTGAATTAACCTTGAATGAACTGAATTAATCCTTCAACTGAATTTAAGAACCGTGTACATCATGAAGCAAGGCAAGATGTCTCTTCACCGTCGTATAATATTTTCTGATCTTAAGAGACCTTATGGAATAGTATGTTGTGAAATCCCCTGAATCTTGGATCAAGATAATAATGAACTCATGTCATGTCCCAAACATAAGAAAAGCTACACAAGAGTAAAACCATGTACATCTAGTTGTGATATCTCTGAGGATTCTTAGAAGGTTTTTTTCTATACGCTGAGGGATAAAAAGAAATCATACCCGTTTCTGTGCATTAGTAAAACAAGGTGATGGAATGCTTGTAAACTATAACGGAAGACGTGTTTATGGGGCTGAATAAAGAAAGTGACACTTTTCGTTATCTCATGTCTTCACTGCAATATTTGTGTAGAAAACGCAGATAATGAGGCTTTGATATAATGCGTTCCAGCTTTAATGTTGGTAACCTACATACAATGTAAGAGTTTGTCGCAGCCTTGAACACACTTGAACACGAACTCCAAATCTTTAAGTTCTTCAAATTTTCTAGCTTTTGCATTAATTTATAAACACGTCTTATCTATAGATCATAACATAGGTTAGAGATTGCTAGTGGAGGATACAGGATTCATGTTAAGGGGACCCAAGGGTCAGTTTCGTCAAGCTGTTTAGTTTTTTAGTATAAAAACAAGGTGACGCGGTGAAATGATCAACGTAGACCTCTAAGGCCTTTTAGAGATATAAATAGGACCGACAGGAGAATGGATTTAGCCATGTCCGTATGTAAACAACTTTTAGGCCTTAAATTTTAAGCTAGAGAGTTAAATTAAGTGAGCTGGAAATGAGTTGAAAATTAGTTTCAATTAGTTTGAAAATAAGTTGAACCCGCTACAGTTGAATGCGCTACGTCCACTATATCCCTGTATGTGCGACCAACTCGATGGTGCTAGCGCACTAATTTTTGGTATGTGTAATTTCCTTCTAATTGTATTTGAGGTAGCATAAAAAGTTTTGCCTTTTCATTGACGTCGCCCACTTTTAAGGGATTTTAACTTAGAATTACTGTTTTCCAATATGCAACCACCTAGCATAAAGCATTAAATAGTTATATACTTTTATTTCCCGCCCACTTTCTGGAGGCTGGCAGTATTCTTTTTTGGTATGGTAGGGTATTTTGCGATTCGTCGCAGACGGACTGATTTAGCATACGCACTGTTGCACTTTCCCACTTGTTATAAATAAAGAAACAAATTAACTTAACTTGCATTTAAATACGATTTTTTACCAAAACCAGATGCTCAATCCGAACATATAGTTTTCTGCATGGATTTAAATATGCCGTGACGTTAACGTTTACGCATTTGTATTAAAACAATAAAAAGGTTTTTCCTGCGTAATGACTATTGCTAGTCAGCTCACGTGTTCGATCAATGGAGTGAAACTGAATTTACGGTCACGGCATATTAAAATCCATGCACAGAACTATATGTTCGAATTGAGCAACCGTGTTTTGTTCATTATAATTCACGTTGTATTTTTTCAACAAAAGTTATAATTGATGTTCGGCAATAGTCGAAATGATGTGTGTCTGGGCAACACACAATACCAAGATCGTTGCACGAAACACTCTTTAAAAACCAAATTTTGGCTAAACGCTCAATGATAAAGAACTTTATGCACGGACATCATAAAACACCGTGAATAATAAATAAATAAATAAAAATAAATAGAGTGGCGCAACAGCTCGAGGTGAACCAGGGCCAACTTCTCAACAATGTATGCTGGTGTGTTAATTTCTTTACATACAAGGGGACCTACAATTTTTTGCCAAATCCGAACGGCACTTTGAGAAGTTTTTCAAGACAATTAATACTCTCGGAGGGCTTGTCAAACTCTCGCGGAGGTGGGGACCGTGAAAAGAACAAGTCTTTTTTTTCAGGTGACGATGGCAGGATTCGAACCCAGCCCTCCGGCGTAGTAAGCACACACACTAACTACTACGTCACGGCACCCCACCCCACCGTGAATAATAGTTTTTGGTAAATTAAGAGCCGGAAGTGCAGAATTTTTGGTTGTTAAGTGTATATAAACAGATGGGTTTCCGTATGTCATAAAAAATTTGCTTTCTCCATTCACATTTGTCTTTTTCCCTTCAAAGTTTGGAGTTTTGGGTGACAAACAAGGTGTGAAGGGAAAGTAGCGCTGTAAAAGGGCATGAGGAACTGTTTCAAGGCCGTCGAGATTACTGTAGGAGTATAAAGCGAAAAGACACTTACCGACACAGGAGAAAAAGTTAAAGATTTAAGAGAAAAATTAAAAACACCTTGTGTGTTAATTTCTTTACATACAAGGGGACCTACAATTTTTTGCCAAATCCGACCGGCACTTTGAGAAGTTTTTCAAGACAATTAATACTCTCGGAGGGCTTGTCAAACTCTCGCGGAGGTGGGGACCGTGAAAAGAACAAGTCTTTTTTTTCAGGTGACGATGGCAGGATTCGAACCCAGCCCTCCGGCGTAGTAAGCACACACACTAACCACTACGTCACGGCACCCCACCCCACCGTCAATAATAGTCTTTGGTAAATTAAGAGCCGGAAGTGCAGAATTTTTGGTTGTTAAGTGCATATAAACAGATGGGTTTCCGTATGTCATAAAAAATTTGCTTTCTCCATTCACATTTGTCTTTTTCCCTTCAAAGTTTGGAGTTTTGGGTGACAAACAAGGTGTGAAGGGAAAGTAGCGCTGTAAAAGGGCATGAGGAACTGTTTCAAGGCCGTCGAGATTACTGTAGGAGTATAAAGCGAAAAGACACTTACCGACACAGGAGAAAAAGTTAAAGATTTAAGAGAAAAATTAAAAACACCTTTATAAACAATATTTTTTTGCGTGTAAATATACTTAGAAGTGAGGTAGGTGTAAACGGCAGGAAAAAAAAAATATTTCAATAAACCTACTTACTTACTTACTTAAGGTGGCGCTACAGTCCGGGGTGGACCTGGGCCTCAGCCAACAAGCTTCGCCAACCAGCTCTGTCTCTAGCTAGCCGCACGCGAAGTTGGCTGAGGTTCCCTTCCACTTGCGTGCGCCACCTGAGTCTCGGTGCTCCTCTACCGCGCCGTCCCTGCGGTGTGGATTCGAAGATTTTCCGGGCCGGGGCGTTGGTGTCCATCCGCTCTAGATGACCCAGCCATCGTAGACGTTGTGTTTTGACTCTTTTGGCTAGGTCGGTATCGCTGTACAGCCCGTACAGTTCGATGTTATATCTCCTCCTCCACTCTCCGTCTATGCAGACGGGACCGTAAATCGTCCGAAGAATTTTCCTCTCGAAGCAGCCTTAAGTGTTTTCATCCGCCTTTGATAGGGTCCATGCTTCTGCACCGTAAGGCAGGACTGGGATGATGAGGGTCTTATACATGGACACTTTGGTTGCTCGAGAGAGGGCTTTGCTACTTAATTGCCTCCTTAGCCCAAAGAAGCAGCGATTGGCAAGAGTTATCCTTCGTTTGATTGAATTGTGAATTGATAGCGAAACCCAGGTAGACAAAGTCCCTAACTACCTCAAAATTATAGCTGTCGATGGTGATGTTTTGTCCAAGACGTCGGTGTTGGGTGTCTTTTCTTGATGACAGCATATATATTTTTCAATAAAGGGAACCCGAAATATTCGTTAGTTACTTGTTAAGCGCGCTTAAACTGAGAGCCAAGGTGTAAGTGCTCTTGGATTGTTAACCCTCCCCTAACATGTTGGCAAGAACTCCGCCAACAAGCTCCTTGGTTACTACCCTACTCCATTTTCGGTAGCAACCCCTAATAAGAATAAAATAAAAACTGGAAAAGTAAGCTAGGTGCTTACTTAACTTATCTGTCGGTCATCTCAGCTCGTCGTCTCACATCCTGGAAAAAAAAACTTAAAGGCTTTGACCCATGGTCCTAAGTCCTTCTAGAAAACATATCTTCCCTTTGCGAATGAGCTATAGTCAGTCGTTGATCTCGACATAGGCAGAAGGCAACAAAATGTACACTCTAAAGAAATTTAATGTGATTTCACTACAATTAATGTAGAATACCGATAACCTACAATAATTGTAGTGAAATCTCAACAAAGATGGATGGCAAAAATAAGAGTGAATTCGCTCTAAAATTTTACACTAATTTTACACTTTTTTGGAGGGAATTTACTCTATTTTTGTGTTCAATAGAGATAATTTGCCATAAGAAAAGGATAATTTACTATTTCTTACAAGCGAATTCACACTTTTTTGTAGTGAATAAGGTGAAATAGCTCCAAAACAGTAGTTATTTTATTCTTTCTATATGGGGATTCACAATTTTTTGTGGCACGTTATAGCAAATTCACTCCAAATTGAGAGCAATTTTTCACTTTTTGCAAGTGAATTCACTACGCTCTTGTGGTATATGTTCGCATAGCATATACCACCTTCAAAGTCAAAAATAAGTAAAATACACAGAGAGTTTTTTTTATTTATTTTTTCTTCTTTATGCGCAACGCACTCCAAACTAAATGAAGCCAGCACGATGCACAGCCGCAAAAGGAACTTTACACAGAGACGAAAGCTTTTTCACTCTAAAGTAGGTTTTTATATGTAGAAAGGATGAAATTCGCATCATTTCAGAGTGAAATCACTGCTGCGAGTATTTCACAACATTTAAAAACCTTTACTCCAGAAATCGAGTGAAATTCACTACATTTATTGTAGTTAATTTTTGATTTTTCTTTAGAGTATAGTATCACTCGCGATACCAGAAAAAGTCAAAAGGTTTAAGGCAGATCTAACGTAGAATTTACAATAGTACAATTCACTAGTACCCTAAATACAATATGTGTACAAATAAAACTAAAGTACAAAATAGGATGACTAAAATTCAGCTTACAAGAGCTTTAACTACATTTGAATCAAAAATGAAAATAAAAATAGATGTTAAAACTTATATACTTTTAACAAATTGGGAAAGGAAAAAGCGCATAGAATTTCATGAGTTTATTTTTTTTTTCTTTTTACTTGTTCTCAAAAATAAAAGTTTGATGAAACTTAAGCGAAATAAAGTCGTACAATTTATGAGTTATTTAGACTTCGTTTCTATCGATATAGATTTATGCAATTTATCTTCTTCTATTTTCTCTTGTTTTGTCGCTATCTAGTTTCTATTTCTTTTTTTGTTCAGGTATCTTATCGACTTCATTGAACTACATCGGATTAACATATATTTAACATGCTGTACCTTTATTGTTTTATTAAAGTTTGTCTCAAGGATTGATAATCTTTAGGTTAAAACATCCTTTGAATTTTGAAAATGTGGCGTTTAAATTTTAAATAGGAAATAGTAATTGTATGAAAGGAAGTAATTTATAAGAGGGAAAATGAAGTAAGCTTGTGTAGAATTGCTTGTTATATTTGTCTCTCTGCGAATGGTAAGCCTCCAATAAAAAAAATAAAGAAACAGTTAAGTGGTTTATTTTATTCAACCTATCACCCTAAGGGAAAATAAGCGCATTTGTAGCATTAAATTAACTGTAAATTAGGAATTCAAAATTAAAAATATTTACCGAAGGAAACTTCAAGTCAATTTACAAAAATATTAAGTGTCAGTAAGAAAATAGTTTTTAAACAGTGCAGAAAGTAGTGTCTACAGAAAACAAAAAAATATCTGTAGAGTCCATATTGTAGGAGAAAAAGGTCAGTAACTCTCACTGAATTTTTATGTTTCTGTGTGTAGTTTGTTATGTGTACCTATATTTTATGAGCTTTTGAAAAAGAAGGTGGAATCAGCTGGACTTGCTGCATAGATATCTTGTGTTGTGCGTGCATTATATTGTGTTTCATTTTCCCTTTGCTCGCGTATCGTGTGCTTTTGTTCTTCTGGGCCTCATCGTCAACCATAGCGTGGGTGATGGTTTTCACTCACAAGGACATGTGAACAGAGAGGTTTGGCGATAGGGCGAGCTCTCCCCCTCTAGTGATAGAACAGTAAGGTGTGGTGGATGCTGTGTGCTTCCACACCTTCAATGTTCTAAGGCACCGCTGATACGGTTGATGGTGTGTGATCTCGTGTGGTGATTGTTTGAGCTTCCAAAGTTTTTGATCTGATGGTGTGCCCTCCTACATGATGATCTGGCGGATGTTGCTGAAGCGGGTTGCTTCCTCATCCTGAATAGTGACCAGGGTGTGGTGAAAGTGTGTTCCCACATTCTGTGTTGCAAGCCTTTGTGAAGTGGGTGGTTAACCCCTTCATAGAGGGCGCTGTTGTGTTTTTCTCCGGCAAGAAGTTCTCCTTGCTGTGTGAGATCTATGTTGGGAGGTCTAGAAGATGGCTTTAGTTGTTTCTAATTGGTTTGTGTTGATGATTGTGTTCAGCTGAATCCACCCGCTTTATATTTTATCTTTCTCAAATGTAGTATGCAGAGACGATAGAAATTCGATTGTCGTTTGTTTTTGTGTTCTTGCAATTTCAGTTGTGCCCACTACGATTGATTAACTCCACCTTCGACTACAGTACTCAATCATACATTTTCTTTATACATATGTATTATTAATATTTTGTTAAAAAACTAATTCCATTATGTTTTCTTCGAATTGAATAAATGAAATTTCGCTTCATGTTCAACCTTTGAGGAATTGTTTTCATTCTTTTCACCCTTACATGTATAATAAAAATCACATACCAGTGAGTACGAGAGTTTTTTTTTAAGTTTAAAATAATTTATTTAGCATAAGTTTGCTATTTAAAACTTTTGTTACAATTTTTACCTGCTTAATAGTTACTTTCTACATATGTTATAACTCTCATAGCTTAATTTTGTAATTTTTGTAACAATTCTATCATCCGTTCAGACCCCAACAGTAGTAATGTAGGACAATATTTAAAGTGGGGCTGTATAATGGAATTATAAACTTTTATAGCCATTGCAATACAGAGTTTTTTTTCGAATCCTCCGCAAAAATCCAATTTTTGTGGCTATTTTCTTTGAAACCATTTCAAAATGTTTCTTAAAATTTAAATTTCTATCTACTACAACTCCTAGATATTTTATTTAATTTATACATTCAAATTCATTTATTTTAGATATTTGCTTGTTTTCAGGTAAAAGCATTATTTTAGTTTTATCACAATTTAATTTGAGCTTATTCATGTTAAGAAAAATCTCAATTTTTTTTATCTCCTTCATTAACTTTTTTACACATACTTTTTACATTAACTTACTTTTTTACATTAACTTTTTTATATAAAGAATAAATAATAACGTACCTAGAATTGATCCTTGTGGTACTCCTAAGTATTTAGTGGTTTAGAATCCACCCCGTTAAACCTTACAATTTGTTTTCGCCCTATTAGATATGATCGAAACCAACAATATTCAATGATAATATTATAATAATATTAAATAATATTATTATAATATAATATATATAATATAATAATATAATATAATATTATAATATTATCCTGTCCAGAGTCTCAAATGCCCGTCTTAGATCCGCTGCGATTTTTCTCTTGCTGTGAAATAACTCCTTCCATTCTGTTATCACCAAGTTTAAAGCTGATTCGCAGGGGTGTTTTCGGTGAAACCCAGACTGCTCCTCTATAATTATATTATGTTGCTGGAGGTATTCTTCGAGTTGAATCTGGACAGCTTTTTCGAGTATTTTTTCATGCAAAGGAAGGTGGTTTATAACATTTAACAAGGCAGGCCCTACTATTGTAAAACTATCTTTTAACATTTTTTTGTTCATAAAGTTAAAGTCTGTTTTATTTGGCATCATATTCACTATCAAGAAAAGTTCTTCTATAGAGTGAATTGGTTTGAATTTAAAACAACTTTCACTATTTTCCGAAAGATTAGTCCAAGAAACCATTGGTATTTGTTTGTTTATGTCTTTCACACTCTCAATAAAAGATATAAAAATATTCGCCACTGTTTTTTCGTCTTTAATTTTGTTTCCATTGAAATCAATCTGATTTTTATGTGACACTATGTGACCTAAAGCTAAGGTTTTAATATTTGATTCCATTTAATTTTGTTTCCATTGAAATCAATCTGATTTTTATGTGACACTATGTGACCTAAAGCTAAGGTTTTAATATTTTTCCACATGTTTTTTGGATCACTAGCACTGTTCAACTTGTTTCTTATAAAATCTCGTTCTGCCGATCTAAGGCTATTTTTATACACATTTCTTGCTATTTTATATTGCTCCCAATCTTCCACCTCTCTTTTAAAAATAAACTTCATATGACTTCTTATTTTGTTGTCTTTTAATCTTCTAAGATGTTCGTTAAACCACTGTTGGTCGGATTCTTTTCAGGTCTTACGTATCACAAATTGGTTAAGGACATTAAGCATTTCTGCTTGAAATACTTCACTTGCCGTTTCGCTTATATTAACCAACGCTGAAATTGTATTTACTTCACTTTCTCTTAGTGTTTGTATAAATCGCAATTTATTATATTTTACAATTTTTACAATCCTTAAATTATTGCTTAACTTTGAACGTATAGGTATTTTTATCACAGATGTTTCATGATTGCTTATTTTTAGATCATTTTTCACATTCACTTTACATGCATTAATATCAGATACTACATAGTCTATTAGTGTTTTAATAGCTGCACATATTCTTGTTGGCTCTCTAACCAGTTGCTTACACATACCTTCCATGAATAAACGTTCTAAATCCCGCTTATAACACGAATCTTCAAGCCAATCTATGTTAAAATCACCGAGTAAGACCACGTTCTTTAGTTCTATTTCATGTTAATAATCACTGAAATAATCACAAAATTCCCTGTCGGACGAACTGGGGAATCTATACAGGGCAATGAATTTCACTTTAAAAATCTCACTACTAAGAACCACATGCTCATCCCAATTTGTTCATTACTTAGGACCGTAAAATCTTTTATATTATCTTTTAGGTACACAACCACTCCTCCCGTATACTTTGACGGCGTTGCACATCTTATAATTTCATAGTTTTTTATTTTAACATCTCCATCCAGCACAGAAGAAACAAGATGAGTTTCAGTTAAGAACACTGCGTCGAAATTATTTTCATATACTACACGTTTTAGCTCATTCAAGTTATTACTCAAACCCTGTATATTGAGATGCATGCAATGGAGAAGTTTTGGTTGCTACTATGAAATCCTCGCCTTTTCTCTTTCAAGTCTTCTTTGATAAACCGTGCAACATGTATCCCTAACATCATAGTTGGAGTTTATGTTAGGGTTCAACTTCTCAATTGTCATAGAGCAATTTTTTGCACTGCAGGTTTTGCTCCCCACTATACTTCGGACAACATATCTTGCTTGTACAATTTTTAGCATTGTGATTGAATCCCCAGCAGTTGTATCACCTCTTCACATTTATTTTATCGAAAACCGAACACTTGTTCCATTCTACGTTCAGAAATGGTTTATCATTTTCCATTACTTTTTTGAAGATATTCTTTTCCAAATCTAAAATGGCGTTATATTTATTTTGATCGTTGTATTTATCATAGCACTTCACAATTTTTATTTCTCCCTCTAACTTATTTTAGCCTTTAATAACTTCTACTAAGTCCGATTCTTGCACCATTTTGTCTGTGCCTATAACTACTATTTTTGGGTTAATCAATAAAGGAATACTTGTATTAATTGGCCTTTTAATTTTCCTGCAATTTCCTCTTCAATTTTTTTTACTGATTCTTCATTTCCACACTTAATCACAATAGAACCATTTACACTTTTAGATATGTTTGTGACTTGAATGGAAAAATCAACAGAGTTAATTTTTTCTTTTATTTCGATTTTTGTTTTCTCACTGTTTTGTTTGCAATTAGGCTTTATAAAAATTATAATAGGTGGAATGTTTTTCACTGCCATTTCCGCGTATGTTTTCTTTTTGTTTATATTTTTTTGATTTTTTACACTCAAAACAGTCTCCACTTATTTTGCTGAATCACCAATACTATGCACTTTTGCTTTATAAAGCCAAGTTAGTCTCTGTCCACTTAACGGCTACTTTGCCGTATTATTTCCTAAATTGTTTGATTGACAATCTCTCACACTCAATCTCTCACACGTTTTAAACATATAAGAAAATAATGCGCCTTTTATTTATAAAATATTCAATTAAACTTCGGACTCTTCTATTTACACGTCTACACTCGTTGAAATCTCACTCAGATAGTTTCTAAACTCCCCGGCGATCCTGTGCATAGTATCTGGTGGCTTCTTGTTTAATCCAATTAAAAATGTCAAACAAAAGCACAATTTTAAATTTGAACTGAATTGTCAATCTAACCTTTTAACCAAAAAAAAGATATAATTGTCTTTTTTACACTTCCTACAATGCTCTCTAGGAACTTTTACCTTTCCTTGTTTGTAATTTTTTATTTCTTCTTCATCTAGATGACACTTTGATTCACACTTTTATTTCACGGTTTAAATTTTTCCTTAGACTGAATCATAATTAATAAAAAAAAACAAATTATTGAAATAAATTTTTTCAACAATGGGAAAGGTAAAGATTAGGATGGATATGGGAAAGGAATTCCACTGAAACTTTGTGGCTGGTTGTGCTTCGTTGCAAGGCAACACTGATTCACTATGTTCTCTAGTTAAAACCGTCGATGATGATTCCTGTACGATGGTGGCTTCTCTGGCTTCGATGACCAATTTCACGTTAGGCGGACTATCTCTGCTCGCTCTGAGCTTTAATGATGACGTGGTATGACGATCGATGGTTTCTAGCTTCGATGATGAGGATGTTGTGGAGCAGGTGTTTCTGCTCGCTCCGAGCTGAATCGATGGTAAAGTCACGGCGAGGCTATTTTCTCAGAAGGGAATTTTGAAGCGAAAGATTTTTGGCGGCAATCTTGACTTATATAGGTCGGGCTGTCTCTATGTTGGTGATGGCTGATTGTGAGGTCTGTGGTTTGGTATTGGTGGATGTGGTATTTAATTTTTAATTAATCGGAGAGGGGGTGGTGTGGTTTTTTTTCTTTTCTTAGCAGTTTAGGGTTGTTTTTATTTCACTCTTTGAATTTACTTGTAACTTTTTCACCCCTTTTTTTTATTTGAATTGTTTTTTTTAAGGACACTAGAGTCACTATTTCTCGACGGGTTTTTTGTTCGTGTAATGTGTCTTTTTATCTTTCGGCACGTAAGTAGGTACTTTTATATGTTTTTTTTTTTATTTTACTTTTTTTTTATTTTTGCGTTTATTTTATATGTAGAGTCTTTCATTGATTTTTAGTTTGAAAATTTAGAATTTAGAAAATTTAGAAAAATTTAGAAAATTTAGAAAAAAATAGTATACCTATTACTAATTTCTATTTATTATAATATTTTTTTCTAAATTTTCTTTTTATTAAAGACGGATTAAATGAGCTTTACTTATGCTCTTAGCATGCGACTGTACCTCCTATTCCACCGCGACCAAAACTCTCGCTAGATCGACCTCTAGGTCCCGAATCCCAAATCTGACTGACTGTCTGCCACTTTTTGGCTCGCACATCAAAAAAGAAAAGATAAAATTAAAATAAAAGACGGTTGGGAAATTATTTTGGAAAATTAATTTTTATTTTGTGAACTAACCGAAATAAGGAGGTTTCCCACAAATGGCTTAAGGTCCAACGTCTTCCATGGTGGCCAGCCCAACCTAACTACCTAATCATGTATAAGATGGCACACTAATAGACTAATCCCTTATCCCCCAAATCTGAATCAGAGTCTATTAGGAGGTGCAGAATCGCGATGTTTTGTTTAAATGCTTGCCTCTTCGTTTCTCCTGTTTTAACTTTCTTTTCCCTTCTGGAAAGAAAAGTTTAATCTTTTTCCCTCAATAGTTGCTGAGTCTCGCAAAACTGATTTAGTCTTTTAGGCCAAGGGTTAAACTCATACCTTTCGTGCGCAGTGGGGCGAATTTGGAGTTGTGGGGGACCAAGTGCAGCTGGGATTCAACAGTGTTAAGCGCGCTAGGTGAAAGAGCTGAGCATTGCTGGCAACCCCGTGCCCGAACCTCTGCAGCGAATCCCTCTGACGCTCATTCGCAGTTCATTCGGAATTTTTTTTCGCAAAACAATCGACAGGATATTAAAAGAGTATAGAAAATAAAGAAGACTTAATCGGTCTTGAATTTGAAGTTGGCAAATAAAAGTTGCTATATTGTTGTTAGCGAGCAGTTGTTCAAGGATCAAGAGAACTCAGGATCTGAGGGCAGATTGGAGAGCTCGTAAATTTTTCGAGTTAAGGAAGCAGCCATACGGGAGAAAGGAAAGCAATAGTATAGAGAGGAAGACAGATAAGTAGAGTGTTTGGTGTTTTCAATCGTTTGTTTAAGAGTTGCAAACAATTCCCTTTCTTGGCTCTTGGCCGTATTTTTAAGCCCGGTAAAAATCGACGGGACACGCGCCCCATTTTCTTTTTGCATTGCTGTTTGAATTCGGGATATCATCATAGTAAGCCAACTTTCGGTGTTTTGCTAGTGTTAGTACATAATATTTGCGTATATTTGCAGTAAAAAAATTTTCTTTGAAATCATCGAGCACAAACCCTCTATTACATCGAGCTTATAGACGTCCATTGAATTCATTAAATATCTTACATCTCTTTTCGATTTAATAAACCTCCGTCTCGCTCAGAAAAAGGAGAATTTATAACGTAAAAAGTTGTTTCATTCGGAGGCTACCTCTTGTTGTTGTTTTCCCAGGCGAATTTGAGTTTAAGTGAGTTTTGGCATTGACTTGCATTTGATCGATAATCTTCTTCCACGACAGTCGCGTTCGATTTTTTTACTTTTATTTTTATTTTTACCGGGGAAAAATAAAATAATGTGGCAACAATATACCTCCTATCATATGGGATGATGTTAACCACCACTAAGTGAAAATTTGCAAAATAAAAACTTCGGCGTTTAAATTGTTAACTAATGATTTAAGATTAACCGACCAGACGGATGACAATATTCTGAATGGATGTACAGTTTGATGTGACGAAACCACCAGCAAGAAGACTTCTAACTAAAACCACTTAAAGTTTCCACGTTCTTTAACCAAAATCAAGAACGAATGGGAAGGAATTAAGAAACAATGTGAAGGTAAAACAACACAATTTAAGGGCGTAGAAATGTCTACCAGGTGTCTGCAGACACCTTCCATTGATGCAAGGTCTCTGCATGGTAGTACAATGGACCAGTAGTTGTGTCTGAGTGCTCCATCGGATAGTAGCAACCTGCAACAAAAACGTAAAAACTTAAAATAAGGGCTTAGCATTTAGCAAAGCTCAAGCTTCGGCAATAACGTCGGACAATGACGCTACCCAACTTAAAATATTAGGTGCATCTTAGATCTCGACCAAGTTTGCAAATGTACATTCATTCATATTTCTCACTTTATTTCGGTACATACATAACGTGAGAACATATGCAGGGTGTCCCGGAACGTCAAAAGGATACCGGCTGATTGGGGAAGTTTAACCCATACTGGAAAAAATTATAAAAGCAAGTGGGAAAGTGCAACAGTGTGTATGCAAAAGATTCAGTCCATCTACGACGGATTGCAAAATACCCAGAAGAAAAAAAATACCAAGAAGAAAACCGTCACGCCTCCAAAAAGTGGGCGGGATATAAAAATATTACTGTTGAATGCTTTATACTAGGTGGTTGCATACATTTCGGCCTAAAACTCCACCTTTTTAACTAAAATTTTAACGCCACGCCCACAAAAGTGGGCGGAGGCACATACTACTTATACCTAAAAGTAAGAGAATGCTAATATCTACAACTCTTGCAATGCACAATTTTTAGTCAAATTTCATTTATATTTATTGAAAAACAGTCATTTTAAGTTAAAATACCTTAACAAAATAGGCGTGTTCAATAAAAAGGCCAAATTTTTTTCAAGGCAATATTACATACCAAAAATGAATGTGCATGGTGCTATTGCTAATGACAATGGTGCTATTGTAACATAGCTAAAATTTGGAAAAAGTATTTTTTAATAACTTAGAGATTGAGATGGCCGCACATATAGGCCTGTAGTGGGCGTGTCTGTGTGTGGATTCAGCTGAATTTCACTTGATCTAAAGGACTAGACTTCCAGCCAACCCACCAAATTTCAGTTCTCTGCTTTGAAAATTTAAGGCCTTAAGGTCGTTTAGATATGGACGGACGGACGGGCAAGGTTTTATTGATTCTCCTGTCGGACCCATTCATATCTCTAAAAGGTGTCAGGGGTCTACGGTGATTATTTCACTGCGTTACAAACTATTCATCAAACTTTATATGCCCTGGGTCGGGCATAAAAATCATTTAGTTGTTTTTTTTTTTTGCCCACAGTACCTCAAAATGTGGGCTTGGGTTATTTATTTTCATTATTTTTTTAAATATTCCTAAATCTTATTACTAAACCAAGCGGGATAGATTTTTTCTATTATTTTTTCTTGTACGGGTAAAAACTCCGCTATGAACCGGTATCCACTTGAAATTGAGTTTGTTGTTTCGGGACACCATGTACATACATTAGAGATGAACATATCATACCGGGAGTCAATCATAAACACATTCCTTTAATTATAAGCAAGTATAACACTAAGAGCTCAACTAACAAAAACAGAGTTATAAAAAAGTTTTTGTTTTAAGCTCAAACATGCAGCTCACACTAAAATATTTTTCTCCTCATACACAGGATGTCTTGTAAGTTATAAAGTCAACAAATTTGGAGCTTCAACATCTGAGACCCGGACATGAACCTCTATATATACTTTTGTTTCTGACATATTTGGCATAAGTTAAAGTGGTTACAAGCAGTTCAGTAGCACAAGTCTCAGTGAAACACAAAACAAAAGGAAAAAGTTTTTCGAAACGAAGCAATAAAAAAGTTTTCCCTATAAAAATATGGCATGGGTTAAATTCTACAAGCAATGCAAACAACAGGTTTGCTTAGAGTAGGAACCTCGTTTGTGTATTTTGCGTTTCAAAAATGATTAAAAACTGTCAAACAAGCAAGTCATCTTCTCAACGATAAATTTGACCTATCTTAAAAAGAAAGAAAAACGCGTCGAGTATAAAATCATATACAAAGTGTTCGGTCAGGTCTACTTTCAGGGTCAATGAAGAAAGGAACATATGACTTCCAAAATTTAAGCAGACGTTAATTCAGATCAGACATTTTGTTTATAAATTTGCATCCACACGTGGGACACTCTTTTTTTTTAAACTCTTTTTGTGTTTATTATTTTTTTATACCAGACCAAGGGTATATTAATTTTAGAGCATAGCTTGTAACACAGTGAAATAATCATCGTAGACCTATAAGACCCTTTAGAGATATGATCGGCACCGACAGGTTAATCGATTAAGCGTCCGTTCGTCCCTCCGTCCGCCCGTCTGTTTGTGTGAAGGTTTAAGATCTTCAAAATCAAGCTAGAGAGCTAAAACTTGGTACACGGATTTGGTTCTTTTGTTTCACAAAGTGTGAAACTTGGCTCAATCCGTCAACGGCTGCGCCCACTACTGGCTTCAATGTGAGATAACCCCTATTTCACATTTTCTTTCATACGTTTTCGTCAAGTTAGACAAGGCGTATGAGCTTAAGTTTTGGTACTGAGCAATATTGGCCCAAGAACTTTAACAAGGCAGAAATTTGACCACCCACATATCGACCATGCCCACTTAAAACATGTTAGAGCTTTAGAAACCCGATTTCTCGGAAAATTCACTCCAAATCAAAAATTATTTTTAAAATAAATATTAAAGATTCGCTTTTACTGTATTTATAGATGAGATTATCAATCGATTTATCTCATCTAGTCGGTCTATCTAACTGCATGGAATCAAAAAAAATTAACACCATCCTAAAAAGTAATCAACCAATTTACTCTTTTCTGAATACTATAAGCACTGAAAATATACTTAATATAAATAATTTTATTCTTAGTAACAATATAATTTTATAAGTTATCTATGTATTTCTTTCGAGCTGAAAGCCTCTGTAGCTAATGCTCTTTATTTTTAGTTTTAGCATTAAATTTATAATTTTATGTTAATAAATAGTAATAATAATAATAATAATACTGTATTTTCTCATGATTCTAACGAAATTACAATTAATTGATTTCAATTTTTAGCCCATGCCCACTCTTGTAGCGTAGCCTATACAAATAATATTTGAATTCAGGCAAAAAAAAATTTTAAGATTTGATGTCACCCGTGTTGGTTTTCGCTTTGGTGACAAAGGAATACTGTCGCTTAAGCGCAATTTTCACAACAATAGGTGGTGATTAGTTGACCAGTTCAGCTGCTCTCATAACGCGAACATAACCAATCATTTTTTGACCACACGATGGTACCACAAAGAAATCATTCAAATATCTCTGATTTAAAGTGTGCCAGTACCAAGTGTATTTGTAAATGCCTTTGTGTGGGAAAAAGGCGTTTATGAAGAACAAAGCCACAAGCACAGCAAAAGCCCAGCAAGTTTCCTCGGTTCCTGTTTTGATCCGGATCACCGTGTGTCCCAATTACACTTCTTCTCCAATTACTATCTTCCGTACCCACCTGAGCATTCAAATCACCCATCAGGAGATAGAAGTCAATTTTTAGCACTCAGGGCAGCATATGCTTCGTTCAAGAAAGCCGCATTCTTGTAACGAATTCTACTTTTTTTGATGGTGTTCGTGTAGATGGAAAAATAAGATGCTCTACGAGAAACAAATTCACAGAAGCATCTCATATGCTTTCCAACCCCAGGCATTTTAATCCACCCTTAGAACTAATGCCAACAGGGTACGTAAGCCCATCCATGCAGACATGCGTAAGGGTTGTCATTCGTTTTACACAGCGGCAGGCCTGCTTGCATTTAGCTCAATCTAGCTCGTCGATGGGGGGTTATTGCTGCTAAAATAAAGGACGGTGTTACGTGTTATTTTTCAGGCCTGGTGTACTAAAAAAAAAAACTAGAGAAAAAAAAATCATGACCAGAGATGACATCTGGCCAAACTATAAACACGGAAAAAGAAATAAGGAATTAACTTGTTGTCAGGAGAGCCTAGATGAAGAAGCTCTCTGAGATTACCCACCCCTTTGTATCTTGAGTTACCCTCAAAATACACCTTGGTTACAACGGCCTCAATTTATGTAATAGCCCCCTATTTGCAACACGGAGATCAGAATCTTCTTATAGTGGCATATATCGGTGGTCTTCCGTCCTCATACACCACATTCTATTGTCAAACTTAGAACTTCATTCCAATCTAAAAATCTTCATCTCATAAAAGAACAAATAGAGCCAACCTGATCGAAAATCTAAGTCACAAATTGAAATCAAAAAGAATGCGCAAAACGGGTGCTTTGAAGCTGGATATACATATTCCAAAATAAAATATTTATTTAGAAAAAAAAAATTAAACAAATTACAGTTCTGCACAAAATTCTACTTACTTAACTCGAATTCGAAAGATTTAAAAGAAAACCTATAATACTGAAACCAAAGATTCGCAATTGTTCAATATAATATAGCGAAATTGCTCGGTAATTTACAAAAAGAAATAAAGAAAAAACTATTAACAATTTTATTTGAATGTAGCCAAGATTTCATAATTATTTGGGTCAAGGTTATGGGAGTAGGGATTGTGGAAACTAGAAGGATCCCGGATCTTATAGTGCTCCCGAGTAAGGGAAATAAGATCTAATACAAAAAAAAACTATAAATACTAATAACGATCGACTTTGGCAACCGATTAAAAATCAAAAGCCGATACCAAATATCAAAAAATAAATGATCGCATAGATGGCGCAAATATGAACATTGACCGTTTATTTAATTCCCAAATCAACACCGTTTAATTTCAACTATAAAATCGATTTAATTCTTAATATTAGCAATGCTTTTAATTCAATATATTTCGGATTTTCGCAAACAAAATTTTAATTTTTTTCATATTTCGTAAATTTTTCGAATCTACGAAATATCTCTATTTTCATAGAGATTTTATTGAATCTTAACGTGGCTCAAATCAAATCAGTTTTAAGGTTTGAAACCATGCTAATGAAAATACCATACACAATAATACATATGACAGATAAAAAAAAATATAGCAAACTCACCCTTTGGGTTGATTTTAAAGTACAGCCATTACTTGCAAATCCTCGGCGAATCCTGTGCACATTGTTCCTCCTCGGTTCTGTCTCAAATAGCACCACAAACACAAAAAAAAATTATAAAATTTCACATGTAATGATATTATGTACAGTATTTACGCATGCACTTTAGCTTTTCGGTAATATTTAAAAATTAATTTTCATTTTATTTTAAGATTTAAAAACTAGGCAAACTTTAAAATTAGATACTGAAAATGAATAACGGTCATTACCTGACAAAGAGGGAAGAGAGATTAAAAGAAATATTGTCTTTCATATGAAATAAGCGGGAGATTTAAGATTAATACATTAAAAAGATTACCGATACATTTAAGAGAAAGAATAAATTGATATTTCTTCAAAAAAAATTTAATTAATCAGATCCATAGGTGGCAATGGGACTCTTCGGCGACTGATTAGCAGCTTTCTAGTGTGGTGAATACACAGCCTCTCTTCGAGGTATTACTTTGCTGAGGCTTGATTGGCTCACACTGAGATGCTAAGCTGGTGCGATGCTTTGATGGACGGGGCGGGTGAAGAGGCGTAACTTCGCACTCAAATGGGTGATCACTTTTTTTAATCGATGATCGAGACCGAATCGTAAGTCGAATAAGCCATTTCCGTCCGTCCGTCCGTCTGTCGGTAGTTTTTAGGTCTTAAATTTTGAGCTTGAAATTTTGAACTTGAAACCTGATATCTGTTCTTTCTAAGTCCCGGAGCAGTACAAGTGTAAACATTTTTGAAATCCGCCCACTGACACGCTCACTTTACTTAATAGCATGAAAAATCAAAGTTGTCGCAGGAAGCTGAAATTTGGTATGCGATACCCCCGCTTAATTGTATTGTGATTGGCAGTTAAAAAAAAAAGCGAATACCGCTCCCTTGTAGGGGGCGTGGTCATACTTAATATGCATTCTAATAAACGATTTTTTTTATATATTTGCTTTAAATCCAAAAAACTTGCACTAAAATATGTTCAGATATGTGCGTAGGCTATCATCTCAAGTGTATAAATTTTCGTCACGCCCACTTTTGGGGTCGTTTTAAGGTATAAACCAAATTTTTAATTTGAAAATGCAATCACCGCGTGTATACCTTACTTACTTACTTAAGGTGGCGCTACAGTCCGGGGTGGACCTGGGCCTCAGCCAACAAGCTTCGCCAGCCAGCTCTGTCTCTAGCTAGCCGTCTCCAGTTTCGCACGCGAAGTTGGCTGAGGTCCCCTTCCGCTTGCGTGCGCCACCTGAGTCTCGGTGCTCCTCTACCGCGTCGTCCCTGCGGTGTGGATTCGAAGATTTTCCGGGCCGGGGCGTTGGTGTCCATCCGCTCTAGATGACCCAGCCATCGTAGACGTTGTGTTTTGACTCTTTTGGCTAGGTCGGTATCGCTGTACAGCCCGTACAGTTCGATGTTATATCTCCTCCTCCACTCTCCGTCTATGCAGACGGGACCGTAAATCGTCCGAAGAATTTTCCTCTCGAAGCAGCCTAAAGTGTTTTCATCCGCCTTTGACAGGGTCCATGCTTCTGCACCGTAAAGCAGGACTGGGATGATGAGGGTCTTATACATGGACACTTTAGTTGCTCGAGAGAGGGCTTTGCTACTCAATTGCCTTCTTAGCCCAAAGAAACAGCGATTGGCAAGAGTTATCCTTCGTTTGATTTCAGCGCTGGTGTCATTGTCTGAATTGATAGCGGAACCCAGGTAGACAAAGTCCCTAACTACCTCAAAGTTATAGCTGTCGATGGTGATGTTTTGTCCAAGACGTCGGTGTTGGGTGTCTTTTCTTGATGACAGCATATACTTGGTTTTGCCCTCATTGACTGCTAAACCCATATTCGCCGCTTCCGTCCCAATACTCACGAAGGCTTCACTGACATCACGCTTTGTTCTACCGATTATGTCAATCTCGTCTGCGTATGCAAGTAGTTGAACGGACTTTTGAAAGATTGTACCTCTGGTGTTGGCGCGAGAGTTCTGCACAATTCTCTCAAGTATGATGTTAAAGAAGTCGCATGACAGCGCGTTGCCTTGTCTAAATCCTTTTTTGACATCAAAGGGGTCGGTGAGGTCTTTGCCGACCTTGACGGAACAGCGTGAGTTTTCCATCGTCATCCTGCACAGACTGACGAGTTTGGCAGGGATGCCAAAACTAGACATTGCGCTATATAGCTCGTCTCTATAGATGCTGTCATACGCGGCCTTGAAATCGATTAAGAGGTGGTGTGTATCGATTTGGAATTCCTGGGTTTTCTCCAAGATCTGCCGCAGTGTGAATATTTGATCGATGGTGGACTTTCCTGGCCTAAAGCCACACTGATATGTGCCTATCAGATTGTTGACAAACGGCTTCAGGCGTTCACACAGTACAGCAGAAAAGATCTTGTATGCGATGTTAAGAAGACTCATGCCTCTGTAGTTGGCACAACTCAGAGGGTCTCCTTTCTTCAGGATCGGGCAAACAATGCTGAGGTTCCATTCGTCGGGCATGCTTTCTTCCGACCATATCTTGCAGATGAGCTGGTGCATGCTCCTAACCAGCTCATCGCCAGCGGATTTAAAAAGTTCGGCAGCTAGGCCGTCTGCTCCGGCTGCTTTGTTGCACTTGAGCTTAGACACAGCTACTTTCACCTCCTCCAGGTCGGGTGGGCGGTATCGTTCGTATGCTTCGTCGGTAACGTCTTCGCCCGGGTTGAATGGTTCGTTCTGCCTGACAGCGGTATTTGGTTCGTCCTCGCCGTTATAGAGTCTGCAGAAGTGGTCTTTCCAAATCCTCAGCACCGACTGCGATTCTACAACGATGTTCCCTTGATGGTCCTTACAGGCTTCAGTTCGAAGTTTATACCCTTGGCAGGACCTTTTGATCCTTTGGTAAAACTTTCTAACCTCATTCCTGTTGTAACATCTCTCTATCTCTTCAACCGCGCGCGTCTCGTGCTCTCTCTTTTTCCTTCGGAGAAGCCGGTGCTCCTCTCTCCTCCTCTGCTCGTAGAGCTCGCGAGCAGCTCTAGTCCTTCTGAGCAGCTCTAGTCCTTCGCCGCTTTGTATGCTTCCTGTTTAGCTGCATGTGCTTGCCGGCATTCATCGTCAAACCAGGGGTTTCGTTGTGGTCGCCGTGTGAAACCCAGCACTTCAGAGGCGGCGTCTCTGATGGCATTTTGGCAGTGTTGCCACTGGCTATCAATACTTGATGCTGGTTGCATAGGACTTCGTAGAAGGTTTTGAGAGACTCGGTTGGAGAAGGACCTGGCGATCTCTTGCGATTGTAGTCGGCCGACGTCAAACTTCCTCACAGTATTTCCATTACTTGGCGCTGGTCGGAATATCCGCAGCCGTACCTTGGCTACAACAAGGTAGTGATCCGAGTCAATGTTGGCCCCTCGGAAAGTTCGGACATCCATGATACTGGAGGAGTGCCTTGCGTCGATCGCAATATGGTCAATCTGGTTGACGGTTGATTGATCGGGAGATCTCCATGTCCCTTTGTGGATATTGAGATGCGGGAACTGTGTACTAGCTACCACAACGTGTCGCCCCGCAGCAAAGTCGATCAGCCTGAATCCGTTATCGGAGGTCGTGTCGTGCAGGCTATGTTTTCCGACAGTACGACCAAAGATGCCTTCCCTTCCTAGCTTGGCATTAAAATCGCCTAGGACAATCTTAATGTCGTAGCTAGGGCACTGCTCATAAGTTTTGTCCAGGAGCTCGTAGAACATATCTTTGGTCTCGTCATCTTTCTCCTCTGTGGGGGCATGTGCGCATATCAGGCTAATGTTGGCGAATTTAGCCTTGATGCGGATCGTCGCTAGGCGCTCGCTTACAGGGTTGAAGCTCAAGACTTTTTGCCTAAGTCTGCCTCCAACAACGAAACCACATCCAAATAGGCGCTGTCTTTGATGCCGGTAGCAGTCGCCGTAGTAGATGTCGCAGTTTTTCATCCTTCTTTTGCCCGGCCCGTCCCACCGCATTTCTTGGATGGCAGTAATGTTTGCCTTGCAGTCGTTAAGGGCCTCCGCTAGTTGCTCGGCTGCACGTGGTCTGTTAAGGGACCTAACATTCCACGTGCAGATCCGTAGCTCGTTGTCCTTTTCTCGTTTGCATTGGTCGTCAACAGTAAATCCGTCCGAATCCGAGGCTTGTTTCTGCTTCGTGACTGGTGTTTCTTTACGTGGCCGGGAAGTCACCCCGACGGCACGACCCCCAACCTGGAGGACCAGATCCTTTGCTTAGCTCTAAGGACGGAGAGCCGGATAGCCCGCTCCTTATAGGCCTGAGCTCCGAATACGTCGTAGTAGCCCATATAAGGTGTTCACTAAGTAGTTCGGCCTGACTGGAACCATGGACGCCACCGTTGATTCCATCTGGGGAATTCCTCCGCTGCCGTCCGGATGCAAGGAGAAGTGCCTTAGTGGGAACACTTCTTCCCCCCTCTCTCGTCTGCTACCCCCAACAACCTTCCAAAGGGGTTGGAACCCAATCTCCAGTTGAGGTACTAGGCACCCGGTGTTCACCACGGGGAGGTGAGAGTAGGAGTTGATAGACAGAGGTGGGTTTAGAAAACCTGTGGATGCTTGTATCCTCTTGAGTGCACATGTCTATCCTTTGACCACGCGTGTATACCACTTCTGACAAAAAATATAAACAAAAATACGATGTTATTGTGAAGGGGTGGATGCCACGCCCCTTTCTTAGGGAGAAGATTCTTAACTGAGAAATTCTAAATACAATTGAACTTAAATGAAACCGAAATTTAACAACCAAGATTTATGACACAATTTGGAGCTTGACAGTGGTCAATTGGGATGGGGTATTCAACGATTCGCCTAAGCGGATTGTAACCCTCCCACCAGTTTTTCTTGGCATGGGTTTTCCTTAGGGCGTTTCTTTTCACAGGCACAACTTTATCGGAAACTGCGGGGCACTTGAAATCACATGTATAATAATATGTGTTTGTCACTGTTGGAGTTTTTATAGAGTATTTCATATTACTTGATATATTTCAGGGCACAATTGTAGTTTTTGCTATTTCCAGCAGAAAATAATTTCGCGCGGTTGGAGTTCTTTTTCTTAAGAACCGAATCAGATTTTCAGACTGTTCAATCACACAAGTAAAAGTGGCTTAGGCGGGATAAAAGCGAATGAAGCTTTAACCTTATTTAAACTGACTCGCAATAAAACTTCGGATAAAAAGATTTTTTTTAATGGCTTACGCCATGCGCGTGCGATACTCATGTTTCGCCTTGAATACCCCAATCCTAGTGACCGTGCGACCCGATGTCCAAGGACTGACTGACTTAGTCAGTCTTTAGTCTTAGTACAGCATGAAAGTTCAGCTTAACTCTTGGTCTATGGTACCGATAAAGTAAGCCCGGTAATTTTCCACAGCGTCGCGTGATAAGGTTTCAAGGTTTTGTGACCAAATCATTCGATTCGATTTGGCGATACTCTTTTTTTTTCTTATAGGCTGGTAGTGCGCTTAAAAAACTCGTCTTACCCCTCTAATAGACTAAGAAGCCGCTCTAATACACCTTGCATCCAAATTTCTCTTCTAGGTGGGCTTTACCAAGCTAAGACACGCCTTTTTTAGAGGAAAAGAGAAACTTACACAGAAAATTTTCCTATATTTCGAACAAAAGTGCTCCTTGGTTTCGGTTTGTGTTTTAGCTTTAGTATGCGGTGTATTAGCTTACGATCTTGGCTCGATCCAGAAATCGGAAAGGGTTTCCTACATACTCTGACTCTCAATTGGGTCCGTACACCTGCAGTAGAGCCACAGTCGATGGTTCAATCCTAAGCTCAACACCTCCCTCCTAATAGAATAAACTCAAATACTTTTTCCGACAGCCGGGGACTTGCGAGTATCCCCACACCCGCCCGTGTAGTCATGTTATGTAACGCTATTCTCTGCCAATGTGGACGGGGCCCTAAGTATGAACGAAGGGTCTAGTATGAACGAAATGTGTTTTCTACTTAATATATTGAGTCAAATTTTTTCGCTTTGGAACAAAAATATTGAATAAAATGCATTTGAAAAGTTAACCTTTAAATCCCTTTAAATCGATGCCACGCCCACAAGCGGAGGTAGAGAGATTAAATTCTTATTTTGTGTATCTAACAATAAACAGGAGATAATAAATATCAAATTTCAGGCTCTTAAGACGTCTTAAAAAGCTATGGAGGCAGTTGCACAATTGCACCGATTGTGGAAGGCTTTGAAAAATGTTAACACATGTACTGCTTCGGATAACAACGAACCTATGTACCAAATTTCAGCTCCCTAGCTTAAAATTTAAGGCCTAAAAACGTGTGACATACAGACAGACGGACGGACGGACATGGCTTATTCTATTCAAAATTCGGTCTCGATCATATGCCCTTAAGGCCTCGGGGGTCTACCGTTATTATTTCACCGTGTTACAAGCTATGTGACTCACTTAATATACCTCCCATCATGTGAGATAGGGTATAAAAATGCAATCAACACGTGTGCCGTGTATACCACATCTGTTAAAAATTTTAACATAAAATACGATGCTATTGAAGCTAGAAAGGGGTTGATGCCACGCCCCTTTTTTAAGGAAGAAAACAAATTCTTGATAAATTCTTAATACAACTAAAGTCAGTAAAAATTAAAATTTAACAACCAAGGTTTATGACGCAGAGCTTGACAGTGGTCAATTGGGATGGGGTATCCAACGATTTGCGTAAGCGGATTGTAACCTACCTACTAGTTTTAGTTTATTAATAATTCATAAATAAGAGGTCCTTTTCCGTAGGACAACGGACCACTAGCTAATCGCAACATATATATATAATACATTAAAACCAATCCTCCACTTGGCAATATGACTGATTGTGAATTCAAGTCCTGGTTGTAATTTGATTCTTTATTATTTTCTTATACCCCGCAGGCCTCACCACAGTCTATTTTCTTCACACAAAAGAGCAAAATAATTTCTCATTTCTTTTAACTGGACTTTTGCATTTTTAGGCATGCTCGTATGCTATTTACGAGTTTATGGCCGGAACTTAAACAGCACTTTGGGTCAGGATGATTTCTTGCATGATTAGAATGAAAATAGAGAGAATACGAATATAAATACTCTTTGACCTTGAGAGAGTTATGTATTTAATTTTTGTTTCCAATTTATTTTTTATGGGTAAATAATTTGAGACATGCATTCATTGGTTATAATAAAGATTATTTTTATTCCCAAATAAATTGATTCGGCGCATACTTTTGATGTGTATATTTAAAGTAATAAAGTGGGAAAGTGCAAAATATCCTACCCTACTAAAAAAAGGAAACTGCCACGCCTCCAAAAAGTGGCCCGGATATAAAAATATAACTGTTGAATGTTTTATACTACATAGTTAGTTGCATACATTACGGCCTAAAAATCCGCGTTTTTAACTCAAAAAATAACTTGTTTCAACGCCACCACATGAATATGTGGTGTTATGCTATCCACATATTCTATATACCACGGAGGCATATACTATAACTACAAAAAGTTAGAAAATGCTAATATCTACAACTTTTTTTATACAATTTTTAGTCAAATTTCATATATTTAATATCTATAAATATAAAAATGAATTCTTGTATGTTTGCTTGTCTCAAGCACGTTGCAATACCGTTCCCCAGATTTTAATGAAATTTTGGAGAGTGTTTGTTTGCATACTCGCCGCAATAGTTGAATCAAAAAAATGGAAAGATTGCGAAGGTTAATGCATCAAAAGAATGGTAAACGCTTTACGGATTGTTCGTTTTTGACGATTTTGGGCTTGATCGATTCGTTTTGGCCCAAGGAAGGACATTGGCCTATAGAAAAAAACTCACAGAAAATTTTCAATGCAACTTGCGCACATTCACTCTGTTTAAGATATTTTAAATAAATCAAAACAAAGTATCAAAAATTAAATAAAATCTGTAAAAAAAAAATGCCTTATGAGGCCACAGTATTTGGGTGGACGACTTCGCGGATTTAAAGGAATTCATCCCTCTTTATAGCGGGGCTTAGCAGATAAATAGGCTTTTCTTAAAACTACTTATTTAAAGTAATTTTCAATCCGCTCTCATACGCTCTCATTCAATATTTATTGAGTAACAGTCATTTTAAGCATAATCACTTAAAAAAGTGAGCGTGGTCAATGAAAATGCCAAACTTTTTTGGCTACTTCAAAGGCAATTACAAGGCAATGTTGCATATCAAATGAAAGCATTTAAGTGGACTCAGTGATGATGTGATGCAAAACCGGTTGGCCTGCTGGTATATTCTGATGCCAATCGGTTTACCCCACAAGCGGACCATTAGGAATGCAAGAGGAGTGGGAGGGTTATGATCCCTCTACTCAGATCATAACCATGCGCCTAAGTGAAAGCAGAAGATTTAAAGTGGAAAATATAGCATATACCTTCTTAGCTTCTACTACTCATTTTTTTTTTTTTTTGAAAACTAGTATGGACGGAGGCTAAAACTCCAAAATCTTTCAAAGATACCAATACGCCAACTATAGCAGGTATATAATACCGAAGTAGCCGATACTGGTTATGCCCGATTTCCACGTGCTAAAAAACCACCCATTTATGAGAGACACTATAAAACTGCCAGAACGCACTTCATAGTAGTAAATTTTCGCTCTCTCATAATACTTCTTGACTACAACTAAGTTAACTTAACAATTAGTTTACGCTTCCGTAGTGTTAATCGCATTGGATAGGTTGCTTTCCAGTGAATGCACCTACTAAGCCGTTCATTCATGCGGCTTCACCCTACGTCGCTAGATCGAAGGGTCTTGTTCTTTGTAGTCGTCGCTCGTTGTTTACATAGTTAAGAGTCTCGTTTAGAGTACGGATCATTTCATTGTTGCAATGAACATGAAGGCAAACATTTAGCTTTCGAGCGAAGTTTGTTACTTCTTCGCTCACGGTAACTATTCCTAAATCTCTGTGAATATCGCTATTCCTAATATACCATTTAGTTTTCGTTTTCGTTTTGGAATGTCTGCAACATGGACATGTTGTTCGGCTTGGTACAACCCCAAAGTTGTATACCGTATGTCCAGGACGGCTTTAACATCTGCCTGTACAAGAGCAGTTTGTTATATATGCTTAATTTCGAAAATCTTCCGATAAGCCAATACATTTCCCTGAGCCTAATCTCGAGTTCGTCACGCTTCTTCTTTACGTGTGGTTTCCACCTTAGTTTAGCGTCCAGTGTCATCCAGTGTCATCTAGATACTTCGCTTCATTTGCATAAGGTATTTGTGCAGAATTTATGAACAGAGGTAAATTGTTAACCCTTCTGTAAGTGAAATTCACATGCGTAGACTTGTTCTCGTTAAGAGCGATTCGTCAAGTCTTCGTCCAGACACAAATTCTGTCCAATGCTCGTTGGAGGTTTCTCGTTGATGACTCGATTGATTCACCTGTTGCCAGGATGGCCGTATCGTCCGCAAACGTGGCCACGACTGTCTCGTCATCTTCTACTCATAAAGCTTCAACAGTAAAATTAAAAAAGAATTACAGATTGAAGGTAGCTGCCTATACCCTCGTATGCATTTAGCTTTGTAAGCCAATTATTTAAGGTAAAAAATACCCTTTGGTACCGGTGAATAAATTAAAAACTAACGCATTTCCATTTCAAGGTGCCGACACCTTTGAAATAAACAATAAGGCGATTTGGCTATACGTTACATCAAACTTGAAAAAATTGTGCAGAACTTCCGCATCAAAAAGCTGGTCCAGTTAAGGAACATTGTCATAGTTGAAAGGACAATACGTGATGTAAGTGAGTAGTTTAAAAGTAATGAGACGGGAGTGGCGAGTATTAAAAGCCGTCTTGGACAAAATGTCATTGTAGAATGCCCAAAAAGTTTATTACAATAATTTCATCATAATGAAAGTTTTTTCTTCCTTGAAAGGTTTACTTAGCAAAAAAAGCTTAATTCCACACAGATTTAATTAAGAAATAACGTACGCATATTTCCTTTTTCTAAATTTAAGACTATGGAACTAAGAAAATGGGGTTTTCAACGTGTTCCAAACAGACACTTAGTCTTACATTATTTCGCAAGCACACCATGCGACGTTATATCTGTGTATAAGTCCGAAATCTTATTTAAAATGATTATCCGCCTATTTTCTAAGGATATTAAACAAAACGCATTTTAGATTATGTGGGGTTTATTTACCGTTTTCTTATAAATGTATTTCTATTTTAACCAATATGTCATGGGTAGTCATGGGAATTTCAATTTCTCAGGATTTCAACGAGGGATTTCAACTTTTACATAATTCCACTGCTCTGTTTTTTCTTTTTTCCTGCGCTCAATATAATTTGATAAGGGTCGAACCCTTTGTTGCGGGATTATTTTCCTTATCATTTTCGGACTTTTATTTAGAAAAAAATAAACTTTTCTTTGATTCAGAAGAAATAAAGCAAAGAACAAAGATTGAGGAATTTTAACAAACATCTGCCTCTTTTGCACGCACATAATTTAGGAAAGTTACTGTAAACAGTGACCTGAAAATCCTTTCCCATCAAAGAACTTAAAAAATTTTTACATTGTAATGAAAGCTTCCACTGGGAATTTAATTGGGCCTAAAAATGTAGGAAAATGCCAAAATAAACAGATTAAGACTCAAACAGGAGTATGTAATTAGCAACTAACAAACCTTTTGGTCACGGAATGCATGAACTTTCAAAACAACGTAAAAAGGGATAAGCCCATCGAGCCACATCCCAAAAATTTTGGACAACACGCTCTTTAATTAACGTGAGAAAAAAAAACTAATTTCTAATTGACGATTTTGAGAGCTTTAAGGTCTTTATACCCTATTCCACAGGAATGGAGTATATATTAAGTTTGATACACGCGAAAATGTAACAAAGAGATATAATAGCGATACCCACAAGACGTAAAGGCATATGATCGAGACCGATTTCTGAGTCGAATAAGCGACGTCCCTCCGTCTGCATGTAGCATGTTACAAATTTTGAGGCCTTACATTTTGAGTTCTACGTAAGCTCTCTGTCATCCGAAGCAGTACAAGGGTTAAAATTTTTCAAACCCGTCACAGATACGCCCACAATCGGTCTAAATATGCAACTACCTCCAGTGATTTTAAAGACGTCGTGAATAGCTGACATTTAACATTTAACATCTCCTAATGATGATAATATATAAAAAATAAAAATAAACTCAGCAGACCGAAAAAGTAACCTACAAATGCAATTTAATAAATATTTTTGTTCCAAATCGAAAAATGTTTGCTTAATAAATTATAAAGAAAATACTTGGTAAAATAAAAGTATTTTCTTGATAAAAAAACATTTAGAAGGAGAATTTAAGAACATTAAGAGGTAGAAATTTTTCATAAAAACATGAAATTCGGTTGCGTTTTAGCCTCATTAAGGGAAGAAGAATAAGAAATAAAATCTAGCACATAAAGTACCCAAGCAACACAAACGGCTGTAAATGATGTCTTCCAGATTCCAATCCAATTTTTCAAGTACAAACAAAGACTTTATGATATCTGAAAGAGCCTTTTAAAACTCAAAAAGGCCTAAGGGAGAGGAGCATATTGTACAGGAGCAAAAGTTCTTTAAGATCAATATTGCAAACATAATCAAGAGGTCATAAAAAGGCGCTCTCAAGCTTGTGAAATTACGTTGAACTCTTTCTCTTTCACGCAAAAACAAATAAAACATTAAATGTTAAACAATACGTTAAATAAAAAAACGTTAATGAAATGAAATGAATTCTACCATCAGACACATCACATTTCAAAAATACTCAAACACATTTATCCGATTCAGCGCAATATGTGAAAATAATTTTATGATTTTGTGTTTCCCGTAGTTGCTTGGGTACAACGGATACTATTCAAGTATCTAATAGTATACTATTTTTGCCCTATTCAAGCAAGGCATAATTACATTAAATGTAAACTCTGTAAGCAGTTAATGCATCAAATATAAACTCTGTACATTAAAATCGAGACCGACAACACTACTTTAGATCCCTTCTTGCGAATGACAGTTGCAATGCGCAATTGGACACCTTTGATAAATATTGATGTTTCAAAAAATGCTCAAGCGGAGTATTTTACACACTTGCCCCAATATGACGGGTGTTCTTTTCGTTACGTCCCTCCAAATCAAATATTCATTCATTCACTTCCTACAGCGTGGGGTCAGATAATAGTTTGTATTTTTATTTTTGTTCACAATTTTCCTTTTGTAAAAGTATTTGTGAACAATCATTTCAGAAGCTTACCATTATTTTCAGTTGGATACGAAGTCCTGCTTTTAAGTATCAAATCAAAGACTCAGCAGTGCGAAATATGCCAGAGCTGCCAACCTCTTATAACATGTTCAGTTCATATGCAACAACAGAGTTTTAAAAACTGTATACGTAAATAATTTAACGCACACCAGTTTTAAGAACTCTGTTGTGTAAAATCTCGATTCCAGAATCTCGGGTTTGGATTTTTTTTTTGATATTTTGAAATTATATTACAAAAGGGACTCATGTCTAATTTTATCAAAATCGGTTCATTTTTCAAATCACTGGTACTGAAAGGGTTTTTAATGTTAGGGTTAACTAAGGTGTAAGGTTGAATGTAGGAATTAAGTAAAAGTTTAGAATGCTGTTAAAACGAAAATTCGAAGCTCTAGAATGGTCTAAGGGGGATTTATTAAGATTTTAAATAAAACGGGAAGATCGGAATTCGTAATAAACGGGATCTTAGATGGCGGGATTTCCATAAGGTCACAGCAGGATGCATTGGTGACCCAGAGCACACAAATTTAAGATCCGAAACGTGAAACAACGAAAATTAAATATATTAAAAATCCACAAGTAGCATATAATAAGATATCATGAAATCGGTACTTTAAAGTAAAGCATTGTAAAGGTTTTTAAAAAAGCCAATCGATGGGGTAACCTATTCATATTTCACTTAAGATAATTTATTATACCCTATCCACAGGAATGGAGTATATTAAGTTTAATAAAGACGAAAATGTCACATAGAGAAATAATGACGATAGAACCCCAAGACCTTATCGAGACCAACTTCTGAGTCGAATGAACCATGTCCGTCCGTCCGTCCGTCCGTCCGTCCGTATGTCACCAATTTTTAGGCCTTAAATTTTGAGCTAAGAAGCTGAAATTTTGTACGTAAGCTCTCTGACATCCGAAGCAATACAAATGTTAAAATTTTTAAATCCGCCCACAGATACGCCCACAATCGGTCTAAATATGCAACAACCTCTGGTGCTTTCAAGACTGTAAGACGTCGTGAAAGGCTGAAATTTATTATTTAACATCTTCTTATGATAACAAGTCATAAGAAATAAAAATAAAGTCCGCAGACACCGATTGAGAGTGTAATCTTTCAAATGCAATTTATTCATTATTTTTGTTCCAAATCGAAAAATGTTTACTTATTATATTATGTAGAAAGCACTTTTTTTTAATTTCTTTTTAAAGAAAAACCTCTAATATTCCAGAAACATGGACTTCGACTACTTTTTAGCCTAACTCAAGTAAGAATAAGAAATAACATTTAGCACACTAGCTTCAACGTGTTCTATACTAGATTTTGTTCCTTTAAAATTTTTGGCCACGCCCATGTTTGGAGGTAGATATTACGAAATTGTTGATTTTAACCTAAAAATGCAACTTATTCAATATTTTTGTTCCAGATCGAAGAAATTTTACTTAATATGCTATGTAGAAAATACTCCACACACAAAGTTTTGGGCCACGCCCACATTTAGCGGCAGAATTCCATAAAAACCTATAAATTTCCACAAAAACATGGATTTCTGCTTTTAGCCTTACTAAGAACAGAATAAGAAATAAAATTTAGCACATAAAGTACACCTGATACTATTTCAGATTTCATTCACACAAATTTTTTGTCCAGCCCATCCTTAGAGGTCGATATTACAAAATTATTGAATTTAATTCAAAAAATTACAGTTTTGCGTACAGTTTAGCAGCAAACTTGGATATTTCTATGCTTATCTTGATTTTCGGTTAAAGGGGTTGGACATGCCACGCGCCTCCTTTTAAAAAAAAAGTAAACAAAAACTTATAAGGAATATTTTTTTTTCTATTTAAAATGATGCAAATTGTAACCGGACGGGGATTTTTTTTTTTTTTTTTGTTGAATACTAGGGTCGGAGGCTAAAACTCCAAAATCTTCAAAGATACCAATACGCCCACTATAGCAGGTATATAATACCGAAGTGGCTGATATTGGTTATGCCCGATTTCCACGTGCTAAAAAACCACCCATTTATGAGAGACACTATGAAACTGCCAGAACGCACTTCATAGTAGTAAATTTTCGCTCTCTCATAATACTTCTTGACTACAACTAAGCTAACTTAACAAGTAGTTTACGTTTCCGTAGTGTTTATCGCATTGGGTAGGTTGCTATCCAGTGAATGCACCTACTAAGCCGTTCATTCGTGCGGCTTCACCGTAAGTCGCTAGATCGAAGGGTCTTGTTCTTTGTAGTCGTCGCTCGTTGTTAACATCGTTAAGAGTCTCGTTGAGAGTACGGATCATCGCATTGTTGCAATGAACATAAAGGCGAGCATTTAGCTTTCGAGCAAAGTTTGTTACTTCTTCGCTCACGGTAGCTATTCCTAAATCTCTGTGAATGTCACTATTCCTGATATACCATGGAGCATTCACAATTGCTCTAAGCGTCTTGTTTTGGAAAGTCTGCAACATGGACATGTTGCTCGGCATGGTACAACCTCAAAGCTGTATACCGTATGTCCAGGACGGCTTTCGCACCTGCCTGTACAAGAGCAGTTTGTTATATATGCTTAATTTCGAAAATCTTCCGATAAGCCAATACATTTCCTTGAGCCTAATCTCGAGCTCGTCACTCTTCTTCTTTACGTGTGGTTTCCACCTGAGTTTAGCGTCTAGTGTCATCCCTAGATACTTCGCTTCATTTGCATAAGGTATTTGTGCAGAATTTATGAACAGAGGTAAATTGTTAACCCTTCTGTAAGTGAAATTCACATGCGTAGACTTGTTCTCGTTAAGAGCGATTCGCCAAGTCTTCGTCCAGACACAAATTCTGTCCAATGCTCGTTGGAGGTTTCTCGTTGATGACTCGACTGATTCACCTGTGGCCAGGATGGCCGTATCGTCCGCAAACGTGGCCACGACAGTCTCGTCATCTAGAGGTATGTCTCTCGCGTAGAGCAGGAGCAGGGTCGGACCGAGGACGCTTCCCTGGGGTACGCCAGCCCGAATTTGCTTGAAACTCGAGTATTCACTACTACACCTAACACGAAAGAGTCTGCTTTCAAGATAATTTTCCAATACTTTAAATATGTCTTCCGGCAAGTTTTGCCGTAGCTTGTATTTCAAGCCTTCGTGCCATACCTTGTCGAAGGCTTGCGATACGTCGAGGAAAGCACTTGAACATATTCTTTTCCCTTCTAAGGCATTTTCAATTTCATGCGTTATTCTTTAGACTTGATCTATTGTGGAATGGTTAGGTCTGAAACCGAATTGATGATACGGGATCAAGTGTCTTTCTGCAATTATTGGTTGTAATCGCTTCAGCAGAAGTTTCTCGAATACTTTCGATATTATCGGCAGAAGCGATATGGGCCTATAAGATTTTTTATCATTTGCGCATTTCCCCGGTTTTGGAACCATAATGACTTCAGCAACTTTTCATTGTCTTGGAACGTATAGAAGTCTAAGAGAAGCGTTTATCATATAAAGTAGCTTGACTAATGCCTTTTTTGGTAGCTCTTTTAATATTTCGCCAGTGATCAGGTCGTAACCCGGGGCCTTATTATTTTAAGGTTGCTAATTGTCTGTCGGAGTTCAAGTAACGAAACTTTTTTCATTCTAAAGCTATCAGGTTCCGCGTTGTTGTTTAGAACGTCAGCCAACGGCGGACCGTCGAATTCGAACAAATTCGCTTTCTCTTTGTCTTCTCTTGCCCATTCGCCGTTAGCTTTTTTTATTGGTGCCGAGTGGGTTATAGGTTTCTTGATAGACTTAACTGCTTTCCACAGCGAGTAGTTTGAGCTCCTATCCGCCGACAAGCCTTCAAGGTAATCAGTGGTCTCACGATTTTTAAGATCTTGCAACATTCCTTTCAGTTTGTTAGAGAGGTGGTTCAATAGGGTTTTGTCTGGGGGGCCTCGTGCCTTGCCATCTCCTACGCGCTCTTCTCTTTTCACGAATCAATTCTTCGATTTCGAGCGGATATGTTTTACGTACATGCCCGTCAGTGCTAACTGCGTTCTTTTGGGAGGAATTGTTGTTCCAAGCAGCGCTCTGAATTGCTTCAATGAATTTGTCAACTGCGGTTTCTAACTCGAAAGGAGTTTTCAATGGCACATTCAAGCCAACACCCTCCTTACAGTCCTTTCTGAAGGCGTCCCAGTTCATGTTTTTGCTAGCTAATCTAGGAGCTCTTTCTATTTTCGCCAGTCTTCCACTCATCTTCAAGATAACTCCTGAGTGGTCTGAGCAAAGGTCATAACACTCATCAATTCGCGTAAGGTATTTGGGGTACCCCTTAGCGATGAAAAAATCGACAAGGTCTTGTCGTGTTGGCTTACCCGTGGAGAAAAAGTCCACCCCACGCTTCATACTATTTTTGTACAGTAATCTGCCTCTTTTTAAATTGCATCGTGAACCCCAAAAAGTATGCTTCGCGTTAAAGTCACCCCCAATGATAAAATTGGACCCCATGAAGTCATACATACGATCAAGATCGTCTTCCACCAGTCTATATCCTGGCGGGAAATAACAAGATGCAATGTTATAATCTAAGCAGTCAATTTTTACAGAAACTGAACTGATCTGCTTAGAGTATAGCTCAACTTCTGTGTTCTTGAAGTGCTTTATGCAGTTTTTAATGTAGAGGGCGGATCCTCCTCTCAAATTTTGCGAAGGGTGATGTGCGTGATAGTCATTGTAACCTTTAAGTTTGGGTGTAGACCCGTTTTTAAGGTGAGTTTCCGTAATCATGCAAATATCAATATTGTTTTTCCGTAGAAATACTTCTAGTTCGTCTATTTTATTTAGAAGGCCGTTTGCATTCCATGTTAGTATTTCAAATAACTGTTTCATATTCATGTTCTCTTGTAATTTTTTTGAGGCTTAAACTCGAGCTTGCTCAGTTTGTCAAATATAACTTTGTTGATTTTAGTCTGATCCTCAAGTTTCTCCAAGATTACAGCGAGGATCTGAGACACTGCATCTGTTGTGGGCGATCTTGCCTTGTTTTCGTTTGCCGCAAACTGTGCGTATGATTTCGGTCCGACCAGTGGTGGTTTCTCCGCTGCACTTGAACTGGCGCCGCTCTTTTGTGGAGCTTTTACGCCTTTTATCGACGCCTCCTTTGCCAATCTTCCACTTTTGATCGGCTTTGGCGTCTTTGGAGTCTTTGGCTTAGGAGTTTCAGCAGGTTTTGGGCGTCCTAGGCTTTGATTCTGACCTCTAGTATTTTCCTTAAGAGGTTCTCGTCCCTTTTGCAGCTCTATGGCTACTTCGCATCCTCGATAGTTTGCGGGGTGGTTTCCGTGGCAATTGGCGCAAACTGCTGGAGCCTTTATGTCAACTGTGCACTCTGTTGACAGGTGTTTTCCGGCACATTTCACGCAACGTGGTTCTTTTTGGCAGTAGGCACTTGTGTGCCTGAATTCTTGGCATCGCTTACACTGTGGTATCAGTCTGTTGCCCTTTCGCATGGGTTCGATTTTAGCCCTGATGTTAAGTATCATTTTTATTTTATAAATTTCGTTTATGCTCTCAGTTCTTTCAAAGGAGAGCATAAAAATTGGAAGGCCGCGTCTGATCACAGTGTCTCTTTCTCCTTCCGTGCGTTGCTTTTCCTTTTTAATGATATTGACGGCATCAACAATTTTAAGGCCTTTATTTTTACGTCTTTTACAACGTCTTCTTTTGTGCACGATGGGTGGAGCCCCCTTACTATGACTCGCAGTGGTTTTTCGTAGTTATTTTGATAAGTATACCGTCAGTCTAAGAGACAGTGCGCGATAGGAATCGGCGTTGTCAGCATTTACTTTCCACACGTTATTTCGGTGCGAGGTAAGCTTATAGTTTTCTGTTCTCATCGTGTTTGCAAGAAGGTTGCGCAATCTCCCAAAGTCTGCTTTCCCGACGATGTTTATTGCGGGTGGTGGACGAATTTGCGCTTCTGGTTAAGCCTTGTTTGAGCCAGAGGGCTTATCTTCTTTCTGTATTACTTCGGGAGAGGAATTCGCCTTTCGCTTCTTGCTAGACCTTTTCCTTAAGACTGAATCGGTCTCAAGTGCAAGTTCGTCCTCGTCCGTGAAGTATTCGACTGCTGGTCGGTTCGGTGTTACACACTCTTTCGTTACCTCACAGTCTTTCGTTAAACGAGTATTTTTAACATCCTTGTTTTCTTTTCGCAGAGAGTCAACTTCCATTTTTAGATCTTGGAAGAGTCGCTCCATTTCAGTAAGCTTAGCTCGGAGTTCATTATTCTCCTTTTCTAAGCTCTTAATTTTCACAGAGTCCTGGTTTACCGGTGGACTGCTTTTTCCGGATATGTTCGATCTAGGTGTTGGTGATCGATTTAATTTTGTCCTTTTCTCAAAAGGATTTATATGCAATAAAAGGCTCTCCCCAGAATCCGTAGAGCCTGCCTCCGAAGAGGGTGAATTTTCCAGCATAGCTGGGCTGCCATCTGGGGTAATCAAATCTTTAGTTTTGTTCATTGCCATTTTTTTTAACTTGTCGTTTTTATGACAAATAGTTAAGTCACTTCTATTTTCATTTTTAAATACAGCCAATGCGCACAATGTGTGACTCTTCTGGATTTTAATTTAACCTTCAGATTCATCTATAAGTTAAAACCTTACTGCCAAAAGTTGCCCCAAATGGAGCAGCATCGACAGCATCCGTTGAAACATTAAAGAATATTTCTTCCGGTGGATTTAAGTCGGCTCTTACGACAAGCATACTATTCTAACCCCGACCTTGCAGGGGTCAAGCCGGACGGGAATGGAAACAAGAAAATAAACGAATGGAAAGGAGAAAGGGAATGAAAAGGAGAATAGGAATGGAGAGGAGAATAGGAATGGAAAGAAAAATAGGAATGGAAATGAGAATAGGAATGGAAAGGATAATAGGAATGGAAAGGATATTAGGAATGGAAAGGATAATAGGAATGGAAAGGATAATAGGAATGGAAAGGATAATAGGAATGGAAAGGATAATAGGAATGGAAAGGATAATAGGAATAGGAATAGGGTATACCGCGGTACGTTACAGACGGACCGAAGCTATTATATATTTATTTTCAGTACATTATTAGGTTATTAGGTTTTTAACTAATTTTCAGTACATTAAAGAATTTGGGGCGGGACGAAGTTCGACGGGTCAGCTAGTATTCCTACATAAACGTGCCCAATCTGTTATAGATGCTTATTCATTGCTCTTTTCAAATCCTATAATAGGCAAAACACAGTTCTCCACTTAAAAAATAATAATTTGTTTCATGAAATCGAAGGACTATACAATCGCTTTGGAAAATACTCTTATTACGACACTAATCGATCACTGTTTGTATGTTCTCTGAAAATATTGGCTTTGATTACACTTAATCAAGAATGCCTTGGTGATGATGGATTATGTTTCAATACAATTTCACTTAAATAAATATTGTATTGTGCTGAATGAAAATGGATTAGTCAGCAGACGATGACCCATCAAAAATATAATTCATTAGTCTTCTTTTCGTTGTTTATTTGTTTGCAAATAATTTCATTTCGCCAAGTCACCAAACATTTTAACAATGAAAAGCGTTCACTTCAGGAGTTCCTATGTTAGCAATAAGCATCTTATCGTGCTATTTACCTAGTTTAAGACAGTCGATGATAGTTGCTAGAATTAAGGAACTTCAGATATTGTGAACTTCGCATTCATTGATACACAAGTTAATTTATCAGTGTCAAGGTTGGCAGTTTTGTGTCAGGTTCTTGGCGACTTCCCTTAAATTGGATAAATCTTCGAATTCAAGCGAACTTTACAAGTACCCGCCGCATTCTCCGTATTCCTATATTTTTAGCCTAGCCCCCTTCGGGTAGGGGTTAGAATATACCCGAGGTAAGGCATGCCTGTCGTAAGAGGCGACTAAAATCCACCCTCCGTATGCCGAGCGCGTAGCGCATACAAACTATGCAATGGACAAAACAAAAGATCTTATTACCCCAGGTGGCAATCCAGTTTCACTGGCAAATCCACCCTCTTCGGAGGTAGGCTCTACGGATTCTGGGGAGAGCCATTTATTGCTTATAAATCCCTTTTTGAAAAAATCAAGGGTGCCTCGATCTCTACCAGCTGGATCGAAGGTCTCCGGGAAAGGAAGTCCGCCGGTTAATCAGGACTCAGCAAAAATTAAATGCTTTGAAGCGGAAAACAACGAACTCCGTGCTAAGCTTAATGAAATGGAACGTCTCTACCATGACCTTAAAAGCGAAGTAGATTCCTTACGTAAAGAAAATGAAGCCTTAAGGAACCCCCGTGGTACTATAGTATGCGAGGAAACGCCGAAACGTCAATGTGAATACCAGACGGACGAGGAAGAACTTGCACGCGAAACGAATCCGGTCTTTAGGAAAAGGCTTACCAAGAAACGAAAGGCCGGTTCTTCACCCGAAGTAGAAACCGTGCAGCAAAAAGAAGAAACACCAGTCGTATCAAACAAAGCGACAGGAATACCCCAAGAAAAAAACCGCCGACCACCTGCAATAAATGTCGTTGGGATCGCGGACTACGGAAAGTTGCGAAACATCCTTAAAAATACTCTTGGGACGAAATATAACCTAACATCACTTCGAAACAACGTATGGAAAGTTAACGTCGATGACTCTGATGCCTATCGGTCACTGTCACAAAAGTTAAATTTAGAGAAAATCCAATGGTTTATTTATGAAAATCACCTCGAAAAGCCGCTGCGGGTTATAGCGAGGGGACTACACCCATCCTGTACCAAGGACGAAATAATACAAGACGTTCAAGCCCAAGGCTTTAAAATTCTTGACGCCGTGAACATAATAAAGAAAGAGAAGCAACGTACGGACGAAGGCAAAGATTCCGCTGTTGTCCGACGCGGCCTGCAAATTTTTATGCTTTCTTTTGATAGAACTGAAAATATTAACGAAATCTACAAAATTAAATCAATCCTTAACATCAAGGTAAAAATCGAGCCCAAGCGGAAGGGCAACAGGTTCCCCAATGTAAGCGATACCGACATACGCAAGCGTACTGCCAGAAAAAGCCAAGATGCGTAAAATGCGCCGGCGAACATCTCTCGACGGATTGCAATGTCAGCAGTCAGGCCCCCGCGGTTTGTGCCAATTGCAGGGGAAGTCACCCAGCGAGCTACCGAGGTTGCGATATTGCCTCGGTCTCAATAACCTCAGTCTCAGTAAAATTAAGTCACATAAATTACAACATCGCGACGAGCTATTTTCCTCCGCAGTATCGGCTGGCAGATGAAGATCTTGCTCTGCTCTTTGATTCACTTGGGTCAAACTTTATCATCGGCGGGGACTTTAACGCGAAAAATACTTTTTGGGGCTCACGGTGCAATTCAACAAGAGGCAGAGCCCTCTTTAAAGCAAGTACAAAACGCGGCGTGATCTTCTTATCGACGGGAAAGCCAACATATTGGCCAACCGACAGAAATAAAATACCTGATCTCGTCGACTTCTTTATCGCCAAGGGGGTACCTCGTTACCTTACGAACGTAGAAGAACGCTTTGATCTCTGTTCAGATCACTCGGCAGTTCTTTTGAAAATCGGCGGAAGCCTAGCGAAAAAGAATAGAGCGCCTAGATTAACTAACAACAACACCGACTGGGACGGCTTTAGAAAATACTGCAAAGAAAACATAGCTTTAAATGTACCGCTCAAAACGCCACTTGAAATAGAAGAAGAATTAGATAAACTCGTGAGAAGAGTAGATAAACTCGTGATTAGATAAACTGCGTGGAATAACACTTCTTTTCGGAGGTCCGAATTATCTAACAGCGGAACAATATATCCGCGAGAAATAGAAGAGCTAATATGCGAAAAGAGGAGAGCGCGCAAGAGATGGGAACGTTCGCGAGCACCCCCGGATAAGACAATCTTGAACCACCTTTCTAACAAACTGAAGCACTTCAAGATTTTAAAAGTCGCGAGACTACTGCTTACCTCGAAAGTTTGACTGCCAATAAAGGTTCGAACTACTCTCTTTGGAAAGCAGTCAAGTCCGTTAAGAAGCCTATAGCACACTCTGCGCCATTAAGAAAAGCCAACGGCGAATGGGCAAGAGAAGACAAAGAAAAAGCGGATTTATTTGCAGATTACCTAGAAGAAACATTCAAACCGTTTTACGGGGAACCGTTGGTCGAGGAGCTCAATCCTTATGCGGTACAAGATAATTATAGAATTAAAACCGTGTCATTGGCTGAACTTCGTCAAACGATAAATAATCTGAAAAACAACAAAGCCCCTGGCTACGACTTAATTAATAGCGAAATTCTAAAGGAGCTACCGAAAAAAGCTTTGGTCAAGCTACTGTATATCATTAACGCTTCCATGAGAGTTTTATACGTTCCAAGGCAATGGAAAGTGGCCGAGGTCATAATGGTTCTGAAACCAGGAAAATGTCCGAACGACAAAAAGTCATACAGACCTATTTCGCTACTGCCGATAATAGCTAAGGTATTCGAGAAACTGTTGCTTAAAAGGTTGCAACCAATCATTGAAGAAAGACGATTGATTCCGGATCACCTATTCGGATTTAGAAAAAAACATTCAACAATCGACCAGGTCTATCGTATAACACACGAAATCGAAAAAGCTCTGGAAGCGAAAAAGATATGTACTAGCGCTTTTCTCGACGTATCGCAAGCCTTCGACAAGGTGTGGCACGAAGGCCTGAAGTACAAATTAAGGCTTTGCTTACCAGAAAAACTCTATAGAATCTTAGAGTCTTACCTTAAAGACAGAATCTTTCGCGTAAGGTACGAAAATGAGTACTCGGAATTCAAAGAGATAAATGCCGGTGTCCCGCAAGGAAGCGTTCTCGGCCCAATATTATTTTTGCTCTATACAAGAGACGTTCGCAGACGACACTGCTATTCTCGCTATTGATACGACAGTTGAATTATCAACAGGGAAACTCCAGCGCGCTTTAGACAAAATATGCGACTGGACGAAGAGCTGGCGAGTTGTCCTTAACGAGGCTAAGTCAACGCATGTTAACTTTACATATAAAAAGATAAACAACAAACCTTTATTCATTAACTCGGTACAAATCCCGTACTCAAATGAGACGAAATACCTAGGAATGACTCTAGACGCAAAACTTAAATGGAAGCCGCACGTTAAAAAGAAACGCGACGAGCTCGAAATCAAGTTAAGAGAAATGAATTGGCTTATCGAAAGATTTTCGAAACTAAGCGTATATAACAAACTGCTTTTGTGCTAAAATAAAATAAGCAAGTGCTAAAACCATCTTGGACGTACGGTATACAACTCTGGGGTTGTACTAAACCAAGCAATATATCTATTTTAGAAACTTTTCAAAATAAGACAGAGCAATCGTTAATGCTCCATGGTATATAAGAAATAGCGATCTACACCGAGATTTAGGAATCGCAACCGTGTCTGACGAGGTAACAAACTTTGCTAGCAAACTTAGTACTCGTCTTCGCGGACACTGCAACAATGAAATTATCCGAACTTTGGATCAGACAAATCTTACGCGCCGACTACAACGAATGAGACCGTTAGATCTAGCTGCATAAGATGAAACCGCATAAATTGACGGTATTGTAGGTGCCTTCGTTGGAAGGCAGCCTGCCACACGCGATTACTACAGAAGCTTGAACTACTTGTTAAGGAAACTTAGTCGTAGTCTGACGGAAAATGGGAGGTTTTTTAGTGAGTAAGAATCTCACACTACTATGAGCACGCGCGGCCGGTCCTCGTAGTGCCTATGAAGGTTTTTCCTACCCACGGGAAAAAAAAAATATTTTTAGCAACACGATTGTGTAAAGAGTATGGCAGCGTCTGTTTACTTCTTGTTGGACTGTTCAATTGTTATTTCTTTCAAGTTACTACGTTTATTCTCATTATTATTATTTATTTCCAGATTTCGAATTTTTCAAATAAACAATTCTAAATCTTAAAAACGCATTGGAGTCAATTTCATGTGCAAAGTGAACGACATGTTACTCATGTCAATAAATCTGGAACTGCTAAAAGGTACTTATATGGGCACAAACTACAAAGCTTTTGGACGAAACGGAAGGTGCTTTTATGGTCACTATAAGTTAGTTAGTTATTTAGTTTAATGACTATTTTATTTCATAAAAAATATTATTTACAATGTTTTTGTTGTTGCTTCTTAGTCTTTATGGTTTGGCTGAAGGCCGTCTACCAGATTGGCATACATAATGTTACTTCGTTTTTAGCTAATTAAAATAGAACTTCGTTTTTATTGCTTAGAAATTTTCCTCGATGAAAAGGTTTCTGTACCGTATTGCAGATACCGTGGAGCTAAACAATGTATCCCAGCCTTGGTCGCCGTTGAGTATGTTCAAAGTTTCCTCTAGTCCCAGTAGTTGAAATTGAGACGAAATTCTTTAAGAATGGGAGAACGCCGACGAAGTGGAGCACATTTTCTCGTTCTTTTAGATTACAGAGGCTACATAAGATAGGCAGTTCAGGACGATGTTATATAAAGTTTAAATTAATTAGTTCACCGTTCATATCCGTTGAGCTACCAGCAAAAAAATATGTACTGCGGCCAACATTTTGCAGACATATTGGCCATTTTAAGCCAGCAAGGTGTAGAATTTTAGTTTTAGGCAAGAAGACTGTTCATTCGGTGTAACAAGAAGATTAAAATCACAATTCGACGATAGGTTATTCCACTCTTGTACAAATTTTCCTCCATGTTTTATAGTTTGTGAAAGTACTAACCTAAAAGTATCCTTTTGTCGTTCATTGCCATGACTTTCACGACAGGAACAGAGGTGCAACTCCTGTCTCCAAATGGATCATGTAGTTGTGTGAACTGCTGGACAATTTGAAAACTTGTTTAATGAAGTCGCGGAGAAACTTTTCTACTATTTCGAAGGAGCAGTAACCCCATACTTGAGCTGCGTAGAAGAGGATAGAAGTTGCTGTGGCACGGACTATTTTCTGTTTCGAGCAATGCGATATACTTATTATTTATACATCTACCCCATACTGCACATATTGCTCGATTGGCTTCTCTTAATTTGAGTTGTAGGTGCCTTTCCATATTTAAGTTAGACGTTAACGTAAGTCCAAGGTGAGTATCATCATCTTTGACTTCGATAGGTTTACAGTCAGGTTCCAAGTTTTGCAGTAGCTCTCGAGTCTGTTAACCATAAGCTGCATAGTATTCGCTGAGTCTGCTAGGAAGACAATGTCGTCTGCAAACATTAGGGCCGGAATTTTGGTTTGGCTCAGCTCGATTCCACCTTTAACATGGTCAGTGATGTCATTTTTATAAAGGTTAAAGAGCAATGCGCTAAGCACACAGCCTTGTTTTACGCCCTTCAACGTGGTGAACTCTTCCGACAACTTTCCACCATCCCAGACGCAAGCCATGTTGTTTTCGTACAATGGTAGCACTCTCATGATTTTGTATGATATTCCATTATCCGTATAGCTTGTAGAAGAGCGCATCCCGAGGTACACAATCGAAAGCCGGTTGGAAGTCTACACAGAAGGTATAGAGTTTTTTATTCCTCATCTTATATAACTCTGCAATGTTGACTAGTGAGAATATTTGGTCGATAGTTGAGTGATTTCTTCTGAGGCCAGCTTGAAATTCCGACAAGATATTCTTATTATCCACCCACTGAGTTAGTCGATTACAGATTACTCCTGCAAATAACTTGGTAGATGTATTCACAAACAAAATGCCCCTGTAGTTTCCGGGGTTATCGTAGTCGCCTTTCTTTTTGCAGTGGGAATAGTATTGCCTTCTGAAAACATTCTGGAACGTCTGCAGTTTCAAATATTTTATTGAAATCTCTTGTAAGTGCTGTTAGGAACTCCGATGTACAGTTTATGTAGAATTCAAAAGGGATGCGATCATTTCCCGGTGCTTAGATTTGTCGATGAACAGTTTTACTTCGGCTTTTGTAATCGGTGCATCAAGGAAATCATCAACTTTCATAGGGGGTGCATAATGGAAGAGAGTTGATTTTAACTCGGCATTGAGAAAAGTTGTAAAATGGTTTCTTAACTGCTCTGCATGCAGTGCATGAGCAATAGTATTGCCTTTTCCGCTATAAATTTGACAGCTTTCCAAAAGTCAGCAGAAGATCTTGATGCACTAATCAGGGCAATATTTTGATGCATTTATTGCTCCAATTCTACTTTCTTCGCATTGCAGAGGGTTTTGAATTGCTTGTTTGCAGCCGCGAAGAGAACTTTGGACGTGCTGGTACCGTATGATCTTCATAACTTGAGAAATGCAAAAGATGTTACTCTCGCTTGCATGCATTCGTTATCAAACTATTTTTGTTTCCTAAATTTCCTCTTCGGTCCTGCTGACGAGTGGTGGGAGGCCGCTGTTTTCAATATTTCCGTGAGGATATCGATGTTCAGTGGGGTATTCGTGCACTGAAAATAATTTTGTGGGTATAGTATTGACAAAAACTTTTTGTTAAATTTAACAAAGGCAAAATTTTTAATTTAGCAAAAAAATTGTTAAAAAAATTTTAAGCAAATTTCAATCCATTTAAATGAGCTTTTTGTCAAATTGGCAGATTATTTTGTAACAAATCTATTTGATCACATCAGTAAATGATTTTTTTCATTGTGAAAGAACGTTTGAGTTAAATGAAACAATTTTCCGTCGATTTTCTAAAAAGGAGAAAGAAAATTCGGTTTTGTAGGATATAACAAAAACTTTGTTCGATCAACAAAAAATTTTTTCGAAGCTCTTATCCGATCAAGAAAACTTAGACTGTGAATTTAATAAAACCGTTGTCAATATGAAAAATTTACTTATGTCAGTTTTTTCCCTTCAATTAGCTTGTCTTCAGTGTTGCAGTGAAAACTGTAGGTTCGATTCCTGACGGGGGTAATTTCATGATTTAAAAAAAAAAATTGGTAGTGAATACTTTTCGGCCAATACGTAAAGTAAGTAAGTAAGTAAAAGTTAGTAAGTAGTATAAGTGTTCGCAGGTAATTTTTATTTAATTTTTTTAATTCACAACAAATGTTTTGTGGTTTCAACAAATGAATTTTTCTCAATACGGAAAAATAATGTTTTGTCATTATTACACAATTTTGTCAATTTCATGGAAAGGTTTTGTTGGACGTATTTTGACGGAAAATTTGTTGTTCCGGACACTATACATCGGTTTATGAGTAAAGCCCGGTCTTCACCAGCACAGATCTATTTACAGCAAGCTTGTCCACTGTCTGGGCAACGACACGTACTTCCTGATTAATACTAAGATGAGCGCATATTTAAAACCAGAGGAGAGCTCCTGCCGCTTAACTTTGTTCCACATCGGCCTGATATACCTATCTTGAGCAGTCTATGCAACCGTAGGGGGAGAGAAGATGTATTTCACCTTCTTGCCGTTTGCTCTATTTAGCGCTAGCTTCGTTTACAATTAGTTGGGGCTTCTGTACTCACCTTGGATGAAGCAATCAACATTTTAAATGGTGTCAGAGGCTGGGACCACCTCTACAATTTTGTTTCGAAAGCATTATTTTACCGAGCATGTATTTTAAATGAAACCTTTTAACTAACCTTATGCTATTGTAAGCTATATAAACTAAGGTTTAAGCAATCATTCTTCAGTGTCAATCTGGTAGACGGCTATCAGCCAAACCAAAAATCCACTAAGGATACAATCAATTTTTTATACATTTCAATTATTTTTCATATTTTTTATTTGAGAATCTTGTTTGAGAATATCACTTTAACTTTGTAAAGCATAAATTGAAAATAAAAAGTCAAACTACTACTAGCAAAATAGTTGGTTAAACCAGTTAAATAAGTCTTTGATCAAAATGTTTGATCAAGATGTTGCAGATGCAACCACTTTTCTTTTTTATCTTTAGCTTTTGACTGTTTAACTTTTGTATTCAAACATTTGAAATGATTGTAGTAGATCGATCGTAAAATCATTTAGACCGTTCCAATCTTTATCGTGATTTAGCTTGTTTTTAATGTTACCGCTACTTTGATAATGCAGAGCACGCAAATCAGTTACCTGATACTTTTGCTCCCGGATAACTTGATTTGTAGAAGTTGTAAGTCACACTGTTATTAAAAAACTGATCCTTTTGAAGATATTTAATGGAATAAGGTAAGTTTAAAGTATGCTTTTTTAGCATACTTGCATACTCATTTATGTATGAATTAGGGAAATAAATATGTTGGTTTCTTATTTGGATTTCAATGTTAGAGTGCAGTGAATCACACTCCAGTTTTGTACGACATTTTTCTCACAGGTTTTAGCACGGCTCACTAATGCATTGGAGAAAGCCATGCTGAGATTTTGGTAATCGCAGCCATAGCTAAATATAGTTACCTCATCACTCCCTTAAAACGGAGCTCAATGTGATAAAGCTGCAAATAATGGATGTAAGTTCGTTTGTTGCTTGCTAGTGATCTTTGACTCTCATCCCATAAGTAGAGGCGGTAGAGTTATGAACAGCTAACTTCATTTCATAGTAAACAGCACAAGCTTTTAAGGATGGTGCCAGGAAAACGGCCTGAAGACTTATCTTATCATTCGCTTTTTCTCGTCGTGCAGATTTTTTCATCTTTTTGTGACATTCGTAGTCATCTTCTAAAACATTGCCCTACTCACCTGCAATACACGTGTCGCATTGATATTTTTTACGTTAAAACAACCCAATATTGATCTACTTCATAGCGTGATCGAATAATTTAAACTTCACCCGCTGAATTCCTTTCTCAAAACAGTATTTTTGATATTCACGGAAGACATTGGATTTTTTAATCCAAAGAGCCTCTGAGTTAACTTTTAACGATGATTGCCTACAATATTGGGATTCAACTTTTCGTAAGGTGCTCAAAAAGTGCTTAATTCCTGCACGGCATCAAAACGGGCCCATCGCGATCCCCGGGGCACCCGTTGAACTAAACATTCAAAAGGCAAAAACAACCTAAACATTTTTCCTCGTGAAACAGCCAATTTCCCTGTAAAAGCCAAAGAGGTCTTTAAAGTTTGTGCCGTCTACTTCTTCTAAACTTTCGAAGAAATATTCCCCTAAAAATTTCCTGTGCATACGCGACATTGCCTCACATTCGCACAGTATGCGTGCTATATCCGCAACCGTCTGTAGATCACTGCAGGAGCTACAAATATTCCTGTGAGAAATATCCCGATCTTTTGAGAAGATACCGGAACCTGTTCCTTCCCCTGTTTTCGAACCATCTGTATGAATTGCAATTTCATTAGGTCTGACAATTGCATTATTTTCCCAGTCCCCCCTCGCTGGATAAATGACTTCATACGGTGTGTCGAAGTCGACCATTTTCATACGTTAGAGTTGTATTGCCTTGCAGTAGCTCCGACAGGATCGAGCCGTGTCCGTAGCTGCTGCTCTTGAAATAATTTAAGTTTGTGAGCGGTAGCGCACAACTGCCAGTTAGTTCTTTTTTCTGTAGATCAAGCGGTGTTAGGTGTAGCAGAGTGTTCAGAGCTTCCGTAGGTGTAGTACGGAGCGCACCTGAGATGGCTATACAAGCCGTTCTTTGAACCGGTGATAATTTTCCATAAACTGTTTTTCTGTTTTTTGCTTTCACCAGACCAAGGCACCGTAAGTGAGTATGGGTCTTACCACCACAGTGTACAACCAGTGGGCCATGGCAGGTTTTAGGCCCCAAGTTTTCCCTACCGTTCTTTTGCAAATAAAAAGTGCATTATATGCCTTCTTGATTCTTTTTCCTACATTAAGATTCCAATTCAGTTTTTTGTCCAGTATTACACCCAGATACTTCCCGCTATCCGACAGGGATAATTCCACTCCATTTATCTTGGGGAGTTTAAATTGCGGTATCTTGTACTTTCTGGTAAAAATAACCAATTCCGTTTTTGAAGGGTTGACACTTAGACCACAGCTTTTGTTCCAGATGCTGTTCGTCCCCAGAGCGCCCTCTATGATTTCACTTAAGATATTTAAGTACTTTCCATGCACTATTACCACCACGTCATCTGCGTATGCCGTGGCGCTGATGATAAGCACTTAACTCTTTTAGAATGTTGTTGATAACCAGAACCCATAGAAGTGGAGATAATACTCCACCCTGAGGTGTTCCCCTGGTGACCGACATTCTAAACGAGCTTTAACACTTAACTCTTTTAGAATGTTGTTGATAACCAGAACCCATAGAAGTGGAGATAATACTCCACCCTGAGGTGTTCCCCTGGTGACCGACATTCTAAACGAGCTTTGCCCAATCGAACAGTTAATTTTCCTATTTGCAAGCACGTTGCAAACCCAGTTTATAATGCCCTGTTCAATGCTTGCGTCTACTAGAGCACTTTCAATGGCACTGCTCTCCACGTTTTTGAAGGCCCCTTCAATATCAAGGAAGGCAGCCATCGCAAACTCATTACAGTGTAGACTTCTCTCTATTTTCCCTACCACCTCAAGCAAGGCGGTTTCTGTGGATTTTCCTTTCATATATGTATGCTGCGATACCATTAGAAAGCCATTGCTGAAAATAGCCCTAATGTGAAGCTCAAGTAGTCGTTCCAGGGTCTTAGACTTAGGGTTTTAGACTTATCGGTCTAAAGTCCTTTGCTGCCGTTTGTTCCTGTTTGCCTCCTTTAAGTATAAAAGTCACTTTTACTTCCCTCCAAGCGGGAGGAATATACCCTATTCTTAGACTGTGTCTGAGAATTCCCATCACGTTTTGAATAGCCAACTCCAGTGCTCTTTGCAGCATGATCGGGAGAATGCCATCCGGCCCCGGAGATTTGTACGGCTTGAAGGACTGAATTGCCCACCGTAGTTTCTTCCTGTCAATAAGAACACCTATCTCCTCTTCGGAGAGTGGGATGCCTGTTCGCTCAGATTGCCGAAGCATACCATCTGCTTATGTGAACCCGGGGAAGTGCGTGGCTACTCACAGCACAGGTTCCATAATTTTTCCTAACGTAGCTGAGAGCGCAAGCTTCTTTTGAAAGCATTTTGCGTAGTCTCGTCTGTTACTGCGATAGATTCGCAGTATCTTTGCCATGAAGCCCTTTTTGATTTTCTAACTAAGTACCTAAAATGCTTTTTGCAATCCATATACTCATTCCATGTGCCATCAGTTTTAAAAGGCTTCGTCCTATTGTAAAGTTTTCTAACCTCCTTTCTTTTTAAACCTATTTCCCCTAGTTCCACCACTTTGGATGGGCCCTTTCATGAATACAATCGATCGGGCACGCCTCCTCGAAAGCCATGGTAAGTACCCTACTGAAATTTTTTACCACCCTAACCCTATCTAAGTCATTAGAGCCATCCAAGATGACCGCTTGGGTATGCAGGTGCATATTTGCCACCTCCGTGTATTTGACCCAATTGGCTTTTCTGGGATTTCTTTGAAAACCACATTCCCTGAACTGAAGATTCACTTTGAAGAGTATCCATTGATGATCAGACATCGACGCTTCATCAAGTTTTCTCCACTCCTTTATTTCTAACCCTTTCGTGTTACTCTTACCACGAAAGTGGGTGGATTCCCTCTATTGCAAATGTTGAGGTCGGAAAATCATATAAACACTCAACTCTTGTATTTATGTCGCTGCTCCCCCATTGTCAATGATGGGCATTAGCGACGCAGCCCAACACCAGCATCCAATCCAGTTTGTGTTGCCAAGTCTCTAAGTTTTTCCGGGATGACGACCTCGGAGTCAAAGGGGAGATAGATTGAGGTCAGACAAAGTTTGCCGCCTTCCCAAAGCTACTGCCACCGTCAGGTTACCTCAGATGTAATTTTCTAAAAGAAATGCCTTTAATTGTTTTTTTATTAGGATGCAAGTCCAGATCTTACCTATTGCCTTGAAGAACAAGTTGTCTCCTTATCGATCCAGGGCTCTTGAATTAATACGGTTGCGACGTCCTGCCAGATGATATACTCGACCTGATAGGCTGTCGCTGCCCTACTGTGGTGCAGGTTTATCAGCATCACTTCCATCATCTTGGGGGTCGATGGCTTTGGTCGATGGCTTGACCAACAACCGTCCCATTATACCTCACCATATTGTTGGTTTTTACCAAGTATGGCAAGCAATCCCTGTTTAGGGACAGCGGAAAATACTGCCCGTGCTGTCGCCTAGGCCCTATTTTAAGGACTCTATACGAATTGGTTTCTAGGCCCCGATACTGAACGTGGAGGAGCCCCAATAGTGTTTTCGGGTACGTAGGTATAGGGAAACGGAACCCATACCCATGCCGACGGTAGAGTGTAGTTCTCCAATTCCGCTACCGTACCACGCTTTGCACACCTCCAAAATGAAGCGACGAAAGAAGTCTACCGACAGCTTGTTTCCACAAGCTACAACCTTCCGGCTGCCCTCCCAATGATGACTCCTTCCACAGGGCATCTTGGAACTTCTCCTCGATGTTTTTCCACTGGTCGATTGTCAGCAACGAGAAGCTCGTCATTCGGGTCGCTTGGCTTGCGAAGCAAAGTAGATGAAGTAGCTGCCTTCATCTTCTCTGCATCGTTCGTCTCTACGACGTCGTCCGATCTGCTTCTCTTGCTGCTAAAGCTGCCCTTTCCGTCAGATACACTTTCCCCTTCTTTGAGCTTCTGCATATAGGAGGCAGAGGGCGCCTGGCTGGCGATCACTCCTGTCTTTGCAGCAGCATTTTCCCTAGAAACCGCCTTTTGAGTAAGCGGTGGATTGGCTAAGATAGCCTTCGCTCCCTCTAAAGCGGCTTTTTCCTAATTACTCAACTTGCCGGGGTCAATATCCGCATACTTCGTTATCTTACACTGGGCGTTACGAAGCAGATGCTTGTTCCTCTGGTGAGCGTTCCTCACGCTCAAAGCGACATTGTTGGAAGTGGTAGGCACAGCGTTCGCTCCAGTTGATTCTACGTTTACCTTCACCGAAGCATTTCCCTCATACTTTCCAGCCTCGGGGAAGGCTTCGACAGCGGATGTTCCAGCTGTCCTAGCACCCCCTCGGCCAGATTACTGCCCTCTGACTTTGCATCTGTGATGAACGCGGTAGACACAGCGTGCAGGCTGTGTCCACCCCTATAATCTTTGAAGCGATTTCCTTGTTTTCAGCCTCGGAGATAGCTTCGACTGCGGATGATCCAGCTGTCTTAGTAATCTCTTCGGCCTGTGTGCTGCCCTTTAAATCACCGGCGAGAGTACCAGCCTGCTCACCGTTGAAATCGCTATCGGTAGTGAGTGTTCTTTCGGAATCCTCACTATCGCTTGCATAAAGCCCTGTTTCAGCTTCCTGAACCGGGCTTGTTTTTTAATAATTTTCTTTTGATTTTTTTTTCTCAAAAAAAAATTTCAAATTTCAAATTTTGAAATTTTAAATTTGGTTCCCACGAATAAGGCCGGAAATAAAAGGTCGACCCAGGTATTGCCGCCATACCTCATTGGTCGTTGGTTTGACCCCCAACCTTGCATCCTTCGGCTAGGCTTGCACTTCGCTCACACCACCACTGGAATCAGGTTTGGCAAAACTTAGTTCGTTACTCATCAGCCGGTCGAAGCTGGTTGAATCTTTGCAACGCAGTTTAAGCCCCCACACCGGCGCCATAAGAAAACTTAAGCAAATAAAAACAGTTTTCGCCTAAAAACGCCTCCTAAAATTGGAGAAAGCTCAAAACTTTATATGGAACAAACTTAGAAAATGCTAATGTCTTTAATATTTGTCATGCAATATTTTTTCGATTTAGAGTGAATTTTGAAGTGGTATTTTTTTCTACTCTCACTCTCTGCAAATACTAAGCAATCCCCAATTTGCACAGAAAATCATCAGAAATTAAAGCGGTTCTTATTTAAAGTCTTCTGCCTGCGCCTTTGTTGTCGCATACTAAGTACATTCGTTAACGTTGTTGCTATAGGCTATTTTATTACAAATAAAGCTGCTTAGTAAACTACTGTTTCGGCCAATTTTTTCAGTGATTTCGCATAAATATATAAATTTGCATAGATAAACAAGTAATTAAGTGCAAGAGTTCGTCTGTAACGAACTTCTAAATACCCGACCCTCTTTCCCCATTAACACCAAATTTACTGAATGTCAATTATTTGTATTGGCCACGCCCCTTAATAAGGCTGAAAATTAAAATTAACTAACTCCAATTTCATTGGAAACACGAAAATGGGACAAAAGCGAATATTTATGCTTAAAAAACAGTTTTTTTTCCCAAAAACGCCCCCTAAAAGTGGGCGGAGCTCAATGCTTTGTGTGCATTAAGCCTAGCAAATGGTAATATCTTTCATATTTGTCATATAATTTTTTTTCAATTTAAAATTAATTTCCCGAGAAATCAGGTTTTCAAAGATTTCAGATGTTAAAAGTGGGCATGGTCAATGGAGTGGGCGGTCCAATTTTTGCCTTATTAAAGGCTTCTGGTTGATATTGCTCTCCACCAAAATTTGAGTTCATATGTTTTGTCTATCTTGACCAAAAGATATTTTGAAATAAAATGTAAATTTGAGGTTGTCTGACATTCACGCCAACAGTGGGCGTGGCTGTGGGCGGATTTTCTCAATTTTCTCAATTCTCATACTTTGTCTGTACAAAATGAGCACCAAACAACGCTGTAAATTTCAGCTTCCTAGCTCAATTTTAAAGACCTCAAAACTGCATTCATACGGACAGACGGACGGACAGACGGACGGATATGGCTTAATCGACTAACCTGTCAGTCTCGATTATATCTCTAAAAGGTCTTAGGGGTCTACGTTGATTATTTCACTGTGTTACAAACTATGCATTAAAATTAATATACCCTCGGTCGTGTATAAAAATAGATTTCGCATAAAATATATGACCGATCTTGCCTGGCACTTTTATATAACCTTTTGGCACTTTTATATAACCTTTTAAAGGTCGTTTAGGCGCCTCTCAAGATCCATTTTTATAAAAAATAACGCTTTTTGCTTTAAACTAAGAAACTCAAAAGAATTGAATCATTGTCGCTTTGGATCACAAACTGAAATAATTGTTCTATTACCTTTTCAGTTAAACTAAAAAAATGCATAATTTTTAGTTGATAAAACGATCAAAACGCAATTTTGATTAACCGCCTTGAAAATGTCGATTTTTTATACCTGACCCAGGGCATATTAAGGTTGATATATAGTTTGTAACGCAGTGAAATAATCACCATAGACCCCTAAGACCTTTTAGAGATATGAATGGGACCGGCAGGAGAATCGATTAAGCCATGTCCGACCGTCCGTCCGTCTGTCAGTATGTAAACAACTTTTAGTCCTTAAATTTTAAGGTAGAGAGCTGAAATTTGGTGGCTTGGCAGGAAATCTAGTCTTTCAGATCAAATATGAAAACTAGCTGAATCCGCCTACAGACACGCCCACTACAGACCTGTATGTGCGACCATCTCTAATTTTCAAAAATACTTTTTCCAAATTTTAGTTATGTTACGATGGTGCTAGCGCATTCATTTTTGGTATGTAACATTGCCTTGTAATTGTCTTCAAAGTAACCCAAAAATTTTAGCCTTTTCATTAACCACGAAAAGTGGTCGTGATTTTAAGTGATTTTAGCCTAAATGACTGTTTTTCAATAAATATATATGAAATTACACAAAAAATTTTATAACAAAAGTTGTACAGTACATATTAGCATTTTCTAAGTTTTATGTATATATTGTATATACCTCTGCCCACTTTTGTGGGCATGGCGTTAAAAGAAGTGATTTTTTAAAGTTAAAAAGGCGGAGTTTTAGGCCGAAATGTATGCAACCACCTAGTATAATGCATTCAACAGTTATATTTTTATATCCCGCCCACTTTTTGGAGGCGTGGCAGTTTTTTTTTTTTTGTATGGGCTGGTATTTTGCAATCCGTCATAGATCGACTGAAGCTTTTGCATAGGCACTGTTGCACTTTCCCACTTGTTATACCCATCCCATAGGATAGGAGGTATATGAAGTTTGTCCCATAGTTTGTAACACGGACCCCCAAGACCTTAAGGGCATATAATCGGGACCGAATTTTGAATTGAATAAGCCATGTCCGTCCGTCCGTCCGTCTGTATGTCACATGTTTTTAGGCCTTAAGCTTTGAGCTAGGGTGCTGAAAGTTCGTTCGTAAGGTCCACGTCATGCGAAGCAGTACAAGTGTAAAAACTTGTCAGAGATTTAAAAACTGCAAAACGCCCTAAAAGGCTGAAATTTCAAACTTAGTATCTCCTAATGAATGTAAGACACAAAAAAGAAAAATTTGATTGGCAAACCTCCTCCAATGGGCGTGGCATCTATTTTAAGGGTAAATGTTAAAATGCAGTTTACTCAATATTTTTGCTGGAATTTAAAAAAAATTGCTTATTATTTTATGTAGAAAACGCTTAGTTCCACATTTTGTTCATACAAGACTTTGGGCCCCGCCCACATTTGGAGGCAGAATTGAAGAAAAACCTAAAATTTTCCAGAAAAACTTAATTTCGACTGGCCTTAAGCCTAATTTAGGAAAGCATGAAACAAAAAAAGTAGCATGTTAGGCAAACAATACTTTCGTCCAGATTTCGTTCATATAAAGTTTTTAGCCACGCCCCCTTTTAGGGGTCGATTTTTCAAAAATATTGAATTTGAACCAAAAAATTGCATTTTTACGTACAATTAGGTGTAACTTGGAAATATCTGTGGAAATATCTTATTATTAATAGTTTTTAATTAGGGGCGGTTGGACCACGCCACTTTTTGAAGTTTGCATTACTTATAAAATGTGAAAAAATAACTATGCCATCAGCATTATACAATGTGGGATAGGATGGGGTATTCAACGGTCCAAAGACCCAACCGCACCGAGCTTAATCAAAAACGCGAATGGAATCTGGACAGAATCTGCCTCGGATACACTGAAACTTTTGCTCAACACACATTTTCCCGACGGCTCTGAAGCGGTTGATGAAAAAGAAACTATCCCAACAAATGAAGCACCACCAGCTACAGATATTGAAGCTATAAAGGGCATTATCTGTGTGGAAAAAGTCGAATGGGCTGTAGACTCGTTTGAGCCATGGAAGTCAGCTGGACCTGACGGAATTCTTCCCATTATGCTGCAAAAGACAAAAACATTAATCAGCTCGAGGCTAACACATATTTTCCGTGGATGTGTCATACATGGTTACATCCCCAAAGCGTGGCGGGAAGTAAAAGTAATCTTCATCCCTAAAGCAGGCAAAAACAGCCACCATAAGGCAAAAGACTATAGACCTATTAATTTGTCATTGTTTGTATTAATTTGTCATCCTTTGTAATCCAATCAATATGTCCTCTAATCAACACGCTTATCTGAAAGGCAAGTCGGTAGAGACAGCACTATATGACGTGGTTCTTAGCATAGAAGCGTCACTGCAAGTTAAAGAATACACCCTTGCAGCGTTCCTTGACATCGAGGGTGCGTTCAATAATGTTACCACCCAAGCCATTGAGATTGCGCTCAAAGGCACTGGTGCCATCAAAGTGGTATGTGACTTTATAGTTGTAATGCTATAGCGCCGAATAATAACATCTAGACTAGGTGACTGCATAAAAAGAATGCCTACCACCAAAGGAATCCCGCAAGGTGGAGTGCTATAACCTCTCTTATGGCTTCTAGTAATAAATATATATATACTTAAGCTCAGCAACTCACCGGTAAAACCCGTCGCTTATGTCGACGACCTTGTGCTCATAGTGCGTGGAAAATGCCTGCCAATACTTGTTGATCTATTGCAAGATGCGCTGAATAAGCTAAGCCGATGGACCAGGTCTTGTGGTCTTAGCGTCAACCCGTCAAAAACAGAGCTCATCCTTTTCACGAAAAGGAGCTCGATACCGGTTGTAGAGCTGTCAACACTCGAAGGCTCAGCTCTCCAGCTATCTAAAAGTGCCAAATATCTGGGTATCATCCTAGACAGTAAGCTAAGCTGGAATCCAAACACATAAGAAAGAGTAAAAAAGGCGTACACAGCCCTATGGTACGTGTAACCGAATATGCGGGAAAATATGGGGCCTCCCCCTAAAATATCAAACTGGCTTTACACAGCCATAGTAAGGACTATACTTACCTATGGATGCTGCGTCTGGTGGCCAGCTATAACCAAGCAGGAAAATATGAAAGCTTTAACTAAGGTACAAAGATTGGCTTGTCTTGTCACTACAGGTGCTCTGAGATCTACGCCTACCATGGGGTTAGAGACAATCCTTAACATTCCGCCTATAGATCTCTTTATAAAAGAAAGCGCAGCAAAAAGCGCTGTGGTCAAAGGATAGACATGTGCACTCAAGAGGATACAACCATCCACAGGTTTTCTAAACCCACCTCTGTCTATCAACTCCTACTCTCACCTCCCCGTGGTGAACACCGGGTGCCTAGTACCTCAACTGGAGATTGGGTTCCAACCCCTTTGGAAGGTTGTTGGGGGTAGCAGACGATAGAGGGGGGGAGGAGTGTTCCCACTAAGGCACTTCTCCTTGCATCCGGACGGCAGCGGAAGAATTCCCCAGATGGAATCAACGGTGGCGTCCATAGTTCCAGTCAGGCCGAACTACTTAGTGAACACCTTATATGGGCTACTACGACGTATTCGGAGCTCAGGCCTATAAGGAGCGGGCTATCCGGCTCTCCGTCCTTAGAGCTAAGCAAAGTATCTGGTTCTCCAGGTTGGGGTTCGTGCCGTCGGGGTGACTTCCCGGCCACGTAAAGAAACACCAGTCACGAAGCGGAAACAAGCCTCGGATTCGGACGGATTTACTGTTGACGACCAATGCAAACGAGAAAAGGACAACGAGCTCCGGATCTGCACGTGGAATGTTAGGTCCCTTAACAGACCACGTGCAGCCGAGCAACTAGCGGAGGCCCTTAACGACTGCAAGGCAGACATTACTGCCATCCAAGAAATACGGTGGGACGGGCCGGGCAAAAGAAGGATGAAAAACTGCGACATCTACTACGGCGACTGCTATCGGCATCAAAGACAGCGCCTATTTGGATGTGGTTTCGTTGTTGGAGGCAGACTTAGGCAAAAAGTCTTGAGCTTCAACCCTGTAAGCGAGCGCCTCGCGACAATCCGCATCAAGGCTAAATTCGCAAACATTAGCCTGATATGTGCACATGCCCCCACAGAGGAGAAAGATGACGAGACCAAAGATATGTTCTACAAGCTCCTGGACAAAACTTATGAGCAGTGCCCTAGCTACGACATTAAGATTGTCCTAGGCGATTTTAATGCCAAGCTAGGAAGGGAGGGCATCTTTGGTCGTACTGTCGGAAAGCATAGCCTGCACGACACGACCTCCGATAACGGATTCAGGCTGATCGACTTTGCTGCAGGGCGACACGTTGTGGTAGCTAGTACACAGTTCCCGCATCTCAATATCCACAAAGGGACATGGAGATCTCCCGATCAATCAACCGTCAACCAGATTGACCATATTGCGATCGACGCAAGGCACTCCTCCAGTATCATGGATGTCCGAACTTTCCGAGGGGCCAACATTGACTCGGATCACTACCTTGTTGTAGCCAAGGTACGGCTTCGGATATCCCGACCAGCGCCAAGTAATGGAAATACTGTGAGGAAGATTGACGTCGGCCGACTACAATCGCAAGAGATCGCCAGGTGCCTCTCCAACCGAGTCTCTCAAAACCTTCTACGAAGTCCTATGCAACCAGCATCAAGTATTGATAGCCAGTGGCAACATTGCCAAAATGCCATCAGAGACGCTGCCTCTGAAGTGCTGGGTTTCACACGGCGACCACAACGAAACCCCTGGTTTGACGATGAATGCCGGCAAGCACATGCAGCTAAACAGGAAGCATACAAAGCGGCGCTGCACAGAAGGGCTAGAGCTGCTCGCGAGCTCTACGAGCAGAGGAGGAGAGAGGAGCACCGGCTTCTCCGAAGGAAAAAGAGAGAGCACGAGACGCGCGCGGTTGAAGAGATAGAGAGATGTTACAACAGGAATGAGGTTAGAAAGTTTTACCAAAGGATCAAAAGGTTCTGCCAAGGGTATAAACTTCGAACTGGAGCCTGTAAGGACCATCAAGGGAACATCGTTGTAGAATCGCAGTCGGTGCTGAGGATTTGGAAAGACCACTTCTGCAGACTGTATAACGGCGAGGACGAACCAAATACCGCTGTCAGGTAGAACGAACCATTCAACCCGGGAGGTGAAAGTAGCTGTGTCTAAGCTCAAGTGCAACAAAGCAGCCGGAGCAGACGGCCTAGCTGCCGAACTTTTTAAATCCGCTGGCGATGAGCTGGTTAGGAGCATGCACCAGCTCATCTGCAAGATATGGTCGGAAGAAAGCATGCCCGACGAATGGAACCTCAGCATTGTTTGCCCGATCCTGAAGAAAGGAGACCCTCTGAGTTGTGCCAACTACAGAGGCATAAGTCTTCTTAACATCGCATACAAGATCTTTTCTGCTGTACTGTGTGAACGCCTGAAGCCGTTTGTCAACAATCTGATAGGCACTTATCAGTGTGGCTTTAGGCCAGGAAAGTCCACCATCGATCAAATATTCACAATGCGGCAGATCTTGGAGAAAACCCAGGAATTCCAAATCGATACACACCACCTCTTCATCGATTTCAAGGCCGCGTATGACAGCATCTACAGAGACGAGCTATATAGCGCAATGTCTAGTTTTGGCATCCCTGCCAAACTCGTCAGTCTGTGCAGGATGACGATGGAAAACTCACGCTGTTCCATCAAGATCGGCAAAGACCTCACCGACCCCTTTGATGTCAAAAAAGGATTTAGACAAGGCGACGCGCTGTCATGCGACTTCTTTAACATCATACTTGAGAGAATTGTGCAGAACTCTCGCGCCAACACCAGAGGTACAATCTTTCAAAAGTCCGTTCAACTACTTGCATACGCAGACGACATTGACATAATCGGTAGAACAAAGCGTGATGTCAGTGAAGCCTTCGTGAGTATTGGGACGGAAGCGGCGAATATGGGCTTAGCAGTCAATGAGGGCAAAGCCAAGGATATGCTGTCATCAAGAAAAGACACCCAACACCGACGTCTTGGACAAAACATCACCATCGACAGCTATAACTTTGAGGTAGTTAGGGACTTTGTCTACATGGGTTCCGCTATCAATTCAGACAATGACACCAGCGCTGAAATCAAACGAAGGATAACTCTTGCCAATCGCTGTTTCTTTGGGCTAAGAAGGCAATTGAGTAGCAAAGCCCTCTCTCGAGCAACTAAAGTGTCCATGTATAAGACCCTCATCATCCCTGTCCTGCTTTACGGTGCAGAAGCATGGACCCTGTGGATGAAAGGCGGATGAAAACACTTTAGGCTGCTTCGAGAGGAAAATTCTTCGGACGATTTACGGTCCCGTCTGCATAGACGGAGAGTGGAGGAGGAGATATAACATCGAACTGTACGGGCTGTACAGCGATACCGACCTAGCCAAAAGAATCAAAACACAACGTCTACGATGGCTGGGTCATCTAGAGCGGATGGACACCAACGCCCCGGCCCGGAAAATCTTCGAATCCACACCGCAGGGACGGCGCGGTAGAGGAGCGCCGAGACTCAGGTGGCGCACGCAAGTGGAAGGGGACCTCAGCCAACTTCGCGTGCGAAACTGGAGACGGCTAGCCAGAGACAGAGCTGGCTGGCGAAGCTTGTTGGCTGAGGCCCAGGTCCACCCCAGACTGTAGCGCCACCTTAAGTAAGTAAGTAAGCAAAAAGCGCTATAAGACTTCAAGCCACAGGCTATTGGAGTATGCAATCCACAGGGCACGGCTCAATCCTACACACATGTAGGGTTGACAGACCATATAACACCTTGTCTTGACTTCAATCAGAACTACTCCATTCACATTCCCAGCAGAGAGGACTGGAGGCTTAATAATGTTACATCCAACTCTAAGGTAGCAATATACACAGATGGTTCCAAATCAAGTGAGGGTACTGGAGCAGGTGTATGCTCTGACAAACTCGGTATCCTAACAAGCTGAAGACTGCTGAACTCATGCAGTATCTTCCAAGCCGAAATTCTAGCAATACTTATATCCGCCGAAAAGACCAGAGTATTGGAACTATCACAGGAGGATATTTCCATTTACGTAGACAGCCAAGCAGCCATTAAGGCCCTGGCAACACCAACAGTAAAATCTCATATAGTAGGACTCTGTCGTTCAGAACTTAGGGCTCTAAGCAGACAGATTAATGTCCGCATTATTTGGGTACCAGGCTATAGTGACTTTATCGGGAATGAAAAGGCTAACGGGCTCGCGAAATGTGGCTCACATCTATGTATTACTACAGCGGACATAAGAACCCATCCTCCGCTCTCCTCTATAGCAGGCGATATGTCTGCGACCATACACAATATAGCCCAAAACAGATGGGAAAATTTGCAAAGCTGTGGCCACACACAGGCTCTATGGCCATCTATAGATGGCAGCAAATCAAGAAAGCTTATAGCATTGAATAGGCCATCACTGGCCATAGCCACAAGAGTGATAACAGGCCATAACCTGTTGAGAAAACACTCAGCTAAACTGGGAATAATTAACACCAACTACATTTGCAGGGGATGTCATGATCCAGAAGCGGAAGAAGATGTGAAACACCCCCTCTGCTAGTGTCCAAGTGGCAGCAGACAGCGTTTTCGACTTCTGGGCCAATACTTCTTCGAGGAACTGAACGAGCTTGCAAGTACAGCGGTGGCGAATATTGTAAATTTTAGTAGAATATCCGGCTGAGACAAGTTTCTCTTCAAAGCTCAGGATACTTCAACTGACTTAGTATCATAGTTAAACTAAATTCTTTATTCCTTTCAGGTTGTCTCCATGGGGTGACGCTAAGGGCCCTCGTAGGCCTATACGAGCTGGTGGCTTCTGCTGCCAGCAACCCTACCTAACCTAACCTAACGGTCCGTTTTACGGACTGTAACTTCTGCGTACACACTGTAGCACTTACTCACTGGTTTTTGTGTAATTTGACAACAAATGAAGATTCAAAGCTTGCAATAAAATTATATATACATGCAATAGATGCTGAGATAGAATACATAATGCAAACCGTTTTTTGTGTACCTATTCAGTTGACTGGTAGTGAACACTTTAAAAGTCGGAATGGTCGATAGTGCGGGCGGTTCAATTTTCGTCGTGTAAAAGTCGAAGTTTCTATACACCAAATTTAAGTTAAAATGTTTTGAATAACTTGGCTTAAAGTCTTTTGGAATAAGATATGAACTACACGCTTTCTCACATTTTAGCCATTTGTGAGGGTGGCCGTCAGTGGATTTAACCAATTTCGACATCTTGTCTGTATAACATTAAAGGCAGCCCATGCGCAAAATTTCAGTTTCCTAGCTTGACTTTTAAGACCCTAAACCTTCACACAAACAGACAGGCGCATGGACATATCTTAATCAATGTCAAATTTGTCTTAATCTTGTCTAATTTCGCAAGATAGGGGAAATCCTCTGGTACTTACCAATTACTTACGTTTATATTATAATCATTGCATAGTGCACTGTATTATTTATAAGTTTATGAAGAAAAGGCCAAGGCCACATGAGTTACATTCATCTTCAAAAATGCTTTACTTACTTCAACCCTTCTGGAGTTTCTGATCCCCAATCGAAATGGGGAACTCACCAGATATGATGGGTACCTTTATGAAAAATAGAAGACGCGGACCAAAACCAGCAACAAAAGAAACATCCAAGAGTGCCTGTCTCAAAATAATCGGCTTCCTGGTCGGCGTCTGTCATCCAGGTAAAGGTCGGCCGAATACTAAACAAATTCTTCTCTGCTACAATATTCAAATAGAATAATGGAAAACAATGGGATGTATTCCCCATGTTTTTATTGAATACTAATTGCATAACAATTGCGGAGTAAGTCTTGGTGTCGATTGTGTTAGATCGAGAACGACATTTCTCTTCTTTAACTTCTATATACACACACTCTCTCCGATCGCAATGTGCTACGCATTTTAAGGGTTGCTATGACCCTTTGACTGCTAATTCTAAAAAAAAAAAATCTTGAACAATGCAATCCATCCTTAAACCAAAACAAAGAAAAAATCTCCATGCTGTACTTTTAAACTTATATAATTTTACAATTAAAAGAGGAAATACACTTAATATACAATCTGAAAACCTTTTTAACACACGTTCACATGTCCTAGACCACATCGTCCCTCCAGGTTACTGCTATCAGAAGAAGCAGCAAAAACAAGCTCAGCCGAACATTTGTTTCGGGTGCCGCACACATTAAATTCTCATATTGTCTGCAATTGCTAAAATGCTTCTCCTCAGAAAGCATCCTGGCTGTATCACGTGCAAATTTCGCTGAATTTTTGTAGCATTTATAGCGGGCGCTATTGTATATACAATTTTCATAAGCATGTCTGGAACTGAAAAGAAAAGGTTAATAGATTAACATAAAGATAAGAAAAGATAATTTTCATAGATTAATCATACTATTGAGCTATTGTATTTTCTACGAAAATGTTCAGTTTACACAGAATTAAGAAAGGCTTAAATTTTTTTTGGACGAAAAATGTTTCATCTAAGCTATGTTTACGTTGTTTTTGTTACACATCAGATTTTTATATTTAATCTCACATCAGAGATGTGGCACACCGCTATGTTCTCATACATAAGCTCTAGCAGGGACTCTCTAGGAGTTTAGTACTTGGAGGACTTTAAAAAAAATCCTACTCAAGTTTGCCTATTAGCCTACAGATGCTTAATTATAGGGGATTAGCTAAAATCAGTAAACAAGCTATAGCATTAGGTACTTTACAGTATAAAGGCAAATAAAGCTACTCCACATACAAAGGTATCGTCTTTATATATAAGGTTCCTTAAGCGATGTGGACTAGATCTGTAAGCCCAAATCTGACCCAAAAGTTTTCACTGGGTCCTAACACCATGAAGGATGGAAGTCTCAGCTTACCTCTAATGACCGCAGCAGGAAAACGTATTGAAGCAGATCACTTTGATTGAATTTGAAGGTAAACTCCAGGTCGGTATAGAATCTGATACGCTAAAATAAAAAAGTGGGTGAATACACGTGGGTGAAATACACCGCCAAAACCGACGTTTGAACCTTTCGGCCTTATCTAAGCAAAGGCTGATATCGCTACACAACAACATCTTTAGCGAAGGTATAACACCTGAGAGCTGGAACACAGCAACCAAAGTTTCGCAAATGTAAATCGTTATCGTAGAGTGAAGTTGAAAAATAGAGGACGAAATGTCGATTTCGAAGTGTGGGGTTTACTCACAGAGAGCAGAGTTGTAAAAGACTGCAATCTTTTGAATTAAAAAATAAATTGAATTCCCATCTCGGATTTTTTAATTCCTGAATTCGCTTTGGATTAAAGACTTCAATATTTAAATCACAATTATTTTTGAAGATTTTGATTGGAGCAATCCTTTGAAGCATTCTTTTGCATTCTTCTGCATTCAATTGAATTCAATTCTTTAGAATTACACTGCATTCTTTGAAGTCCTTTTCAAGTCTTTACCATTTACTGGAAGTTACCCGAATTCAGTTGAAGTCTTTGGGACTTTAAACATTTTCGATGAAGACTTTGGGATTTCAAGAATTCTAGATGAAGTCTTTGGGACTTCAAATATTTTCGTTGATGGACTTTTAGGTTTTGAGCCTTCAGACTCCAGTATTGTAAAATTGTAGCTACTGAATGTTAATAATTTGGAAAAACTAAGTACATAATTTATTATTTAAATAAAAAGAATTAATTTAAAATAAAATAAATAAATAAATAGAGTGGCGCAATAGCTTGAGGTGAACCAGAGCCAACTTCTCAACAATGTATGCTGGTGTGTTAGTTTCTTTACATACAAAAGAATTAATTTGCTTTTTTTTTAATTAATTGTTTGATTTGCATAGTTTCAAATCCATCCCTATCCCCACCCTCCTCATGCGATATTTCAAAGCTGAAATCTCAGTCATAAAATGAAGTCAATTGAATGAATCACAAACCATGAAATAGCTTCCAAGAATTCAGGAATTGCATTACAAAAGATTGCAGTCTTTTAGAGCTCTGGCAAAGAGAGCCTGTAAGGCTTAATTGACAAGAAATGTTGGCAAAAAACTAAAACAGGTGGTTAGTTGAACCTGGAATCAAACCCAGGACCTTCCAATACTCGGTCATAGGTGCTACCATCTGCACCGCAGCCCACTTCCATCTCGGGTGTCCAATTAGCCTACAAGTTCTCTCTACATGCACATAAACCAAACAATGCTGTTGTTGACCGAAGCAACGCGACCGTTTATATCATTGGACCAAGATACTTTCACGAAAAGAAATTATTTTTTGGAAAGGGAATTTTTCGAACTTTAATTTTACCCCTTCAGGATTTTTTATGATAGTTGATTTTACCGAGGTACTCGCGGAAATAAACTAGTCAAAATAGTTGAGTCTTTTCTCCTCTTTTAGCAATTTACTTTGTTACACGTTGATTTAGGTCAACAGGCCCCTATAATAACTATTGTTGTACACAAAAATATCTATAATGTGATGACATAACTCAATATTATAATGGGTCCGCCATCTACCGTTTTTTTCAACTAGTGCTTATTTCGTGAATGGTAACACTTTGACAGATGATTAGTTTTATCCTTCCGCTGAACGAATATGGTTACGTACACGCTTGAACAACGCTGGGAAATATGCATTTTCGCTTCGCTAAGTGGGCCTGCGATCGACTTAGAGAAGATGTCGCTTTTGCCAAAAATAATCATCTTTTCAGTTGAAGCTCATTTTGATTTTGGCGGATATGTTAGCAAGCAAAATTGACACATTTTTCTTCGAAAATGAGCAAGGAGTGGCCGTTACAGTCAATGGCGATCGTTATCGGGCCATGTTGAACAAATTTTTGTTCACAAAAATTGAAGACGATGAATTGAACATTTGGTTTCAACAAGATGGCGCTACGTGCCACACAGCCGAAGCTACACTCGTATGTTTTGCGCACTGTTTTTGAAGATCGCGTTATCAGCCGCAGAGCTGATGTCGTTTGGCCATCTCGGAGCTGCGATTTAACACCGTTGGACTATTATTTGTCGGGTGCCATAAAAGATAAGTGTTACGCCGACAAGCCAGAGACAATTGACGCTTTAAAGGACAATATTCGTGCAGCCATTGGTGAAATACAGCTGCACACAATCGATAATGTGCTTAAAAAGACCGATGGTGTAGACTGCTGCATGGCCAGCCGAGGCAGCCATTTGAATGAAATTATTTTTCGTTATTAACCGGAAGGATTGTACTTTCAAGTAAAAAAAGAAATTTGAGAAAATATTCAGTAGTTTTTTTTTTATAGCAATTTAAGAAAAAAGTTTTTTGGCGGACCCTTTATAATATGATGTAATTTTTACCCTCTGGAAAAACTTTTAATTACAAGTTTTATGTATCTCCGTGATAAGGTGCCCTTGTAGTTTTTATTTGTGCACAAAAAGTGATCCTGAGAAGATATTATAACTGTCACACAATCTTGGTGATTCCTCATACAAACAAGTCACTATCTTATCGTAGACATAGAGCTGTTTGCTTAGAACTCTTTGTCAACATGTTTCAACTAATTACTAGATGTTTATTATACTCACCAGCAAAATTGCATAAATTTGTTAGTAATGTTTTTGGGATGGGAGTGCCCGTGGAGTTCGTCAGTTAGAATGTGCTGGAAATCTTTTGTGCACTTTTTCCAGTCTTCTTGAATATTTGCAAAGCATTCCTTGTGTCGTAGATAATCTGCAATAAGAAAAGGCAAAAAAGCTAGTTAATTAATTTAAAGCATTTTCCTTAATTAAGACAAATTAGGTTGATTAAACCATTTTCAACAGAAATTTGAATTGAAAAAATGAATCGACAAATTCGAATTTTCTTTCGGAAGAATATATTACGCATACGCCAGAGTAGCCTCAGCATTGGATTTTTTTCTATCCTGTCCAGAGTAGATTAAGTTTAATATATGCATAGTTTTAAACGCAGTCAAATAATCACCATTGAGTGCTAAGACCAATTAAGGATATGAATGAGACCGACAGGAGGTATGATTAAGCCATGGCCGTCCGTCGTCCGTCCAAAAGTGGGCGTGGTGTAAATTTCTCCAACAAGTTGATAGTCTTCAGAAAGGTGTTAACATATAATGCAAGATTTTCTTGATTGTAAGAAAACGCATTGTATATAAATATCATTTGTTAAACTGAGAATGAAATGCGACCACGCCCACAAATGGTGGCGTTCTTCGATTTGCTTGTAATGTCAATCTCAATACACTTAAGCGAGAATACTGCATACCAAATTGGAGCGTCCTACGCCAATTTTTATTTTACATGCTAGTAAGTAAAGGGGGCGTGTCAGTGGGCGGATTTAAAAAATGTTTACACTTGTACTGCTTCGGAACCTTAAAAGCTCAGGTTCCCAAGCAGTACAAGCAGTACAAATGAAGTTTCAAGATCCTAGCTCAAAATATAAGGCCTAAAACCTACCGACACTCTGACGGATGGACATGCCTCATGTGACTTAAAATTTGGGCTCGATCTTAGGGGTCTACGGTGATTATTTCTCTATGTTACAAACTATGAATCAAACTTAATATATCTCCTATACATATATGTATAAAAATGTTTAAACCTTAAAAAGATTTATCTTATAATAACGTTTGTTCAATAGAATTGTATGAAATTCGAAAAATATTATGATATAAAAGCTTTAGGCTTTTTGTTTTAAAATTTTTTTTAAGGTATTATATACCTTCGTCCACTTTTGTAGACGTGTCTTTAAGGAAAACTATTTTTTGGCAGGGTTTAAAATTTAATAAGCACGGTTTAAAGGTCAAAAAGCATGTAGGGAATTAAGTATACAAAAATTTAAATTTTCTCTCCTCCCTCTTTTTGGAGGCGTGGCAAATTATTGGGTGCATGGCTCATATAGTTTGCAATAATGCTAGTGTTTTATTTGCACTTGCAGTGCAAAAATACCAGTATACTGGTACATATTTGAGTTTACTTATATACACAGCACCGAAACAGCAATGAAAGCGCGTCTGGTGTTTAGCATATTATGAAATTGCTGGGGTATGCAAAAACCCGTATCTCTTCCATCCAGCTCTCGATCCAGCTACCAAATGCACTTCACATTTTTTTGAGCTTTTTCAAGAGCTACTCATACTCGTTTGCCAAAGGGAGAAAAAAAAGCTAAAGATTTTATGTTTAAATTTTGCTACGTCCTAAACTGTTGTTCGCCGGAGAAAATTACTAATGGAAAGAATAAAAAAAACACCAATAACAAAGAGATATATTGAAATTTTTAGTCTTATGGATACCAAAAGCTGCATAAAGCACGTAGCTTGGAACTATCCTCGAATTTATTTTATGTTTGCTGTGCTCGACTGTTCCTGGTAAAAGTGTTTTTTTTTTTCAGCGATATATAAGGGCGGATGAGAAACTCCAAAATCTTAAGGTTAAAAAGCTAAAAGCTTTTCTATTTTAACTATCGAAATCAATTACAAAATTACATGCTTCGCGATTTTCAAGTCATCGAAAACGCAAACTGAACTAAATTTAATTGTTGGCGGACGGAAAAGTCGAAACAAAAAAAGCAGGGTACGATCCTACAACTCTTAGTTGTCGCGAGTAATTCTCTACCAGTTGAGCTACAGTGAACACGATTTGTTCTTTGTCCAGATTCTAATTTTTGCCTTCGTGTTAAATCAATCGTGTTTACTGTAGCTCAACTGGTAGAGCATTACTCACGACAAGTAAGTGTTGCAATATCATACAATGCCGGTGAACCGCACACGTTTTTTTCTTTCGACATTTCCGTCCGCTAACACTTCAACTCCACTCTACGACTAAACGTAATAATAGAGGGGCCTGTACGGCTAAGTTGTCATCATAGATGTTAAAATTTACTTAACAAGACATGTTGGCAAAAACATAAAAAGTAAAATGATAGTTCGATTCCTGAAATCGAACCCAGGACCTTCCAATCGTCGGTCATAAATGCTATCTTTTGCACAGCAGCCCACTAGCATCTCGGTGTCCAAATAGCCTACATGTTCTCTCTGCATAAGTAATGATCATAAGCTTATAACAACCAAATTCAACCGAATACAAAGTACTCTGTTGAGATTAAAAAATTATTGTAAGTATTAAACATAAAAAAAATTTTAAGTTTCCAAAAAAATTACATTATTACCAGCCACCTAATAATAATTATAAGTTGACTCACTGGTTGTCAATCGTTTTATTGGCTATAGAAAATTTTTATAAGTATCCATAGAAACAAGAGCTAACTTAATTTATTGAACAAAATTATACTGAAAATTCAAAATGATCGATCTTAGGCAGATTAGGCACAAGGTATGCACACTTCAATATACGACAAGGTACATAGAGCTCTAGATCGATAGTTTTTCGACTTTTTATTCGAAATTTATTGTATGCGCGCGCTCATATGTTTCTATACACTTTTGAAAAACAACAAAATAGTTTTTCGATTGCAAATTGTAGATATGTATGTATGCGCATAGCCTAAGGGTGTTTTGGGCAAAACGTGACAGATGCCCAACTGATGATCATACTGTCTCGTCCCACGTGAAACAATTATTGAGGTAGAGGCTACTTTAATTTTTCTTTTGATGTTAATCAAAGACCCCATAAACATTGATTACCATGCCACTAACAATAAGTAAGTTGGCTGGTAAAAACGTAATTTTTTTTTGGAAACTAAAATTCTATCCTAGCCATGGAATTTATGTTTTTAACATCTTTCCGGTTCAATCTGAACCATCAACATGACAACTTAAACCGAAGGCTCGTTGATAAATATAATTCACACACAATTCCTCTCGATTTGTTTTTATCTTCTGTGGAATTGGCCGAATTTTTTGTTTTGGGCAAGACTTGACAGAGGCCCAACTGATGGTCATACTTTCACGTCCCATGTGAAACACCTATTGGGTTAGAGGCTACTTTAATTTTTCTTTTGATATAAATAAAATATAATAGATAATGTACAATAATGCGATTTAAATTTGTTTTTATAGCCTATTCCAAAGAAATGGAGCATATTAAGTTTAATACAGATAAATATATTATATCAAAGGAAAAATAACGATAGGGCCTCAAGACTTCAAAGGCATGTGAACGAAAGCGAATATTTTAAGTCGAATAAGCCATGTCCGTCTGTCTGCACGGCATGTCATAAATTTTTATACCCTCTTCCACAGGAATGAAGTATATAAAGTATGATACAGGCGAAAATATAACAAAGAGATATAATAAAGGTAGGCCCCAAAGACCTTAAGGGCATATGATCGAGACTGAATTCGGAAGGGATCAGAAGAGAGACAGGAAAGGTACTGGTGCACTTTAGTTTTCAACAACTGAGGACCGTAATGTCGGGGAAAAAACCACCCGAGCAAGTCTGTTCCACATCCGTGATGTTCTGCTTATGAAAGAACTCCAATATTGCGCAGTTCGTCCGAAATTAGGCTCAATGGTGTATTGATGAGCATTCCTTCTTGCGCGGGTATCGCAGCTTCTTTTAGGGGTGGAATGCAGCTGGCTAACTCACTGGAGCACTCTTTATAGAAGTAACGATATGACAATGAAATACAAGAAACATTGCGACAGTGTTCCAAAGAGTCAAAGGACTCCGCAATTCTTCTGTCACCCATTAATTTTAACGTTTTTGGATTCTATGAAGGAGGTGCAAGGTGGTCTTGGGTGCACCTGCCCGGACAAATTTTGAGCTAGAAAGCTGAAATTTTGTACGTTAGCTCCCTGTTATCCTAAGCAATACAAGCGTTAAAATTTTCGAAATCTGCTTACAGACACGCCCACAATCGGTCTAAATGTGGAACTACCTCCAATGCTTTCAAAATCGTAAGACGTCGTGAAAAGCTGAAATTGGACATTTATTATCTTGAAAAAGCAAACGAAATCGCAAGACCATCCCTAGCGGGCGTGGCATCGATTTAAAGAGTAAATCTTCAAACGCTATTTATTCAATATTTTTGTCCCAAAAATGTTCACTTACCACAGTTCCCTTACTAAGGAAAGAATAAGACATAAAATTTAGCACATAAAGTACACCAGATACTAGTTTAGGTTTCGTGCAAACAAAGTTTTTGTCCTCGCCCATATATAGAGGTAAATTTTACAAAGTTATTGAATTTGAACCAAAATATTACCATTTTGCGTACGATTTAGCCACAAACGTAAGATATTTCTATGATAATATTGATTTTTGGTTGAAGGAGTTGGACATGCCACGCCCCTTTTAAAATATAAATAAAACAAAACCTTATAAGAAATAAAAAAAAAATTCTACTTAAATTATGCACGAATGGTAACGGAACGGGATGGAAAACAAGAAAATATAAGAATGGAAAGGAAATAGGAATGAAAAGCAGAATAGGAATGCGACGGAGAGTTGAAATCGAAAGGAGAATAGGGATGGCAAGGAGTAGAAAGGAGAATAGGAATGGAAAGGAGAATAGGAATGGGAAGGAGAATAGGAATGGAAAGGAGAATAGGAATGGAAAGGAGAATAGGAATGGAAAGAAGAATAGGAATGGAAAGGAGAATAGGAATGGAAAGGAGAATAGGAATGCAAAGGAGAATAGGAATGGAAAGGAGAATAGGAATGGAAAGGAGAATAGGAATGGAAAGGAGAATAGGAATGGAAAGGAGAATGAGGAATGGAAAGGAGAATGAGGAATGGAAAGGAGAATGAGGAATGGAAAGGAGAATGAGGAATGGAAAGGAGAATAGGAATAGGAAGGAGAAAAGGAATGGAAAGGAGAATAGAAATGGAAAGGAGAATAGGAATGGAAAGGAGAATAGGAATGGAGAGGAGAATAGGAATGGAAAGGAGAATAGGAATTGAACGGAGAATAGAATTGGAACGGAATCAAATCCTTTTAAAGGTCTAAGGGGTACGGTGATTATTTCACTGCGCTTCAAACAATACATTGGCATTCTATTAGTATGTCATTTAGTCATTGCATAAGTATATTTCTAGTCCTTTATGCGAGGCCCTAGCCATTTCACCAAAATCTGTTACATTACTGTTATGTACGTATTAAATACTTTGTTGCGAGACATATTTACGAAATTTATAAGCACACCAAACTTTTTCTTGCCGCAACATACCGTTTAATTGTTCTGGCAGCTTCAAAAATTCGTAAAGATGATTTGCTGCCCTTCAAAGTGCTTCTTGTGGCAAAGTATAATAATATCTCCCCCGATTAAGTAGAGGTTTTAGAAACGTCCAGGCAATCGCTGATAAAACCACAACTGCAATGAAACTTCCTGGTCAACTAACTGATAAACTCATTTTACTGTGCTCCATTCAACGTCAAAACACTCAATTGAAAGCTGACAATGAGGAAGAAATGAAAAGCATGGAAAAGTACGCAAAAAAATGTCGAGTTGAATAAAGTGCCAGCGGGTGCAGCGATTTGAAATATAAATGTTCATAACATCACAAGGCAGTACCAAACAGGACTCATGGAATTACATAAAGCAATGGGAATATGTATACCGAAAGAAGAGTTGAAGCCAAACCATATGCAAAATATTTTGTAGTCCAGGACAGTTAGTAATATATTTACGAGTAAAATTTATTGGTTCTGGCAAAAGTCCTATTTTCTGTTTATGTAACTTCGGTAACAACTACTCTCAGATGCATAATTAATCTTATCGTCTGTCACGTCTTGCTCAAAGACGTAAGAAAATTTAACAAAGAAGTATAATTACGATAGATTACGGTGAAAAATTTTCAGTTAAACCAATTAATTTCTCTTAAACTGTAAGTTAGTAAGTGCAAGAGTTCTCTTTACCCGTCCCTCTTTACCCGTTGACACCAAATTTAAATATTTTTTTTTTTGTCTGTTTCATATACTGAATGTCAATTATTTATATTGGCCACGTTCCCAAAAAAGGCGCAGGCTGAAAATTAAAATCAATCAACCCTAATTTCGTTGGAATCATGAGAAAATGCGTTAAAAGCGAATATTAATATTATTAAAAAAAAAAAAAAACAGTTTTCCCAAAAACACCCTTAAAAGTGGGCGGAGCTAAATACTTTGTATGCAACTAACTTATCAAAAAATGGTAAAATCTTTAATATTTGTCATATCATCATTTTCAATTTAGAATGAATTTCCCGAGAAATCAGGTTTCCAAAGACCAAAAGGTATTTTGAAATAAAATGTAAATTTGAGGTTGTCTGACATTCAAGTCAATTGTGGGCATCGCTGTAGGTGGATCTTCTCAATTTTCATACTTTGTCTCTACAAAATTTCAGTTTCCTAGCTCGATTTTAAAGACCTCGAAACTGCACAAATACGGACAGACGGACGAACGGACATGGCTTAATCGATTCACCTGTCGGTCTCGATCACATCACTAACATCTCTAAGAGGTCTTAAGGGTCTACGGTGATTATTTCACTGTGTTACAAACTATGCATTCAAATTAATATACCCTTGGTCAGGTATTAAACTGAACACAAAAATTAATGTTATTGAAAAGGGGTTGATGCCACGCTTCTTTTTTAAGGAGAGAGACTCTTTACAACCAAGATTTTTGACGCAATCCGGAGCTTAACGGTGGTCAATTGGGATGGGGTTTCCAATGGTGTGCTACCCCATCCCCCATTTGGAGTTTTAATCCGAAATGTATGCAACCACCTAGCATAAGGCACTCAACAGTTATATTTTTATATCCAGCCCACTTTTTAAAAGCGTGGAAATTCCGTTTTTGGTACGGTAGGGTATTTTGCAATCCGTCGCAGATGGACTTAAGTTTTTACATGCACACTGTTGCACTTCCCCACTTGTTTTTACAATATTTTATATAAACATAGCAAAAATGTTGCGCTAAGCAATAAACAAAAGCCGGCAGCCTTTTTTCACCTAACCATCCAATTCAATACAGTTTTCATTATTATTCCTTTTCATCATGTCTCCTGATAATTGTGTGCCCCGACAGATCCTTGATGGCCTTGCCTGTCCATACAACTTCTGACGCTAAAATTATAATGTTATATTACTTTGATTAAACGACTCATGATTTTCTTAAGGCTGTTCTTTTTGCTTAAACATTACCCTTATTGTAAAAGAAAAACTGTAGTTTTCAACTAGTTAAAATATCATCTGAGCATCAATCTTAAACATCCTGATGTTGCTGTAGTTTTGCTAAAAGGATGTATTGCGAAGTTTTGATGCCCTGTAAATATGTTAAGTTTAATGTATAGTTTTTAACGCAGTGAAAAAATCACCGTAGACCCCTAAGACCTTTTAGAGATATGAATGAGAACGACAAGAGAATCGATTAAGCCATGTGCGTCCGCCCATATGCAAACAACTCTTAGGCCTTAAATTTTACAATATATGGTCTTCCAGTCCTTGTTTTCAAACTTGAAATAAAGGACTGGAAGTCCAGTCCTTCAGATCAAGTTTGAAAAATAGTTTGAATCCGCCCACAGCCACGCCCATAACAGGCCTGTATGTGCGACCATCCCTAATTTTTAAAAATATTTTTTTTCTTATTGTGGCTATGCTTCAATGATGCTTTCGCACTAATTTTTATGTGTTCCTTTGTAATTGTATTTGAGGTAGCAGAAAAAGTTTGGCCTTTACATTGACTGCGCCCACTTTTTAAGGAATTTGAACTTCAGATTACTGTTTTTTAATAAATGTGTATGAAATTTGACAAATACTACAATACATAAGCTTTTACATATACATAAATAATATAATAATACATAATAATACATATACTTTTGTGGGCGTGGATTTCAAAAAACAGCGTTTTTTATTGAAAAAGGCGGAGTTTTAGTCCGAAATGTGTGCAACCAGATAACATATAACATTTAACAGATATGTTTTTATATCCCGCCCTTTTTTTGAACATTGGCTTACCTGCTTGAAATTTCCGGTCATCACAAAATTTACTTAAAAACTTCCTAGCACCAGCAACATTGTTTTGAAAAAATTGCACTTTGTCCTTGGACAAACAACGTTCGGTGTATCGATCAAAGCATCTCATGCCACGCTTGAAAACCCTGTAAAAAAAAAGATGTGAAACATAAGTGTAAGAAGTCATGGTTAGCTTGGTATTTTTATCAATCGATTTCTTAAAGCTCCTTTGCTTACTATGCCTGTTTTGGATTTTCTATTATTAAATCTAGGTAAACTTGTAAATTTAGAATAAGGTAACTCAAATGACTTTATAAACATAACCAAAAAATTTTTCATTATTATAACTTCGAACCTACTTTTTCACGACCAAGCCACGACCATTTTAACGATCCCCCGCCAAGAGTAAAGGCTAATGTGAATAACCTCTTACATAACATTTCCGATTCGTCCTAAATAGTTTCGTATTTGTGGAATATAAAATAAACATAGCATATTATGGTTATGAAAGGAAGGCTCTGGTGCACCTATCCTATGACATGGTAAAAAATTACATACTGTTTAGAGACAAGTTAGAATATGAATAGCTTCTAAACTGCTTAGAAACGTTTTGTTAAGAAATAAAGACAAAGCTGTGCATTATTATTTGCACCGAGAGCTGACACTCAAATAAAATGCAAGTAAAAGCAAATTAAAGAAAACTTGTCACGAAATATCTTGACCAAACGTGGTTTTTGAATGCCATATTATATTAGCTTTTTTTCTGGTTTGATTAAAAGTCAGGGGATGTGCTTCAAATTGCACAATAGGTTCAATTTATCCGCACTAGTGCCCAAGTTGCACGTTCGTCACAGAGAAATATACAAAATTGAAAATTTTACGTGATCCGTGAGTGCATGGGAAAAAAATTGTCCTAACCTACAACCTGACAAAGGCCTACAATTAGTTTCTAATAATTTCCGTTCGGCTTTGTGTGAACGTTTCCTTTCTAGGAATCAGCGTTTCCATGACCTCAGAAAGGAGGAAGTTAATGCAATTGGGCGATAGCTATAGGGAGAAGAAGAAATAATTTTTTTAGGAATGGGCTGGACAAATGCTGTGTCCCACCTACTCGGGAAAGAACCTGAAGGGTAGGCTCAATGAAAAAGCTTTTCAGTGCCTTTGCCAGCGGGGAAGAAAACCTCTTCAAAAGGATAAGGTATTGTTTTGTTTTTGCCTGGGGTTCGTCGAACGAAACTTAATTTCACTTTTATAATTTTAGAATGAAACACTTTATTTATCGAACAAACTTATTTAAATTCAAATCACACTGTTATTTAACTTAACTACGTAGAATTCAACACTTTATTTCAATTCAATCACTTTTTACTTTATTACCGATTTCCATAAGTCCACATTTGAAATATAACTGTCCCGCACGAGCCTGTTACCCGTGTATTTATACAAATTAAACACCTTCTAGTACGTTCCATACTTCCCCGTTGGTAATTTTCCATTGGTACTTTTCCGCTGAATTCTATGGAGGGGAAATCTTCAATATCGAAATTCGAACTTAGAATATGTCAGCTGACTGGAATGACAGTTGGGTGTGCTCGTTTAGTAAATCGAGCGGGTGTGTTCGTTAAGTTAGTCGATGGGTGCATTCAGCGATTCCTGCATGTCTTCTATTTCTTGCCGCCACATAGAGTATATTTCAACTGGAGTAGCGGATTTGTGAATGCTGAGATCTCAAAGCACTTGACTGCACGAGTGCGATAGTAAATAGTATATTCTACGCTCATAGTCTATTCTACGCTCTCAAGTACAGGCGTGGACAGGAGGACAAGAGAGGTTACATAACATGGTTAACGAGTGTAGGGATGAAATATGAGGTACAGTTCTTTACATTTTTTATTAACGACGAAAAATTCTTACTACCCTTGGGGCAATATTAGTATTTCCTTTCTCAGCTTTCGATCGTACAGAAACTTAATACGGCGAATATGTTCTTTTAGGAGTTTTTTGTTTTTTAGGTTGGCTACCCAAGAGGAACCTCGCAGTGGTCTTGTGAACTAAGTACGTTTAAACTGTAATTTTCAGGATGGAAAGTTGGAAACTAGTCCAGGGTATTGGCAGAAATATTGCTAATGTCTATATTTAGAATGTATAGACTTGTTTACAAGTTGCGTCAGATTATTTAACGCAGCACAGATCTTAGAATGTAGAAGCCACTTAGAAATGCGAACATTGAAATCGCCCGAAGTCACGATTTCATTATTAGGATGCAGGGAAACAATTCTTAAGATGGAATCAGACAATCTCATTCCAAGTTATTGCACTGCCCAAATTTGGGCTTCTGTATACAAAACAGTAATATATAATTTGTTTGCGGACGTTGAAATCTTTTTTCATGAAGTAAAATTCCGGGCTCGAACAGTTGCTAAGTTGGTAATGTTCTTCCAACATTCTTCTAACGCAGTCAAATAATCACCGTAGACCACTAAGACCTTTAAGAGATATGAATCGGAGAATCGATTAGGCCATGCCCACCCGTCCCTCAGTCCGTATGTAAACAATTTTTAAGCCTTAAATTTTAAGGAAGAGAGCTGAAATTTGGTGAGTTGGCTGGAAATCCAGTCCTTCAGATCAAATTTGAAAATTAGCTGAATCTACCCACAGACACGCTCATTACAGGCCTGTATGTGCGACCATATCTAATTTAAAACCGCAGATGTTACAGTCCGTAAAAAGGACCGTTGAATACCCCATCCTATCCCACATTGTAAAATGCTGATGACATAGTTATTTTTTGACCTTTTATAAGTAATGCAAACTTCTTAAAGGGGCGTGGTCCAACCGCCCCTAATTAGAAACCACAGATATATCCAAGTTACACTTAAATGAACGTAAAAATGATATTTTTTGGTTCAAATTCAATATTTTTGAAAAATCGACCCTTAAAAGGGGGCGTGGCTAAAAACCTAATAAAAACGAAATCTTGATGAAGCCTCGTTTACCTAACCTGCTACTTTTTTTGTTTCATGCTTACCTAAATTAGGCTCAAGGCCAGTCGAAACAAAGTTTTTTCAGGAAAATTTTAGGTTTTTCTTCAATTCTGCCTCCAAATGTGGGCGTGGCCCAAAGTCTTGTATGATCAAAAGTGTTTTCTTCATAAAATTTTACTCAATTTTTTCTCAATTTTGAGCAAAAATGTTGAGTAAACTGCATTTGAAAATTGACCGTTAAAATAGATGCCATGCCCACTAGAGGAGGTTTACCAATAAAATTTGTCTTTTTTGTGTCTCACATTTATTAGGAGATTAGCATCTCAATGTCAATTTTCAGCCTTTTAGAACGTCTTACAGTTTTGAACACTCTGGAGGTAGTTGCACATTTAGACCGATTGTGGGCGTGTCTTTGGGCGGATTTCAAAAATTTACACTTGTACTGTTTCGCTTGACATGGACGTACGAAGCTTTAGCACCCTAGCTCAAAATTTAAGGCCTAAAAATATGTGACATGCATACCGGCGGACGGTCGGCCATGGCTCATTCGATTCAGAATTCGGTCTCGATCATATGCCCTAAAGGTCTTGGGGGTCTACCATTCTTATTTCACCGTGTTACAAACTATGTGACAAACTTAATATGTGTACCTCCTATCCTATGGGATGGGGTATAATCTAAACAGTTGTTGTATGGATTTGAAATTTAAAAAATTATAAGAAAGGTCGAAAGAAAGTATGTCTCCCCCTTTAGCTCCTAAACGACCCAAAGACCCTTAAAGGCATATGATCGAGACCGAATTCTAAATAGAATAAGCCATATCCGTCCCATCCCCCATAAGGGGGGCGAGGCACGTTTTTTCATAAATTTTTTAGTTTTTTTTTCGAAAATGTGCTTAAACAGCAGTATTAAAACTTTTTTTAAAAATATGATTTATGAACATTTGATTTATTCTGTATTTCTTAATAAGTGTCTTCAATATTGGCTTTGTGCACTTAGGGTTCAAAAGTTATGGCCTTAAACACTTTAAAAAACGTCTCTCATTTTCAACTCTTCATTTCTAAAAAACATTTCAATATTTTCAAAAAATGTAACTTTTTCATTATAGTTCAGTATCTGCTTAGCTTAAGTTTTGCTTTTCCTGTTCTTGCCTGCTTATCTTCTTAAAAAAGTATTGAAAAGCATTTTATCCATTTTCTCATGAAATTTCACGTTGTAAATAAACCGTTATTTCTGTTTAAAAAAAACCATCGTTGGATTCCCTTTCTACAACTTCCCGTTTAGAAGTTATAACACGATTGGACGGACGACGGACGATTGGACGGACAACGTAGCGATACCATAAGAGGTCCTTTTTCTATTTTTGGACGGACTGCTAAAAACAAGAGTTCGTCTGTAACAAACTTCTATATTCCCGACCCTATATACCATGTAACACCAAATCGAAAAGCTTTTTGGCCCGGCTTTTCTAAAAGCGCTTAGCTCTAGCTTTTCCTTAAAAACCCCCCTTTAAAGTAGGTGGAGCTCAAAACTTTGTGTTTACCAAACTTAGCAAAAAGTAATATCTTAATATTTGTCATATATTTCTTCAGGATAGGACTCAATCAAAACTCGATTGTCAAAATAAGCACAATATTTAAAATGAAAGGGGAGCTTATGGAATTAAACTCCATTCGACACCAAACTGAACTTCCAATTTTATGCCGTCTTTGTAACTTAAAGCACGAGAGGACGCCCTAAACTTCCAAGGGAAATGCCCAATTTTAAAGGAGTTCCGTAAAAGATATTTCAATTTAGAGGTCCTGAACGGGCATTTTGAACGGGCTTAAAGGCTGGGATTTTTTATTTCAATATGCTGGGAATGCCTGCCGCTATAGGAGACCTATCATCGAGGAAGATCTTTAAATATTATGTTCATTTTACAATTACATTCAAATTAATCTAAAATAGCTGTCAGTCTGATAGACGGCGTTATTTATGCCAAACCAAGCTGTACTACGAAATTATACCTTATGTAAAAAATTTTCAATAAAATAAATGTCATTTATAAGTCTCATCATCATCATCATTTTTGAATGCCGCTTATCCTTTAAAAGGGTCGCGGAGCGAGGGTGGCTAAATGGTCCTTCCATCTTTCTCGATCCTCCGCCACCAACTCAAGAGACTCCGGCGCAATCCCCAGGCGGGACTCAGAGAGGTTCTTTACCTGATCCCACCACCTGTTGGTGTAAGGAACCGGTCATGCTAAAGAACAGGTCATGCTAGCCGAGATGCGCTCGCATCTCGGCTAGCATTACCTGTCTAGGAAGTCTGTCAGGGAGCATGCGAACAACGTGTCCAAACCATCGAAGAATCGATCGCTCCACTCGGAGGAGTAGCTGCTCAACATTAAGATTCCCACGAATACTGACGTTTCTCAATCTATCCCTTAGAGTAACACCAGCAACGCACCTCAGGAATCTCATTTCGGCAGCTTGTACCCGCGATCTAATTCTTTCGGTCATTACCCAAATTTCATGATCATAGATGAGGGTCGGAAAGAACAATGAATTAAAAACTGAGATCTTTGCTTTCAGTCCAAGCTCAGCTTTCCTGATGACCGGCCGGCGCAGTTCCTTTACTGTTGTTCCAGCTTGGCCAATTCTACAGGACAACTCAGTATCACTCCTCCCATCTTTCGTGAAAAAGAACCCGAGATACTTAAACTTCTCCACCTGTTTTAATGGAACTCCATTTATGTGCAGGGTACACTGCACAGGAGTTCGGGAAACAACCATCACTTCCGATTTGTACACGTTTACTTTCATATTTATAAGTCTATAAATCTAATCTAAATTTTTCATATGTAAGTATGTATGTAGGCGACTTGGAGTGAACTTTTCGAGAAATCGGGTTTTTAAAGATCTAACATGATAAAAGTGGGACATGGTCGATATTGTGGGCGGTCCAATTTTTTCCTTGTTAAAGGTTTTGGGTAAATATTTGAGTTCTATTGGAACTAAGCTATTATAAATAGTAAATATAAAAGTAAGTATAAAATAAAACTAAGCTATTTATAATAGCTTAGTTCCAAAATGTGAGTTTCTACTCCTTGGTTAACTTGACTAAAACGTATTCTGAAAGAAAATGTGAAATAGGCGTTGCCTCACACTAAAGCCAGTATCTACTAGGCGTGACCGTTAGCGGATTTAGCCAATTTTCACATTTTGTCTGTGCAACTGAAGAACCAAGCCGTGTACCAAGTTTCAGCTCTTACAGCTTGATTTTCAAGACCCAAAACCTTCACATTTTCAGACAGACGGACGGACATGGCTTAATCGATTCACCTGTTGGTCTCGATCATATCTCTAAAAGGTCTTGGGGTATACGATGATTATTTTACTGTGTTACAAACTATGCATGAATTTTAAGATACCCAGGGTCGAATATATAAATCCGCGGCTAGTAGGGACACACCTAAGTTTACGATTTTCTGTACGCCCTAAGTTAACGAACCTCGTACGCCCCAACCCAACGCACAATAAATTAACCTTAATAATAAATCTCCCAAAATGTTTCATCATGACTTGTGTTGCGCTACCAAATACGCTATAAAAATTTTAAGAATATCCTCGAGCCATTGGCTGATTTCCTTCTATTTCTCTCCATATTTATTCTATTTGTACTCGAGGCAATGTTTTTACTTCTGTTATTTATCAACGACTCCCTTGCTAACCTTGAGGCGTGGCACAGATTTAGCTCTTTAAATTTGTATGACTCTTCCAGAAATTCATCGCCAGAAGACATGTTTAAAAATATTTAAAATTGCCCCTAATGCAGGAGAATATGTCTTTGTGTGCTCCCATTTGAAAAGTTGCCTTGCCTTGGCGCTACTGCCCCCAACTCACTAAGGCCAAGGGCGTCAATGTTGCTGTTAATTAAATTTGACGCTCAAACTTTGAGCGCGTTGAAGTATGCATCGTTTTAATAATTGCCCTTGTCCACAAACTTCCCAGCTTTTGTTTCCCCTAAACTTGTCTTACAAGAGCTAGTGGTTTATAGTTGGATCATGTTTCCTGTCATGGGTTAAATCAATCCTGTTCGGGTTATAAAATTAAATTTCACAAAAGGCCAAGTATACCCAAGGGTCGTTTCATGTGTGGATGGGTCAGAGGCGTTGATTTTGAACACGCATGCATGGAACCTGAAATTGAGTGTGTCGCCATTCCTTTGGTCTATAAAATTGGACCATCAAACAAAGGACGATATCGTACCCAACAAGAAACTTACTCTTATGTGTTAGAGTAAATTTAAAAATTCTCAATTTTCACGAATTCTTGTATTTTGCTCACCATACTTTTACTGGACCAGTTTAAGCTCACAGCTCTTTAGCTTCATTGCAACCCGCCATAAGATCCTAATTAGTGTTTATTATTTTATATTGCTCATTAGCCTTATAGTAATTACATAGGTTGGGTTAATAGGACGCCATCACTGCCCCATAATATATGAATCTGTGTAAAAGCGAACATTTGTAGAATAAATAAAAAAACACAAAAAAATGCTTAATTGAATCGTTTAAAGAAATCGCAGTCCTGAGGGGAAATCCCCACCTAATTGCGTGCATTAATAGGTTTCTTCTTATTTTTGTGTGAAAGCCCAGGGCAGTATTGTTTTGCTGTGTAGCGTATCGCTTGTGCAAATCACTTTGGGCCGTTAATACTCCTCCACTGGTAGTTATGTCACAATAATGCTTCTCAGCTGGGTATCTATACTCGGGACATTTGCTTTTATGGCGCAAAATTCTCGTCCATATTTTGGTAGGGATACATAAACGTTATCGTGATTGTGTGTTGTTATGGACAGATTTTACCCAAGGGTGCGGTAACCTGGTTCATTACACTATCCCTCATTTACAAAACGATTTGGAGTCATATCAAAGCTGAAAGGTAAACCAGAGATGGAAGTAAATCCCGAAAGGATTATAGACCGCTGCGAGGGTTTTCCTTGTTGCTTTGGTTGGTTACAATCCAAAGCCGAACAATGAGATATTATCACAATAATTATTCGGCTCTTATTCGAATGAAACGCCTGTCATTTGCTATTAATTCAATTAAACGAACAGGCAATGTATTTTCGTAATTTTGACTCCATATGTACTATGGATGCACTTTCATGGATGCAATAGTCCACTCAAGGGCTTTTTCCAAAACATGCAAATTACCAGTGAGTTAGTGCTACAATGTGTACGCAGAAGTTACAGTCAGTAAAACGGACCGTTGCGGTCGAACCACCCTAAATTAGAAACTATCGATTATAACACAGATATTTCCAAGTTACACTTAAATGTACGTAAAAACGCAATTTTTGCGTTCAAATTCAATATTTTTAAGAAAACGCCCCTTAAAAGGGAGTGTGACTTAAAACTTAATACGAACGAAATCGGAATAAAGTCTCGTTTATCTAACCTGCTAGTTTTTTTCTTTTATTCTTTCATAAACTAAAACTAGGCTTATGGGCAGTCGAAATTATATTTTTTCTGAAAAATTTTAGGTTTTTCTTTAATTCAGCCCCCAAATGTGGGCGTGGCCTAAAATCTTATGGAAACAATATGTAGAACTAAATGTTCTCTACATAAAATATTAAGTAAAACTTTTTCAAGTGAGTAACAAAAAGAAATTATAACTTTACGATCTTAAGGGCATATGAACGAGATCAAGTGAATGCGCTATGTCTGTCGGTACGCCATCCGTCTGTGTTCCGGTAGTTTTTATACCCCATCCCATAGGATAGGAGGTATATTGAATTTGTCACATAGTTTGTAACACGGTGAAATAATAATTGTAGACCCCCAAGACCTTAAGGGCGGGGTGGGGTGCCGTGGCGTAGTGGTTAGTGTGTGTGCTTACTACGCCGGAGGTATGGGTTCGAATTCTGCCATCCTCACCTGAAAAGAAGACTTGTTCTTTTTCACGGTCCCCACCATACGCGAGGGTCTGACAAGCCCTCCGAGAGTATCATTTGTCTTGAAAAACTTCTCAAAGTGCCGTTCGGATTCGGCAAAAAATTTTAAGTCCCCTTGTATGAGAAGAAATTAACACACACAGCATACTTTGTTGAGAAGTTGGCCCTGGCTCACTTCGAGCTGTTGCGCCACTCTATAAATAAAAAGGACCTTAAGGGCATATGATCGAGACCGAATTCTAAATCGAATAAGCCATGTCCGTCCGTCCGTCTGTCTATAAGTCACACGTTTTAAGGCCTTAAATTTCAAGCTAGGGAGCTTACCTTACCTTAGGTTCATAGGTTTATTGTTATCCGAAGCAGTACAAGTGTAAAAAATTTTCAAATCCGCCCACAGACACGCCCACAATCGTTGCAATTATGCAACTCCCTCCAGAGTTTTTATAGCTGTAAGACGTCTTAAAAGCCTTAAATTTGGTCTTGATTATCTTATTATTATCGCTTAGTCGGCGTGGCATCGATTTAAAGGTTAATTTTTCAAATGCATTTTATTCAATATTTCTGTTCCAAATCGAAAGAATTTTGCTTAATATAATTATGTAGAAAACACATAGTTCGACAATTCATTCATACAAGACTTTGGGCCATGCACACATTTGGAGGCAGAATTGAAGAATAACCTAAAAATTTCCAGAAAAATGTAATTTCGACTGGCCTTAAGCTTAATTTATGAAAGAATAAAAAAAAATTAACAGATTAGATAAATGAGATTTCATTTTAAATTTTGTACATCCAAAGTTTTTAGCCACGCCCCCTTTTAGGCGTAAATTTTTCAAAAATATTGAATTTGAGGAAAAAATTGCATTTTTTCGTACATTTAAGCGTAACTTGCGTTATACTTGATAGAAATATCTGCGTTATAATTGATAGTTTGTAACTAAGAGCGGTTGGACCACGCCCCTCTTAAGAGTTTGCACTTCTTATAAAACGTTAAAAATAACAATAACATCAGCATTTTACAAAGTGGGGTAGGATGGGGTATTCAACGGTCCATTTAACAGACTATAACTTCTACGAACACACTGTTGCACTTACTCACTGGTTAGGCTCTTCAATTAGTCGAAAAACAAAAAAAAAGACCCTCAAGTATGAATTCATACATGGAGCGGTCCGCCGGCTATTTTTGAAGGCTTAGCTTACAATTATTGCTTAATTCGAATATATGATGTTGGTAAGAACATTTGGGACTTCTTCTTTTACTTAAATGACAATTTCTGACTTACTAAAATTTTTTCAAACCCATCTCGATAGCTCATTTTTTTCGCTCATATTACATTTACATATTTCGAATGCAATTTTGTTGTTCGCATGCCCCCTGACAGACTTCCTAGACAGGTCATGCTAGCCGAGATGGGAGCGCGTCGCCCCCCTGGTAGGTGAAGGAACAGATGGTGGGATCAGGTAAAGAACCTCTATGAGTCCCGCCTGGGGATTGCGCCAGAGCCTCTTGAGGTTGGTGGCGGAGGATCGAGAAAGATTGAAGGACCATTCAGCCACCCTCGCTCCGCGAACCTTTTAAAGGATAAGCGGCATCCAAAAATGATGATGATAATGAAGGCAATTTTAAGAAAATAAAATGCATAAGATCTGTGTATACCAGTTTTTAAATGCTGTCATTGATGTGTAGTAAATAAAAGGGACATTCATGACTCCTTGCCCAATTTTCGGGTCTTACATTCTTAAAAATATACTTTCGCATTCATCTGCGAAAAAAATACTTTTTTCACGGGATCATGACGTTATCTTGAACGACAAAAATATCGAATGACAAAAATCTCGAAAATATTTTTTCGAATGCAAAAATCTCGAATGGTACAAAATCTCGAATAAACAAAAATCACGCAAGACGCTAATCTCGAATGCAAAAAAGTTTTTCGAGATTTTTTTAAGTTTAAAGTTTAAACCTAAGGAAGGTAAAGAAAAAGTCAGGCAGGGGGCAGCATGCCCCTACTTCACTGTTTGGCCACGTTAAAATTCGCCGCCAATTTTCAAAATTAACTGAAACATGTGTGTGTAAATATGTGTGTGTAAAAATACAAAAAATTCTAGTTTTTTTTGTTCGAGATTTTTGGCATTAGTCCACTAACATTAGACATTTACCCGGACATTTGGAGAAACAGTCTGAAAATTGCTGAAAACGTCGCGTATGATGTCCTAATCAAAATTCAAAAAGTCCCAAAAAATCCAAGTTGGGGACACTCTGTCATCTTGAAAAAACATCCGCCATTTTGGAATTGTTCGGTTTTCCGTATAGCGCCCAAACGGACATTTCGATCGCTTTCGTTTTTGCACCTTATCATTTCCTAACGATTTCAAGACATAAAAAAGAAAAATAAAATTAATCGACCTCCCCTAGTGGGCGTGGTATCGATTTATATAGTAATTTTTCAAATAAATTTTATTTAATTTTCTTTATTTCAAATCGAAGAAATGATGTTTTATGTTTTATGTAAAAAACACTTAGTTCTTCGTTTTTTCCTAATGATCCTTTATGGCCCACGACATCTGAAGGCAGAATTTAAGAAAAATCTCTAGTTTGTCAGAAAAAAATTTGATTTCAACGTCCTTACGTCTTATTTAGAGAAGAACAAGAAACAATATTTTGCACATAAGTGACACTCCATTCTAACACTCCATTCTGGCTTATACTTCTGGTTTACACAAAGTTCTTGGTCACGCCTATTTTTATAGCGGTCTATTTAACAAAATTATTGAATTTGAACCAAAAACGCACATTTCTGCGAACATTTGAACCGATATCTGGACGTCTCAAAAGGTAGGCGAGAGGCAACCCTTCTCCAAAATGCTTACCGCAACGAGGACTATCTTCTATTTGTTTCTTGGACTATATTGGAGCAAAAGGTTATTTTAGAACAATCAAGTGATTATTGACTATTGAGTGACCTACATAACAGTGTGTAAGTAAATAGACTCATTTCTGAATATTCTCCTTCCTTGCTATCTTTTGGGTTTTTTATACCCATCCCGTTGCTATTCATGAATCAGTAATAAAGTAAAATGTATTTTACTTAATTCCTTATTAGGCTTATTTCATAAAAGGGGAGTGGCATGAGCAGCCCCTATAACGAAAATCGATTTTGCCATAGAAATATCCTATCTTGCGGCTAAAATGTTCGCAAAACATGTAGTTTTTTTGTTTGAATTTTTATTCATCGCTAAATTAAGCATAAGGGCAGTCGAAATCAATGTTTTTCTTAAATGCTGCCTACAAATGTGGGCGGGGCCATAAACTCTATAAAAACGAAATGTAGGCCTATGTTTTTTCTACAAAATTATTAAGTAAAAGTTTTTCGATTTGGAACAAAAAAAAATTAATAAAGTTTATTTGAAAAATTTACCATATAAATCGATGCCACGCTAATTAAATTACGTCTACGGACTCAATTTTTCCTTTGAATGTCTTAAAATCATTAGGAAACAATTAAGTGCAAAAACCAACGCAATCGGAGTGTCCGTTTGGGTGCTATACAGAAAACTGAAAAAATTCAAAATGGCGGAGGTTTTTTTATTCATTTCCAGCAATTTTCAGCCCGTTTTTCCATATGTCCGGGTCAGGGCTATTTTTTGTCTAATTTTACTGGACTTAGGTTGCCGCAACTCAAAACTTTGTATGAAACAAACTTAGCGATTAGAGTTTGTCATTGTGTTTTTTTTTTAATTTTTTTTCGATTTGGACTGAATTTTTTGAGAAATTTGGTTTTTAAAAATCTAACATGTTAAAAGTGGGCATGGTAAATGGTGTGGGCGGTTCAAGTTTTGCCTTAATATTGCAATGCTCTGTGCCAAAATTTAAGTTCCTGCGCCTTGTCTAACTTGACTAAAAGCCATGCTGAAAAAAAAATTGAAATAGAGGTTGTCAGACAGACGGAAGGACATGGCTTAGTAAATTTACCTGTTGGTCTCGATCATATCTTTAAAAGGTCTTAGTGGTCTACGGTGATTATTTCACTGTGTTAAAATGTTACAAACTACGCATTAAAATTAATGTACCCTGGTTCAAATCAAAAAAGAGCTTCCAACTTCTGCCTCTTTCAACTTCACAATTGCTTTCAATTCCCATTATAATGCAATAAAGATTAATGTTCTTTTCAATAAAGAATTGGTTGGTATATATTTGTTTGCTAATATTTGCTGTGACATGCATTGTTACAACCCATTTGCAGTAAAAACGTAATAAATTGCTGTTGGATTTTGTCAATCTTTCTGCAATCTCTTTTTTATTTGTCGTTTTTATTAATGGGTCCTCTTGTGTTATCTGTTTTATCACGTCCGGTTCCTTTGAATCGGATCGTCCAAGCAGATAAGAACGTTTACTTTTTTAATATTTAAAGACCGCAATATGAAACGAAATTAAATGCTTTTATGTTGAATCCGCTAATCGTTAGCAGACATGTTCATGTCCAGCACGAAGTATTCCACGTTGAACTTTGTGGTTAGCCTTAAATGCTGTAAGTCCCTAAAAATGAACACCAACATTTATTTAAACTTGAGCATTTGTAAAATGATCTAAAACCATATTTATGGAAAGCTCTCTATTTTTTAGCATATCTTAAAAAAAGGCGAAAATTTGCTCGTGGATACGGCGTATCCGTGTGTATACAGCACGCGCCGGTGGAAAGAGGGTTTGCAAAGCTTGTGCTTCCTAACAATGACTTGACAAAAGGCTTGAAGTTTCCCCTTGTCAATTCCAATTTCAATTTATTATAAAACAATTACACAGATAAATCTTATAATATTATGAAGCAAGAAAATGTATCAGAAGTGAAGCGGGGAAAACAAAACTTAAAATATCTTACGTAAATATAAGGATATTAATGAATAAAAGCAACAGAATGCTAAATTTATTTTTAAAATTGTTCAATTGTACGAGATTGGGCAAAATTCAGTTTGTTACGTAGATATTCCGATTAACCGGGTGTCATGACTTCGTGCAGTTATTAGGGCTTTGTATTTCAATATAAGTCGTGGAACGTACAACCGACAATTTGCACCGTGTACTCTGAGATATGGTCATAGCGTTTCTAATTAAATACATAGCGGGCGATATTGTGGAAGACAACATTTAGTTTTCTCCTACTACGGTAGTTAGGGCTACAGAAAACCTCACATCCATACAGGATTGTAGGCTAGGTCAGGTTGGAAGGGTTTTTGCATTTGCTGCAAGTTAACTCAGTAGCCAGATTGGCCCATTGTGACTACCCTTGTAGGGCAGGACATATATGTCTCACTAACTGAACCAGCCTGATCTTTTAATAAATCTTTTTAGGTCTAGTAGTGATATTCCTACCAGGCGTCCAGGCTATATCAAAGAAGCTGAGCCCTAAAAAGGTTAGTCGTCGTTCTTGGAGAGCTGGACTGTGGCAGAGAAAGTCTTCTATAGACTCTATTTCCTCTTCATCCCTACAGCTTCTATAGAAGACATTCGCAAAGATTCCCATTCGTGTAGCACAGCCATGACACCAATGGTGCAGTGTCCTGTGACAACATCAACGAGTGTTCTTATGAAGTATCTACTGAGAGATAGAAGGGTCGTTGTTCTTTTTAGGTCGAGCACTGGCCAGCAGCAGTGAGTTATAATACCATCCTTAGACTGTTGCCAACGTTTACCGGCTAGTTTGACCGTGTATTGATCTATATGACTTTTAGCTGTGTTGAAAAAGAGATATACCCGTCAGTCAGCCATCGTTATATTCATATCAGAACCTTTCCTGGCCAGTTCGTCCGCCATTTCATTTCCGTGTTTCGTCCACGCCAACTTGCCCAGTAACCCAGCAGAGTAGAACTGTGTGAAGGCTTATTTCTTTTGATGCCATGAGGCAGTTCTTGACACACTTGGAGTACACGAGGTTGGAGTCCAGGGCTTTAAGTGCTGCTTGACTGTCAACACATATGGCGGATAGATTGGACTGTCTGTGAAGCTCTCTTCACCGCATAAATCTCAGCTTGAAAAACACTGCAGTAATCATTTAGTCGATATTACTTTAGCCGAAGACTCCTGAACCCTGTTCCATGTTCTGTTTTCGATCCATCGGTATAGATAGCAATGCCTTTGATGTCAACATTTGTCTCTACCCAGTCTTGTCTACTTGGTATAATCACTTTGAATCTTTTATCGAAGTCATATTGAGGTTTCTTATAATATGTTAGGGGTTACAGACCCATTTTGATTTAAGATGTTCAGTATGCTCGAGTGTTCTAGACATTGTGACTTTCAGACGTTGTTCTCTCTAAGTCTGAGAGCTGCTTCGCGCCTCATTTCTTGTGAAAAGCTCCAGCGGTTGGAGTTGCAGCTTTGTTTCCAGACCTATTTGGGGCTTGGATCATATTTCACCTGTTATATCTGAGCAAGCTAATTTTTGTACCTTCTTCAGATTTTTAAGGTAAGATTTCGTTTTACATGCCTCCCACAATACCAAAGATCCATCGGTAAAAATAGGTCCAATAACCCCTGAACACAGCCAGTATGCTATTTTATGTTGAAGACCCCAATTTTTTTTAATGCCTTTCTTTATTCTCTCCTCCGTGTTCCGTCCATTTCCAATTTAGTTTGGAGTCAAACAAAACGCCAAGATATATGGCTTCCAGGGAGAATTTAAGATTGGAAGATAAGATAAGATCATCTCTGTCTTGTTCGGGTTGACTTCAAGTCCACTGTTCTCTGCCCATTTTGATAATTTCGTTAACTTCAGATTCCATTAGTTCACTGATTGTTAGAACAAATTAAACTGTTATTAGTATAACTATGTCATCTGCGTAAGTGACTACTTTTATTGCTCTTTTGATGAGGGATTTAGGAATTTTGTTAAGTGAGATGTTCCATAGAAGGGCTGAAAGCACCTCTCCTTGTGGGGTTCCCCTTGCAACTGTTTTCTTTAATCGGTAACCGTTTTCTTCCATCGTTTTAGTTTTCACCGGAAGAAAGTGAGCAGTTTGCCGTAAATACCGCGGTTTTTTCCAAATACTCCATCTACGGCTACGGCTAAGTCGATATGATCCGACCAAGTTAAAGTGCAGTTGAATATATGCCCTAGGTTAAGTGCACTGTCAATGTCAACATATGGGATTACTGATGAGGCCATTAAGATAAGTGGGAGGTATCCCTTCCACTTACGTGGGCCACTTGAGTCTCGGTGCTCCTCTAAAAATCGATAATCCTGAATCCGTTATCGGAAGTGATGTCGTGCAGGCTGTGCTTTCCGACTGTACGACCAAAGATGCAATCCCTTCCTAGCTTGCCATTAAATCGCCTAGGACTATCTTAATCTCATAGCTATAGGGCACTGATCATACGTTTTGTCCAGGAGCTCGTAGAACTTATCTTTGACATCGTTTCATCTCTCTCTAATGAGTTGTGTTGATGTGTTGAGTGGCTAATGTTGGTGAATCTAGCCTAAATCATGAGGCACTCGCACACAGGGTTGAAGCTCAAGATATTTTGCTTAAGTCTGCCTCCAGCGACGAAACCACATCCAAATGCGCTGATGAAAATAAGCGCTGATTTTGATGTCGGTAGTAGTAGCCGTAGGAGACGTCGCAGATTTTCAACTTTCATTTTAAGAACAATTTATGTTCCGTTACTCGTCACTTTAACTAGATTTTTCGCCCTTGTTTGGTCTTGATTTCATCTAGTCAAACAAGGTCATTGATTTTCATCAAGGGTTATGTTTGGGAGTTGGTCGGTTAAAAACAAGTCTTCTAGATCTAGGACACATACAGTTGTCTAATTTATGTGAGCGATTACAAAAGACTCATTATACCCGGATCTAACTTTTCAACATATCAGTTGTTGGAGCAGGCTATCTGCAGAATGTTTTATCAAAAGTGTGTGTTTTCTTTTTTTTAGAGCATTTTTAATGAGTGCGATACTAGACTTATTCTGTTTGAAGTATTGCACTCATTCAAAATACTTATTAACACGGTTCATCCAAAAAGTTTTTGCCTTGTCAATAAGCAAGCGTGCGAAAACCTTAAAACTTATGTTATTTATATTTCTTAAAACAACAGTTCTTTCCTGAAAACGTCCTCTAAATGGGGGCGGAGTTTAATGCTTTGCGTCTAACAAACTTAGCAAGTGGTATTTTACATATATTTTCTTTCGATTGAGAATAGATTTTCCGAAAAATCTTGTTTTATAAATTTAAATTATTCAAAGTGTTAGTAGTCGATGAAAAGGGCGCCGCCGGGCCGGGTGGTCCGATTTTTGCAAAATTGAAGGTTTCTGGCCACTGTTGCTCCGCAACAAAATTTAAGTTTCTACGCCTTGATGTTAAATAGAGGTTGTCTGTTTTCTCACATTGACGACAATAGTGGACGTGACGTAGCCGTTGGCGGATTTAACTCATTTTTACACTCTGTGCAACTCTGTGCAAGTTTCAGCTCATTAGCTTGATTTTGAAGATCTGAAATAATTACATATACAGCCGGACAAACGGACTGACATGGCTCAATCAATTCGCCTGTTGGTCTCGCCTGTTGTATCTCTAAAAGGAAGATATCTACGGTGATTATATTTACTGTGTTAGAAACTAAGCATTTAAATTATTATGAAAAAAAGAAAAAAAACTTTCTGGATGGCTTCAAAAGGGCATTTGTGGCATCTCAAGCCAGCAATGGTTCATTGAAAATAAATTTTTATCCTTGTGGCTTTTAGGGTGACTTCTAGGGATGATATATATAAAAACGCCAATTTCCTGAAAAGGCATTCATGAACCCTACTAAACTACTAAACACACCAAAGCTACTAAACCAGCAAAGTGTTTCTTTAGCTTTTAGCTATACATAAAACTTCACGGAAACCATCTTGTAGGTACGCTACGCAGTAAGACAGAAGTGATTCCCACGATTTTCATTAGAATAACGAAAAAACTATCGTTCTAAACTAACTCGGAAGTGAAGCCTATCTATCACGTGTCTTGCTTTGATCAACTAGGTTTAAACGTACTTAAGGACAATTGCCTAACCTATGAAATATCATCAAATTTTCGTTTTCATAAATTATTTTGCCAATTGCCGTCTCTTCAACCAGCCGAACAATCTACATTGCGCCCACCATCTGTTTGAATAGTAAAGTTCAATTAGATCTTATGAACCAATTTACGACTCACAACCTTTATAGGCAATTTCCTCAGACTAATATTTTCGCACAATAAATAATAAATTGATTGCTTTCTTGAATTGAATTTAATTTGATGATGGGTTACTATTCTTCTATTGTATGGTTATTGTGAAATCACCACGAGTCATTTTTATTGTTTCCCTTGCTTCAAAACATATTTGTTTTCATAACTCCCACAAGCATTTTTTATGAGTATTCTGTTGTCACAACAAAAATTTACCAGGCACCATACCGAAGCATGGAACCTTTAAACTTTTTAATGGATCTGCAATGTAAATTGTGCTACGGTTTGAAAAGAGCTTAGGAGCATTTTACGCATTATTTCTGTGTTTATTGAGGGGTTTCGTGTAAGAAATCGATTATTATATTCCGGTGTTCTCAATACCGTGATGAGGAATACTGCTTTTATTTATGAATATTTTAAAATCGATTCCTACTTGCAGCATTGTTGGGTGAAAATTTGTTTGGTTAAAAACCTTTTGTGCCAGGTGCTCACTTTTTGATAATTTCTTCTTTTTTTTAATTTTAATAATTGTTAATATTTGTTTTACAGATATGGTACAGGAAAGTCTATTTTGGCGGTATGAGAATTAATTATAATAACGAGGAGCAGCAAGTCATAAGACATTTTTGTAAGGTGTTGTACCTGCGAAGACAGCGCTCCGTAGTCCGCAAGTGGTAGCTTGTGTTTTAAGTCGTAGAAAGACAAGATTTGGTTTTCTGATGAGAACACATAACAAAGTAGAGTTTGTGTTCACTGCTCGTCACTAGATTAGACGCAGTCAGTTTTTAAAAGTTAACTCGATATTTCTACCATTACATGATGAATTAGAAAAAACTGACTATGGTAAATGATAGAGTACTTTGTTAACAACAAAATATAAAATGTGCCTATACGACAGATTTAGCTAACGATACTTTGAAGATGAATTGCGAATTGAGTAAAGAGTATGCGGAAAAAAAACGCGTCATTAGATTAGACGCAGTGACCAAATCAACGTTGTTTGTGTAGTGAATGCATTTATTTTTTGTTTAAACAGTACATTTTGTAAATTTTAATCGTCTTAGATTGAGTTTGAGCAAAAAGAAATGTTTAACAGTGGAGGAAAGGGCAAGAATAGATTGTTATTGCTTTGAAGGTCTTTCATGCCGTGCTAAAGCCCTAAAATACAGCGTATCATTGTTTACGCAAATATCTAAGAAATACGTCGTTTTACACAAAAGAATATAAAGGAAAGACAACTTCTGTCTTTACACCTCGCCAAACGCGAATTATCCTCAGAAAAGCGTCAAATTCAGCGCTATCAACACCTAAAATTAGAGCAAAAGCTAATGTTAATGCCAGTTTATCCACTATTACTCGAACAATTAAACTTAGAAACTTAGAAAAAACCAGTGAGTAAGTGCTACAGTGTGTACGCAGAAGTTACAGTCCGTAAAACGGATCGTTGAATACCCGATCCTATCCCACATTGTAAAATGCTGATGGCATAGTTATTTTTAGACATTTTATAAGTAATGCAAACTTCGGAAAGGGGCGTGGTCGAACCGCCCCTAATTACAAACTATTACTTATAAGATATTTCCACAGATATTTCCAAGTTACACTTAAATGTACGTAAAAATACAATTTTTGGTTCAAATTCAATGTTTTTGAAAAATCGACCCCTAAAAGGGTGCGTGGCTAAGAACTTTATATGAACGAAATCTGGAGTGAAGTTTCATTTGCCTAACCTGCTACTTTTTTTGTTTTATGCCTTCCTAAATTAGGTCCAAGGCCAGTCGAAATTAAGTTTTTCTGGAAAATTTTAGGTTTTTCTTCAATTCTGCCTCCAAATCTGAGCGAGGCTCAAAGTTTTGTATTAACAAAATGTGGAACTAAGCGTTTTCTAAATAAAATATTAAGCAAATTTTTTTCAATTTCGAGCAAAAATATTGAGTAAACTGCATTTGAAAATTTACGCGCTTACAAACTAAATTTCTCTTTTTTGTGTCTGACATTCACTAGAAGATGCTTAATGTCGAACTTCAGCCTTTTAGAACGTCTTACAGTTTTGAAAACTCTTGAGGTAGATGCACATTTAGACCGATTGTGGGCGTGTCTTTGAGCGGATTTCAAAAATTTTTACACCTGTACTGTTTGGCATGACGTGGACCTTACGTACGAAGTTTCAGCACCCTAGCTCAAAATTTAAGGCCTAAAAACATGTGACATACAGACGGATGGACGGACGGACGGACATGGCTCATTTGATTCAGAATTCGGTCTCGATCATATGCCCTTAAGGTCTTGGGGGTCTACCATTATTATTTCACCGTGTTACAAACCATGTGACAAACTTAATATACCTCCTATCCTATGGGATGGGGTAAAATCGAATGCTAGCGCCAACTATAGTTGCGCTATTGAATAATAGCTAACGGGAACTGAAAAAAAATTAAAATTAATTTTTATGGACTTGAAACTGAAAAAATTATACTGCCAAACGGTATAAAGTATAGCTTTGAAATAGATAACGGGCATAGTCGATTTTTAAGGTTTCATGTAAAGCCAAAGATAGCTACGAATATTCAAACACTTCGAAGATTTGACTCAAAAACGTAAAAATATTTCCGAAAACGATTTTTTAAGAGTTGCTAGTCTATAAACAGTAATGATGATTTAATTTACATTTGGCTTAAATATGAAGCATTTACAACACAAGCTTACAATATTGCCGTTTCCATTCTTAAACAAACGAAACCTATTTAAACAAATAAAATAGAAAAAAACATGTTTTACCGTTTTCTCCGAAATCCATGTCCGTAGAGTTTAAAAAAAGTGGTCAATGGAACGCAGTTATTGTAAAATTAAAAAAAAGCCTAACGGTAATTGAAAAAATCTATATTGCTGTTTCATGGATTATAAATTTTAAAAATGGTGAAAAAGGCCAAGAATACATATATTAGAATATATTGTTATATATTCGAAACGGTAAGAGGCTAAAAATTAAATACCGAAAGTAGTCCATCTTATGAAATTAAAAAAAAAACCCTAAGGCAGTTTTGAAATAGTTTATGGTTTTCTAGATGTGCTTGCAAGCACTTTAGTTGACTGACTAAAATGATGGTGGTAGCAAGTATGTATGTCTATTGTAATCCATACTTCACAAATACCTTATGCAAATGAAGCGAAGTATCTAAGGATGACACTGGACACTAAACTAAGGTGGAAACCAGACGTAAAGAAGAAGCGTGACGAGCTCGAGATTAGGCTCAGGGAAATGTATTGGCTTATCGGAAGATTTTCGACATTAAGCATATATAACAAACTGCTCTTGTACAGGCAGGTGTTAAAGCCGTCCTGGGCATACGGTATACAACTTTGACCAAGCCGAGCAACATGTCCATGTTGCAGACTTTCCAAAACAAGACACTAAGAGCAATTGTGAATGCTCCATGATATATAAGGAGTAGTGATATTCACAGAAATTTAGGAATAGCTACCGTGAGCGAAGAAGTAACAAACTTTGCTCGAAAGCTAAATGCTCGCCTTCATGTTCATTGTAACAATGAAATGATCCGTACTCTAAGCGAGACTCTTAACGATGTAAACAACGAGCGACGACTACAAAGAACAAGACCCTTCGATCTAGCGACGTAGGGTGAAGCCGCACGAATGAACGGCTTTAGTAGGTGCGATAAACACTACGGAAGCGTAAACTACTTGTTAAGTTAACTTAGTTGTAGTCAAGAAGTATAAGAGAGAGCAAAAATTTACTACTATGAAGTGCGTTCTGGCAGTTTTATAGTGTCTCTCATACATGGGTGGTTTTTCAGCAAGTGGAAATCGGGCATAACCAATATCGGCTACCTCGGTATTACATACCTGCTATAGTGGGCGTATTGATATCTTTGAAAGATTTTGGAGTTTTAGCCTCCTCCATCCACCCTAGTATTCAAAAAAAAAAAAAAAAACATTTTGGGCCAAACCTACATAGCACATTTTTTATACCCGACCCAGGGTACATTAAGTTTGTTGTATAGTTTGTAAAGCAGTGAAATAATCACCGCAGACCCCTAAGACCTAAGAGATATGAATGGGACCGACAGGAGAATTGATTAAGCCATGTCCGCCCGTCCGTAGGTGACATTGCCTTGTTATTGTCTTTGAAGTAGACAAAAAACTTTACTCTTTTCATTTACCACGCCCACTTTTTAAGGGATTTTAGCTTAAGATTACGGTTTTTCATTAAATATATATGAAACTAGCTGACCCGACAGACGTTGTCCTGTCCAAACTTTCGGCTAAGCCCCGCGAAAAAGAGGGATTAAATCCTTCAAATCCTCGAAGCAATCCACTCAAACACTGTGATTTTATTTAACTTTTGATATTTTGATTTGATTAAATTAAAATATCTTAAACAGAGTGAATGTGCGCAAGTTGCATTGAAAATTTTCGGGGAGTTTTATTTATGGGCCAAAGCTCTTCCTTGGGCCCATACGAATCGATCAATCCCAAAATCGTCAAAAATGAACAATCCATAAAGCGTTTATCATTCATTTGATGCACTAACCTTTGCAATTTTTTTATTTTTTTAAAACAACTATTGCGGCAAGTATGCAAACAGCCGCTCACCAAAATTTCATTGCAATCTGATGAATGGTATAGATACATGTGTAGGACAAACAAACATACAAGAATTCATTTTTATATACATAAAATATAGATTTGACAAAAAATTATAAGACAAAAGTTGTAGATATTAGCATTTTCTATATTTTATGTTTATATTGTATGGCGTGGCGTATAAAAAGGGATTTTTTTTAGTTGAAAAGGCGGAGTTTTAGGGCGCAACCACCTAGTATAAAGCATTCAACAGTTTTATTTTTATATCCCGCCCAATTTTTGGAGACGTGGCAGTCTTCTTTTTGGTATGGTCAGGTATTTTGCAATCCGTCGTAGATGGGCTGAAGCTTTTGCATACGCACTGTTGCACTTTCCCACTTGCTTTTGAAGTGGTATCGTAAACGCTCCTCAAAAATCTGATTTTGGCTGCTTGTACTCGTTACCTAGTTCTTAAATTAGGTTAAGAACTAAACTAAATTAAACGAAAATTAAATTTAAAGTAAAAGCTGGGATATTCTTTTTACTTCAACCCTTACTTTTGTGATTACCGACTGACATAGTTCTTTGTCGGTATCACTCTTTTTAACTTTCGTGAAAAGAACCCCCAGAAATTAAAGTTTTCCACCCCTTCCCCACTTTTTATAATGAAACTTCATTTATATGCAGGTGGGAAAGAACCATCACTTCTGATAAAGTCACGTCAGCTTTTATTTCGGCTTCAACGCGCAGACGGCCAAAAACCTATTCAGATTTAGAGCTCACTAAGGTTTCTCTTCAGACGACGCGAAGCAAAGTTAGGATAGCTAAGTCATCAGGTCAGCTATTTGAGCATTTTAAAATTTTCAATTGGAATCAATTCTGCCGCAACCTAACGCACACATCAAAAGCATGTAATATGATGGACACACCACAATAAGACTCAATGGCTTCAAGGGATCCGGTACTTAGTGGCTCAGGGGGCTAAGGGGCTTGTGTTCACCCCACTAATCATGATAAGTGCCAACAGTTCGTCCGAGAAATACACAGAAAAAAATCGTACCTTTCATGAAAATATTTGCAGCTCGAATGGGGTTAAATACTGAATTTTTTTCTCGAACCTAACCTCGAATAGGTCCGTAATTAGCCTTTTAGCCCGAAAATTGTTATGTATTGTTTTAAAGTTTTTCGATCCAAAATTCATGATTAATATGCGGGTAATTGGCACTCGTGTCATTTTGCTACTCGAACTGCCTATGCTTACCACTTATGCAATAATTATTTTTTGCATGCCCATGTATTTAGCTGCATCGACAAACTTAAAAACAAAACAAAATAAGAATAAACGTTGCAACACACAAATGCGATTAAACCTTCCAACACCTTTCCAAACCAAACCTAGTCTTACACGAGCGAAGAAACAGTTTTTTTATACATTGAATCTTATGATAGGCACTCCACGAGCGACAGCGGTCGCTCCCAATGCTGTCTCAACCGTCGACGGCAATTGTTTTGTCAGCACTCGTGTAAAAATATCCTAACTGGAAACAGGAAGAAAGTTTGGAGGAATGCTGAGGTTACCTAGCTTGACTGGAAAACAATTGGAGACACCAACTGTGAAAAATAAGAAATTAAGACATAAATTTTTGGGAATTATCTATAGCCAATAATTATTAAAAACAGCTAGTCAAATTTTATGTTCAGCCCCCCTCAAAAAAATTCCTGCGAACGGTACTGCCGGTACTAACACTTTTATAAATCTAAAAAACTGTGTATACCGATTTGGCTTTCTCAAGAACAACCCTAACAGTGAAAAAATGGTCAGCTGTGCTAGTACCAAGGCAAAGCCGCACTGTTCTTTCCGTGGCATTGCGGCTTTACTTTAGCTCCGGAACGTATTGCGAATACCTATGCCCAACCGTAATTGCGAATACCTATGCCAACCTTTTTCCTTTAACCTTTATTTATAGTGTTTTTGGCTGCCACTTTGCTAGCTCTTCACGGCTTAATGAAGGAACTGGATTTGTGATTGTGACCCACTATTACCCACCAGCACCACCGGCTTCGTGAACCCGCTTCATTTAACAAACATCTTCTGTATAAGCAACTAGTGGGTTACAATACCACAAATTAGGTTTTGATTAAAGCATTGTACATGAGGGTGGAGTGAAACTTATGTTATTAAATTTTTATTTTATTATCCATAAAGCGTCAGAAATGTGTACATCGAATTTCAGCTCAACCAAAAATTTTCTTAAGGGTTCACAACGTCCTTGAAAATGTACCAGCATTTTACAAGTAAGTATAAAAGAGCTCTAAACTCTTTTCAAAACCACCCAGAACTAAGCACGTCGAGGCAGCTGCTCTTGAGAAAATTTCACCACGCCCAGTTCCGCCCTCAATTCCTTATATGACCTCTGGACTTAAAAGCTTTCCCTCTTAGAAAATATATTTCTCCAATATTTTTATATTCCATCCCATAGGATAGGAGGTATATTAAGTTTGTCACATAGTTTGTAACACGGTAAAATAATAATGATAGACCCCCAAGACCTGAAGGGCATATGATCGGGACCGAATTCTGAATCGAATAAGCCATGTCCGTCCGTCCGTCCGCCCGTCTGTATGTCACATGTTTTTAGGCCTTAAATTTTGAGCTAGGGTGCTGAAATTTCGTACGTAAGGTCCACGTCATGCGAAGCAGGACAAGTGTAAAAATTTTGAAAAATTGGAGGCAGAATTGTGGAAAAAGCTAAAATTTTACTGAAAACCCTAATTTCGACTGCATCGAGCCTAATATAGGAAAGCCTGAAAGAAAAAAAGTAGCGTCCAAAGTGGTAGTCCAGATTTCGTTTATATAAATTTTTTAACCACGACCCCTTTTAGGGGTCGATATTTCAAAAAGTTGCATTTTTACGTATATTTAAGCGTATATATATAAATATAATTGATAGTCTGTAATTAGTGGCGGTTGAACCACGCCCCTTTTCGAAGTTTTCCCCTTCTTATAAAATGTCAAAAAAACGCCATCAGCATTTTACAATGTGTGATAGGATGGGGTATTCAACGGCCCGTTTTACGGACTGTAACTTATGCGTACACACTGTAACACTTACTCACTGGTTTCTTAATAAAATTAAAAATTACAAGTGAGTAAGTGCGTGGGGTGCCGTGGCGTAGTGGTTAGTGTGTGTGCTTACTACGCCGGAGGCCTGGGTTCAAATCCTGCCATCGTCACCTGATACAAAAAAGACTTGTTCTTTTTCACGGTCCCCACCTCCGCGAGGGTCTGACAAGCCCTCCGAGAGTATAATTTGTCTTGAAAAGCTTCTCAAAGTGCCGTTCGGATTCGGCAAAAAATTGTAGGTCCCTTTGTATGTAAAAGAAATTTACACACCAGCATACATTGTTGAGAAGTTGGCCCTGGTTCACCTCGAGCTGTTGCGCCACTCTATTTATTTATTTATAAGTGAGTAAGTGCAAGAGTTCGTCTGCGACAAACTTCTATATACCCGACCCTATATACCGTGTAACACCAAATTTTAGAATTTGTTGTCTCGAATTAATATATAATTTGTATAGGCCACCCCTCCAAAAAACAGTTATTTTCCTAAAAACGCCCCCTAAAAGTGGGCGGAGCTCAAAACTTTGTATGGACTAAACTTTGCAAATAGTAATATATTTAATATTTGTCATATAATTCTTTTTTCAATTTGGAGTCAACTTTCCGAAAAATCGGTTTTTAAAGATGTAACATTTTAAAAGTGGGCATGGTCGATATTGTGGGCGGTGCAATTTTCTCAGTACCAAAATTTAAGTTTCTATGACTTGTCTGCCCAAAAGGCATTTTGAAAGAAAATGTAAAATAGAGGTTGTCTCACATTGAAGCCAATAGTTGGCTTGGGTGTTGATGGATTAAGCCAAATTTCACACTTTGTCTTTGCAGCAGGAGATCCAAGCCGTGTACCAAGTTTTAGCTTTCTAGCTTAATTTTGAAGATGTAAAACCTTCAGACGGACGGACGGATATGGCTTAATCGATTCACCTGTCGGTCTCTATCATATCTCTATAAGGTCTTAAGGGTCTACGGTGATTATTTCACTGTGTTACAAACTATGCATTAAAATTAATTTACGACAGCTAGGTTTTCGAAATGGGTGGAGGAGCACGGAATACTGAGCCAATTCCAAGCAGGCTTTAGGAAAGGTTTCTCTACAGAAGATCAGATATTCTGTATAACATCAATTGCGCAAATTTATTTGAATCAAAGGAAAAAACTGTACGCATTCTTTACAGAATTTAAAGGTGCCTTTGAAACAGAAACTGCCTATTCTTCTAAATTTTTGAAAATCTTAATGGCACTCTACGAAGTCTTCGGTTTGGGATAGAGAGAACATATCTGAGTGGTTTAATCTACCCATCAGTGTAAAACAGGGTTGCCTTATAAGTCTTTTCCTCTAGGATTTGACTGATTACCTGCCAGCCGACATATTCATTGAAGGACTGAGGATAAAGAGTTTGCTATAAGCAGACGATATTGTTTTATTGGCAGAATCTCCGTGTGCGCTGCAACTTATGATAAATAAGTTGGAGGAGTACTGCAGTTTAAGTAGCCTGTACATCAATACGGCAAAGACGAAGGTTATGATCTTCCATTTCTTCTTCTGAGAAATGGAAGCATGACGGACATGAACTGGAAGTAGTCAGGTCTTATAAATACCTTGGATTCACAGTTACCCACAATTTGTCACTGATATGCCACCTGGAGCAGAAGTTGAGGCAAGCGAAACATGAGAAACCTGCTGTCCAGTGCAAAGTCTTGGAAGCAGTGATGCGGTCGGTAATGTGCTATGGAGTTCAGGTATGGGGAAACAAACAATACGACGAGGTAGAAAAGCTCCTAAGGTTTTTCCTAAAAAAAGGTTTTTCGCTTGCCAGCAACTACCCTCAACTGCATACTCCATATCGAAAGCGGAATTGCACCACTCTTTTTTTTCACCAATATTTTATAACATAGCGAGGATAATCGGCTTACAAAGATATTGGCCAAGAAAGCCATAAGAACTAGGACACTGTTCTTCAAAGACTGGGTCAACGCCTCGGAGAAATACGGCCTAAAAATAAATATAAACGAAAACAACCTTCCGGAATGGAGGAGATGCATTCAGAAGCATTTCTCAGATATTGAACAGGCAATGAGAAGGAAATTAATCTTAGAGGCGAAAAACTCAAGCTACCGACTTATTTACAAACACCTCAATCACGAGAATATATTATATAAACGAACTACTTTATGGTGCAAACTGGAAATCGCTTGTAGCTTATTATCATGATGCCTTTAGATATAAAAAAAATATCCTAGAAGAGCAGTTTTAACAAAATACAAAACAGAACAAATTTATTGTTTTCAGAAATTTTAATAATTCATAAATTGTTGTCATTCTACGGCAGACGGCAAAGCCATTGCATAAATTGTACAAAATGTAAACTAAAATGAATTATTTTAAAAAATAAAGTACCTAATTAACTAACTAGCATAAAATTAATATACCCTCGGTCGGGTATAAACACAAAAAATTCGAATAAACTTAAATAGCATTTTCTTTTTTGTTATCCGACCCAGGGTATATTAATTTCAATGTTCGTAACACATTGAAATAATAACCGTAGAACCCTAGACCTTTTAGAGACGTGACCGAGATCAACAGGTGAATTGATTAAGCCAGACCTATTTGTCCGTCCGGCTGTCTTAGGGCTTCAAAATCAAGCTAGAGAGTAAAACTTGGTGCATAGCTTGGTTCTTATGCTGCACAGACAAAATGTTAAACTTTGTTAAGTCCGCCACTTAAGGTTTCAATATGATACAACCTCTAATTCAAATTTTAAAAGACCTTTGTGTATTGAAATTACGGTTAAAAAAACCTTTAACACGACAAAAATTTGCCTTATTTGACATTGTCGATCATGCCCACTTTTACAGTGTTATATCTTTTAGAGCTTGATTTCTCTAAAAATTCACTCTAAACCAAAAATATATTGAAACACAAATAATTAAGATATAAGCAGTTTCTAAGTAAGCTCCATTCAAAGCTCTCCGCCCACTTTTAGGGTGCTTTTTTAGGAAAAAACTGCTTTTTTTTTGCTTGAGTGTTCATTTATAATACATTTTCTCACGGTTCTAACGAAATAAGCTTAAATAATTTTCTTCTTTGTCCACGCCCAATTTTTGGGGCGAGTCGTATATACATAGTACATAGTTGGCTGCCAATGAATGAATTCAGGTCAAAAAATAATTGGTGTCGAATACAACTTAAGACTAGTTCTTAACTAGTTCATAATAAATTCCTATTATATACTAGGTTAACTAGCGCTATGTGTGGAAAAGAATATACAATGATCTTTTTATAGCTATAATAGCTAGAAATGAATGACCCTAAAGTTTCTTACAAAGATTACAATTATTATTTATCTGATGTGGGGAAATCACACGTAATTAATATCCAATTCATTAAAGTTTTAATACTGACTGATGAGAAAGCGTAAAGCAGCAAAGGATCATAAATTAGACAATAAAAAAAACTATGTTATATAAGGTAATGGTCTACACATTTCCTAAATAGGATTCAATGCTAGCACAATTGATTGAGAACAGGCCATTTCTTTATTTTTCGGATTAATGAGTGAAAGGTTAGGTTAGGTTGATGGATGCCCATTTGACAATAGTCACGGGTCATTTTGACCAGCAGTTGGGTCCATTGTGTCCATATTGGGAACTTTCTTACCTCCTGGAACGAAAATAGAAATGAACCGCTGTTAGAAGCTCAGAGCTCCGCCCTCTTGGACCCATCCGGATTTGTATACAAATCTTAGGAGGTCCTTTAGATCTACATTATTTAGATCTTCAAGCTTGTTGAAGAAGTAACTGCCGAGGGTACTGCGCCTGATGCTGTTTACGGCTGGGAATTCGCAAAGCAGGTGACAAACAGGATCAATTTCTTCAAAGTCCCTGCAGCTTCTGCAGTGATCTTTATGCGGTATGCCTAGCCGCTCAGCGTGTAGACCCACAGCGCAGTGCCCTGTGAGGATTCCCATGAGTACTTAGATATTACTGCGGGCTAGTTCGATCAAAATTAGTGATCTCTTTTTGCTTACCGCTGGCCATAGCTCCCTTGTGTTTCCGCACGTATCAAGTTCTGTCCAACGTAGGTTGGTTCTACTCAAGGATTCTGTTTCTATCCTACGTGCTATCAAACTCAGCGGGATTCTTATAGATTTGAGGGCTAGAGATGCATTCCTCTCAGAACTATATCTCGCAAGCTTGTCCGCTCCTTCGTTTCCCGGTTTATCGGTGTGAACGGGCACCCAACACACAGTTACAGTGTTGCCAAGTGATAACTCGTCCAGAATTTCCCTGCATAGTCTCACAGCCCTTGACTTCACTTTGTCTAAATGAGTGAAAAGTGTTGGTTGTTCTTATATCAAACAACCTTATTGTATCATTTAAAACTTCGTTAAAGACAAACCCCTTTTAATATTGTTTTATCGATCTGAAATTTTTTCTACGCTGTTTGGATTGCAAATGGCACCCAAACTGTCTATGAATATTCCAAAAAAAAAAACAAAAAAAAAGAAGTTTCAGTCAACCTTCGTATATAGTGTATGTACTTACTGTACACGGAATACATGTTTTTGTATTCAAATATTGTGCCTGATAACAATGTACCATGTTATGCTATACACATTTTTATTGGGAATGTACCTACTTTTGATTTTGTTCCAAGAATTCAATTTCGCGCTCATCTCGAGCGTAAGCTTAACAGAAAAGAACATTGGAAAAATTACATTAACACGAAAATTCAACTTCAAATCAAATCTGCAATTCAATTCAAATACTAAATGCTTTTCCACACAAAAGGATTTGAACAAAAAAGGAATAACCATAGAAATAAGCCCTCAGGAGTACAAATGACTAACAGTACATGAAACAAAAATGGTTGCCCTTTAAATGGACAGCAATAATTATTAATTTATTTGCGTATTTTAAGGGCTTAAAATTTACTGAATAAAAATTATGCAGCCTTTTCCAAATTGTTAAAAAAAAACAGCACTCAAAGTATGTTCTTTAAAATCAGCTTGATTTGATGATCAGCTTGGAAAATACCTTCTTCCATGGATCGAAAAAGAGTTCCAAAAAATTGTAAATAACGACCAAAAACTAGGGGTTTCAAATTACTAGAGGCAGTGTTCAAAACAAAGTTCTTTTTTTAACATCAACTTTTTCCTACTAAACCAAAAAGTAACCGAAGTAACTAAAAAGCTGTAAATGAAACGCAAAACTAGAAGTAATCCATCAAAGTACTAAAAGGGTTTCAAAGTACTAGAGGCAGCGCGCGGTCAAAGTCCTTTCTCCAAAATCAACTTCATATAAGACATTTTCCAAATAAACCAAAAACTACCCGAAGTAGGTATCTAGCAAGCTGCAAATGAAGGGCAAAAACTAAAGGTAATCCATCAATTTACGAAGTATCTAAGTATCTAACATGTGGGGAAGAGCTGACACCCACATTTCCTTGTTAGGTCCTCTGCTATAATCATAAATTTGAATGAAGATGAAAAGGCGAATATGATCCTAATCAGGCTAAAACTACACGTGACACAAGTAAAAAAAAAATGTTGGTCCAACAACCTAATGGCAATTCGACTATCCATCTTACGTGCACTTTGAGACGACTTCTTCCTCGTTAACGGCGATTTTCGTTGTCTGCAGAAACTCCATTAGATGGGGTGGTAAATCCTTAAAACACGTATCCACCATTTTTTGTGTTTCACCACAATTAACAACCGGGGGCAATGAAAACGGACTAGTATTCCGTTCGCTGGTTGAAGTAACTAATTCCAATTGCGATTCCGCACAAGGCATTAAAGCCCAAAAGAAAAAAAATAGGCCCATATAAATCATGCGAAACCGATGGGACATTGTGGTAAGGAGTTATAAGAAATTCGTTTCGATTCACGTTAACGGCACAAAAAGTAAGTTCCCTTTAAAAGGTATTCAAAAATAGATTTTCAATAGATTTTGGAAGCATCCGAACCGGGAGACAATCCACGAAGAACTGTTATCAGATTTGTTAAAGGATGTCATATATTTGTTATGTAGTACGGTGTTATTATTTCCTATCGCTACCAAGCCAGTCAGCATCCTTTGAAGAGAGTTTCAGCCTAGTAAGAGGGGAAAATGTTTCCCTTTTGATAAGAGAGTTGTATTTGAAAGCTTTCGATTAAAAGTTTTCGAAGTTGAATTCATCATGAGGGATAAAAGCACTGCTGCAACAAGTGTTTTTACTGTAAGGTGCCAGGAAGTACGTCGACCTTTACCATTTAAGGATACCCAAAAAATTTATGGTGGGCAGTAATAAACCTTCATGGACGATTTGAGGACCGACCGCACTTGCTCATAGTAGTGTGAGATTCTTACTCACATTTCTTTTCATACTACGACTATGTTTTCCGAAGATTGTAAGCAAAGTTTGTTGCCTCCTCCGTTACGGTTGCGAATCCTAGTGCTCGGAATATAGTGCTATTTCTAATGTACCATGTTGTGGTGACAAGTTGTGAAAAGACATGCAGGAGCCGCTGAATTCACCCAACCTTTCTATGCGTTATTGTACAAAGTGTGTTCGACCAAAGAATCCATCGTGCGTCAAAAAAAAATTTTTGGTATAAAAATACAATCAACAGAATGTAACCCACATTTGATGTAACCAATATTTGAACAAAAAATTCAATGTTATTTAAAGGTGATTTCTAACTGATAAATTCTAAATGCGGTTTTAGTTAATGTAACTAAGTATTTGACACTGGAGTCAACTGGGTCAACTGGGATGGGGTATCCAACGATTCGCCTCAGTGGATTGTAACCTTCCAACTAGTTTTAGTTTATTATTATATTTTAAGTTACTTAAGGCCTGTTTGCTGATACTACACGTAAATACAAGCTGTTCTTAAGACTAAAGATATACTCACCGCCTATGGGCAGTGAGTATATCTAAAGGCAGTGAGTAAACCTAACGATTTTAGGTTTGTAAGGGTAGTTGAAAGGGTAAAGAAAACACAATCAATAAACAGTTAAACGCAAAACACAAATTGATTATATTCAGTTTAAAGAAGCAGTTAACAATTAAAAGGAACAGTATTAACAAAAACTAGTGGGAGGGTTACAATCTACCCAGGCGAATCGTTGGATACCCCATCCCAATCGACCACTGTCAAGCTCCAAAAATGCGTCAAAAATATTGGTTGTTAAATTTCAGTTTCTATTAACTTTAATTGTGTTAAGAATTTGTCAGTTAAAAATCTTCTTTATAAAAAAGGGGCGTGACATTAACCCCTTTTCAATAACATAATTTTTTTTTCCATATTTTTTATCAGATGTGGTATGCACGTGTTGATCGCAGTTTTATATTAAAAAAATGATTTTTTACTTAAAATTTTTGACGCATTTCGAAGCTTGACAGTGTTCAATTAAGATGGGGTATCAAACGATTCGCTTAGGCGGATTGTAACCCTCCCACTAGTATTTGAATAATAGTATGGGCAAACTAACATGACGCCGGTGCGGAGCCATCGTTTCAACCGTCAACAGTCGACTGAGAGGTGCAGCGAACTAGGCTCTGCCAAGTCTGATTCCAGCGGTGGTGTGAGCATACAGCCAACCGTGCCGAAGGATGCAAGGCTGAGGGCTAAGTCAGCGTCTAACGAACTCCTTCAAGCGCCCTTGGGAAGTCTTGTCGTATTAGTGCCTTATTCCAGGAAACCGGCTCTGTTGTGAATGGACGTTTCCCTTACCGGCCTACTCCTGGGACTAATAATGAACTCTTCTAACAAAAAATCAGACGAAACGACTACTAAGGCCAGCCATCCACCCAGCCCTAACGGGCGTAACGGCTTCGAACACTGTAACGACCATCACTAACGAGAACGACGACGACAAATACTTCGCGACAAAGGACAGGACGTGAGATAAGGAGAAACAGCTCTACAGGCTGAGCATCGACAATGATGCCTCCATCTCCCTTACGGATACGGACTCGGCGTCTTCTGCTTCGGAGGCCGCCACCGTTATTGAAACTGCTGCTAAGCAGCCTGCTTCAGTGGCTGCGGAATCTGCGGCTACAGCGGGTCGCTCTGCGGCGGGTAAAAACGCAGGTAAAAAAACTAAGCCCTAGTCCTCAGTTTTTAAAAATCACAGGTCTGCGGAGTACATCCAGAAACGTCTCCTGAAAAAGGGAGAGCACTGGGCGGAGGAGTCAACTCGCTTCGGGAGGGCCCTCTACCAAGCCGTCTACCTCGAAACCGACGTCCAAGAGACCCAGGCCGTCGTGAGACCTGTGGCCGTCATAAGACCCCTTCAAAAACTCCGAAGAAGGCCAAGACATCCTCAACGGTGTCAAGGCCCTTCAGCGAGATTGCGAAGGATCAAGGATCATCTGATTCTGGGTATCATGGACCAAGGTGATGATGAGAGTAGGAGTGGCTCGGAGAACTGTAGACTCCTGAAGGCTCAACTTTCTTCAGGCATTCTTCAGCACTGCCTGGCCAATCCTACTTTGCCAGTACAAGTTTACAAGTGTAATGCCACCTCCTACCTTTATGGAAGGGGGCTGGCATCAGACGGGTGACAAACTCCTTGTTTGCAGCAATGAGACCTCTGCTGACTACATCAAGCCCGGTGCCAAGCTTAAGACCGTACAGAAAACAGACATTCCTGGCAAGCCGAGAGCCAGAGTCTGGATCCCTCCGGGCCCTAGTGACCCGAGGGACATTCTCCGACTCATAGGAGTACAGAACCCCAACCTTCCGACTAAAAATTGGAAGGTTATCAAAGCTGAGGAACCAACTGATTCCGGGCGATTAGTTTCATTACTACTGAACCCGGAGTCTATTGCCCCCTTGGCTGCCAAGGGGTTCAAGTTCTTCTATGGGCTGGAGACACCCCACATGAAGGTTTATAAGAGGACGGTAAGTCAGTTTCTGTCCCAGCTGTGGAATCGGCTGGCCTGTCCCAAGGAAAGCTTCCGGAGAAGCATGCTGGTGGTGAGCAATCCTCTGATTCAGAGGACTGCGACATGACAGTTTTAGAAAAGTCTGTACCGAACCGAGCAATGATGCTTCGGTTTGTACGGATTAATCTACACCACTCTAAAGCAGCTTCTGCTAACTTTTTGTTCCGCCTACACGAAGGTGTAGAAGGCATCGCCCTCATCCAGGAGCCCTGGGTTCTTGATGATCACACAGTTGCTGGACTGAGGGCAAGAGAGTAAAAAAAAGTACCTGGTAAGAGAAACCCATCTGGGTAGCATCTGCTTATATGCCCTACCATGCGACAGGACCCAGACCAGCGGAGATCATCCGAAACACCCTTAGCCGAGCCGATAGAAATGACATCCTCTCGTGATAGGCTGTGATGCCAATACGCACCATACTTTTTGATTATATTATAGCTACCTCCTTATTTGTGACAAAGGATCTGATCCCACCCTCATCAACAGAAACAGGCAGGAAGTCATTGATATGACCCTGATCACGAACTCCCCTAGAATAACCGCAAACAACTGGATTGTATCAGGTGATGTATTATATTCCGACCATCGCTTAATACAGTTCGGTATAGACTTTAAACCTCCCAAAGAGTATTGTGGGGGAACTTTATCTTTTTACTTTTAACTTTTTACTTTTCATTTTTACCTTTTTACTTTTTACTTTTAACATAAAATTGCTTCACCTTTATGAAAGAAGCTCTGTTATCGGAATTATAAAGTAGAAGAATATAATTTTTCGGAACTACATACGAGAGTTCCTAACCTGGTGAACCCAAAGAATTCTCGAGGAAGTGGGCAGGAGCTGGAGAGATCCTTTATAAACGGGAAGCATATCATTTTTTGGTTCTACCAGGCCAGGAACTCCAATGAATCCAAGTTATACTGTAATGAGCCCAAAAAAATCTGGAGGAAGTGGGCAGGATCTTGTGGAATTCTTTATAAATGGGGAGCACATAACTTTTTGGTACTACCAGGCCAGGAACTCCAATGAACCCAAGGAATTCCGGAGGAAGTGGGCAGGATCTCCAGGGATCCTTTATGCAGGGAAGTATATCACTTTTCGGTTCTACCAGGCCAGGAACTCCAATGAACGCAAGTAATACTGTAATGAGCCAAAAGAATGCTGGAGGAAGTGGGCAGGAGCTGGAGAGATCCTTTATAAACAGGAAGCATATCTTTTCGGTTCTACCAGGCTGGTAACTTTAATGAACCCAAATTATACTGTATTTAGCACAAAGAATTCTGGAGGATGTGGGCAAGAGCTGGATCATTTAAAAAGGGGAAGCATATCAATTTTCGGTACTAACAGGTAAGGAACATCAATGAACCCAAGAAATACTGCAATGAAGCCAAGAAATACTCCAATGAGTCCAAGGGATTCTGAGGGAGGTAGGCAGGAGCTGGAGGAATCCTTTAAAAAGGTGAAGCAGTCAATTTCCCGGTGCTTACTGGTTAGGAACACCAATGAACCCAAGGAATACTGCAATGAACCCAAGGAACACTCCAATGAGCCCAAGACATTCTGGAAGGAGTGGGCAGAAGCTGGAGGAATCTTTTATTCTGGAGGAAGTGGGCAGGGGTTGGAGGAATCCTTTAAAGGTGAATTATTCCTTTTTTCGGTACTTACATGTTAGAAACTCCAATGAACCCAAGGAAATAAAAACATTGCAGAATTTATTAAAAAAAAAAAAGATTGCCTCTGCCCCTCCACGCGATTTGAACTCCGAACGAACGAAACGCGAGCCGAACATTCTCCCAGTGAGCCAGTGAGCTACCGAGTAAGACGACTTGGACTTGTCATTTGGCGACTGTACGTGACATACTTACGCACATAGCGCTTTATTATATAGGGGATAAGAAACTCAGTTGAAAACTGAATATACAAGGACCGTGCAAGGAAGGCCTCTATTGCCCTGTACTCCTGTCTCTGAGAAAGTTCAAAGACTATCCTGTATTTACATCACAGGTGCACTTAGAACAATCCCCTCGGCAGCGCTTGCTCTATCTTCTTTCTGTTGACATCTTCGGTAAAGTGATGGCAGCGAAAGCAGCATTTAGGCTTAGGGAATCCTCGCAACGGACTCGTGACAACATGGGACATGCTAGCATCCTGAATGGCCACGACACCATCCTTCGTAACTCAGACTTCTTTGTCCCATGCCTCGACTACTTCAATAACAAATTTAAGACCAAATTTCCACGCAGAACCGCCTGGGAGTCAGGTGAGGTCTTAAATGCATCTGCAATAAAAATCTACACTGACGGATCGAAAACAGCTCTTAGAGTAGGATCAGGAGTCTTTTCCAGTACTCTTGACCTATGTATCTCCAAGCGTCTGCCGGATCATTGTAGTGTGTTTCAAGCAGAAATTCAAGCAGAGAGAGCAGCGGACTCAATAGACTGCAGCACTATTGTTTTCTATATAGACAGCCAAGCTGCAGTAAAAGTTTTGGAATCGCCAACGATACGATCCAAGTTGATAAAGCAATGCCGCAAATCTCTCAACGTGATTGCTGTCAGGTGTGACGTATCCCTGTGCTGGGTTCCAGGCCACAGGGATATTCCAGACAACTGCAGAGCCGACGAACTAGCTAGAGAAGGTCCTAATGCTAACCCGTCTCATACAACGAAACCGGCAGCACCCATAAACTCGATAAAGTTCCACCTGGACGTCGAAGTCTTCACAATGGCAAACAATAGGTGGAATAACATCAGCACTTGTCTCTCCTCCAAACAAATCTGGCCAGAGCTCGATAGTAAAAAAACAAAGAGACTCATCTTCATCAAGGCTTACACCGCTTCGGTTGCCCTCATCGCCTCGGGATCACCAACACATAATTCCCACTGGTACGGGTTCATACTGATTCGGTTACCCTTAACCTCCTGTTCCACGTCACTATTATTATTATTTATTACGCTTATCGCTTAATGCACGCTTTTATATATATTTCTATTGTTTTTTTAATCCCATGTATGTTTAGTTAAATTATATTATATGTCAGAGACATTGATAAGACATCTAGTAAGTCAATGGTCAGAGAGAATAATGATTAGCTGTAGTTTTTTTTTTTTTTTGAATACTAGGGTGGACGGAGGCTTAAACTCCAAAATCTTTCAAAGATACCGATACGCCCACTATAGCAGGTATATAATACCGAAGTAGCCGATATTGGTTATGCCCAATTTCCACGTGCTAAAAAACCACCCATTTATGAGAGGCACTATGAAACTGCCAGAACGCACTTCATAGTAGTAAATTTTCGCTCTCTCATAATACTTCTTGACTACAACTAAGTTAACTTAACAAGTAGTTTACGCTTCCGTAGTTTTAATGGCATTGGATAGGTTGCTTTCCAGTGAATACACCTACTAAGCCGTTCATTCATGCGGCTTCACCCTACGTCGCTAGATCGAAGGCTCTTACTCTTTGTAGTCGTCGCTTGTTGTTTACATCGTTAAGAGTCTCGTTTAGAGTACGGATCATTTCATTGTTGCAATGAACATGAAGGCGAGCATTTAGCTTTCGAGCAAAGTTTGTTACTTCTTCGCTCACGGTAGCTATTCCTAAATCTCTGTGAATATCACTGTTCCTAATATACCATGGAGCATTCACAATTGCTCTTAGTGTCTTGTTTTGGAAAGTCTGCAACATGGACATGTTGCTCGGCTTGGTACAACCCCAAAGTTGTATTAGTTTAGCGTCCAGTGTCATCCCTAGATATTTCGCTTCATTTGCATAAGGTATTTGTGCAGAATTCATGAACAGAGGTAAATTGTTAACCCTTCTGTAAGTGAAATTCACATGCGTAGACTTGTTCTCGTTAAGAGCGATTTGCCAAGTCTTCGTCCAGACACAAATTCTGTCCAATGCTCGTTGGAGGTTTCTCGTTGATGATTCGACTTATTCACCTGTTGCCAGGATGGCCGTATCGTCCGCAAACGTGTCCACGACAGTCTCGTCATCTAGAGGTATGTCTCTTGTGTAGAGAAGGAACAGGCTCGGACCGAGGACGCTTCCCTGGGGTACGCCAGCCCGAATTTGCTTGAAACTCGAGTATTCACTACTACACCTAACACGAAAATGTCTGCTTTCAAGATTATTTTCCAATATTTTAAACATGTCTTCCGGCAAGTTTTGCCGTACCTTATATTTCAAGCCTTCGTGCCATACCTTGTCGAAGGCTTGTGATACGTCGAGGAAAGCACTTGAACATATTTTTTTCCCTTCTAAGGCTTTTTCAATTTCATGCGTTATTCTGTAGACTTGATCTATTGTGGAACGGTTAGGTCTGAAACCGAATTGATGATCCGGGATCAAGCGTCTTTCTGCAATTATTGGTTGTAATCGCTTCAGCAGAAGTTCCTCGAATACTTTCGATATTATCGGCAGAAGCGATATGGGCCTATAAGATTTTTTATCATTTGCGCATTTCCCCGGTTTTGGAACCATAATGACTTCAGCAACTTTCCATTGTCTTGGAACGTATAGAAGTCTAAGAGAAGCGTTTATCATATAAAGTAGCTTGACTAATGCCTTTTTTGATAGCTCTTTCAATATTTCGCCAGTGATCAGGTCGTAACCCGGGGCCTTATTATTTTTAAGTTTGCTTATTGTCTGTCGGAGTTCAACTAACGAAACTTTTTTCATTCTAAAGCTATCAGGTTCCGCGTTGTTGTTTAGAACGTCAGCCAACGGCGGACCGTCGAAAGGCTTGAATGTTTCTTCTAAATGTTCAGCAAACAAATTCGCTTTCTCTTTGTCTTCTCTTGCCCATTCGCCGTTAGCTTTTTTATTTGTGCCGAGTGGATTATAGGTTTCTTGATAGACTTAACTGCTTTCCACAGCGAGTAGTTTGAGGTCCTTATCCGCCGACAAGCCTTCAAGGTATTCAGTGGTCTCCCGATTTTTAAGATCTTGCAACATTCCTTTCAGTTTGTTAGAGAGGTGGCTCAAGAGGGTTTTGTCTGGGGGAGCCCTCGTGCCTTGTCATCCCCTACGCGCTCTTCTCTTTTCATGAATCAATTCTTCGATTTCGAGCGGATATGTTTTACGTACATGCCCGTCGGTGCTAACTGCGTTCTTTTGGGACGAATTGTTGTTCCTAGCAGCGCTCTAATTGCTTCAATGAATTTGTTAACTGCGGTTTCTAACTCGAAAGGAGTTTTCAATGGCACATTCAAGCCAACACCCTCCTTACAGTCCTTTCTGAAGGCGTCCCAGTTCATGTTTTTGCTAGCTTATCTAGGAGCTCTTTCTATTTTCGCCAGTCTTCCACCCATCTTCAAGATAACTCCTGAGTGGTCTGAGCAAAGATCATAACACTCTTCAATTCGCGTAAGGTATTTGGGGTACCCTTTAGCGATGAATAAATCGAAAAGGTCAGGCTTTTTATTCCTCTTTTAATATAGAGGGAGGATCCTCCATTCGAATTTTGCGAAGGGTGATGTGCGTGATAGTCATTGTAACCTATAAGTTTGGGTGTAGACCCGTTTTTAAGGTGAGTTTCCGTAATCATGCAAATATCAATATTGTTTTTCCGTAGAAATACTTCTAGTTCGTCTATTTTATTCAGAAGGCCGTTTGCATTCCGTGTTAGTATTATAAATAACTGTTTCATATTCATGTTCTCTTGTAATTTTTTCGAGGCTTAAACTCGAGCTTGCTCAGTTTGTCAAATATAACTTTGTTGATTTTAGTCTGATCCTCAAGTTTCTCCAAGATTACAGCGAGGATCTGAGACAATGCATCTGTTGTGGGCGATCTTGCCTTGTTTTCGTTTGCCACAACCTGTGCGTATGATTTCGGTCCGACCAGCGGTGGTTTCTCCTCTGCACTCTAACTGGCGCCGCTCTTTTGTGAAGCTTTTACGCCTTTTGTCGACGCCTCCTTTGCCAATCTCGCACTTTTGATCGGCTTTGGCGTCTTTGGCTTAGGAGTTTCAGCAGTTTTTGGACGTCCTAGGCTTTAATTCTGACCTCTAGGATTTTCCTTAAGAGGTTCTCGTCCCTTTGGCAGATAGTTTGCGGGGTGGTTTCCGTGGCAATTGGCGCAAACTGCTGGAGCCTTTATGTCAACTTTGCACTCTGTTGAGAGGTGTTTTCCGGCACATTTCACGCACCGTGGTTCTTTTTGGCAGTAGGCACTTGTGTGCCTGAATTCTTGGCATCGCTTACACTGGTAGCAGTCTATTGCCCTTTCGCATGGGTTCGATTTAAACCCTGATGTTAAGTATCATTTTTATTTTATAAATATCGTTTATGCTCTCAGTTCTTTCAATGGAGAGCATAAAAATTGGAAGGCCGCTTCTGATCACAGTGTCTCTTTCTCCTTCCGTGCGTTGCTTTTCCTTTTTAATGATATTGACGGCATCAATAATTTTAAGGCCTTTATTTTTTACGTCTTCTACAACGTCTTCTTTTGTGCATGATGGGTGGAGCCCACTTACAATGAGTCGCAGTGGTTTTTCGTACTTATTTTGATAAGTATACCACTCGATTCTTTCTGCATTCAGTCTAAGAGACAGCGCGCGATAGGAATCGGCGTTGTCAACATTAACTTTCCACACGTTATTTCGGTGCGAAGTAAGCTTATAGTTTTCTGTTCTCACCGTGTTTGCAAAAAGGTTGCGCAACCTCCCGAAGTCTGCTTTCCCGACGATGTTTATTGCGGGAGGTGGACAAATTTTCGCTTCTGGTTTAGCCTTGTTTGAGCCAGAGGGCTTATCTTCTTTTTGTATTACTTCGGGAGAGGAATTCGCCTTTCGCTTCTTGCTAGACCTTTTCGTTCGTCCTTTTCGTTCGTCCTCGTCCGTGAAGTATTCGACTGCTGGTCGGTTCGGTGTTACACACTCTTTCGTTACCTCCCAGTCTTTCATTAAACGAGTATTTTTAATATCCTCGTTTTTTTTTTCCAGAGAGTCAACTTCCATTTTTAGATCTTGGAAGAGTCGCTCCATTTCAGTAAGCTTAGCTCAGATATCATTATTCTCCTTTTCTAAGTTCTTAATTTTCACAGAGTCCTGGTTTACCGGTGGACTGCTTTTTCCGGATATGTTCGATCTAGGTGGTGGTGATCGATTTAGTTTTGTCTTTTTCTCAAAAGGATTTATAAGCAATAAAAGGCTCTCCCCAGAATCCGTAGAGCCTGCCCCCGAAGAGGGCGTATTTTCCAGCATAGCTGGGCTGCCACCTGGGGTAATCAAATCTTTCGTTTTGTATAGCTGTAGTAACTAGAAAAAAAATGTAGATATTAAAACTATTTTCACTCGTTCCTTAGAGAAGTAAGATATAATATCTAGATGGTAGATGAAGCAGGTGCATGTGCAATTGTGCATGTAACATAAGATTTATATAATTCTAGGTGTCGATGTTATTTATTTAGCGGTTAAGTAGTACATAGTGGATAGCTAAGTTGTAATTATCGCACATAGTTTTGAGTAAGTTAAGGTTATGTACAAGATGGTAGTTCTTCTCTATGCTCCTCAATCGATCCATAGCAAAAACTAGTCGGAGGCTTACAATCCACTAAGGCGAGTCGTTGGATACCCCATCCCAATTGACCACTGTCAAACTACGAATTGTGTCATAAATCTTGGTTGTTAAATTTCAGTTTCATTTACCTTCAATTGATTCTCAGTTAAGAATCTTCTTCCTAAGAAAGGGGTGTGGCATACACCCATTCTCAATAAAATCGTATTTTTGTTTCTATTTTTTATCAGAAGTGGAATACACGTGTTGTATTTTTGTATTAAAAATTTGGTTTATACTTAAAAACGCCCTAAAAGTGGGCGTGGCGAAAATGTATTAATTTCAGTTAATAGCTTACGCACATATCTGAACATTTTGTAGTGCAAGTTTTTTGAATTAAAGCAAATAAATCAAATAAAAACCGTTTATTAGAATGCATATTCAATAAGACCACGCCTACAAGGGGCGGTCTTCGCGTTTTTTTTTAAATGCCATTCACAATACACTTAAGCGAAAATATCGTATAGGTACCAAATTTCAGCTTCCAACGATAATTTTGATTTTTCATACTAGTAAGTAAAGTGGGCGTGTCAGTGGGCGGATTTCAAAAAATTTTGCACTTGTACTGCTTCGGGACCTGGAAAGAACGAATATCAAGTTTCAAGTTCCTAGCTCAAAACTTAAGGCCTAAAAACTACCGACAGACGGACGGACGGACGGACGGACATGGCTTATTCGACTTACAATTCGGTCTCGATCATATGCCCTTAAGGTCTTGGGGATCTACGGTGATTATTTCTCTATTTTACAAACTACGAATCAAACTTAATATACCTCCTATCCTATGGGATGGGGTATAAAAAGGTTTTTGCAAACAACGGAAAATCCATGGCATGTGGAAAGCTGCCTCTTTAAATGAGTTCATTATGGGTAGGAAAATACATAGATTTAAGCTGCCAGTTTTTTTTATTGACTATTCCAAATGATAGGCTCTGTGCGGAAAACCATTTTCCTTTTCTTCTATTTTTATAGATTCTTATGTTAGGGTTATTTTTGCTTAGGTTTAGTTCAAGATTGTCAAAATAAAACGTTGGATAACGCAAGGGTTGATGGCTCCACGCGGTGGTAGATCTCGCTCAAGCAGAATAGGAGAATCCTTACTTCTGACCGATCGGATTCCATGGATGGGAGAGGATACGGCGAGTGCTATGAGCTATGACCAGATATACCACCCTCTTTCTACCTCAGTGCGGTAAGTGTCGGTCCGCCTTTCATATAATTTTATTTCTTACTTACTTAAGGTGCCGCAGTCCGGGGTGGACCTGGGCCTCAGCCAACAAGCTTCGCCAGCCAGCTCTGTCTCTAGCTAGCCGTCTCCAGTTTCGCACGCGAAGTTGGCTGAGGTCCCCTTCCACTTGCGTGCGCCACCTGAGTCTCGGTGCTCCTCTACCGCGCCGTCCCTGCGGTGTGGATTCGAAGATTTTCCGGGTCGTCAAAGGTGGTTAAAGGATAGACATGTGCACTCAAGAGGATACAAGCATCCACAGGTTTTCTAAACCCACCTCTGTCTATCAACTCCTACTCTCATCTCCCCGTGGTGAACACCGGGTGCCTAGTACCTCAACTGGAGATTGGGTTCCAACCCCCTTAGAAGGTTGTTGGGGGTAGCAGACGAGAGAGGGGAGGAGGAGTGTTCCCACTAAGGCACTTCTCCTTGCATCCGGACGGCAGCGGAGGAATTCCCCAGATGGAATCAACGGTGGCGTCCATAGTTCCAGTCAGGCCGAACTACTTAGTGAACACCTTATATGGGCTGAATACGACGTATTCGGAGCTCAGGCCTATAAGGAGCGGGCTATCCGGCTATCCGTCCTTAGAGCTAAGCAAAGGATCTGGTCCTCCAGGTTGGGGGTCGTGCCGTCGGGGTGACTTCCCGGCCACGTAAAGAAACACCAGTCACGAAGCAGAAACAAGCCTTGGATTCGGACGGATTTACTGTTGAATTTTATTGGAGAAGTTTTTTTTTAAAGGCATGATACATGTTTTGTGATAGGTAGGCAAGTTAAGTATGGGTACAAAGGACCTCGACATTTTTCCGGTGAGCTCAGCCGAGCAAGAGCCAGCATGCCACGCTACCTGTACTCGACCAGTCCCCCTTCTCTTCCCCATCCCCTAAAGTCCCGTCTCCATCCGTCTCCTGTGACTTTTCATCTTCCAGTTGACCGACAGTTTTCCACTTCTATCCACCGCCACTTTAAAATATTGTTATGTGGCGACAAGAAATTAAACAACTCGCAGGAGTCCCTGAATGCACCCATCGATTCACTCTACAAACGCACCCGCTCGATTCACTAAACGAACATACCCAACTGTCATTCCAGCCATCTGACAGCAGCTGTCATATTCGAAGTTCGAATTTCGATTTCCCCTCCTTGGAATTCAGCGGAGGAGTACCAATGGAAAATTACCAAAGGGGGTATGGAACGTACTAGAAGGTGCTTAATTTTGTATAAATACACGGGTGACAGGCTCGTACGGGACAGTTATATTTAAAACGTTGACTTGTGAAAATCGGTTATAAAGTGAAAAGTGATTGAATTGAAATAAAGTGTTAAATTCTAAGTAGTAAAGTTGATTAACAGTGTGATTTGAATTAAAATAAGTTTTGTTTGATAAATAAAGTGTTTCATTGTGAAATCATAAAAGTGAAATTGAGTTTTATTCGACGAACCCCAGGCCGAAAACATTACAATATAACTGTCGCACGAGCATGTCACCTGTGTATTTATACAAATTAAGCACCTTCTAGTACCTTCTGCAAGAGCAATCAAGAATAAATATCTCCTTGGGTAATTTTCCATTGGTACCTTTTCGCTGAATTCCATCGAGGAAATTTTCGATATCGAAACTCGAACCTCGAATATCAGTTTGCTGTCAGCGGACTGTAATGACAGTTGGGTGCGTTCGTTAAGTGAATGGAGCAGGTGTGTTCGTAAGGTGAATCGATGAGTGCATTCAGCGGCTCCTGCACATTATTCTATTTCATGTGACCACATTACAGGCGAAAACGTTACAAGGTAACTTCAGCCGCGTTGGTACAAGCAACGTAAAACAGGAACAAAAACAGAATCATATACATTAGCAACCTAATTTTGCTGAATGCTTTTTGTGTTGCTAATGTATGAAATTCTGTTTCCGTTTCTGTTTCTGTTCCTGTTCCTTGTGACAACGCGTCTTTAGAGCCGTCGGATTAAAGTTTAATTGGTTTTAATACGGCTGTCACAGTAAAAATGTTTATTTTCATCAATAGCTTAATTTATATTGTTATGTGGCGACAAGAAATAAAACAACACGCAGGAGTCGCTGAATGCACCCATCGATTCACTCTACGAATGCACCTGCTCGATTCACTAAACGAACATACCCAACTGTCATTCCAGTCAACTGACAGCAGATGTCATATTCGAAGTTCGAATTTCGATTTCCCCTCCTTGGAATTTAGCGGAGGAGTACCAGTGGAAAGTTGCCAAAGGGAAAGTATGGAACGTACTAGAAGGTGCTTAATTTTGTATAAATACACGGGTGACAGGCTCGTACGTGACAGTAATATTTCAAACGTTGACTTGTGAAAATCGGTAATAAAGTAAAAAGTGATCGAATTGAAATAAAGTGTTGAATTCTGAGTAGTAAAGTTGAATAAGAGCGTGATTTCAGTTTAAATAAGTTTGTTTGATAAATAAAGTGTTCATTGTGAAATTATAAAAATGAAATTGAGTTTTATTCGACGAACCCCAGGCGAAAACATAACAATATGCAAAATTTGGGGGTTCGAGTTGAGTTGAGTTGCAATTTCGACATAGGTTTTGCAGCACATAACCACAAATTACTTAATGAATTAGATATTCAACTAGACTGGAAAGCCGGGGGGCCTACAAGCTGTTGCCTTGGTAATGCCTGGAAATCCATGCATACTCTCACATTTTGTCAATGTATTCCATACTTGAAGAGATTCACCACGAAGTTCAAGTGATTCACCACGAAATCATGGCGGAATCAGCTTTTTGCTCCGTCTACCGGAGAAAAATTGTAACGAATTCCAATATCTGGAAGTCGCAGTTTGGGGTCGTGTTACATGAATGTTGCTTTCCGTGAGAACTTAAAATAATTTTTACCGTGATCGGATTTGAGTTTTATGTACATTAAACCTCTAATTAATACAAACGAAACATAAAAAGTTCATATAAAATTTAGTATCAGCAATACTTAATTCCCTTTAGGGTTTATTCTTACGACAAGTTTAAGTTTTAAGTTATCACAACTTTGAAGGCAAAAAAAATCTTCCAGAAATAAATAAACGCAAAAAACCTGTATCAAAATACACAAGCGTGTGATTACCAATACTGCAAGCTACCGACTGCAAACTCAAGAAACAAGAAAGACAATAATAAAAGAATTTTATGAAAAATTAAAATACTGCTGCAGTTTTTTGGTCTTTCTCTCCATTTCTCTCCAGTTTAAAAAAAAAAAACTAGAGGGAGGATTACAATCCGCCTAGGCGAATCATTGGATACCCCATCCCAATTGACCACTGTCAAGCTCCAAAATGCGTCAAAAATCTTGGTTGTTAAATTTCAGTTTCTATCAACTTTAATTGTGTTACTAATTTGTCAGTGAAGAATCTTCTTTTTTTAAAACGGGACGTGGAATCAACCCCTTTTCAATAACATAAACTTTTTTATCATATTTTTTATCAGATGCAGTATACACGTATTGATTGCAGTTTTATATTCAAAATTTGATGTTTACTTAAAAACGCCCCAAAAAGTGGGCGTGGCAAAAATTTATTTATTTGAGTTGATAGCTTACGCACATACCTGAATATTTTATAGTGCAAGTTTTTTGGATTTAAAGCAAATATATCAAATAAAAGCCGTTTATTAGAATGCATATTAAATATGACCACGCTTACAAGAGGGCGGTTTTCGCTTTCTTTTTAAATGCCAATCACAATACACTTAAGTGAGGATATTGCATACCAAATTTCAGCTTGCTACAACAATTTTGGTTTTTCATGCTATTAAGTAAAGTGGGCGGAAGTCAAAAAATTTTACGCTTGTACTGCTTCGGGACCTAAAAAGAACAGATATCAAGTCTCATGTTCTTAGCTCAAAATTTAAGGCCTAAAACTACCGACAGACGGACGGACGGACGGACATGGCTCATTCGACTTACAATTCGGTCTCGATCATATGCCCTTAAGGTCTTGGGGTCTACGGTGATTATTTTTCTATGTTACAAACTATAAATCAAACTTTATATACCTTCTATTCTATGGGATGGGGTATAAAAACAAAAAAAAATCATATGGCCAATTGTTGTTTAAGCACTTTCTTAAGAAAATTCTTACAAACACATTGATACAAGAAAAAGATCAGAACCGTTTTCGGACAAAATAACTTAAATAAATAAATAAAAGTCGAAAGCCTTTTCCTAAGATGGAAGTTTTCTCGATTGTTTCCTAACTGTTGCTCTTGTTTTGCTGAATAACTAATATTTTCTGCATTCCTACATAATTAAAAACTGAACATCAATAACACATGAACGATTCTGGAGAAAAGAAAAGCCCAACTGCGTAATAATAATAATAAGCGTCTCACACGCATTCACCGTCGCAAAACCGAAAAGCATAAACAACAAATAAATAAATAGGTTTTGGGGGAAAGGGGACGCACAAGTTGAATATTTAGTTATTAAGTAATTTGTGACCATAGTTCGGGTCACAAATTGAAAAAAAGACCAAATTCGTAAAAATATCCAATTACGTCATAAACATTCCAGTATTTCCAGGCACATTCAAATGAACTAAATTTTACGATTTTGTAGTCTCAATGTAGGCTCACCCAAAGTGTGGGCAAAATTAAAACAGAATTGTCATTTTGACTTTAATGACTTGTGTGTTATCTTTTATGACTTTTTTAAGATATGTATTTAAATTTTTCAAATGTCAGTGTGAAATTCACCTCGCTATTTTGGCGGGCTCTCAAATTTTTGTTTACTTTTCTCACACGTATTCACCGACACGGAACTCAAAACAACAACAACAAATAAACAAATGGGTTTTGGGGGGAAAGGGACGCTTTAGTTGAATATCTAGTTATTAAGTAATTTGTGACATAACGAAGAGGGTTGAGTTTAGTCGAGAAATTGAAATAACAGAAATAAAAACTTGAGACGGAAGCAATTTAGTTCCTTTTTTTAATATTGCAGCTGCAACTGTACCAAATCAACACGAAAAAGCATACAAGTGCCAAAGAAATGGCAAATTATGCATATTTAAATCTAAATGCTCTGGTTGTAATTTCAACCTAGGTATATGAGCAACATTTCGACTTAACCCCACAGAGTGAGTGCGATGGAGTCGACTCGACTCAACTTCAACTCAATCCACGTTTATAAGAGGTCGAACCTGGCTTGAACTTTGCATATATTATCCAGCAAAAAATGTATCTTTCCTTAAAAAAGTACGTTCCTATTAACATTCTGAATTGTTTTTTCAGATTTTATATTTTTATTAATAGCATTTGTTTCTGTAAGTTCGTTAAATAATTAAACAATTAAGGCAAAATGCTTAAAATCTGCGAAAATAAGCATGACACTCTACCACCGTAGCCGTTAGCCGCCGCACATGTCAATCTTACCTATATGATTTGGCATCACTTGGAAAATTTTTCCCACGTAGGTTGGATGACCTGATGCGGCCGGTGTTTTTGTTGGGCGACGTGTCATTTGCTTTTTCGTTCGGTCGGTGGTGCTGTAAAAATTGTAAAGAAAAATTTTCCATCGCTGGAAAAGCGAGAAAAAAAATCGGAAAACACCCCTTGGACGACTTCGAATGCAATCCAACAGCAGAGAATCGTAAGCGAAAACGACATTTCTTTTCTGTGCAATAACAACAGGAAAAGAAAACACATAAAATATGAATCGCCCCGCAAAGCTGCTTAATCGCAAGGCAGCTGGCTACAGCAGTCTCATCACATTCGCAGTATTGCTGATTGCTTGGTTGGCCGGCTTCGCTTCACGTCTCTTCGCTGTGATCCGCTTCGAAAGCATCATTCATGAGTTCGACCCGTGGTTCAATTATCGCGCCACCGCATATATGGTGCAGCATGGCTACTACAAATTCCTAAACTGGTTCGACGAGCGTGCATGGTATCCGCTCGGTCGTATCGTTGGCGGCACCGTCTACCCGGGCCTGATGATTACCTCTGGTGGAATACACTACGTTCTACACGCACTCAATATTCCCGTTCACATTCGGGACATTTGCGTTTTCCTTGCTCCCGTCTTCAGTGGCCTTACCTCGATTTCTACCTATTTGCTGACCAAAGAGCTGTGGTCCCCTGGCGCGGGTCTCTTTGCGGCGAGTTTCATTGCAATTGTACCAGGCTACATCAGTCGTTCGGTTGCCGGGTCGTACGACAATGAAGGAATTGCTATTTTCGCTCTGCAGTTCACATACTATTTGTGGGTGAAGTCGGTCAAGACCGGTTCCGTGTTCTGGTCGTCGATGGCCGCTCTTTCGTACTTCTACATGGTGTCTGCCTGGGGTGGCTACGTATTCATTATCAACTTGATCCCGCTGCATGTGTTCGTTCTGCTCATAATGGGCAGGTATTCGCCACGTCTACTCACCAGCTACACGACATTCTACATCCTAGGACTTTTGTTTTCAATGCAGATTCCGTTCGTTGGCTTTCAGCCCATTCGAACCAGTGAACACATGGCGGCCTTAGGAGTGTTCGTTCTGTTGCTGGCTGTCGGTGTTCTGAAGCACTTGCAAACTGTTTTGTCTAAGACGGAGTTTAAAAAGCTCTTCATAGTTGGCGCGCTCGTGGCGGCTGCTGTGGTGTTCCTGGCAGTTGTCCTGCTCACGATGATGGGAGTCATTGCCCCGTGGAGCGGAAGATTCTACTCATTGTGGGACACCGGTTATGCGAAGATCCACATTCCAATTATTGCCTCCGTTTCGGAGCATCAGCCGACGACGTGGTTCTCGTTCTTCTTCGATTTGCACATTTTGGTTTGCGCTTTCCCGGTGGGCGTGTGGTATTGCATCAAGAAGATTAATGATGAGAGGGTATTTGTTGTTTTGTACGCGATCAGCGCTGTATACTTTGCTGGCGTAATGGTGCGGTTGATGCTGACTTTGACACCGGTTGTGTGTATGTTGGCTGGAATCGCGTTCTCCTGCCTTTTGGAGGTGTTCCTAAAGGAAGACAGCTCGCCCAACAAGGCCGCAGAGGAAACGGAGGAGACTTCGGTTGAGAAGAAGAACATGTATGATAAGGTGAGTGGGCGCATTTAAGTGTGCCACAGCACACTGATTAACTGTGAATCTTCTCTTTTTAGGCGGGCAAGCTGAAGCACAGACCAAAGCACGATGCGGCACACGAAGGAACAACTGGAATTGGCGCCAACCTTAAAAGTATTGTTATCCTCGCTATTCTTATGTTGCTGATGATGTTTGCTGTTCATTGTACATGGGTGACAAGTAACGCATACTCTAGCCCCTCCATTGTGCTAGCCTTCCACAACAGCCAAGACGGGTAAGTTTATTTCCTTTTCTTATTATTAAGAAAACATTTGTGCTTCGCATAAAAGCTGACGTGTGTATTTGCTTGATCTCCTTGAAATTGTGAGTTCTTATGCATAGTCACTGAATCAACGCCAAGCCATTAAAAAAGGGGTTAGATTTTTAGCTTACTACATTGCAACTTTAGTGGAGCTAATATAGTTAATATAGCTCTTTTAAGCCAAACCTTTACCAAACTGGATTTTCGAATAATGAAAGGCACCTGTAGTTTTCCTACTTTGTCACCTTTGGAGTAAGAGAAGTTTCTCGGACGGTGTATAATTTTTCTTGATGACTTTTTGGTAATTGCTTAGAATAGCTTAGAATAGAGGAGGATGGGAGAGACATATAAATAATAACCGGTTGCGCTATGAACCCGTGCCGGAGAGGTTATATTCAGGATTGTCAGGATTGTTCTCAGGTAAAAATCACTCAGGGAATAGGTAAGGTAGAGGTAGTTGCGGTATTAAAACCGTTATTAACCGGTATTAATCTCTCAAATCAGCGGGACCGAATGTCATAACACGTGCCATGGTTCAGAAAACGACCGATATACTTATTCCTTGGCTCAAGGACATCTTCGTATAACTCTGAGATGTATACCAAAGAACTGGCAAGATATGCGTGTGGTCTTCATTCCTAAAGCGGGAAAATGCGATCACTGCAAAACAAATGATTGCAGACCTAATAAGTAATAAACACCTCAGCAATGCACAAGGGGAAATCCGTGGAAACGGCGCTGCTGAGGTGACAAGTACAATCGAGGGGTCCTAAATTAAAAAAGAATTCACATTGGCAACCTTTGTAAACCTAAAAGAAGCGTTCAATAGTCTAAAAATAGAAACCATTATCTCCTTTCTTGTAGAATATAGCATTGATACTCTCTTGACGAACTGGGTAAAGACAATTCTAACAAGTGGGAATGTAACAGTGCGCATGTAAAAAATTCAGTCCGTTTGCGACGGATTACAAAATACCCTACCCTACCAAAAAAGAAACTGCCAAACCCTCAAAAAGTGGGTGGGATATACATTTATTTTCTTGTTTCTCTCAAAATCAATCTGAGTGGACTTAAGCCATCTTTCCCCTAGACCCTTTAAATGGAATCAATCTCAAACTCTCCTTCGAAGCCAAAAGTCTCATAGATCATGACACGTTTAAACAAGCTTGTGAACGATGGCAGCAGTCGAAGGATTATATCATAACTCATTGCTTACTGGCCATTACTTGCACTTAAAAGAACAACGACCCTTTTCTATCTTTCAGTAGAAACTTCATAAGAACACTCGTTAATGTAGTCACAGAATCTTTGCGAACGACTTTTGTAGCAGCTGTGGATTTTCACCACGGCACGCAGCTTTCCCAGTTTATTCTCCCACGACTCCTCCAACTGAGGAAACCACGTCGATCCACCAGCAACGGTCAACAGATGTTGACATTTTTTTTTTTTTATAAAAAAATAGTGGAAGGGATAAGATGCATGCAAAGGTATTGGATTCCCTTACAAATTAAGCCCCGGATGTGGGACTTTTCCTCCTAATTCGGCGAGAATGATTAGGAATAGCACTCTCGCTTAGTCAAGCGAGGGGGCTGGGAGCCTTACTACCTATTCAAGTGATGTATGTGTGTTTTTTTTTTGTGTGAAATCCGTAAACTAGTTTGGGCCGTTAGCCCACATCCAAGCACGGTCCGTTTTTTACACGGGTCAGATTTAAACATGTCATTTTTAGTGTTTAGGCCAAACAGTTTGAAATTGATAAACCTTTTTTTAATTTCAATTTTGGGGCCTAGGTGTTAAAACTTTGCTTTAGAGTGGGTTCAGCGCTTTTATCAAAACCTTGCTAAATCCCGGCCCTGCTGTACGAAACGAATAGGCAAATCAAACCTTTCTTCAAGAATATTGCGGTTCTGAGCATGGTATTCACTGAAGTCAGTTTGTCACAATACCTTCCAGACGGAAAAGATTTATTTCGCCAAATAGTGGCCAAATTCACATACTTTTGAAGGTTAAATTTGACATCATTTAATGCTGGGGCAGGTAACCGCAGGAACTGCTATAATGTCGATATTGATCCCCCAACTTGGCGCGAGCAAAGCCGTTAGAACTTTCCGAATGTTGCGATTTAAGGTTGGTCTTCATTTGGACTAGTCTCTTCACAGCGGAACAGAAAAAAAACCTTAATTCAAACCCAGACCTCTGGGGTAGTAAGCACGCACACTAACCACTACACCACGGCATCCCACTGAAAAGGAGTTTAGTTTGCCTCTATTTTGACCAGGGACAGAACTTTGAAGGAGTTACGAAATCCGCCCATGCGTGGCTCTTAACTGTGCACAGGTACGAGATAAGTGCCGATCAAGAGCTTTGTACAACAGTCGATCTGCGCTTCCCCAACTCTTAAGCGCGCCCTTGTTTAACGGTGTGGCAAAGCTAACCCTTTCTCAAGAAAAATATGGGCTGCTCACCCAGATTAAAATGTGAAGAAATCAACGCACACAGCATACATTTTTGAGAAGTTGGCCCTAGTTCACCTCGAGCTGTTGCGCCACTCTATTTTTTTTATAAATTAGCACACAATTTTAGTATCACTTCACTTTTACTTTTGTTGTTGACACGTTTACGGTATAGATACAAATATGTTTTTAATGCCTTTATCTGTGTACATGTAAACTTATATCAAAGTAAGATAAAATCTTTGTCACCTTTCGATGTTGTTCCCACTTGTCTAAGGGTTTCGTAAAGAGAGATTACTTCGAATAGTTGCATGTATTTCAGAGTTTTATGTACTTTTAAGTAATTTTCTCGTGTACCATATTTGTTCAACGAACCCTGTGACACTCGTTTTATTCTTTAGATCCCGCAATATTCTTGATGACTTCCGTGAGGCTTACTACTGGTTATCCCAAAATACTGCCGATGATGCACGCATTATGTCCTGGTGGGATTACGGCTATCAGATAGCTGGAATGGCAAATCGAACGACGCTAGTGGATAACAATACTTGGAACAATAGTCACATAGCACTCGTTGGCAAGGCAATGTCGTCGACTGAGGAGAAATCTTACGAAATTATGACCTCGCTAGATGTGGACTACGTTCTTGTTATATTCGGTGGTGTCATCGGCTACTCTGGAGACGATATCAACAAATTCTTATGGATGGTTCGCATAGCTGAAGGCGAGCACCCGAAAGATATCAGAGAAAGCGATTACTTCACCGACCGTGGAGAGTTCCGTGTCGACGCTGAAGGTGCCCCTGCTCTATTAAACTGTCTCATGTACAAACTAAGTTACTATCGCTTTGGTGAATTGAAATTGGATTACAGGTTTGTAAAAGATTTTGCAATTTTTTCTCGATTAACCGTTATACCTGTTCGGCTTTACAGAAGTCCAGGCGGCTACGACAGAACTCGAAACGCTGTGATTGGCAACAAAGATTTCGATCTCACTTATCTTGAAGAAGCCTACACGTCCGAGCATTGGTTGGTGCGCATTTACAGGGTGAAGAAACCACATGAGTTCAATCGCCCGGCGTTAAAGAATAATGAGAGGACCGTTTCCTCTGGCAGCTATGTCTCCCGAAAGGTAAGATCATTGATTTTATTTACTTTTTTTTAAACCTAATTCAAATGTATTTTTTTTTTAAATAGAACTCCAAAAGGAGGAAAGGTTACATCAAGAATAGGCCGGTTGTAGTCAAAGGCAAGCGAACACGAAAGTAAAAATAAATAGATAAAGAGTGGAAACGGCAAAAAAAAAACTATCACAATAACAAATGTTAAAAAAAGGATAAGAAACTCCCTTGAAGAGATAATTTAACATTAAAGATAATTAAATTTAATTATACACCGTAATTGTATTTCTTTTATTTTTTTTATGTTTAAATTAAGTTAAACAAAAATATCGCACTGGGAATAGAAAAAGAAGTGAAACACAACCCAATGTCCTCATGAGAAAAAAATAAATGGGTGCGTATTCCGACATTCTAATGTTTAGGCTACCACACCTTAATAAAGTCACGCAAATATTTTCTGTATGAACATGACAGTATTGCCTTCTATTCTCTTGTAAAACGTTTCAACACTTCAAACTTTTCATTTTGTTTTTATTCATGGGTTTTAAAGTGTTTCATAGTAATAAGCGATTAAGCTGCGCATTTATTGGCTGTATTCACGTAAGAACTGTAAACACTTATTTTTTTTTTTTTGGTGTTTCCACCAAAAAGCAAATAATGAATAATTAAAAATTAAAACACAAATATAAATTTAAATTGTTTTGTTAAATAAAAGAGAAATAAAATAACAATAAAGTGATGCCTGCACTTTTTTTTAAAAAGAAAAAGATATGCCAGTGTTGTGTTTCATTTGAGTTAGAAATGGCCGTTCTTAAGTGACGTTACAAGAGCAACTAAGACTATAAGGAAAGACTATCATAGTTATCATGACCTTGAAAGTTTTGATAAACTCGTCTAAATTCTAAACTCGTAAATAAATTCTCGTCTAATACAGCCTTACTTCAGCCTCGGAGATTCTACATATGCGTTTTTTTATATCTATTCCTCGATGCGTTGACTTACATGCACAGTGAATCAAAAAAATGTACGTGCACTTATTCTTGGACCGGTGTAACCACTTTATTTAACAAAACGACGACGCTAACGTAAAAAAAGCATTTAATAAATATTTTTGGTTATTGTAATGTAAATCAAAATTATCTAAAAACAAAAATTTTCGAAATTTAAAAATACTTTTTTTATGCTGGTATCGTAAAATTAAGGCCAAATATATGTACGTACACTTTGTTTCTTTCGTTAAAACTTCGAAAAACAGTAAAAAGTTTGGGGCAGTGTACAGTTAGTAAAAGGGTAAGATATTTGGTTACACGAACAACATCACGCTTTTTGCTATTTAACCTTACATTTAAAAATTTAAACAAAATAAAACTGAAGAAATAGAAAAACTAATTAAATATTTTTCAATGTGCGAAAAAACAATTTTAAGGTAATTTGAGGATCTCAAATTTAGTAAAATCATTGATTAACTTCTTAATAAGTTGCAGAGGCAGAAGAAATGTTAGCTGCTTAAGGGCCGGTTTTTCAGTGCTGAGTTAAAACCAAAGTTGTCAAAATCTCTCGACTCTCGAAATTATTGACGCTCCTAACTGTCACTTCACAGAAACACGCAAATCAACTGCCATTCCACACAGTAAAAACATTCAAAGAAGTTCATACTGTTCTCCAGAGTTTATCCGGAACTCACAAAATTTGGCGAGTTAAGTTGAGATTAACCCCAGATCTTAGATCACTGAAAAACTCATTTCTGGTGTTAATCTCAGTTTAACTCGGTAAGTCGGATGACCTCGCACTGAAAAGCCGACCCTAAGAGGAAACAGCTATTGGGATAATAGTCGAGGCTGATTTATGAATTTAGGCACTTCAAACAGCTACAAATGCCAAAGAATCTGGAAAATCTGGGGAAATTTTTAGATTGTTATGTTCTTAAATATTAGGAAAAATGCAATAAAGCTAAGAGTATCCTTAATGGCGTATGAATATTATTATTATATTATCACTATTATTATTATATTATCATTATTATTATTATATTATTATAATAGTAATAATTTCTTTACCTCAGATATTCGAAGTTTTCTTTCGACAACCCAATTCCATGAACGAAAGAACTTTAGGCCAACCGTTAAACATGGCGATGAAAATGTCATGGCTTTAGGTTCCGTGCCAGCTCGTAACTTATGAAATATTACCTTTGTCAAAGAATTGAAAGCGTGGAGGAAAAATTCACTGAAGTCAAATCGGGAGTAGAACAGCTGGCTAAGGAACTGGAGTTGGTTAAGAAACAGAAAGTGCGAGAATATTTGCCCGAAGGTCCACGACGCAAAGAAATGCAGCCGCCTGTCTTCGATGGCCAAACATCGTGGCCGATTTATAGGAGACAATTCGAAGCTGCAGCGTTGACAAACAACTGGGACAACGAAGATAAATCAATTGCTCTCACGCTTGCGCTCAGAGGAACAGCTGCCGAATTGCTGCAGACCATCCCAGAAGAAAAACAAAAAGATTATGATGCCATGGTGAAGGCCATCGAGATGAGGTTTGGCGACGACCACATGCAGCAAGTTTACCGGGTCCCGTTTCGCCGAAGAGGATTGCCGAGAAGGATTGCAGCTGACTGAGAAGGGAAGACAATTCAAATGGTCACGTGAGTGCGAAAGAAGCTTTCAGCATCTGAAGCAGCGACTTTGCGAAGCACCGGTACTAGCTTACCCCATCCCCGGCAAGACATTTATTGTGGACGCAGACGCTAGCAATGTGGGTGTTGGCGCAGTATTGTCGCAGTTACACGATGGGCAGGAGAAAGTCGTAGCATACTTCAGCAAAGTTCTTACCCGACCAGAGAGAAATTATTGTGAACATTTCCAGAACTACCTGAGTGGCCAGAAGTTCATCTTGCGTACAGACCACGCCGCGCTCAAGTGGTTACTGCAGTTTAAAAATCCTGAGGGCCAAGTCGCAAGATGGATCGAGCGATTGCAGGCTTATGACTTCGAGATACAACATCGCAAAGGAAGACTGCACTGCAACGCGGACGCATTATCCCGGAGACCATGTGAGCCCAATTGTAAGCATTGCGTGCAACAAGAGAAAAAGGACGAATTTACTGTACAGAGAGTAAGAGCCGAACCTTCAGAAGGCTGGAGTACTGAGGAACTTCGCAACGCACAACAAGAAGACCCTGACATTGAGCCAATCCTTGCATGGAAGGAATCTATGGAGAAACCGAGCGCAAGGGATATTATCCGACAGAAGTCCCACATTAAAGGCATGTTGGGCTTAGTGGGACTCTCTCCATGTACAAGATGGAGTTCTGCGAAGAAAATGGGAAATGCCGGATGGAAAATCCTTTAAAATGCAGCTTGTGGTTCCACGGTCGAAAGTTCAGGAGATTCTACGGGAAATGCACGATGGAGTGTCTGGTGGGCACTTGGGCATCAACAAAACCCTGGAAAAAGTACGGGAACGTTTTTATTGGCTGAGTGCAAGAAGCGACGTTGAGAGCTGGTGTCGGAAGTGTACTACTTGTGCTGCTAGTAAAGGACTTAAAGTCAAAACCAGGGGTAAAATGCACCAGTACAATGTGGGTGCTCCCTTTGAAAGGATTGCCGTCGACATTGCAGGACCGTTTCCGGAAACTGAAAGCGGTAATCGTTACATCCTGGTTATTGCCGATTACTTCAGCAAGTGGCCCGAGGCATTTGCGATCCTAAATCAAGAAGCGAAAACCGTTGTCGACCAGATAGTGGACCACTGGGTGTGCAGGTTTGGAGTGCAATGGAATTACATTCCGACCAGGGAAAAAACTCCGAGTCGAAGATATTCCAAGAAGTATGCGCAGCAATCGGACTACAGAAGACACGGACCACACCTCTTCACCCACAATCAGATGGAATGGTGGAACGCTTCAACAAGACACTGAAGGAACATCTCTCTAAAGTCGTGGATGAGAATCAACGGGATTGGGATCGGCGAATACCTTTATTCCTTATGGCTTACCGGAATGCTATTCACAGTACAACTGGATATACTCCATCTGAAGTTTTATTTGGCCGAACTGCCAGGCTGGCTACCCAGTGCGCTTAAATTCGGATTTCCCACTGAAGACCCAACATGCGAGGAAGACTACGTGGTTGACCTTAGAGGATTAATGACATTCACCAGAGAACCAGAAGCAATATAAAAGTTGCAAGCGACAGCATGAAGACGAGATACGATGCGCGAGCAACGGCACCCGAGTTCAACGAGGGAGATCTGGTATGGCTCTACAACCCACATCGTAAAAAGGGAAGATCGCCAAAGCTTCAGAAGGACTGGGAAGGTCCCTACCAAGTTGTAACGCGAATTAATGATGTCGTATTCCGAATCCAAAGAGGACCAAGAGCGAAGATGAAAGTTGTCCATGTTGATCGCCTACCTCGCTACCATGGAAGCAATGATGACGTTCTTGTTCGGGACGAACAAAACTAAGAGGGGGGCGATGTTATGTGGCGACAAGAAATAAAACAACACGCAGGAGTCCCTGAATGCACCCATCGATTCACTCTAGAAACGCACTCGCTCGATTCACTAAACGAACACACCCAACTGTCATTCCAGTCATCTGACAGCAGCTGTCATATTCGAAGTTCGAATTTCGATTTCCCCTCCTTGGAATTCAGCGGAGGAGTACCAATGGAAAATTACCAAAGGGGGTATGTAACGTACTAAAAGGTGCTTAATTTTGTATAAATTCACGGGTGACAGGCTCGTACGGGACAGTTATATTTTAAACTTGGACTTGTGAAAATCGGTTATAAAGTAAAAAGTGATTGAATTGAAATAAAGTGTTGAATTCTAAGTAGTGAAGTTGAATAGCAGTGTGATTCGAATTTAAATAAGTTTTGTTTGATAAATAAAGTGTTTCGTTGTGCAATTTAAAGAGTGAAATTGAGTTTTATTCAACGAACCCCAGACGAAAACATTACAATATTTTAACATTTAGCAATATTAAGAAATTACCTTGAAGCTAATACCGAAGCATTTAGAAAAGGAGATGGATTTCTGCTGATGCAAAATTGGAACCCCAAGCATTGTTTCGTATTTATACACACTTGCTGGATCTACAATTGCAAATCTAAATCCAGCAAGCCCAGCAAGCACACCCCCTCTAAGTATTGTACAAAATAGAGTAAAACTTAAATTACTATTTCTGGCAACTCAACGCTAAGAAGACAATTGAGTAGAAAAGCACTCTCTCGAGCAAATAAAGTGTCCATTTATAAGACCCTCACCATCCCAGTCTTGCTTTACGGTGCAGAAGGAGAGGAGGAGATATAACATTGAACTATGCAGCCCGTACAGCGACACCGACCTAGCAAGTACCAGTAGAGTCAAAATACAAAGGCCACAATGGCTGAGTCATCTAGAGCGAAAGGACACCAACGCCCCGGACCGGAAAGTCTTCAAATATACCCGCAGGGTACTTCTTCTATACACCCGACCGACCGACCCTATATACCGTGTAACACCAAATCTTAAAGTTTCTTGGCGCGAATTCATATATTTTTTGTATAGGCCAAGCCCCCAAAAGTGGGCATGGCCTAAAAATTACGTTAGCATCATGAGAAAATAAGGAAAAATAGAAAATATGGTAAAAGCGAAAATGATTTCAGAAAAAACAGTTTTTTCCTGAAAACGTCCCTTAAAAGTGGGCGGAGCTTAAAATTTTGTATAGAGCAAACTTAGCAAATAATAATATCTTTAATGTTTGTTATATAATTTTTTTTTTTTTTCGATTTGGAGTAATTTTTCCGAGAAATCAGGTCTTTAAAGATCTAGCATGTTAAAAGTGGACATGGTCGATATTGTGGGCGGTCCAATTTTTGCCTTGTTAAAGGTCTTAGGCCAATACCAAAATTTAAGTTCCTGTGCCTTGTCTAACTTGACCAAAAGGCATTTTGCAAAAAAAATGTGAAATAAAGGTTGTCTCACATTGAAGCCAGTAGTGGACGTGGCCGTTGACGGATTAAGCCTATTTTCACACTTTGTCTGTGCAACAAAAGAACCAAGTCATGTACGAAGTTTCAGCTCTCTAGGTTGATTTTGAAGATCTAAGACCTTCACACATACGGACGGACGGATATGGCTTAATCAATTCACCTGTAGGTCTCGATCATATTCCTAAAAGTTCTTAAGGGTCTACGGTGATTATTTCACTGTTACAAACTATGCATTAAAATTAATATACCCTCGTCGGGTATAAAAATAGTAAACAACAACGGCAACACTAACAATAAAATACTATACCGGTTTTCAAACCAAAAAAAAAAATTTTTAATCTTAAATTTAAATTAGATTACTTGCGTTCACAGTTTTTGAAAAATTCGCATGCAAACTCAAAATATTAATAAAAAAAAATCTTAAGAACATTTTTTCCCAAAAAGTGTTAAATTGGCTTTCTGTGGTCAAAACCAAAAATGAACAAAATAGTTGAAAAAGACTGCAACTTAACGAACTCCAAAAACTTTGGCTTGAAATACATAATTTTTTATTCTATTTAGCGGAACGGGATGGAAAAAGTAATTTAGTCATTTAAGCCAAAGAAAAAAAAAATTGAATAAAAAAATAATTTTGGTAATATTCAATTTTGAAAAAACTATACACTGCTCTTTTTTGGCAGAAACCATTCGGTTTCTTGCCATCGATTCAGAATTAATATTGACTCGACCACAGAAGCCCATTTAGTGCTAAATTTCACAATTTTCAAAAAAAAAATTGGCCTAAATTTTTGTTTTATCAAAATTTTGAATTCTGAACAAATAATATAATTTGTATTCAGGATTAAAGAACAGATTTCATGCTCCCAAACCCACTATCGTACTTCAAGTGTTGCTATTAATGTTGAATTTAGTTTTATTATTTTATCATCCCTACCTCCTTAACGAGGCGTGATAGATCCCCTCCTATATCAAAAAATTATAGTGTTTACCCTTCTACAAAAAAACGATATCAATTTTTGGCAAAGTTATCGTACTCGTGCCAACAATTCCCCAAAAGTAATTCAATAGTTCCGAAGGAAATTTTAACTAATAGCTGGAACACAATACATTTAAAATTGCATCATACTCCGTTATCAAATATTCAATAAATAGAAGGATAAAAGATAAATATCAAATCATTTAAAAAAAAAAAAACACCCTTTTGTGTGGTTCAGAAGCCAATATGCGCTTGATTACCAATTCGGTAATTCAGTATTCCCTTCGTTACAATTCCCTTAAAGTAATTCAATAGTTCCGAAGGAAATTTAGCTAATGGCTGGAGTACAATACATTTAAAATTGCATCATACTCTGTTATCAAATATTCATTAAATTAATAAATATTCAATTGGATCGATTACCAATTCGTTTTCTTACCCACTTATTTAAAATACCATTATTTCTAAGTTCTGAACTCTTTTCTTTATATAAACTCGGGATCAAGGGGTTATGACTTCCCTTAAGATGCGTAGCGCACCACGAGCCCAAAAATTTGAAGGATAGAAAAGATAGAAAGCTAAAAGAGAAAAGTAATTCTCCATTCAACACGCAAATGCTGATGAGCCAGTACGCAACGTAAAAACTCTGCACAGAAACACCAAAGCTGTTATGCCTTTACGGAGAAGAGCAGTAATATAACTAGCTGCTTATTTCATAAATGCATCTGGCACTTGCATGCATCTAATCACTGTCTATTCTATATTTGCATATTGGAAGAGAAAGAGGTGTTTAATATTATTTCTCTACTTCTGAACTCTTAAGTTCTTGCTCAAGTTAGTTCTTGAGCAAGAACTCTTGCTCTTGCTTAAGTTCTTCTTCTAGTCTCGTCAAGTTCTAATCTTTTAAGTTTTTTTTTTGTATAAATGAGCACAAGAAACTCACTACGACCAATGTTTTTATCCCAATGCAAAAGGACTTTTATTTATTTCTTAACGACCCATCTATAATAAAGATCTAGATAATTTTAACAGGCATTTCGAATAGGCGATTACCAGAATTCTATAGATATATTCAGAAAGAAATATTTTGTTATTTCAAGCCCGATTTAATAAATAAAAGAAAAAAACTATATAAGTATTTTACAAAAAGAATGAACAATAAAAATAACAAAAATAATATCAGGTATGATTCCGACGAAAACACTATTTTCAATTTTTGGTAATGAAAATCAGATTTGTTTTTGAACAATCTGGTCTTTATTAAGTCAACAATTAAATGTGAACGAAAACAAAGTCTTCATGTCAACCAAGAGTACCTATTGCATACAAAATAAACCCATTTTACAGCAAAAATTAAGCAGCACATAATACTTTATCTTTGTGGTGTTTCAAATAAATAGTGAAGTGCACCTGATTATGTTTTTCTTTTCTTTGAAGGTGAAACTATTAAAAAAAAAGTAAATGGGATACATACAGAAACATCCTCATCCATAAGGACAATAACAAGGACATATGATTTTTTTTTTTTTTCATTAGCTAGGTGTTTTAGGTAAGGGAGACATGTTATAGTGACATATTACAACATTCAGTGCGTCTAGCTAAGCTACGTGTTAAGATATTTTTGTAGATTTTCGCACGATGGTGTGTTAATGTTCTGAGCCTTTCTAAACAAATCACGGTCTCCAAATGCCCTTGCTTTAGCCAACATTCCGTCTCCTAAAAAAAAAACAGGTATTCAAGATACTTTTTTGTAAAAGGTTGTTTATTAATGTAACTTACTATAGTTTCTTTCTCTACTGCATGAATGCTTCAGATGATTAAGGAAATCTTCTTCCACCGAGGCCTCTAACCGTCCCACAGAACCTTGATATTCTGAATAAAAATTATCTTTGACATAGTACGGGATTTTTAAGGCGTTCGTTTCTCGTTTCACAGAGTATTTACTATTCAAAGGGAGTTTCAGATTAAATAGAGAAATCAATTTTACACACGTATCAAATATCTTACTGTGACTGCTGTAGGCTATAAATCGGATCCGAAATGAAAAATGATGACATCATACTTAGACCAATCAAAAGCAAAATAGGCAGAAGATTTATCAGCGCTGATGAGCTCGATTGATTCTATTAAAAATAGAATGGCTTTTATTACATTCTTTTTTTACATATTTTATTTAATTAAAACAAAAAATACCAGCATCCAATTCTTTTTTCGGCCTCTAAAGAAGACTCGAACCAGGGCAATATATATGCAGTTAATATTTGAGCACTATCAACCTAAACTACGGCAACTATTTCATTGCAGGCAAATTAAAAAAAAAATTTGATTAAAACCACCTGAGCGGAAATGACCCGTCTGCATAGACGGAGAGTGGAGGAGGAGATATAACATCGAACTGTACGGGCTGTACAGCGATACCGACCTAGCCAAAAGAGTCAAAACACAACGTCTACGATGGCTGGGTCATCTAGAGCGGATGGACACCAACGCCCCGGCCCGGAAAATCTTCGAATCCACACCGCAGGGACGACGCGGTAGAGTAGCTCCGAGACTCAGGTGACGCACGCAAGTGGAAGGGGACCTCAGCCAACTTCGCGTGCGAAACTGGAGACGGCTAGCTAGAGACAGAGCTGGCTGGCGAAGCTTGTTGGCTGAGGCCCAGGTCCACCCCGGACTGTAGCGCCACCTTAAGTAAGTAAGTAAGTAAGCGGAAATGACGCATTTTGCAATAAATGTATTTTTGGTTCTTAAAAACATTTTTCTTTGCATAATATTTTATACTTTTTACTTTTAAAATGCTGAAAAAGGCAGTGTTAATTTAGATTCTCATCATAACATAAAAAAATCGATTAAGGAAAAATTTTAACAGAAAGATGTTTTTCCTCTTCAGTAGCCCGTTTAGCATGTTACGCACATGCTTGGTTTAATTTGTTTAACATAAACCCTTCAACACCAGAAGGTTGTCTCAATAATTCTTAAATAACGATGGGGTATGTGAATGCTGATCCTGTTATCAAAGGAATTCGTTATTGCAACATTGCAGAAGAGTAGTTCGGCAGAAAAACGCAACGCACAGAACCGTCGAAAAAGAATCTGGGCTACTAGGGAAGACGAAGCCTAGAACGCACAAGAACATGCGGTTTCGGCGGGACAACTGCAAAATACTATTCAAACACAGAACAAAACAAACAAGCGTTCTGCCGTAAAAACCGTTAGTTTTAAGTTTTTTATTTAGAAATAAGCTAAAACCGACTAGTACGCCAATGTTCAAAATCGGATGTAGCTAGAAACAACATAGAAGGAGCTCCCTAAACATCTTCGAATATGAGTAAATTAAAATGGCTGTGCCCAAGAGCTTTACGGAAAAGTTCTTCCTTTACCAAGTTAGACAGTTCAAATTTAAAAAGCAAACGATTGCATGTGTTTTCTTATATAAATTACCTCTCTCTCGCCTCTGTGTTGCTCAGCACGTTGCCGCCTTTGTCGATATAGGTTCTGCTGTGGCATACCGCCTCCAAAAAACATATTGAACAACTCTTCAGCTGTAACATCGGCTTGGAAGCCGCGCGCATATCCGTAATCATTGGTGTAGTAGGTTCGACCCATACCAGTTCCAGCATTGCCACCACCTCCGTGTGGGTTAAAAGGTTCATTGATTCCATGCAAATCGTAGGCTTTACGCTTTTCAGTGTCTGTAAGAATAGCGGCTGCATTTCCTACGGCTTTAAATGCTTCTACAGCTCCAGGAGCCTTATTTTTATCCGGATGTAGTTGCAAGGCTAGCTTCTTATAAGCCTTTTTAATTTCTGAGTCGGTAGCTTCCTTTGTAACACCTAAAACCTGATAGTAATCCTTGCACCTAATTGGAAAAATTTAAAGTTTTAACAAAACCCTGTTGAAAGAGTTTAGAGGATAATACGACTCTTATAACATACAATCCCATTATGCTTTCGTTATGCAAACTGAAACTAATTTTTTCGCACCTACCAAACTATGTTAAGCACCAAGTTTGCAATAAAAAAGTTATGACATAGTTATGGCTACTTAAAATGCAACTTGTGTCTTTTTAAATCTCTATGACACAATGTCGCGAAGCCTTCAGCGTACGTGGATAAATAGCAAAAACTTACTTCTTAATCTTTTTTATAGCGTCCAACTGATCAGCTGTGTACTCTGGCTCCGATGGTTTTGAGTCAGACAGCTTGCGCTTACGAACACCTTCCGATTGGGAATCTGCTGCTGAGGAACTCTTCCTTCCACTGGTCGGAAAACTTTTCACTTGAGCAAGAACATCTGTCCATGAACAAATAAGAGTTAAGCTTGGCAAGGGAAATTAGATCAACATGATTTATTAACCTTTCGCCCGCTGCGAAGGAAAAAGTTTTTCCGCTTTGAGTAAAAACTTTTCAGCTTTTTCAAGTTTTCCCTCTGTTAGGGCAGTTATTGCAATATCAATGCAACGATTTGCTTCATCCTTATTGCCTTCCATTTTGTAGACCCGATTATCTAAACATTAAACTAATTTATTACTGGAATCGTTACTTAAGGAGATAATCAATTCATCTGGGAAATACGAGGGCAAACTGGGTAATGATTTGCGTAAATATGGGAGGGCTCTTAACTTACCAAACAGAAGGTTGCTGCGTAAATTAACTCGAAAATGTATACAAATTTACGCTTAGTAAAACGATGAACGATAGAAGTTGTGCGAAATGTCTTTATATTTGTTGCATTACGTTTTTTCTGACTATATTAACTTTTCCGTGAAATGAAAAAATATGGAAAAGTTCCCAGGAAAGAAAAATTTTATTTTTTATTGACAGCAGTGCCTCTGACAAGTGATAACACGTCAGGATGAAATCGTTCAGCGGGGAACACTTGGGGGTTGTTCAACAAGGCAAACGAGGGATCACATTCCACGTTCACAGCATAAACAGTGTTCGTACGTTACCCATTCCATGTCCAGGTCAAAACAGATATGTAGATATTTTTCCGCAGAAAAAATATTTTACACAGGCACTTATGGGGCTCTTACACAGGCTCTTATGGGGCATTCGAACAATTTCTGACAAAAACTGAAAATTCAATCGATTCAAACTGATTCAATCGTCTATGCGCATTTCCGTCGGTTTGAATTTGATAATACCGATTTGAAAACCGGTTTTGCGTAAACCGAATCAAATGCTTATATCGGTTTAAAAAAGACTATATGCTATCGGTTTTTCTGAATTCGGAGTCGTTCAAAGCGATAAAAAGTATCGTATAAACGGGGTAAAAGTTATAGAAACCATTCTTGCTCTATTGGCCACATATTTTTCGGTTCCTTTAGTGCTTATTCGCCGTATTTCCGAAATTTGTACAAGAGGGGTCAGTTTGGGTAGAAAAGTTTGAACAGCAAACACTTAATGCGATGGCCCCATCGCAATGGGCAATGGATATAGGGCTATTTGAACTAAAATCTGCTTTCAGTGCTTATTTGGCCCATATCCACGGGAAAGGCGATATACTCTATATATAACTATTTATATATGTATTATATTGTTATGTGGCGACAAGAAATAAAACAACTCGCAGGAGTCCCTGAATGCACCCATCGATTCGCTCTACAGACGCACCCGCTCGATTCACTAAACGAACATACCCAACTGTCATTCCAGTCATCTGACAGCAGCTGTCATATTCGAAGTTCGAATTTCGATTTCCCCTCCTTGGAATTCAGCGGAGGAGTACCAGTGGAAAATTACCAAAGGGGGTATGGAACGTACTAGAAGGTGCTTAATTTTGTATAAATACACGGGTGGCAGGCTCGTACGAGACAGTTATATTTTAAACGTTGACTTGTGAAAATCGGTTATAAAGTGAAAAGTGATTGAATTGAATTAAAGTGTTGAATTCTAAGTAGTAAAGTTGAATAACAGTGTGATTTGAATTTAAATAAGTTTTGTTTGATAAATAAAGTGTTTCATTGTGAAATCATAAAAGTGAAGTTGAGTTTTATTCGACGAACCCCAGGCCGAAAATATTACATTGGTGTCAGAAATTGGGGATAAAACTCATAATTGTGCGGGTAAATTCTACAGTGGAATTTTCCGGAACAGTGTTAGTGTGTCTAACAGTATTAAGTGGAGACTTCTAGAGATATCGTGTGTGTAAACAGTGTCGGTGATTCATACAAATTTCAGGTGGAATATTCTGGATATATTGAAACTGATTGTGTGAAGTTATAAAAACGGTGTCAGTGATTTGTTTATTTCCGAGTGAATTTTCTGGAACAGATATAAAACATAAACTGATTGTGTTGTGAAAATTGTGTGAAGACAATTGAAAATGGGTCGAAAAATTGAACAATTGACAACAGCTGAATTAAAAACAGAATTAGATAAAAGAAACCTCCAGACTTCGGGGCTTAAAAGGGAATTGTTGCTCCGACTCCAGGACGCTATTACCGAGAAAGGTGGACACCCAGACACGATGCTGTTCGAAGCTCAAGAAGAACAGCAACAAAGCACAGTAAGTACTGCCGATGAAATGCCCGCTTTCATGAAGTTGCTTCTGGACAAATTTGAGAAGCTGGAGAGCGGCCAAAAAGAACAAAAGAATGCTCTCGAAGAAAAGTTCGACAAGCTAGATACTAAGTTCGATGAGCAGAAAAAAATTCTAGAAAGCAAACTCGATTCCCAGAATTCACTTTTTGAGGAAAAGTTCCAAACGATGGATCGAAAAATTGAAAGTGTGGAGGAACAGTTCACTGAAGTCAAATCGGAAGTAGAACAGCTGGCTAAGGAACTGGAGTTGGTTAAGAAACAGAAACTGCGAGAATGTTTGCCCGACAGTCCACGGCGTAAAGAAATGCAGCCTCCTGTTTTTGATGGTCAAACGTCATGGCCGATTTATAAGAGGCAACAACTGGCAACAACTGATAACAACTGGGACAACGAAGAGAAGTCGATTGCTCTCACGCTTGCTCTCAGAGGAACAGCTGCCGAATTGCTGCAAACTATTCCTGAAGAAAAACAGAAGGATTATGATGCCATGGTGAAGGCCATCGAGATGAGGTTTGGCGACGACCACATGCAGCAAGTTTACCGGGTCCAGTTGCGCCGAAGAGTTCAGAGAAGGGGTGAGACGCTTCAGCAGTTGCAAGCCGACATCGAGCGATTAGCGAATTTGTCCTATCCCAACACCAGCAGGGAGATAATAAACGAGTTGGCAACCGATGCGTTTACTAATGCCATTGCGGATGGAAAGCTACAAATGGCTGTAAGAATGGCAGGTAAGAAGACTCTCGCTGAAGCACTAGCATTTGCCCTGACAATGGAAGCTGCAGACCAAGCTTCGCAAGGTAGCTATCGCATAAGGGAAATGGCTACGCTAGAATGCTCATGTCAGCGCGTGGAAATGGAGAGTCAAAACACGAACAACAGTCGAGGACAAATAAGGTGCTGGAATTGCAACAAGTTGGGACACCTACAGCGACAGTGCAGAGCTCCACCTAGACAAGCAAGCTGCCCACATTGCGCTAGAAGAAGGCAAAATGAAGAAGCATCTGGCAGGGACAACATTCAACCTGCTGGACATGTTTCGGAGCAACAGCAGTCGGGAAACGCGTAAGAACCAACTTCGCGGGGCAGAAGTTGGTTGATGGAATCGACGCCCCCAGGACCATCATCCAAGTCTCGCAAACAAAACGCTGCAACAAGAGTCTTACCGTGAAGGCAATTATTGGCAACAGAAAATGTGTGGCCACTATCGACACAGGTGCCACGGCCTCCATCATCCGAAGAGATCTTGTTCAGACGTCCTGGCTACATAACACCAGCTGCTACAGTCTGAAGACAGCTACAGGAGAAGCGGCCAAAGTATACGGGGAGGTGCAGCTACAGATACAACTAGAGGGATTGACCTTCTCACATGCATTCTTGGTAGCCGACATATGCGACGAATGCATCATTGGAGTGGACTTTATGAAGGCACACGAGGTAATTCTTGACCTTCGAATGCAGGTGCTAAGGTATCGAACCGTCGAGATCCCTATGGTATACGGAAACGACAACGCAGTGAATCTCCGAGCAATACTGGGAAGCGATGAAGTTCTGCGGCCCTCTTCAGAGACAGTTCTTTGGACACGTTTGGAGGGTGATCCTGGGAACCACCGATTCTATCTCATCGAGCCAGATAACAAAAGTGAATTTAAAAGTTACGTCGTGGGAAAAATTCTTGCAGAGCCCAAGAACAACATGGTGCCGGTAAGACTGATGAACCCAAATAAGCGCACCGTAAAGCTCAGACAAGGAGAAGTGATCGGAAGATGTGTGCCCGTTGCAGCCATTTCGACAATAGCTGAGAGTGAGCCTGCAAGTCCTGTCTCTCCATCAAAATTGTCCGAGGTATGTAAGACTATACTCGGAGACTGTGAGCTAAATCAGGAGCAGCAAACCATAGCGGAAAATCTCATTGGCGAGTTTGCTGATATATTTGCCTCACAGGATGGAGACTATGGTCGAACACACTTAGTACAACACCGCATAGACACCGGAGATGCTAGACCAATTCGCCAACCTGCCAGACGACTTCCGTTGGCTAAACAGGATGAGGCCGCCGAGATGATATCGACCATGGAAAAAGAAGGTTTGATCGAAAGCTCAAAAAGTCCGTGGGCGTCGCCTGTTGTACTGGTGAAAAAGAAGGACGGCAGCACTCGATTCTGCGTGGATTACCGGAGGCTTAATGATGTCACAAAGAAGGACAGCTACCCTTTGCCTCGAATAGATGACACATTGGACACACTCTCTGGAGCAAAATGGTTTTCCACTCTCGACCTGAAAAGTGGCTACTGGCAGGTACAGATCCATCCAGAAGACAAAGAGAAGACCGCTTTCACAACTGGCAATGGGCTTTGGCAGTTTACAGTAATGCCATTTGGTCTATGTAACGCTCCGGCCACCTTTGAGCGTCTTATGGAACGTGTCTTACATGGTCTGACGTGGAAAACCTGTCTGGTATATTTGGATGACGTCATCGTTTTGGGAAAGACGTTTGCAGAACATCGCGACAACTTGAGGGAGGTCTTCTCACGACTTCGAGCAGCACACTTAAAGCTCAATCCAAAGAAGTGTGCGCTCTTCAGAGCAGAAGTAAAGTATCTGGGGCATGTGATATCGACGGATGGCGTGAAGACGGATCCAGAGAAAATCGAAGCTGTGAGAAGTTGGCCAGTTCCCAAGGACAAACACCAGCTAAGGAGCTTTCTCGGTCTTGCTACGTACTACAGAAGGTTCGTCAAGGATTTCGCCGGCATCGCAAAGTGTCTGCACCAGCTCACTGAGAAAGGAAGACAATTCAAATGGTCAGGTGAGTGCGAAAGAAGCTTTCAACACCTGAAGCAGCGACTTTGCGAAGCACCGATACTAGCTTACCCCATTCCTGGCAAGACATTTATTGTGGACGCAGACGCTAGCAATGTGGGTGTTGGCGCAGTATTGTCGCAGTTACACGATGGGCAGGAGAAAGTCGTAGCATACTTCAGCAAAGTGCTTACCCGACCAGAGAGAAATTATTGTGTTACCAGGCGAGAACTCCTTGCTTTAATACTGGCGACGAAACATTTCCAGAAGTACCTGAGCGGCCAGAAGTTCATCTTGCGTACCGACCACGCCGCGCTCAAATGGTTACTGCAGTTTAAAAATCCTGAGGGCCAAGTCGCAAGATGGATCGAGCGATTGCAGGCTTTTGACTTCGAGATACAACATCGCAAAGGAAGACTGCACTGCAACGCGGACGCGTTATCCCGGAGACCATGTGAGCCCAATTGTAAGCATTGTGTGCGACAAGAGGAAAAGGACGAAGGTGTTTCTATCCAGAGAATAAGAGCCGAACCTGCAGAAGGCTGGAGTACTGAGGAACTTCGCAACGCACAACAAGAAGATCCTGACATTGAGCCAATCCTTGCATGGAAGGAGTCTATGGAAAAACAGAGCGCAAGGGATATATCCGACAGAGGTCCCACGTTAAAGGCATATTGGGCGCAGTGGGACTCTTTCCATGTACAAGATGGCGTTCTGCGAAGAAAATGGGAAATGCCGAATGGAAAATCCTTTAAAATGCAGCTTGTGGTTCCACGGTCCAAAGTGCAGGAAATTTTGCGGGAAATGCACGATGGAGTATCTGGTGGGCACTTGGGCATCAACAAAACCCTGGAAAAGGTACGGGAACGTTTTTATTGGCTGAGTGCAAGAAGCGACGTTGAGAGCTGGTGTCGAAAGTGTATTACTTGTGCTGCTAGTAAGGGACCCAAAGTCAAAACCAGGGGTAAAATGCACCAGTACAATGTGGGTGCTCCCTTTGAAAGGATCGCCGTCGACATCGCAGGACCGTTTCCGGAAACTGAAAGCGGTAATCGTTATATCCTGGTTATTGCCGATTACTTCAGCAAGTGGCCCGAGGCATTTGCGATCCCAAATCAAGAAGCGAAAACCGTTGTCGACCAGATAGTGGACCTCTGGGTGTGCAGGTTCGGAGTGCCAATGGAATTACATTCCGACCAGGGAAGAAACTTCGAGTCGAAGATATTCCAGGAGGTATGCGCAGCAATCGGACTACAGAAGACACGGACCACACCTCTTCACCCACAATCAGATGGAATGGTGGAACGCTTCAACAAGACGCTAAAGGAACATCTCTCTAAAGTCGTGGACGAGAATCAACGGGATTGGGATCGGCGAATACCTTTATTCCTTATGGCCTACCGGAATGCTATTCACAGTACAACTGGATATACTCCATCTGAAGTTTTATTTGGCCGAACTGCCAGGCTACCCAGTGAGCTTAAATTCGGATTTCCCACTGAAGAACCCACATGCGAGGAGGACTACGTGGTTGACCTTAGAGAAAGGATTAATGACATCCACCAGAGAACCAGAAGCAATATAAAAGTTGCAAGCGACCGCATGAAGACGAGATACGATGCGCGAGCAACGGCACCCGAGTTCAACGAGGGAGATCTGGTATGGCTCTACAACCCACATCGTAAAAAGGGAAGATCGCCAAAGCTTCAGAAGGATTGGGAAGGTCCCTACCAAGTTGTAACGCGAATTAATGATGTCGAATTCCGAATCCAAAGAGGACCAAGAGCGAAGATGAAAGTTGTCCATGTTGATCGCCTACATCGCTACCACGGAAGCAATGATGACGTACTTGTTCGGGACGAACAAAACTAAGAGGGGGGCAATGTTATGTGGCGACAAGAAATAAAACAACTCGCAGGAGTCCCTGAATGCACCCATCGATTCGCTCTACAGACGCACCCGCTCGATTCACTAAACGAACATACCCAACTGTCATTCCAGTCATCTGACAGCAGCTGTCATATTCGAAGTTCGAATTTCGATTTCCCCTCCTTGGAATTCAGCGGAGGAGTACCAGTGGAAAATTACCAAAGGGGGTATGGAACGTACTAGAAGGTGCTTAATTTTGTATAAATACACGGGTGGCAGGCTCGTACGAGACAGTTATATTTTAAACGTTGACTTGTGAAAATCGGTTATAAAGTGAAAAGTGATTGAATTGAATTAAAGTGTTGAATTCTAAGTAGTAAAGTTGAATAACAGTGTGATTTGAATTTAAATAAGTTTTGTTTGATAAATAAAGTGTTTCATTGTGAAATCATAAAAGTGAAGTTGAGTTTTATTCGACGAACCCCAGGCCGAAAATATTACAATATAGTTATAATCTATTGTTATATATAGTTATAACGACAACTCGAGTAGTCGACAACTCGACAGACAGAAAATTGCCCAAAAATGTGGGTGCGACTATCTAAAGCAAATAAATTTGAGAACTGTTTTTTTGTGTAGCATAATAATTTTGTACAATTTTTATACCCCATCCTATAGGATAGGAGGTATATTAAGTTTGTCATATAGCTTGTAACATGGTGAAATAATAATGGTAGACCCCCAAGACCTTAGGGGCATATGATCGAGACCGAATTCTGAATCGAATGAGCCATGTCCGTCCGTTCGTCTGTATGTCACATCCATCCGTCTTCTTTGTCACACAAAAAAGACAAATTTAATTGATAAACCTCCTCCAGTGGGCGTGGCATCTATTTTAAGGGTAAATTTTCAAATGCAGTTTACTCAATATTTTTGCTCGAAATTAAAAAAAAATTTCTTAATATTTTATGTAGAAAACGCTTAGTTCCACATTCTGCCCTAAAATTTTCCAGAAAAACTTAATTTCGACTGGCCTTGAGCCTAATTTTGGAAAGCATGAAACAAAAAAAGTAGCAGGTTAGGTTAACGAGACTTCAGTCCAGATTTCGTTCATATAAAGTTTTTAGCCCACCTCCTTTTAGAAGTCGACTTTTCAAAAATATTGAATTTAAACCAAAAAATTGCATTTTTACGTACATTTAAATGTAACTTGGAAATGTCTGTGGAAATATCTTATAATTATAGTTTGTATTTTGTATATCTTATAATTATAGTGTTGTATCTTATAATTATAGTTTTTAATTAATAGTTTGTAATTAGGGGCGGTTGGACCACGCCCCTTTTCGAAGTTTGCCTTACTTATAAAATGTCAAAAAATAACTATGTTATCAGCATTTTACAATGGGGGACAGGATGGGGTATTCAACGGTCCGTTTTACGGACTGTAACTTCTGCGTATACACTGTAGCACTACTCACTGTTTTTTTTTAAATTTATCGTTACAGAAGTAGATTTATTTTGGCACTAAGTTTACTGTAGGTCGGAGTGGAATATGTTGGATTTTTTATTCTAATATATAGATTTTGGTGTCCCGATTCCGAATATGCCGTTAATTTTTTTTTGGGCTCGATTAGCTTAGAATTTATAAAGAAGAAAGGTAAAAAAGAGTGCAACTTTCACATATCCGTATATGGCCACAGGCGCCTGCCAGACAGCTGATACCCGACCCAGCTGACCCGGCAGACATTATTCTGTTGAAGCTTTGAATTTTCAATTCGAAGTGGAATGAAAATTACTTTAAATAAGTAGTTTTAATAAGAACCCTTCAACCCTCTTTATCGGCCAAGCCTCGCGATAAGGAGGGAAATCCTTTAAATCCGCGAAGCGGTCCGCCCAAACACTGTGGCCTCCAAAGGCAATTTTCTTTTCTAGATTTTATTTAATTTTTGATATTTTGATTTGATTAAATTCAAATATCTTAAACAGAGTGAATGTGCGTAAGTTGCATTGGAAATTGTCTGAGAGTTTTATCCATGGGCCAATGGCCTTCCTTGGGCCAATACGAATCGATCAAGCCCAAAATTGTCAAAAACAATCCGTAAAGCGTTTCCCATTCATTTGCAATTTTTTTATTTTTTTACAGCAACTATTACGGCGAGTATGCAAACAGCCGCTCACAAAAATTTCATTGCAATCTGATGAATGGTATAGACAATTATGTAGGACAAACATGCATACAAGAATTCATTTTTATATATTGTTATATTTTTGAGGTTCGTCGAATAAAACTCAATTTCACTTTTAATAAACACACGAGTATCTTCATTTATCAAACACAACTTATTTAGTTCAATCTAGTTCACGATAACCGTTTTTATTACTTTCGCTCTCGACGTCCGCTTTTCAAGTATTCCGATTCAAAACTGAAAACTAGGCAACGGGTATCGGCTATTTATACAATAATTATGACAATTCGTGAAGCTTCTACATCACGCTAGATGGAGAGCGGAGTTTGACGACTAGAATTCGTTCTACTCACTTAAGTCTCCACTGGTGGCGAAATTTCGGGATATTTTAATTATAGCGGGTGTCCCATAATAAATTGAATCAAAAACATTTTTATCGCCATATCACATTGTCTCCCACCTAGTTTGTTTCGTCCCGAACAAGCACATCATCATTTTTTCCGTTGTAACGATGTAGGCAATCCAGATGGACAATTTTCATTTTCGCTCTTGGTCGAAAGACTACATCATTAATTAGCGTAACAACTTGGTAGGGACCTTCCCAGTTCTGCTGCAACCTCGGCGATTTTCCCTTTCTACGATGGGGCTTGTAGAGCCACACTAGATCTCCCACGTCGAATTCCGGTGCCGTTGCTCTAGCATCATATCTGGTCTTCATTCGATCACTCGCAGTTTTTATATTTCTTCTGGTCCTCTGGTGTATATCGTTGATCCTTTCTACGTAGTCCTCTTCGCATTTTGGTTCATCTGTAGGAAATCCGAATTTCAGTTCACTGGGTAGCCCGGCAGTTCGTCCAAAAAGAACATCAGATCGAGTAAAACCAGTTGTACTATGAACCGCATTTCGGTAGGCCATTAGGAACAAGGGTATTCGCCGATCCCAATTCCGTTGATTTTCGTCCACGACTCTGGAAAGATGTTCCTTCAGGGTCTTGTTAAAGCGTTCTACCATTCCATCTGATTGCGGATGAAGGGGTTTGGTTCGAACCAACGATCGTGTCTTTTGTAGTCCTATTGATGCACATACCTCCTCGAATATCTTTGACTCGAAGTTTCGTCCTTGATCAGAATGCAGTTCCTTCGGCACAACGAATCTGCACACCCAGTGGTCCACTATCTGGTCAACAACGGTTTTAGCGGCGGTTTTAGAATTTGAGAGAATCAACGTCGATGTCGACGGCGCACCTCCGACACCAGCTCTCGACATCGTTTCTTGCACTTAGCCAATAAAAGCGTTCACGAACCTTTTCCAGTGTCTTGTTGATTCCCAAGTGACGGCCAGATACTCCATCGTGCTTTTCTCGTAAAATCTCCTGGACCTTCAACCTTGTGGTCCACAAGCTGCATTTTAAAGGATCTTCCGTCTGGTATTTCCCATTTTCTACGTAGAACACCGTCTTGTATATGGAGAGAGTACAACACCGCCCAGTACGCCTTTAAGGTAGGACTTCTGTCAGAGATATCCCTTGCATTCGGCTTTTTCATAGATTCCTTCCACGAAATGATTGGCTCGATGTCAGGATCCTCTTTTTGTGCACTACGGAGTTCCTCATTGCTCCAGCCTGCTACAGCACAGCTCTTATTCTCTGGACCAGAATTACCTTCGTCCTTTTCTTCTTGTCGCACGCATTGCTTACAATTGGGCTCACATGGTCTCCGGGATAGCGCATCGGCGTTACAGTGCAGTCTTCCTTTGCGATGTTGTACCTCGAAGTCATAAGCCGGCAATCGCTCGATCCATCTTGCGACTTGGCCCTCAGGATTTTTGAACTGAAGTAACCATTTAAGAGCTGCGTAGTCTGTCGGGTCAGAACTTTGCTGAAGTACGCTACCACTTTCTCCTGCCCATCGTGTAATTGCGACAATACTGCGCCAACAGCCACATTGCTAGCGTCTGCGTCCACAATAAATGTCTTGCCAGGGATGGGCTAAGCTAGTATCGGTGCTTCGCAAAGTCGCTGCTTCAAATATTGAAAGCTCTTTTCGCACTCATCTGACCATTTAAACTGTCTTCCCTTTCCGGTTAACTTGTGCAGACATTTGGCGATTCCGGCAAAGTCATTCACAAATCTTCTGTAATATGTGGCAAGACCGAGAAAGCTCCTTAGTGGTGTTTGCCTTTTGGAACTGGCCAACTTCTCACAGCTTCAATTTTCTCTGGATCCGTCTTCACTCTATCCAATACTTTATCCATCAGATACTTTACTTCTGCTCTGAAGAGTGAACACTTCTTTGGATTGAGCTTCAATTGTGCTCCTCGAAGCCGTGTGAACACAACTCTCAAGTTGTCTCGATGTTCAGCGAAAGTCTTTCCCACAACGATGACATCGTCCAAGTATACCAAGCAGGTTTTCCACGTCAAACCATGTAAGACACGTTCCATAAGACGCTCAAAGGTTGCCGAAGCCACAAATTACTTAATAACTAGATACTCAACTATAGCGTCCCTTTCCCCCCAAAACCCATTTGTTTATTTGTTGTTGTTGTTTTGAGTTCCGTGTCGGTGAATACGTGTGAGAAAAGTAAACAAAAATTTGAGAGCCCGCCAAAATAGCGAGGTGAATTTCACACTGACATTTGAAAAATTTAAATACATATCTTAAAAAAGTCATAAAAGATAACACACAAGTCATTAAAGTCAAAATGACAATTCTGTTTTAATTTTGCCCACACTTTGGGTGAGCCTACATTGAGACTACAAAATCGTAAAATTTAGTTCATTTGAATGTGCCTGGAAATACTGGAATGTTTATGACGTAATTGGATATTTTTACGAATTTGGTCTTTTTTTTAATATAGTTCGGGTCACAATTTTACTTAATAACTAAATATTCAACTTGTGGGTCTCCTTTCCCCCAAAACCCATTTGTTTATTTGTTGTTTATGCTTTTCGGTTTTGTGACAGTGAATGCGTGTGAGACGCTTATTATTATTATTACGCAGTTGGGCTTTTCTTTTCTTCAGAATCGTTCATGTGTTATTGATGTTCAGTTTTTAATTATGTAGGAATGCAGAAAATATTATTTATTCAGCAAAACAAGAGCAACAGTTAGGAAACAATCGAGAAAACTTCCATTTTAGGAAAAGGCTTTTGATTTTTACTTGCGTAAAATATTAAGCGTTCCCAAATTTAAGAAAAATGAAGAAGTTTAGAAGCATTAAATATAGCTTTCATTGGATTGCATCACTGAAACTTTTTTTTACTTGTGACTAAATTTGTTTGTTTAATGAATGCTTCTTTTGGTGTCAATCTCTATTGTTACCTACAAAAATATACATAAACATTTTTCTTTTCGACTACTTTGCTATTTCACTGACAGAAATCAATTTCAATTTTTTTACGAAATGGGTTCACTCAAAAGTGCATTATTCTTCTGTTCTCAGTTGCCAATTTTACTTTTAATGTTCAATTCTAATCTCAAATGCATGCAATAATATCGACTTGGAAGGATAAGGATGACAATTATATCATAATATTGATTTGTTCGAATAATGAATTCAAATTATAGCTATAATAAAAATAATAAATGTGCCTTTGAACCTTTCTAATGACTTTTACTTTTTAATATACTAACGATTGATTTCGTCAAAACATGTAGAAAACATTTTATTTGTACTTAACTGTAAATTTTGCTTTTTAAAGCTTTAGTGCGGTAACATAAAACACAAACTTATCAGAGGCACAGGCATTTAGGCAGTAAAGAATTAGTTTCATTTGCGCTTTTTGTGTTTTGTTTTTAACTATATATGAAAATATTTAGAAGGCATTTGAAATACATAATGTATAACTGGAATACAATTAAGATAAAAATGATTTTAAGGTCTTTAGCAAAACAACATTAATGTAGCAGACCCATTATGTGGCGACTTCCAGATATTGGAATTCGTTACAATTTTTGTCCGGTAGACGGAGCAAAAAGCTGATTCCGCCATGTTTTCGTGGTGAATCACTTGAACTTCGTGGTGAATCTCTTCAAGTGTGGAATACATTGATAAAATGTGAGAGTATGCGTAGTTTTCCAGGTAAATCCATGGCAGAAGCGTTACACAAACCAAATGGCATTACTGTAAACTGCCATAATCTGTTTCCGGTTGTGAAAGATGGCTTCTCTCTGTCTTCTGGGTGGATCTGTACCTGCCAGTAGCTACTTTTCAGGTAAAGGGTGGAAAACCATTTTGCTCCAGAGAGTGTGTCTAAGGTGTCGTCAATTCGAGGCAAAGGGTAGCTGCCCCTCTTCGTGACAACAGTTAGCCTCCGGCAGTCTACGCAGAATCTAGTACTGCCATCCTTCTTTTTCACCAGTATAACAGGTGATGCCCACGGACTTTTGGAACTTTCGATCAAACCTTCCTTTTCCATGGTTGATATCATCTCTTCAACCTCCGCGTGTTTCGCCAAAGGAATTCGTCTGGCAGTTTGGCGGATCGGGTTGGCATGGTGTCTATGCGGTGCTGTACTAGGTGTGTTCGACCAAAGTCTCCATTCTGTGATGCAAATATATCAGCAAACTCACCAATGAAATTCTCCGCCATGGTTTTCTGCTCTTAATCTAGCTCAGAGTGTCCGAGAATAGTCTTGCAAAGCTCTGCCAGTTTTATTGGAGAGACTGGACTCACAGATTTAGTCTCAGTTATAGTCGAAAATGCTGCAATTGGTACGCATCTTCCAATCACCTCTCCTTGTCTAAGCTTGACGGTGTGTTTGTTTGGGTTGAACACCCTGACCGGTATCATGCTGTATTTTGGTTCCGCAAGAATTTTTCCCACGAAATATTTCTTGAATTCTTTTTCAATATCTGGCTCAACTAGATAGAATCGGTGGTTCCCAGGATCCCCTTTCAAACGCGTCCAAAGTACTGTCTCTGAAGAGGGCTGCAGAACTTCATCGCTTTTCAAAGTCGTCCGAAGGCTCACAGCGTCGTTGTTTCCGTATACCATAGGGATCTCGATAGTTCGATACCTCAATACTTGCATTCGAAGGTCTAAAATCACCTCATGTGCCTTCATGAAGTCCACTCCAATGATGCATTCGTCACGTATGTCGGCTACCAAGAACGCATGTGAGAAGGTCAATCCCTGTAGTTGTATATGTAGAAGCACCTCCCCGTATACTTTCGCTGCTTCTCCTGCAGCTTAAGACTGTAGCAGCTGGTGTTATGCAGCCAAGAAGTCTGGACAAGGTCTCTTCTGATTATGGAGGCCGTGGTACCCGTATCGATGGTGGCGACACATTTTCTGTTGGCGATGACTGCCTCCACTGTCAGACTTTTGTTGTGGCGTTTTGTTTGTGAAACTTGGAAGTTGGTCCTGGGGGCGTCGACTCCATCAACCAACTTCTCCAACTTCTGCCCCGCGAAGTTGGACCTTAGGCATTTCCCGACTGCTGTTGCTCCGAAGCATGTCCAACAGGTAAAATGTCGGCCCTGCCAGATGCTTCGTCATTTTGTCTTCACCTAGAGCAATGTGGGCAGCTTGCTTGCCTTGGTGGAGCTGTCACTGAAGGTGTCCCAACTTGTTGCAGTTCCAACATCTGATTTGTCCTCGAGTGTTGCTCGTGTTTTGTCTTTCGATGTCTACACGTTGACATGAACACTCTACTGTAGCTATTTCCCTGATGCAATGGCTTCCTTGCGAAGCTTGATCTGCTGCTTCCATAGTCAGGGCGAATGCCAAAGCCTCAGCGAGCGTTTTCTTGCCTGCCATTCTTACGGCCATTGGTAATTTCCCGTCCGCGATGGCATTTGTGAAGGCATCGGTTGCAAGTTCGTTAATTATTTCCCTGTTGGCGTTTGGGTAAGATAAATTCACTAAACGTTCGATGTCCGCTTGCAACTGCTGTAACGTTTCGCCCCTTGTCTGGACTCTTCGGCGCAACTGGACACGGTAAACTTGTTGCATGTGGCCTTGACCATGGCGTCATAGTCCCGTTGTTTTTCTTCAGGAATGGTCTGCAGCAATTCTGCGGCTGTTCCTCTGAGCGCAAGCGTGAGATTAATCGACTTTTCTTCGTTGTCCCGATTGTTCGTCATAGCGGCAGCTTCGAACTGCTTCTTATAAATTGGCCATGAAGTTTGACCATCAAAGACAGGAGGCTGCATTTCATTTCGTCGTGGACCATCGGGCAAACATTCTCGAACTTTCTGTTTCTTAACCCATTCGAGTTCCTTAGCCAGTTGTTCTACTTCCGATTTGACTTCAGTGAACTTCAGTGAAGAAACCATGGACTCAGACGAAAAAATTCAATTAAACAGTCGTATTTCTTGAAACTTCCTCGTAAAATAATATATGTTTGGTGTTTGATGATAAATCGCACCGAGCCAGGGGGGCGCAAGTTCCCCGTCTTGCCCCCCCCCCCCCCCCCTCCGGGCGCCCATGTATCAAACACAACCTATTTAGTTCAATCTAGTCATAAATTACTGAATAACTAGATATTCAACTTCGGACATGTAAAAGCTTTGCCCACAAGCTGAAATTTATGAATTTATGAATTTACCCATTCTCCGACATTTGATTGCAAATGTGAGTAAATTCATGAATTCGTCATTTCCATGCAATTTTTTTTTTCAGCTTTTACATCAGCTGATCGCGTAAGGCAAATTGTCGTTGTATCTTCTGTCACGTATCCACCGACACGGAAATTTAAAGCTTTAAAAAAGCTTTAAAGGCTTAATAAAAAACGTAAACAAAAAAATCGCTCTCGACGTTCGCTTTTCAAGTATTCCGATTCAAAACTGAAAAACTAGGCAACGCATGGGGTATCGGCTATTTATACAATAATTATGACAATTCGTGAAACTTCTACATCACGCTAGATGGAGGGCGGAGTTTGGCGACTGGAATTCGTTGTATTCACTAAAGTCTCCACTGGTGGGGAAATTTCGCGATATTTTAATTATAGCGGGTGTCCCATAATAAATTGAATCGAAAACATTTTTATCGCCAAATCACAATATATAGATATATATCTATAACTATTTATAAGCTATCAGAACTAAGTAACATTTTTGGTATTTATGTGTTCTATATTCAATTAACATGAACCAAAGGGCAGTCAACTTCAAAACTATTGAAAATAGAAGTCAGATTTTACCGATCACTTCTGATAATGTTGTGCACTCGTGTAGTGAACATCAGACATCGAATCACACACATTTATAAAAAAAAGAAAATTAATGATTGATCAGCTTTAATTTTATCTATGTAAATATTTAAATGTGTTCCTTAAATTGTAAACCAACCCGCAATTTGCATGCTTGAAGTCGTTTTGATATAATTTTAATGTATTTTTTTTTTTAAGTTTTATTAATTAACCAAAAACCCAGACTCTGTTTTAAATCATCATCCTTTATTGAATATTGTCTATTATAGCAGGTACATAATTATTATAATTATTATAGCAGGTACACTATAGCAGGTACATAATACCGAAGTAGCCGATATTGGTTATGCCCGATTTCCACGTGCTAAAAAACCACCCATTTATGAGAGACACTATGAAACTGCCAGAACGCACTTCATAGTAGTAAATTTTCGCTCTCTCATAATACTTCTTGACTACAACTAAGTTAACTTAACAAGTAGTTTACGCTTCCATAGTGTTGATCGCATTGGATAGGTTGCTTTCCAGTGAATGCACCTACTAAGCCGTTCATTCATGCGGCTTCACCCTACGTCGCTAGATCGAAGGGTCTTGTTCTTTGTAGTCGTCGCTCGTTGTTAACATCGTTAAGAGTCTCGTTTAGAATACGGATCATTTCATTGTTGCAATGAACATGAAGGCGAGCATTTAGCTTTCGAGCCAAGTTTGTTACTTCTTCGCCCACGGTAGCTATTCCTAAATCTCTGTGAATATCGCTATTCCTAATATACCATGGAGCATTCACAATTGCTCTCAGTGTTTTGTTTTGGAAAGTCTGCAACATGGACATGTTGCTCGGCTTGGTACAACCCCAAAGTTGTATACCGTATGTCCAGGACGGCTTTAACACCTGCCTGTACAAGAGCAGTTTGTTATATGTGCTTAATTTCGAAAATCTTCCGATAAGCCAATACATTTCCCTAAGCCTAATCTCGAGCTCGTCACGCTTCTTCTTTACGTGTGGTTTCCACCTTAGTTTAGCGTCCAGTGTCATCCCTAGATACTTCGCTTCATTTGCATAAGGTATTTGTACAGAATTTATGAACAGAGGCAAATTGTTAACCCTTCTGTAAGTGAAATTCACATGCGTAGACTTGTTCTCGTTAAGAGCGATTCGCCAAGTCTTCGTCCAGACACAAATTCTGTCCAATGCTCGTTGGAGGTTTCTCGTTGATGACTCGACTGATTCACCTGTTGCCAGGATGGCCGTATCGTCCGCAAACGTGGCCACGACTGTCTCGTCATCTAGAGGTATGTCTCTTGTGTAGAGCAGGAACAGGGTCGGACCGAGGACGCTTCCCTGGGGTACGCCAGCCCGAATTTGCTTGAAACTCGAGTATTCACTACTACACCTAACACGAAAGAGTCTGCTTTCAAGATAATTTTCCAATATTTTAAACATGTCTTCCGGCAAGTTTTGCCGTAGCTTATATTTCAAGCCCTCGTGACATACCTTGTCGAAGGCTTGCGATACGTCGAGGAAAGCACTTGAACATATTTTTTTCCCTTCTAAGGCTTTTTCAATTTCATGCGTTATTCTGTAGACTTGATCTATTGTGGAATGGTTAGGTCTGAAACCGAATTGATGATCCGGGATCAAGCGTCTTTCTGCAATTATTGGTTGTAATCGCTTCAGCAGAAGTTCCTCGAATACTTTCGATATTATCGGCAGAAGCGATATGGGCCTATAAGATTTTTTATCATTTGCGCATTTCCCCGGTTTAGGAACCATAATGACTTCAGCAACTTTCCATTGTCTTGGAACGTATAGAAGTCTAAGAGAAGCGTTTATCATATAAAGTAGCTTGACTAATGCCTTTTTTGGTAGCTCTTTTAATATTGTTATGTGGCGACAAGAAATAAAACAACTCGCAGGAGTCCCTGAATGCACCCATCGATTCACTCTACAAACGCACCCGCTCCATTCACTAAATGAACATACCCAACTGTCATTCCAGTCATCTGACAGCAGCTGTCATATCCGAAGTTCGAATTTCGATTTCCCCTCCTTGGAATTCAGCGGAGGAGTACCAACGGAAAATTACCAAAGGGGGTATGGAACGTACTAGAAGGTGCTTAATTTTGTATAAATACACGGGTGACAGGCTCGTACGAGACAGTTATATTTTAAACGTGGACTTGTGAAAATCGGTAATAAAGTGAAAAGTGATTGAGTTGAAATAAAGTGTTGAATTCTAAATAGTAAAGTTGAATAACAGTGTGATCTGAGTTTAAATAAGTTTGTTTGATAAATAAAGAATTTCATTTGACGAACCCCAGGCCGAAAATATTACAATATTTCGCCAGTGATCAGGTCGTAACCCGGGGCCTTATTATTTTTAAGTTTGCTAATTGTCTGTCGGAGTTCAACTAACGAAACTTTTTTCATTCTAAAGCTACCAGGTTCCCCGTTGTTGTTTAGAACGTCAGCCAACGGCGGACCGTCGAAAGGCTTGAATGTTTCTTCTAAATGTTCAGCAAACAAATTCGCTTTCTCTTTGTCTTCTCTTGCCCATTCGCCGTTAGCTTTTTTTATTGGTGCCGAGTGGATTATAGGTTTCTTGATATACTTAACTGCTTTCCACAGCGAGTAGTTTGAGGTCCTATCCGCCGACAAGCCTTCTAGGTATTCAGTGGTAAAGTAGCAACATTCCTTTAAGTTTGTTAGGGAGGTGGTTCAATAGGGTTTTGTCTGGGGGGGCCCTCGTGCCTTGCCATCTCCTACGCGCTCTTCTCTTTTCACGAATCAATTCTTCGATTTCGAGCGGATATGTTTTACGTACATGCCCGTCGGTGCTAACTGCGTTCTTTTGGGACGAATTGTTGTTCCAAGCAGCGCTCTGAATTGCTTCAATGAATTTGTCAACTGCGGTTTCTAACGCTTTCTTCTTAAATAAATGAATAGAGTGGCGCAACAGCTCGAGGTGAACCATTGCCAATTTCTCAACAATGTATGCTGGTGTGTTAATTTCTTCACATACAAGGGGACCTACAATTTTTTGCCGAATCCGAACGGCACTTTGAGAAGCTTTTTCAAGACAAATGATACGGTCAGAGGGCTTGTCAGACCCTCTTTGAGGTGGCGAACGAAAGAACAAGTCTTTTTTCAGGTGTCCATGGCAGGATTCGAACCCAGACCTCCGGCGTAGTAAGCACACACACTAGCCACTACGCCACGGCACCCCACAAGTCAACAAGTTGCTTCAACTTAAAATCGATGTAAGATTGCATCGTGAATACCGCCCTTAAACTGTTAAAAGGGCGCAGAAAATAGTTTTTTGACGGTGAATGGGATTTATGAGAGGATCTATTTTTAATCGCTTGGCGAGAGGACTTAAATTTGTGTGCGAAAACGTGTAATTTTTAGAGATTTTATAAGGATTTATATAAATCGCGGATTATGCCCGGTGGAGGCATGGCATTAACTCTATATTCGATCACGGAAAAATCTTAATTTGATTGGTTGTTAAATTGCCTTCTCAAATACTCAAAGAACATACAGTGTCAACATACCCCCAATTTTAAAATCATAAACAACTGCTTCCGAGTTCAGTGTCTTCTACTTCTGACATTGCATTTTCGGTTTGCTGTTAAAAAGGTTTTTTTCTTATTTTTGTTGTTCTGTGGATTAATTAAAATGCCTGATTATCTTGGAACTGATCAGCGTAAAGTTAAAGCTGCTGAGGAAAAGGAGGAAAAAGAAATCAAGAGTCTGGATGAGGGCGACATTGAACTGCTTAAAACCTACGGTCAGAGCCAGTACCATAAAGCCATCAAAACTATCGAGGAGGACATAGCAAAAGCCATAAAGCAAGTCAATGAACTTACTGGAATAAAGGAAAGTGATACTGGGCTGGCCCCACCAGCCCTATGGGACTTGGCTGCAGATAAGCAAACTTTGCAGAACGAACAGCCGCTTCAAGTCGCGAGATGCACAAAGATCATTAATGCTGACTCAGACGACCCGAAATACATCATCAATGTTAAGCAATTTGCAAAATTCGTTGTGGACTTAGCAGACTCTGTTGCTCCTACTGACATCGAAGAAGGAATGAGAGTTGGCGTTGACCGCAACAAGTATCAGATTCATATTCCACTCCCGCCTAAGATCGATCCCACTGTGACCATGATGCAAGTGGAGGATAAGCCTGATGTCACATACAGCGACGTGGGTGGTTGCAAGGAGCAAATAGAGAAGCTGAGAGAAGTCGTGGAAACCCCGCTGTTGCACCCCGAGAAGTTTGTTAATTTAGGCATTGAACCACCCAAGGGAGTGCTGTTGTTTGGTCCACCTGGAACAGGGAAAACCTTGTGCGCTCGTGCCGTTGCTAACCGCACCGATGCCTGTTTCATTCGAGTCATTGGTTCAGAGTTGGTGCAGAAGTACGTAGGTGAAGGAGCGCGCATGGTCCGCGAACTGTTTGAAATGGCCAGATCAAAGAAGGCCTGCTTGATTTTCTTCGATGAAATCGATGCAATTGGTGGTGCTCGCTTCGATGATGGCGCCGGTGGTGACAATGAAGTTCAGAGAACTATGCTGGAGCTCATTAATCAACTGGACGGATTTGACCCTAGAGGAAATATTAAGGTACTCATGGCAACAAACAGACCAGACACATTGGATCCAGCGCTTATGCGTCCTGGTCGTCTAGACCGTAAGGTTGAGTTTGGGTTGCCTGATTTGGAAGGCAGAACGCATATATTTAGGATTCACGCTCGTTCCATGTCCGTCGAGCGAGACATTCGTTTTGAGCTGCTGGCCCGGTTGTGTCCCAATTCAACTGGGGCCGAAATAAGGTCGGTGTGCACTGAAGCGGGTATGTTTGCAATTCGAGCGCGCCGAAAGGTAGCCACCGAAAAGGATTTCCTTGAAGCTGTGAATAAGGTCATCAAGAGCTATGCTAAGTTTAGTGCAACACCTAGATACATGACCTACAACTAAGAACTCTTAAATATAATATATTATTTTTTTCTATACACCAAATTTATAAAATAAAATTAAATTCATGCGTTGATGCACTGTTTATTTTATAACAAAAATGTGGAGAGAAAGTATTAGCTCATGCTGTTTTCTAAAAACAACCGAAAGGAAAAAGACTGTTTAAAGTAAAGGCGGATAAAATTTGATTACCTGTGGTACACCAGAATTTATAACCGTTCATGACGATTGGATAAAAACTCTTATCCGAACAGACAATTTAGTTCAAATGAAAATATGTGTAGCGGCGCCTCGAGAACTGAAAGGAGTTTGAAAGAAGTCAACTGGCGTAGGAGCCAACGGGACACTAAGAATCTTTTTTTTTAGACCCAACCGATAGTTTTGCAGTTTAGAAATAAAACACAATGGCTCGGGCTCCTGGATGTGAAGCCGGCCGGCTTATGCATGCCTCGAAGATACTCCGGCTTACATTTACAGCCACTCAAACCCATATCGAATCATATCAACTTCGATATTTCGGCACTAGAAATTTTGTTGTTCGTGTGAATTTCAAACCTATTTTCTTTCAAAAGAAGAAAATTCCCCTTACAACTTGGCGAAAAATAAACAAAAAATATCAATCTTATCTTTTTATTCATACTACCACGATCAAGTGGTAAAAATATAAAACATCAAAATCATCCATCTTAACGCTTCCTGCGCAAGTGTAGACGATTCTTGCGCTTCCAGGCAGCGCGGCGGGAGCCTCCAATCGTCTGCGAGTACCTGTAGCCCTTGCCGATGCCTCGGGAGCTCTTGCCGGCCGAAGTGAGGCCACGCAATTCACGATGCTTGTGCACGTGCTTGCAGATCCAGTTGATTTTAGGATCGCGACGCACGGCGTTATGGTGAGTATCGATCATGATGACTTCGAAGTATTTGTACGAAGCATCCTGAGCGATCCAGTAGGAGTTGAGTACCCTCAAGCCTCCCAATCTGCGACCAACACGTTCCTGAAGCAATAAAAAAACACATTTACCATCACACACAATTCACTTAACGAATTATCAAAGAAGCGAGTGTCATTTTCAGACATCTAAGGAAGGTATGATAGATGGTCAGCATGGTTACCTCTGATACCATGTGAATTATCATCAGTGCGATAGCTAAGCATAAAATGGAAGAGAAAATGTACTCACCTCAGCAAGTGATTGCAGACCACGTTTTGGCTTCAACTCGTTGACACCATGGCTCTTTGGTTTGCCGTTTGTGCAACCCTTTGGTACTGGACGTTTGCGACCTCCACGGCGCACTCGAATCCTGTAGATAACATAGCCCTGCTTTGCCTTGTAGCCCAGGCGACGAGCCTTATCGGGGCGCGTTGGCCTTGGGCAGCGATGCAGTTTCGTCAACTGGCGATACTGCCAAACGCGAATACGAAGCAAGTAGCGCATAACATCGCTCTGCTTCTTGCGGTAGAGTTCTTGCATATAACGATACGCGCCCATGTTGCGACCTTTTACGGCGATAGACCTAGCAACAAATGTTTATTTGAAGGTTAATTGATATTATTTATCAAATTGTCACATCATCGGTCTATCGTTTTACGGATATTTAACCGACGTCTTGTGGAAGAAGTCATTTTCTTAGTTTTTTTCTCACTAGAAATAGATGCATTAGCTTTAAACAAATTTGTCTCTGAAATTATAGAAAGTTTCTATGGATTTGAGAAGTGGTAAAAATCGTGTTCGTTTCAGTTAGCCAAATCGACATGGTTGTCTATTCCGAATGGTGCACGGCCAGAATAAAAATTATCATCACTGGAACACGACTTTTCCCACAAAAAACTAAGAAAGTTACAGCCGAGAATGTTTGTTCGTAGGGCACACTTACCTCTGGGGAGAACTTTCGCCTATAAGAAAACAAATGGATATTCATTAGAAATTACAGGAAAATAGTTTTCAATATTAAAAGCACTTGATTCAATTTAATGTGTTTTGAAACAACATTAAACTAATAACCAGTGATTTCCAAGATAAATTAAAATTAAATATTAGGTTTGCTAAAACGCACCTTCACTTCACAAAGTTCTAGTGAAAAAGAAAGGAAATGGGCGAAGTTGTGCGCAAGTTGACGACAAAATACATGTTCGAAAGATGGCGCCTGACAAACAATTCTGTCATTCGAGCATTATGGCGGAAGCGCAAGGGCTTATGGACTGGTTACATTTCGGCATGTATTATATTTTTATGAAAAACTCAGGAGCCTCATCGCGTAAAATAACGATTGCGCGACGATATCGTTCTCGATATTGTTTTCTATAATTTTGCTCCACATAAGCATAAATTTCTATACGCTTAGGTGAAGCAAAAGCTTTTTTTCTCATCGAGGTCGTTTGGATGATTTTATTTTTGCTTCACGGAAGCCGAAATTTGGCCGAGAGCGATTGTGCGATATCAAAATTGATATCGTCTCCATAGTATTGAATAATAAATTAGGTAAACGTAAGAAAATATCCGTAGTGATATTACTAACAGTTTGATTTGATAAGTAAATAAGACTCTTTGTCCTAAAGGTGAATTAATTAAACAAAAGATTTTTTGTTGCTACAAATCACTGTGCTTGTTATGAGATATCACACCGCTTGTTTTATTCAAATTAAATTTTTCAAAGATGTCACTTTTTGTTATGAAAACTTTGGATGCAAATATCGCGAGATCGAACATCCATGGTAGAATCTGATCATAGTTTTGAGGTTAGCCAAAAATTCTACATATATCTTCTTCCTTTATTGATCTTTAGTCCACTGTTAAAAATAAATATGGGCTCGAATATGACAATGAATAATTAATGACAACAAATTTTTGACTGTTTGAAATTCATCGAAAGGAGAAAAACTATCAAAACGAGGGCGATGACGAGACGATGACGAATAAGTGTTCTGTGAAGAAAAATTTTGCTATAAGTTTGCTATGGGGGGCGGCTCTCCAATATAGTCAAAGTTACATTCAATTATCAGTTTGATTATTATATTTGCACATTTGTATCATCTCTGCGACTTTTTTTTCCGTATTTTGGTGCTGCATAAAGTAAATTTGCATATGTGCCTGTTTTCATTTGGTGTACCTACCCAAATTTTATTTCTCAAAATAAAACTGAGGTTGAACGGTGGCCATCACACTGGCGCTTACCCTCACTATAGAAATTTGACACATCAGGTTAGGATAAACCAAATGAAAACAGGCAATATAACTAAATGGTCACTTGTGTACATAGACGTGACGGGCGCAACAGATTGTGACGGATGACGATGTGATGGATGAAACGGATTCATTGGGCTAGAGGCTTCAAAGATCGAGTAAAATAAATCATAAGAAGAGTAAAGAGATGATTTGATTTTCAAAGAATTTAAGTGATTATTTATAAACAGCTGTATGTAAAGAAATAAACACACCAGGATACATTGTTGAGAAGTGTGCCCTGATTCACCTCGAGCTGTTGCGCCACTCTATTTATATTTTTATGAACAGCTGTGTCGCTGGAACGGTATCCGCCTACATGATTGCGGATGCGGAGCAACTTTGGTCCTAGGCTGATAAATGCTGATGCAAAAGCAGCATTAAGTATGAGTGTTTTCAGCTTTACAGTTGACTGTGTTCACTAGTTCACTTATACGCTATTCACATTGAGTCATAAACTGAGTTTTTGGCAAAAGGTTGACACAAAATCGGTTAGCTATTCACACTTCTAAACGGTAACTAGGTTTTGTTTTTGTTTGTCATTACTCATTTTTATTTTTAAAAGATGCCAGCAGTTTTTAGCTGAAGCCTTCGGTTTCGAAAATATTTGTATCCAAGCCAAAAGAGACATTTTTGTAATTTTAATTTGTATTCCTCAACGAGAACGTGGTACTCATAACGATTATAGTAGTTTTGAGCAAAATCTACCAAAAAGCAAGGGGTTACGAAAACAAGACAATTATTAAAATATATGGAAAAACTCATGCTTTTGATGTAGGTTATGCAAGTTTACGCAAAAACTTAGTTATGATGATTGCTTTTGAAATATGAACAAACTGCAATGATAGCTGCCCTCTAAGCGAATTTCCGAGTCAATGTTTCTGAAACCGATTTGACTTTTTTCTACGTCAAATAATTCTCCACAAACCAGTTTTTTTTTGTCGTGTTCCACATGCTCACACATATACGCAACCACGAAAACTCATCGTGTATCTACACATGTTCTCTCTTAACAGTCCCTCTGAGTCCAGAAAACGCTTTTCTTCTGCAATGGAGGCTGTTTTTTTTGAGGGCGCAAATCATATTCTAATTGTTTGTACTTTGTTTTGTTTTTTGTTCTGTGTGCAAATCATATGGCATTTGTTAGTACATAGCTACTTTGTTTTTCATGCACACACTACTGATCACTTACACCGATGGCGTATTTCAATTCCAATTTTTGAAATGGCGTAAGCACTACAACACATAAGAAATCGCTTCGCACAGCCACCATTATTGCTTCTCATTCTCACTCTAGATTTCGATGCTCTGAAAACTATGAAATATCTGCGAAGGGTTGCAATAGGTAGAAAAGGGAAGGGCAACTTTGTTTCCACGTTATATGAAAATGATCTTTACACATGTTTTGCTCTTTTATTGTATTAGTAAACAATTGTAGACTTTGCTTCTCCATTGCTGTCTTAGCCCAAAGAAACAACGATTGGCAAGAGTAACCCTTCGTTTTATTTCAGCGCTGGTGTCATTTTTTGATTTGATAGCAAAGCCCAGGTAGACAAAGTCCCTAACTGCGTCAAAGTTATAGCTGTCGATCGAGATGTTTTGTCCAAGACGTGCGTCCATCCGCTTTTAGGGAAGGACTTTTCTTTGATTTTGGTTTTTTTCATGGCATGATTTATGCTTTGTAGTAGGTAGGCTGATCGAGAGCGAGGACACGAACCCTCGGCATTTTCCGGTGAGCTTAGTCGTGCAGAGCAAGCATGCTTTGCTCCTAGGGATTTCGTCCTAGGGTGTTTCGTCCCTCAACCGTCCCGTCGAAAAATTGTCCTGCAGAATGTCCCGCAATCCAGCCATAAGTCCCGCATGTGCCGCCGATGATTATGATTATTTATGTTGCCAAACTAAAATACTTATAAGACCCAAATGTAACTTAAACCTTTAGCCCAATAGTAAGCCCTCTCCATTGTTTTTGTTCACTTTTCTTTCTGTATTTAAAAGATTAAATGTAGTGCTAAACAAGTAAGTAAGTGCAAGAGTGCGTCTGTAACGAATTTCTAAATACCCGAACCTTGTTACCGTGCTACATCATTTCGCCTGAATTCATGTGCTTTATGTCAATTATTATTTGTATTGGCCAAGCCCCCAGAAATATAAGTTAACTGGAAAATATAATTAAATAATAATTCTAATGTCGTTGAAATCATGACGAAATTCGTCAAAGTTTAATGCTTACGAAACAGTTTTTTTTTCCAACAAACGCCTATTTAAAGTGGGCAGAGTCAATACTTTTTATCTAACAAACTTAGCAAATGGATTTATAATGGATTTTCCGAGAAATCAGGTTTTCATCAGGTTTTTTGTATAATTAAAGCCACTATTGATTCAAGTTCCTAAACGCTTAGTTTAACTTGACCAAAGGCTTTTTTAAATAAAATTAATCACTTGAGGTTGCCTGATATTGAAGCCAATTGTGGGCATGGCTATTGGCGGATCTTATGATTTTTCATAAAAAAATATAAATAAATAGAGTGGCGCAACAGCTCGAGATGAACCATGGCCAATTTTTCAACAATGTATGCTGTGTGCGTTGATTTCTTCACATACAAGGGGACCTACAGATTTTTGCCGAATCCGAACGGCACTTTGAAGTTTTTCAAGACAAATGATACTATTGGAGGGCTTGTTAGACCCTCGCGGAGGTGGGGACCGTGAAATGATTTTTTGTTTTGAGTGCGGAAAGTGTCCCGCAGGCAATTTTTCTAAATCTGCCATCCCTACATGGTACTCTCTACCGTCCATCCCATTCCCTTCTTCTGTCACCACATCCCATCCTTAAGTCCCGCCGACATCCTGATTTCCTTTCATCTGTTCCATTCCTAAAATTCCATAGCCTACACCTGCCTACAACAATGTCTTACGAGGAACACTTATTTTTCATCGATGAAAATTAGTTTTTCATCACAACTGACAGGAACCGTACAGAAAATGATGTCGCACCTACCAATTTCACCAATTTTGGTGAAAACTGTCATTTTCATCGTTAAATAAAAAAAAAAAAACAAAAAAAAAAGTCTTGCGACTAATTGCCACAACCGTAGTCGTGTGTTATCTACAACATTAACGCTTAAGCTTCTAGCCGGACTGCAATTAGTCGCGCGTTTTTCTGTCGCTGTGTGTCTCTGGCCTAATTGCAGTCCGGCTAGAAGCTTAACGACCCAACCATAATAGACTTTGATGAGCTTAAGCCGGCTTTCCGAAATGTCCCAATACACATGATTCGTAATGCCACGACCATAACAGCCTTTTGCTCGATTTCATAAAGTTTTTGTTAATTTGTGTTGGCTTAAAGCTTTGTTTTTGTTTGTCATTAGTTTATTATTGCCATATTTAAGCCCATATTTATGTTTTATGTCGCCGTTGGTTCTCTGGCCTTAGTCGGGCGTTTTCCTGTCAATGTGTGTCTCTGGCCTAAGCTTGCCACAAAGACCTCGCAAACTCTTTTTTTCATCGATGAAAAAAAAATTGTAGAAAACGCACGGAAAATTATTGATCGTGTTTTAAAACGTAAAACGTTAAAGAAAATTTACGCGAGAAAGGATTTACACAGCAACATCGACAGCAAATTAGACAACCAAGAGAATTACCAGTGAAAGTTTTGTCAAACAGATTCGAAACTGACCGCAACTGTAATGTATGTGTGTTTGTAACCAAAAAGTTGTCTCCACTTCCTCTGCATTTTGGTCATGGAATTTAATCATGGATAGCTGAATAAAAGTAGTGGGGCAACACAGTTTTTTGCTTATCAGCCGATTAGGTGAAACGAATAGATAAACGGATAGATACTGCTGTCAAGAAGGTTTGGTGCACGGACGCAAGTTGAATTTGGGTCCTCACCATAAATTACTGAATAACTAGATATTCAACTTGCGTCCCTCTTACCCTCCAACACCCATTTGTTTACGTTTTTTATAAAGCCTTTAAAGCTTTTATAGAGTTTTAAATTTCCGTGTCGGTGAATGCGTGTAAGAAGATACAACACCAATTTACCTAAGCGATCAGCTGATGTAAAAGCTCCAAAACGAAATTGCATGGAAATGAGGAATTCTTGAATTTACTAACATTTGCAAACAAAATGTCAGAGGATGGGTAAATCCATCAATTTCAGCTTGTGGGCAAAGCTTTTACATGTCCGAAGTTGAGAGATGATTTGATTTTCAAAGAATTTAAGTGATTATTTATAAACAGCTGTATGTAAAGAAATAAACACACCAGGATACATTGTTGAGAAGTTGGCCCTGATTCACCTCGAGCTGTTGCGCCACTCTATTTATATTTTTATGAACAGCTGTGTCGCTGGAACGGTATCCGCCTACATGATTGCGGATGCGGAGCAACTTTGGTCCTAGGCTGATAAATGCTGATGCAAAAGCAGCATTAAGTATGAGTGTTTTCAGCTTTACAGTTGACTGTGTTCACTAGTTCACTTATACGCTATTCACATTGAGTCATAAACTGAGTTTTTGGCAAAAGGTTGACACAAAATCGGTTAGCTATTCACACTTCTAAACGGTAACTAGGTTTTGTTTTTGTTTGTCATTACTCATTTTTATTTTTAAAAGATGCCAGCAGTTTTTAGCTGAAGCCTTCGGTTTCGAAAATATTTGTATCCAAGCCAAAAGAGACATTTTTGTAATTTTAATTTGTATTCCTCAACGAGAACGTGGTACTCATAACGATTATAGTAGTTTTGAGCAAAATCTACCAAAAAGCAAGGGGTTACGAAAACAAGACAATTATTAAAATATATGGAAAAACTCATGCTTTTGATGTAGGTTATGCAAGTTTACGCAAAAACTTAGTTATGATGATTGCTTTTGAAATATGAACAAACTGCAATGATAGCTGCCCTCTAAGCGAATTTCCGAGTCAATGTTTCTGAAACCGATTTGACTTTTTTCTACGTCAAATAATTCTCCACAAACCAGTTTTTTTTTGTCGTGTTCCACATGCTCACACATATACGCAACCACGAAAACTCATCGTGTATCTACACATGTTCTCTCTTAACAGTCCCTCTGAGTCCAGAAAACGCTTTTCTTCTGCAATGGAGGCTGTTTTTTTTGAGGGCGCAAATCATATTCTAATTGTTTGTACTTTGTTTTGTTTTTTGTTCTGTGTGCAAATCATATGGCATTTGTTAGTACATAGCTACTTTGTTTTTCATGCACACACTACTGATCACTTACACCGATGGCGTATTTCAATTCCAATTTTTGAAATGGCGTAAGCACTACAACACATAAGAAATCGCTTCGCACAGCCACCATTATTGCTTCTCATTCTCACTCTAGATTTCGATGCTCTGAAAACTATGAAATATCTGCGAAGGGTTGCAATAGGTAGAAAAGGGAAGGGCAACTTTGTTTCCACGTTATATGAAAATGATCTTTACACATGTTTTGCTCTTTTATTGTATTAGTAAACAATTGTAGACTTTGCTTCTCCATTGCTGTCTTAGCCCAAAGAAACAACGATTGGCAAGAGTAACCCTTCGTTTTATTTCAGCGCTGGTGTCATTGTTTGATTTGATAGCAAAGCCCAGGTAGACAAAGTCCCTAACTGCGTCAAAGTTATAGCTGTCGATCGAGATGTTTTGTCCAAGACGTGCGTCCATCCGCTTTTAGGGAAGTACTTTTCTTTGATTTTGGTTTTTTTCATGGCATGATTTATGCTTTGTAGTAGGTAGGCTGATCGAGAGCGAGGACACGAACCCTCGGCATTTTCCGGTGAGCTTAGTCGTGCAGAGCAAGCATGCTTTGCTCCTAGGGATTTCGTCCTAGGGTGTTTCGTCCCTCAACCGTCCCGTCGAAAAATTGTCCTGCAGAATGTCCCGCAATCCAGCCATAAGTCCCGCATGTGCCGCCGATGATTATGATTATTTATGTTGCCAAACTAAAATACTTATAAGACCCAAATGTAACTTAAACCTTTAGCCCAATAGTAAGCCCTCTCCATTGTTTTTGTTCACTTTTCTTTCTGTATTTAAAAGATTAAATGTAGTGCTAAACAAGTAAGTAAGTGCAAGAGTGCGTCTGTAACGAATTTCTAAATACCCGAACCTTGTTACCGTGCTACATCATTTCGCCTGAATTCATGTGCTTTATGTCAATTATTATTTGTATTGGCCACGCCCCCAGAAATATAAGTTAACTGGAAAATATAATCAAATAATAATTCTAATGTCGTTGAAATCATGATGAAATTCGTCAAAGTTTAATGCTTACGAAACAGTTTTTTTTTCCAACAAACGCCCACTTAAAGTGGGCAGAGATCAATACTTTTTATCTAACAAACTTAGCAAATGGATTTTCCGAGAAATCAGGTTTTCATCAGGTTTTTTGTATAATTAAAGCAACTATTGATTCAAGCTCCTAAACGCTTAGTTTAACTTGACCCAAGGCTTTTTTAAATAAAATTAAAACCTTGAGGTTGTCTGACATTGAAGCCAATTGTGGTCATGGCTATCGATATATAAATAAATAGAGTGGCGCAACAGCTCGAGGTGAACCATGGTCAATTTTTCAACAATGTATGCTGTGTGCGTTGATTTCTTCACATACAAGGGGACCTACAGATTTTTGCCGAATCCGAACGGCACTTTGAAGTTTTTCAAGACAAATGATACTCTCGGAGGGCTTGTTAGACCCTCGCGGAGGTGGGGACCGTGAAATGATTTTTTGTTTTGAGTGCGGAAAGTGTCCCGCAGGAAATTTTTCTAAATCTGCCATCCCTACATGCTACTCTCTACCGTTCATCCCATTCCCTTCTTCTGTCACCACATCCCATCCTTAAGTCCCGCCGACATCCTGATTTCCTTTCATCTGTTCCATTCCTAAAATTCCATAGCCTACACCTGCCTACAACAATGTCTTACGAAGAACACTTATTTTTCATCGATGAAAATTAGTTTTTCATCACAACTGACAGGAACCGTACAGAAAATGATGTCGCACCTACCAATTTCACCAATTTTGGTGAAAACTGTCATTTTCATCGTTAAAAAAAAAAAAAAAACAAAAAAAAGTCTTGCGACTAATTGCCACAACCGTAGTCATGTGTTATCTACAACATTAACGCTTAAGCTTCTAGCCGGACTGCAATTAGTCGCGCGTTTTTCTGTCGCTGTGTGTCTCTGGCCTAATTGCAGTCCGTCTAGAAGCTTAACGACCCAACCATAATAGACTTTGATGAGCTTAAGCCGGCTTTCCGAAATGTCCCAATACACATGATTCGTAATGCCACGACCATAACAGCCTTTTGCTCGATTTCATAAAGTTTTTGTTAATTTGTGTTGGCTTAAAGCTTTGTTTTTGTTTGTCATTAGTTTATTATTGCCATATTTAAGCCCATATTTATGTTTTATGTCGCCGTGTGTCTCTGGCCTTAGTCGGGCGTTTTCCTGTCAATGTGTGTCTCTGGCCTAAGCTTGCCACAAAGACCTCGCAAACTCTTTTTTTCATCGATGAAAAAAAAAATTGTAGAAAACGCACGGAAAATTATTGATCGTGTTTTAAAACGTAAAACGTTAAAGAAAATTTACGCGAGAAAGGATTTACACAGCAACATCGACTACAAATTAGACAACCAAGAGAATATTACCAGTGAAAGTTTTGTCAAACAGATTCGAAACCGACCGCAACTGTAATGCATGTGTATTTGTAACCAAAATGTTGTCTCCACTTCCTCTGCATTTTGGTCATGGAATTTAATCATGGACAGCTGAATAAAAGTAGTGGGGCAACACAGTTTTTTGCTTATCAGCCAATTAGGTGAACGAATAGATAAACGGATAGATACTGCTGTCAAGAAGGTTTGGTGCACGGACGCAAGTTGAATTTGGGTCCTCACCATAAATTACTGAATAACTAGATATTCAACTTGCTTCCCTCTTACCCACCAACACCCATTTGTTTACGTTTTTTATAAAGCCTTTAAAGCTTTTATAAAGCTTTAAATTTCCGTGTCGGTGAATACGTGTAAAGCCGCGTTGTCACAAGCAACGTAAAACAGGAACAGAAACAGAATCTCATACATTAGCAACTGAAACCTAAATTCGCTGAATGCTTTTTTCGTTGCTTATGTATGAAATTCTGTTTCTGTTCCTGTTTCTGTTCCTTGTGACAACGCGGCTTAAGAAGATACAACAACAATTTACCTAAGCGATCAGCTGATGTAAAAGCTAGAAAACGAAATTGCATGGAAATGACGAATTAATGAATTTACTCACATTTGCAAACAAAGTGTCAGAGGATGGGTAAATTCATCAATTTCAGCTTGTGGGCAAAGCTTTTACATGTCCGAAGTTGAATATCTAGTTATTCAGTAATTTATGGTCCTTACAAACTCATTTCCGAACGCTGGGCTGGGCACTGCCAGGAATGTCAATAAGTCGAATAATCGAGTCTCGCTTCACACCAACAAAAGTATGACATTTGCTGTGGCTTGACTGACAACTGCATACATTTCACTTTGCCTAGTAAATATTTTCTCTAACGCCGTTTTGAAGATTGAAATTAAAAAGACAAAAAGTGAAATTTAAAGAAAAAGCTAACTCACCATGGGAACCGATGTTATTAAATCCTACGATTCTTTGCAGCAAGAATTGGATCGCGCAAAACACACTCTTGTTAGTTTAAATGACAACATAAGACGCATCATAGGCCGTGACCCAAAAGAGACCAATTTAAGGTTAGTGCAGTTCATCTCGAGAAAAGACCGCAAATTTAACTTTAGTTTAAACAAATAATTTTGTCTTCCGCCAGGGGTGATAGAAAGCGTCAGCTCAACGACAATCGTCGCAATGATGTAACCAATGATCGATCAAGAAATCGGGAAGGCAGTCCTCCTCCCGCGAAGCGTCGCATTCAGGATGCAAAATCAGTGTTCAGCCGCTTGTCCGGGCCACCGCCTATTTCTTCGCGGGATGAGGAGCCCGTTAAGCCACGAATTTTCTCCCGTGTTATAAGAGAGCTTCCATCGCGGGAGGAGATTGTCACTGCACAAGGACCCGACGCAGAGTCGCGTGCTCGAAACCGCCGAATGTTCGGCTCCCTGTTGGGTACTCTCCACAAATTCTGCCAGGAAGAGTCGCGTCTCAAGAAGAAAGAAGAACAAAAGGCTATGGTCGAAAAGAAAGTCGAAGAACAAGAGATACAGGAGCGAGCCAATTTGAAAAAAGAGCGCGAGAATTTGTTCCAAAATCGTAAGCGAAAGCAGCTCGAAATTCGTAAGCTCGAGCTCAAAATGTACCGTTTGCGCGACTTCGAAGCGTGGGAAAAGTCCAAAAAGGATCTGGTTCACTTTATACGAACAAAATCGAAACCTCACATCTACTTTCGACCAAAGGTACTCAACAAGAAGACGGAAAAGCTGTTGGCTGAGAATCGTGCGGCCATCGAAAAGGAAATCGAAAAGAAACGGGCAGCTCTAAATGAGGAGATACTAGAAATTGAAAATAGGTTCAAAATTCGTGACGATAATGAAGACACGATGCCACGCAATAATGGCTCGTCATTGCAGCATACAAGCAAGCACGATCGTCAGAAGGCAAACGAAGAGGAAGAAGATGACGATGACGACGATGACGATGAAGACGATGAGGACGACGAGGAGAACGTTGAGCAGGTCGACAGCGATAACGAACGGGAAGTCAGTCGTGTAATTAGCAGTAACAACAGCCTACAGGAGCTCGCTTCCATACAAATTAAAATCCAAAATGGTGAGTACATAATATACTTTCAATTAGGTAATGTCTGTGTATAAGGTTCTGCCTTCTCTAGTATAGAGCATTTTTTTAAGACCTATTTTCAGACATTTGCTTCTCTTCTGGTTGTTCAGCTTTAATGTGTTTAAAACTTACTCTAGTTAAATACCTGCTTGGCTGTTTTTTGCTTATAAATGTCGGGAATTTTTTTTAGCACAATTTTGGGTTTTTCTCATGCTAATTATTTTCTAGTGGTTCTTACGTTATACACACCAATTTATTGGCGTCTGGGGCTAATCAAATGGGACTAGGCAAATAAATCACCTCGTTATAAATAACATCCTAATATGACCAGTTCCCAACAATTTGAGACAAACATCTACTTGTACAAAGATTGGGCAAGGCAAGCATGCTTTTCTTAATTGAAGCTACATGTAGAGCTCCACTGTGGAACGCTCACTAGATTTGGTGGGTACCGGTAAGGAAAATCTAAGAAAGACAAAGAAATTAAATTAAACCATTAAAGAATAATCCAGCAGTATCTGCCTTTAAATGAGCGGCTGACTGGTCGCCGGCTTTATTCCATGTTGCGGTCAGCCGAATGTTAAAAATCCTCTACTTTTCATTTCACCCCAACATTAAAGATAAAATAGGCATAACATATCTTCTCACTTGCTTTTTTTGGCGCTGGGGTGGATCTGGGCCTCAACCAAAAAGCTTCGCCAGCCGCCTCTGCTTCTAACTATACGTCTCCAGGTTTGAACGAGAAGTTCGCTGATGTCCTCTTCCACTTGCTTTCGCCACCTGAGTCCCGGTGCTCCACAACTGCGATGCCCCTGGGGCGTGGATTTCAAAATTTCGAAGTCGATCCATTAGTGGCCTTCCGCTCCGTGTGACCCAGCCATCGCATTCGTATTTTGACACCTCTGGCTAGGTTGGTGTCGCTATACAGTATACATAGTACACTTCGGTGTTACATCCTCCTCCACACTCGGTCTTTGCAGACGGGAACAAAAACAACCCGAATGATTTTCCTTCGGTCCGTTGTTCGTAAAGCAAAATTAGGTTGATGAGGGTCTTATAAATGGACACTTAAATTGATCGAGAGAGGATTTTGCTACTCAGTTGCCTTCTTAGCCCAAAGAAACAGCGACTGGCAAGACTTTCATTTGATCTTAGCATTGTTGTCGTTTTCTGATTTTACAGCTGAACCCGGCTTGAAAAATTCACTAACTACCTCAAAGTTGTTGTAGCTATCTGTGGTGATGTTTTGTCCGAGACGTCTGTGTTGGGTGTCCTTCTTGGTCACAGAATTATCGTTGACTGCTAAACCCCATGTATTCGCCACTTCCGTTTCAATACTCACGAAGGCTTCACTGACATCAGGCTTAGCTCTTCCAATTATGTCAATGTCGTCTGCGTATGCGAATAATTGAATAGACTTTTAAAAGATTATGCACCTGGGGTTGGCGCGGGAGCTCTGCACAATTCTCTCAAGTATGATGTTAAAGAAGTCACATGAAGGGGCGTCGCCTTGTCTATATACTTTTTGACATCAAAGGGGCTGTGAGGTATTTATCGAACTTGACGGAACAGCGTGAGTTTTCCATCGTCATCCTGCTCAGACTGACGAGTTTGGATGCTAAAACTAGGCATAATTCCTGGGTTTTCTCCAAGATGTGCTGCAGTGTGAATATGTGTTTATCACACAGTACAGCAAAACAGTGATGAAAACCCAGGGGCATCAGAGATGCCGTCTCTGAAGTGCTGGTTTTCACAACAAAGACCACAAAGAAACACCCTGCATCAAGTATGTTGCCACTGGCTATCAATACTTGATAGCGTAGAACGTTTTGGAAGACTGGGTTGGAGGAGGACCTGGCCATCTCTTGCGATTGTAGTCGGCCGACGTCAAACTTCCTCACATTACTTGGCGTCGGTCAGGATATCCGCAGCTGTACCTTGGCTGTAACAAGGCAGTGATGCGAGTCAATGTTAGCCCCTCGGAAAGTTCGAACAACCATGATACTGGAAGAGTGCCTTGAGTCGAAGAGTGCCTTGCAATTTGGTCAGTCTGGTTGACGGTTGATTCATCGGGAGATCTTCATGTCCCTTTGTGGATATTGAGATGCGGGAACTGTGTACTAGTTATCACAACGTGCGGCTAAGTCGATCAGCCTGAATCCGTTATCGGAGGTCGTGTCGTGCAGGCTGTGACTTCCGACCAAAGATGCCCTCCCTTCCTAACTTGGCATGAAAATCGCCTAGGACAATCTTAATGTCGTAGTTAGGGCATGGGTCAAATGTTTTCTACCGGAGCTCGTAGGACATATCATTGACGTAATCTTTCTCCTCTGTGGGGATATGCGTATATATGAGGCTAATGTTGCCGCATCTAGTCTTGATGCGGTTCGTCGTGAGGTGCTCGCTCACATAATTGCAGCTCAAAACTTTTTGCCTAAGTCTGCCTCCAACAACAAAACGACATACAAATAAGCGCTGATTTTCATCTTCCTTTTGCCCGGCCCATTCTACCGCACATCTTGGATGGCAGTCAAACCTATCCTGTTAAGAGACCCAACATTCCACGTGCAGATCCGAAGCGCACGCCACCGTTGATCCCATCTTGTGAATTCCTCCGCTGCCTTCCAGATGCAAGGAGAAATGCCTTAGTGGAAACAGTGCTCCCCTCCTCTCTCGCCTGCTACCCCAACAACCCTCCAAGGGGGTTAAAACCCAATCTCCAGTTGAGGTTCTAGGCACCCGGTGCTCACCACGGGGAAGTGAGATTAGGATTTGATAGACAGAGTTGGGCTTAGAAACCGTTAATGCTTGTATCTTGAGTGCACATGTTTATCCTTTGACATACACCCTCAAACTCAATCGCTTATTGTTATTTCTGCAATAAATCTTCATATATATTTTTTAATTTTCAGACATCAAAAAAGAGGACATTGATCCTGCAGAAATTGAAACAGACATTTCCAACGAGAGGACTTTGGTTAGCAGCGTTGTAGTGCCGAATAAGGAAATAAAACGATCGGTGGATTGATACCATCGGTATTGTAAATCGTCGCAGTGATGACCGAGGCGTCGACAGTTGATCTAAATCGGAGATTTTTCACCATTGATGTAGTATTTTACAAAATAAACTGTACAACTGAATTGCTAATTTAACAAGAGTAAACAATTTAAGAACAAGTTGAGCCATAAATTTATGCAATTTTTTTTCTATTTTGTTTTACCTTTAAGGAGGACATGGTTAGCCGAACAATAAAAGGTGCTGATTTGGACTAAACTTGTTATGGTTTTGTGAAGGTCACCCCACAATAACAAATTTCACTTAACGTGATTGAAATGAATGAGTTAAAATGCTGCCAAAATTGAATTTGCATGGTAAACGGAGGCAAATAAAAACATGTTACTTACACTTTATGCCTCCTTTTGTGCCCTCCCATTTCGCAAAACCTTGCTTTGCCGAATATTTTATGTCGGATATAATGTGAGATATTTCACCAAAACGCGTCATGTCTCACTTCCCCAAATAATAAGACAAGCCCGTATACAAAATGCATTTGAGCGTCATGATTCCGAATAGCGTAAAGCCGTAAAGGATACAATTATTGGCACCCCATATATTTAACCCAACTATTAGGCATTCAACAGTAATTTTCTTTATTGTTATTGGTTAAAATAAAAATTTTCATATTTTATATATTTAATGCATCTATTCTTCTCACTTCTGCAGCTTTATTTTAGGCATGTTTAATTGCTTTTAGTTATCATAGTAGGTGAGATTTTATTCACTCAAAAACCTCCCATTTTCTTTTCCATAAGGCTACGAAAGTTTCCTTAAAAAGTAGTTCAAGCTTCTATAGTAATCGTATTTCGCTTGCTACATTCCAGCGAATGCACCTGCAATACCGTCATTTAATGCGGTTTCGTCTTAAGACGCTAGATCCAACGGTCTCGTTTGTTGTATTCGGCGCGTAAAACTTATTTGATCCACTGTTCCTGATCCGATTATTTCGTGGTTGCAATATCCGCGAAGTCGAGTACTAAGTTTGCGAACAAACTTTGTTGCTTCGTCAGTCACGGTCGCAATTCGTAGATCTCGGTATAGACCGCTTTTTCTAATGTACCATGGAGCATTAACGACTGCTCTAAGTGTTTTATTTTGAAAAGCTTCTAGAAAAGATATATTGCTTCGTTTAGTACAACCCCAAAGTTGTAAACGTCTAAGATCGTTTAATCACTTGCTTATACAAAAGCAGCAGAAAATTTTATGATAATCCAATTCTTTTCTCTTAACCTGATCTTGAGATCATCACGTTTCATTTTAAATTTTGCGTCCAGAGTCATTCCTAGGATTCATACTTCGATTCATTTGACTACGAGATTTGTACCGAGTCAATGAATAGTGGTTTGTTGTTCATCGTTCTATATGAGAATCTTGCATGCGTTGACGTAAGCTTAGATTAGACTACATGGCATTTTGGCATATTTTAGAAGAAAAATATAAAAAAAAAGTTAGAAGAAAAATATTTGCTGCATTTTTGTTCTTAGGTACATCAAATATGCCAAAATGTCATGGGGTCTTATCTAAGCTTTAGTCTCGGTAAAAATGATTTGCCAGCTCTTCGTCCAGTCGCATATTTTGTCTGGAGCGCGTTGGAGTTTTCCTGTTGATGATTTAACGGTCGTATCAGTTCCAAGAATAGCAGTGTCGTCAGCGAATGTAGCTAAGGTTGTTCCCTCATTGTGGGGTATTTCTCTAGTATACAGCAAAAATAATATTGGCCGAGAACACTTCCTTGCGGGACACCGGCATTTATATTTGTGAATTCCGAGTATTCATTTTCGTACCTAACACGAAAGATTCTGATTTCAAGGTAAGACTCCAATAGAGGTTTTCTCGTAAGGTAATCCGTAACTTATATTTCAGCCCTTCGTGCCATACCTTGTCGAAGGCTTGCGATACGTCCAGAAAAGCGATAATATTCATCTTTTACGTTTCTAGAGCTTTTTGGATTTTGTTTGTTATTCGATTAGACCTGAAATCAAACGAAGGATAACTCTTGCCAATCGCTGTTTCTTTGGGCTAAGAAGGCAATTGAGTAGCAAAGCCCTCTCTCGAGCAACTAAAGTGTCCATGTATAAGACCCTCATCATCCCAGTTCTGCTTTACGGTGCAGAAGCATGGACCCTGTCAAAGGCGGATGAAAGCACTTTAGGCTGCTTCGAGAGGAAAATTCTTCGGACGATTTACGGTCCCGTCTGCATAGACGGAGAGTGGAGGAGGAGATATAACATCGAACTGTACGGGCTGTACAGCGATACCGACCTAGCCAAAAGAGTCAAAACACAACGTCTACGATGGCTGGGTCATCTAGAGCGGATGGACACCAACGTCCCGGCCCGGAAAATCTTCGAATCCACACCGCAGGGACGGCGCGGTAGAGGAGCACCGAGACTCAGGTGGCGCACGCAAGTGGAAGGGGACCTTAGCCAACTTCGCGTGCGAAACTGGAGACGGCTAGCTAGAGACAGAGCGGGCTGGCGAGGCTTGTTGGCTGAGGCCCAGGTCCACCCGGACTGTAGCGCCACCTTAAGTAAGTAGGTAAGCGAAATAGGTCTGTATTGTGATATGGCGACAATAATGTTTTAGGTATATTCAATTTCTTATGGGACACCTGCTGTAACTAAAATATCCTAATTTCCCCACCAGTAGAGACTTTAGCAAATACAATCGAGCTTTTAACAGTTTGACGTCTATTCGTATTTCGAGTGCGGGATGTCAAACAAAGTTCCTTTTTATATTATTATTATTATTAGGTTGGGTTTTGCACTGCGACCTGTTGGTCTATTGTACCCCCTGGCCCCTACTAAGCCTTGGAGAGGTTAACTCCCGCAAAGGAGCTCCCCTCACAATATATGTAATTCATTACTAAATTATACCGAGGGTATGTGCTCTTGTTTGGCCTTGGCTGAAAGAACTCAAGCTTATAGCACATTCTCTAGTTCAGTTTCACGTAGGAATCTGAGAATGAGAAGTGGGTCTAAGGTGGGTATCTCTCTATCTGGTATCTGGTATTTGCCCAGACATATTATTCTCTTGTGGTTCAGAGCCCCACAGGATTGCAAAATGTGTCCCGGAGTTTCACTAGCCTCATAGCAAAATCTTCAAGAAGGTTCCTCTGTTACACCAATTTTTCTTAAGTGCTCCCTGAGTTTACAATGCCCCGTTAGGAAACCTGTAAGAATGCGTAGATTATTTTTACTAAGGCCGATGCATGCTTTGAATCCTCTCTGGTTGTTGTTCCCTAGAAGTTTCTTTGCTTGCCTAAGACCTTGAAGGCTTTTCCACATCTTAGCTCAGTTTACCTTCTCTGTTTTTTCTGCTGCTTCATTCCCCTCTATTCAAACATGGCCAGGTACCCAATAAAGAGTAACTTTATTGACCTTGCCCAGATCATTAAGCTTTTGTAGGCAGTCCCATATATGTGTGGACCTGACTATATGGTCTTTAGCGCCCTAAGGCTGCCTGGTGGTCGAACATTATTACTCAAACATTATTACCCAAATACTCCTGCACCAGTTTCATAATCAGCTTTTGACCCACCATACCATTTGATGGGGCTGTTGCTCAGTCTATATGTTGTGGATAAATTGCTCCAGCTCTTTTTAGTGCTAAACTTCACGATAAAGTTGTTAAACTTCCTCAAACTGTCATCCTTAGGGATAGTCAGAAGGGGGAGTTTATCAAGAAGTGCGTAAAATTTCTGCGATTCTTTAGCCATCCTAAGGATCGTTTTCCTAGCCGTTTCCTCAAACACGATGTGTAGTTGTGTCAGTTCCATAAGCACTTCAATGGCTGCGGTCGGACACGTTCGCATAGCCCCGGTTATGCAGAGACATGCCAGTCTTTGTCTTTGCACTCTGTTAAGTGTGCAAATTCCATTTCTCTCGTTGTGCTCAGGCTTGTTTGTATTGCCCATGCTACTGCATCACTATGGCTGCATCCCCAAGACTTACCCGCAAGGCTCCTGCATATCATAAGTAGCTTTTCTGGAGATCTCTTCTGTATGCGTTTTCCAGATGAGTTTACTTTCTAGGGTTAAACATAAATACTGTTATGTGGCGACAAGAAATAAAACATCACGCAGGAGTCCCTGAATGCACCCATCGATTCACTCTACAAACGCACCCGCTCGATTCACTAAACGAACATACCTAACTGTCATTCCAGTCATCTGACAGCAGCTGTCATATTCGAAGTTCGAATTTCGATTTCCCCTCCTTGGAATTCAGCGGAGGAGTACCAATGGAAAATTACCAAAGGGGGTATGGAACGTACTAGAAGGTGCTTAATTTTGTATAAATACACGGGTGACAGGCTCGTACGGGACAGTTATATTTTAAATGTGGACTTGTGAAAATCGGTTATAAGGTAAAAAGTGATTGAATTGAAATAAAGTGTTGAATTGTAAGAAGTAAAGTTGAATAACAGTGTGATTTGAATTTAAATAGGTTTTGTTTGATAAATAAAGTGTTCCATTGTGTAATTATGAAATTAATAAGTGAATAATAAGTAAACAATAAGTGAAATTGAGTTTTATTCAACGAACCCCAGGCCGAAAATATTACAATACTTAACCTCTTTGACTGGTATCAGTGTCGTTCCCGATAGTCTTATAGGTTTCAGTTGAGTATTTCTTTTCCTTGTGAATGGTACTATGGCTATGCACCAGTTTTGGACTGTTTTGAGTGCTCCTTGAATAATTTCACAGAGTGTTCCTTTAAACTTTCCACTAGCAATTAATACTATATCATTAGCATAATGCCTGACAGGTGATGCCTAGGTTGGTTAATGTATTAAGTAGTTCATCCACAACTAGGCTCCACATGTGTTCGAATTAAAGGAAACGCGCTGTTGTGGACTGTATTTTTATTGTCGCTCAATATCATAATTCGCACAGAAAAGAAATATATTTAAGCTCGCGCGCACTGCTTCGCCGTTGAATGCCTTTTTACGAGTGAAGTCACTGCTTCGTGTCGAACAACGAGATGCCCTTTTTCTTCCCGTTGCTTGGGCGCCTGATTCCTCCATTCTCCTTTGCTTCGTTGCGCCGCTCGTAGTGGTATCGGTCGGTCCGCTCTGCCGTTGCTCGTGTCGCTGCTCTGCTGTTGTGTTGTTGTTGCTCTTATTGGCTCGGTGGCCAGTCGATGCCCTGATGAAGACTTTTGTAATGCTTCGCCCATTTACTTATGTTTCTGAACATGCCCCCCCCCCAATTGAGGCGTTGGCTTCAATTGGAGTATCGCTCTGCTCTATGGGGAGTATGCACAGTTTCTGTAATGGCCGCGTCAATGTTGAATGTTCAGTCCTGATGTCAGCGCTCCGCACCAGACCTTCATGTCCCTTGTGGACGGCTATGATCCGACCCAAAAGCCATAGAGTGGGTGGAAGATTCTCCTGCTTGATGAGCACAAGATTTCCCACTTCAAGGTTCTCACGTACCTGTTTCCAATTGAAGCGCTGCTGTAGCGAGTGGATGTGCTCCTTACTCCATCTCTTCCAGAAATGCTTTTGCATCTGGTCGATCGTGTTCCATACCCTCAGTCGTGTTCCATACCCTCCCTGCGGCACTTGCGTGAGGTCTTTGTTGAGTGGCTGCACTAGCTGCTCTCCGATGAGGTAGGCCCCGGCTTCAGAGCACTCAGATCATCGGGGTCGTCCCTCACGGCGGTTAGTGGCCTTGAGTTGAGACACGCTTCTATCTGCACTAGCGTTGTCGTCAAGGTCTCGAAGGTGAAGATCTGCTTGCCCATGATTCTTCGAAGGTGGTGCTTCATGGACTTCACACACGCTTCCCAGATGCCGCCTGCATGTGGTCCCCCTGGTGCGATGAATTTCTACTTGGTGCCCATCGCTGTGATCTGCTCTATAGGTAGGATGTTCTTCCATGGATCGGCTCTGGCTCTCAGCTCTCTTTTAGCGCCGACGAATGTAGTCGCGTTGTCCATACCGCTGGATCGGCGTAATCCACACCGCTGTGCTTGAATGCTCTTGCTGGCTGCACACGGCTGGACGGAAAGCTCCCCATTAGCTGCTCTGCTACCTCTTGCTTCTGGCGGAAGCATACGATGCATCTCGCGATGGATGATTTTAAGGCACGACGTAATGATGGCACCCAAAACGCCTGTCTGATGTACTACATGCACAGTTGAACTCCTCCATGTAGTGTCCGGAGATGCGCTTCTCTTAGCAGGAGCTCAGTCAGCTTTCTCTTAGCTGGCAAAATAATTTGATGGATGTTCTCGTATGGAAGGCCCGATGCTTGCAGACGACCGTGCACTCGCATCCAGAAAAGGATTTAAGTTGCTGATGATGCTCGACTTAGGAATCGGTTGATGGCTCTCGATGCACGTAAGTTCCCTTGAATAAGTTAATCGCTGCTCTAGCCTCGCCCAGTAGTCAAGCGCGTCCTTGCGCCCGACTGTTGCACTGATACCGCTGCTTCTCTTACCGAACTTCCTGCAGAATGCTCGGGCAAATCTGATGATGTAGACGGTTATTCTCATTATGCTATGTAGTGTTGATTTGCACTCTAGTAGACTTGTGCCATCAAGTCTCGGCTCTGATGATACAAATCGGCTGACCGTTGCTACCTTCATGGCTACCGATGCCTTAGCTCGATCTCTTGCGCTCAAGATTGGCTGCTCTTTTGGCCGATGATGCTCCGGTTGACTCAGCCACGGTGGCCCGCTCCACCACAAGCTTGAAGTGGCAAGCTGCGCTGCTGGGATTCCTCGTGATCCCAAGTCTGCTGGGTTGTCGCCAGATGCGACATGTCTTCACGGTTAATCACCAGTTAGCTCTTGGATGGAACTCACCCTGTTGGCGACGAAGGTTTTCAGCTCAAACGGCACCTTCGAGATCCAATGAAGCACGACCATTGAATCTGGCCAGTAAGTTCTCGGCACATCTTAAATCTCTGCTGCACTTGCCACCCGGGCCATCAGGGTGCACAATAAGTTGGCTGCACATAGCTCAAGTCTCGGTATGGTCATGTTCTTGAGGGGCGCTACCCCCGTCTTTGATGCGACTATGACACACCGTGTTGCACCATCTCTTGACGTGGAACATAGATAGATGACAGCTACACATGCTCTGGCAGACGTGTCCGCGAATCCATGCAGCTGCACACTAGCTTCAGCCTCGCAACCCATCCATCTAAGCACTCTGATGGATGTCAGATGCGTAAGCGTAGCATAGAAGTTGCGCCATGTCGGCATCAAGCCTGCAGGTATGTTTTCGTTCCACTTCACGCCAGTACGCCATATGTCCTGGATGAACATCTTCGCTCTGATTACGACTGGAGCGAGATATCCGTTCGGATCGTACAGCTTGGCTATCTCGCTGACGACTACTCGCTTAGTCATCTTTGGCTCCCTCTCCTTGTGATGCACTTTGAATAGGATCTCGTCCTTGACTGGATCCCAGCCGAGACCTAGTATCGAAGTCTCACGATCCCCAGACATGCTCAGCTCAGTTTGGTTGTCGTCCTCGATGCCCAGACATACCGGACAGCACTTGCCTGCCTGAGGACATGAATTTGTCAAGCTCGAAGCCTCCTGTTCCGAGTGACGTGATGATATCTGCATATAATGTGGTGGCCTTCTCCACACTCTCCGCTCCGACGAGCATGTCGTCCATGTAAAAGTTGGACTTGATTGCTCTGTAGGCTCTGGGATGCTCTTCCTTGATGTCGTAGCCGCACTGCTGCATAGCTCTTACCGCGTTGAATCCGCTGGATGTCATGCCGTATGTCACCACTGTCAGCCAGAATTCCTGTAGCGGATCGTCTGGTTTCATTTTCCAAAAGATTCTATGCAAATCCCACTGCTTTCGCTCTATGCTCACTTGCCAGAACATCTTTTTTACATCCGCGGTAACTGCCACCTTGCAGGACCTGAACCGCGTTAAGATGTCTGCCAGGTTGTCTTGAAGCTTCTTGCCAGGGAACTGCACGTCGTTCAGCGATAAGCCACTGTCGCTCTGACATGAAGCGTCGAACACCACACGAAACTTCTTTGTGACGCAGTGGTGTGGTATGTGGTACACAGGCCCGTCTGTGGCGTAGCCTCTGGTGACTGGCGTCATGTGTCCTAGCGCTCATACTCACGCATGAAGGCGACGTATTTAGTCCTTAGCTCTGGACTGTTCTGCATCTTCTGCTTGAGGTGAAAAAATCTCTGCAATGCTGCTGACCGGGTGCTGCCCAAGTTATCTACGTGTTGATTGAGTGGGATGGTGACGACGTATCTGCCCAATGAATCACGATTGTGGGTATTTTTGCAGTTGTCGTCTACCCATCGCTCCTTTACCGACAACGGAATGGCTCTGTCCCTCCTGCGTCTCCCAGAACGCCTTAAGAAGGTCGTTCAGCTCTTGATCTGATGGCTCTTCAAGCGCAATCATGACGCTCGCGCTCTTCTCCGTCGACGACTGCGGCTTCCCAAAGACGATCCAGCCCAGATGTGTGTCCTGAGCGGTTAAGCCGGAGTCGTACCGATGTATCCTGCTCTGGATAATTTCTGCCCATACCTGGACTCCCAGCAACATGTCGATTTTCGTCACTTTGTTGAAGCTTCTGTCGGCTGGGTCCAGTTCGGTGATATCTGCCACTTCACTGGGCAGCAACTCTCTGTCTGGTAGATTCAAAATTATGCGCGCCATGGTGTAGCACTTACACCGCATGGTGAACCGCGGACAACCGCACATTGGTGTCTGCTTCGATGCCAGTGACTTGAAGATCTGTCCTATTTGCTCATAAGCCCAAGGACGAATTGCTCTGTCACAATGTTGATTTGGCTCCCACTGTCAAGAAGCGCCCTTGCCTCTCGTATTCACCCTGCTTCAGTGGAGACGTCAATACGCGTTGTTGCCAACAACGCACCTCCGCCTCCAGCTACGTCGTCATCTTCTAAGCGCATGTGATGATTTGTTGCAGACTTAGCACTTGATTGCTAGTCTGCCTGCACTGCATGCTCTTTAGCTTGTTGAATCCCAAGGTTCGCTGCAACCCGTGGACTGGCTCTTCGGCTCGCTGACTACTGCCGCTGCACAATTTGCTCGTGAGGTGGGATGCTCTGAACACATTTCCGCTATCTGCACTGCTAGGTGGTTGCTCTTACCGAAAGGCTAAGCAGAAGTCACTATGATTCGGGTCGACCCCTCGGAAATCGTAGTGATCCTGCACAGGATTGAGCTCACTGATTTTAACACTTTTTTTTTTTTTTTTTTTTTTTTTTTTTTTTTTTTTTTTTTTTTTTTTGAATACTAGGATGGACGGAGACTAAAACTCCAAAATCTTTCAAAGATACCAATACGCCCACTATAGCAGGTACATAATACCGAAGTAGCCGATATTGGTTATGCCCGATTTCCACGTGCTAAAAAACCACCCATTTATGAGAGACACTATGAAACTGCCAGAACGCACTTCATAGTAGTAAATTTTCGCTCTCTCATAATACTTCTTGACTACAACTAAGTTAACTTAACAAGTAGTTTACGCTTCCATAGTGTTGATCGCATTGGATAGGTTGCTTTCCAGTGAATGCACCTACTAAGCCGTTCATTCATGCGGCTTCACCCTACGTCGCTAGATCGAAGGGTCTTGTTCTTTGTAGTCGTCGCTCGTTGTTAACATCGTTAAGAGTCTCGTTTAGAGTACGGATCATTTCATTGTTGCAATGAACATGAAGGCGAGCATTAAGCTTTCGAGCGAAGTTTGTTACTTCTTCGCCCACGGTAGCTATTCCTAAATCTCTGTGAATATCGCTATTCCTAATATACCATGGAGCATTCACAATTGCTCTTAGTGTTTTGTTTTGGAAAGTCTGCAACATGGACATGTTGCTCGACTTGGTACAACCCCAAAGTTGTATACCGTATGTCCAGGACGGCTTTAACACCTGCCTGTACAAGAGCTGTTTGATTTTAACACTTGTGGTTTTTATCCGCACTGGATGTCATCGCTCTGCGCTCTGGTATAATTGATAATTTGAACGTACAAGAAAAGGTTGATATGCACCTGCCCTGCCGTGTACACGCTTGTAAAAATTGTCTAAATCGGGAACTGCACTGTTCGCAATGAAAATTATTTAAAACGGATTGGTACGCACGTCAAAGGTTTGCGTTCCCTGCTGTGCACGCGCTCGTAAAAAGGTTGCGTACCCCTGACGCATGCACACTGAATATGGATTGAAAGTTTTACTGTTCTACAGCACTGTAGGTTGCACAGGGGATTATTCTGGTATTTTCACGAATCCCTGTGATCATGCTCAGATCGATTAAAATGCTTTTTATCGCACTGACAAGAAGTGAAGCTCGCTCGCACAGTGACGCACCTTGCCAGTATGCAATTTGTTTTTGCGGTGGCGATGCCGCTCATGAAACCAAGTGGGTGGGTTTCGACTTACGCACTCGCGCTGCACTTTAAATATATATAATGCACGCTATCGCTCTGATAGAATATAAAACCGCACTGATTCTAGCTCATTTGGCTCGATAGGACCAAAAATGTTCGAATTAAAGGAACCCGCGCTGTTGTGGACTGTATTTTTATTGTCGCTCAATATCATAGCTCGCACAGAAAAGAAATATATTTAAGCTCGTGCACACTGCTTCGCCGTTGAATGCCTTTTTACGAGTGAAGTCACTGCTTCGTGTCGAACAACGAGATGCCCTTTTTCTTCCCGTTGCTTGGGCGCCTGATTCCTCCATTCTCCTTTGCTTCGTTGCGCCGCTCGTAGTGGTATCGGTCGGTCGATGGTCGCGCTGCCGTTGCTCGTGCCGCTGCTCTGCTGTTGTGCTGTTGTTGCTCTTATTGGCTCGGTGGCCAGTCGATGCCCTGACGAAGACTTTTGTATAGTTCTAACCTCGCGCCGCTGGAGGTTACCGTTGGTTGTGCTGGCCTTTGTGTATTATTGCACTGGCTGGGGTGTTTTTTTATACAGTGTATGCTCGATTTAGGTACCGCTGGCCGCTGATTACAGTGGCGGGTGTAGTGCTTCGCCCGTTTACTTATGTTTCTGAACAACATGAGTGCTCCAAACTCAAAAAAGTTCGGGAATATTCCATTGACAGCCCAAGATAAAAAGAAATGCAACCGCCTGTCTTTGATGGTCAAACGCCATGGCCGATTTATAAGAGGCAACTAGGAGCTGCCGCGATGACGAACAATTGGGAAAACGAAGAAAAATCGATTATTCTTATCCTTGCGCTCAGGGGAACAGCTGCTGAATTGTTGCAGATTATCCCAGAAAACAAACATAAGGATCGTGATAGGCCATCGAAATGAGGTTCGCAGATGCAACAAGTTTACCGAGTCCAGTTGCGCCGAAGGGTCCAGACAAGAGGCGAAACGCTACAGCAATTGCAAGGGGACATCGAACGTTAGGCAAATTTATCTTACCATATACCAACAGGAAATAATTAATGAGCATGCAACCGATGCCTTCACAAAAGGCAGGCAGGAAATCGCTCGCTGAGGCCTTGGCATTCACCCTGACCATGGACGCATCAGATCAAGCTTCGCAAGGAAGCCATCGCGTCAGGGGAATGGCTGCGGTATGTTCATGTCAACGAGTAAACATCCAAAGATAAAACGCAAGCAACGTTCGAGGACAAATCATGCTGGAACTGCTACAAGATGGGACACCTACAGCGACAGTATAGAGCTCCACCAAGGAAAGCAAGCTGCCCTGAGGCATTGCTCTAGGAGAATACGAAATGACGAAGAATCTGGCAGGGCCGACATCTTACCTGCTGGACACGCTTCGGGAGTAACAGCAGTCGGGAAATGCCTAAGAACCTACTTCGCGGGGCAGAAGTTGGAAGTTTCACAAAGAAAATACCACAGCAAGAGTCTGACAGTGGAGGCAGTCATCGCCAACAGAAAATGTGTGGCCACTATCGACACGGGTGCCACGGCCTCCATAATCAGAAGAGACCTTGTCCAGACTTCTTGGCTATATAACATCAGCTGCTACAGTCTGGAAAACAGCTACAGGAGAAGCAGCCATACGGGGAGGCCCCGGAGTATACGGGAAGGTGCTTCTACAGATACAACTAGAGGGATTAACTTTCTCACATGCATTCTTCGTAGCCGACATATGAGACGAATGTATCCTTCGAGTGGACTTTATGAAGGCACATGAGGTAATTCTACAGCTTCACCTCCAAGTATTAAGGTAGCGAACCATCGAGATCCCTATGGTATACCGTATACGGAAAGACGAAGCTGTGAGTTTTCGGGCGATTATGAGAAACGATGAAGTTCTGCAGCCCTCTTCAGAGACATCCCTTTGGAAGCGTTTGGAAGGCGATCCAGGGAACCACCGATCTAGTTCAGCCAGATATTGAAAAAGAATTTCAGAAATATTTCGTGGGAAAAATTTTTGCAGAGCCAAAAAAAACATGATACCGGTCAGGGTGTTGAACCCAAATAAACACACCGTCAAGCTAAGACAAGGAAACGTGATTGGAAGATGTGTACAATTGCAGCAGTTTCGATGGGCAGGAGAAAGTGGTAGCGTATTTCAGCAAAGTTCTAACCCCACCAGAGAGAAATTACTGCAATACCAGGCGAGAACTCCTTGCTCTAATACTGGCGACGAAGCATTTCCAGAAGTACTTATGTGGACAGAAGTTCATGATGCGTGCAGACAACTCAGCTCTCGGGACGAACCAAACTATATAGGTCGAAGATAATGTGATATATGACAATGCGACGAACGTCACGAAGTTCTTCTATGGGCCGCTTCCCATAAGAACGTGTGTATTTAACTCAGTTGTCAGTTGTGTACTTCAAAGTGACGTATGCAACGGATTCATTGGGCTGAAGGCTTAAGAGCGTGTGTATTTACGTAACGTGCATAACTCTCACAAGTTTATCTATTCACGCCAAGGATGATGCCGCAACCACATGCAACCGCTGCACTCCAATTGGAGTGACCCGAATATTATAAAGACACCGAACGGACACTTTTTCATTCCTCATATGGATGGGCATCGCAAATTTTAGGTCATTATGGGTTTAGAATAGAGCTGGACAGAAATAAACAGTTAACTTATTAACATTTTTCCAAACACGCATTTTGAGCAAATACGCCCAAATTTCCCAACACGCTAAACACGAACGATGGATATTCAGCGGGGTTCAGCAGTTTTTTTGCATTCGATTTCAAAAATATTTCCTGAAAGGTATCGAAAGAAGAAACATAAATCTTGCAGCCACCTTTTAAGAATATGCGGGTATTTGCTACCGCGGACGGATATCAAAGTTCATAAACCTACACCATTTGTATTTAGAATTAGTTTGTCCTTTGTCGTTGTTCGCATCTTCAGACCAAATAAACAGAAGTCGCCAGCCTGTCGTTGTTCGCATCTTCAGACGAAATAAACAGAAGTCGCCAGCCTGTAGATCCACAAAAACTTTTTAATTAACTTTGACAATTTTTGCGAAAACTAAATTTCAGTTTTCTCCTCTAGGAACAGTGAACAGCAAAAGTCAAGCATGAGGATGTGTGGCGTCAAACGAACTCTACTCTGAATGCCTTATGCCTTATGGGTGATTTGCAGGTCCTGCCATATTGAGCGCCAATTTTAGGACTGTTTCAGTCCAATGCAGGGTCACTAAATTAGGAAAGCCAAAACTCGGTTTGTGGCCAACAAATTAAATTGATGGCATATTTACATATTTAATTTGTGTTAACCGAAAGCAATTATTCAGTGTTAAGTTTTAGTATGATAACATAAATATTTATGGAGTAAAGTTTTGAATGGCATTTGAGATGGGCAGTTACCGACTTCAACTGGGGAGTTGTTTTGTGATGGGGAGATGGAGCTGGTCTGATGCGCTTCCTGGCGATAAGACTTGGTGGACTTATAAACCACCAGTGTAAGTAAGAAGATAATAGCAAAATTCTAAACATCTGTCCTCCAATATTGGGAGTTGTGCGTGCAGAGGGTCTACAACCCTACCACGTAAAAATGCAATTGTTAACGAAACCGACACCCTGCCTCGGATAAGGAATGATCAACCGATGACGACTTTTAGTTAATGTACCCCCGGAGATGACAAAGTTTGGTTTCTGGTCTGTAAAGACGCTCGCTGACTTAGGTTAAGAAATTCCTTCTAATGTCGCTTAACTCGAGAAGGAATCTACGCGACAAGATCGACATATTCGTCTGATCGAAGTATGGTGGATGAGGGCGAGTACCTTTCACCAACCAAACGGATAACACTCTCCTACTCTATTCCGGAGAACCAAATGGAAGAAAAAGAAAATATAGAGTGGGCACCAACAGTAGGTACGTAAAAGGTTGAAATCCTGGCAGCTTCATTGTTATAGCATTTTGACGGCCAGATTCAAGGCTTAGAGTATGAAGCATTACCATAAGACAATGTAACGCGCCATAGAGATCTCTTCTGAGGAAGGAAAAAGTAATAATGATTTTACGGTCGCCTTGGTGCTGTTAGGGACACAGTCACTGATCAAACTATAAAGTCTGATCCAAGCTTCGCCAAGCTTCCGCACTGACTGGGGACTGCATATGTGTTCTGTGCTTTGCCTGGCACACTACTACACTCTCAGCTGGCGAGTGTTTCACACAGACAGAAAATGAAAAGCAAATCCATCGTAGAGATTGCACTACGTTCCGTTTCGTTCCCTGTAGTTGTTTTTGCGGGTTTTAGCGGGCAGGGGGCTGCAGAGTTGGCTATCTCTTTATAGTCTGATCATTGGCACTGATTAGATTATAAAGAGATAGCCAACTCGGCGCAAGAATTCTCTTTTTGCCCCCAAGCTTCCACTGACTGGGGACTGCATATGTGTTCTGTGCTTTGCCTGGCACACTACTACACTCTCAGCTGGCGAGTGTTTCACACAGCCAGAAAATGAAAAGCAAATCCATGGTAGAGATTCCACTACGTTCCGTTTCGTTCCCTGTAGTTGTTTTTGCGGGTTTTAGCGGGCAGGGGGTTGCAGAGTTTTCTATCTCTTTATAGTCTGATCAGTGTCATTGGATGGACTCGGTGCCACAGCCGCATGAAGATATCGCCATGCGGACGAAAGACTTAAACGTTTAGGTAACAACAAAGAGGAGCTCCAACATGTCCAGAAAGGCGCGGGCTAGGCAACCGGAATGACTGGTGAAAGGTTTCTGTAAACCAATTGACTTCGCAGGTGCCACCATGTTTGAGCACAAGACCAGCCACAAAATTGGTTGGGATTCAATTGTTGGGAATAACAGAGCAATCTCCAATTAAATTGATCATTTCGCCTTACCGTAGAACCACAATGCTCGCAGCGGTAGTATGCAGCAGCAGCGGCAGTATGAAGCGCGGACCTATGCGGCGCGGCACAGGAAAAACTTGAACACAATGGTGAAGCGCGCTAATGTCAGACAAATACCTCGTTTGCAAGCAATGGCTGAGAGTTTCCACTTCTGACCTTTTAAAGCGGGTGACACAAATTCCATGAAATTTCTCGATATTTCACAATTTCGATAAATTTCTTCACGACCTTTTCCTCAATTGTTTACTTTTTTTGAAGGGAACTGTCAAACATGCAGCACTGTCAACCGTGTAGCGCTGCACAAGTTAAAAGTTGGCCAACTCTTACTGCCGCTGCAGCTTCGTGCTGCCGCTGCCGCTACACATTGTGTGCGCAGTACACTCAATACATGTGTTTTAACTTTTGACAGCTCTTACTTCCGCTGCTACTGCCGCTGTAGCTGTACCACTGTGTTCCTACTGTTACTGTTTGGATATCTTTTTTTTTGTGGGCAGGTAAAAACCTTCATAGGCGCTACGAGGACCGGCCGCGCGTGCTCACTAGTGTGAGATTCTTTTTCACTCAAAAATATCCCATTTTCCGTCAGACTACGACTATAAGTTTTCTTCTCAAGTAATTCAAGCTTCTAAAGTAATCGCGTTTGGCAGGCTGCCTTCCCACGAAAACACCTACAATACCGTCATTTTATGCGGTTTCACCATTAGACTCTAGCTTAAACGGCCTCGTTTGTTGTAGTCGAGCGGCGCGTAAATTTTTTTTATCCAGAGCACGGATTATTTAGTGGTTGCAATGTTCGCGAAGACGAGTAGTTAGTTTTCGAGCAAGCTTTTTTACCTCGTTAGTCGCGGTTGCGATTCCTTGATCTCGGACTAGATCACTATTTCTAATAAGCCATAGAGCATTTACGATTGCTCTTAAGGTCTTATTTTGAAAAGTTTCTAAAACAGATATATTGCTTGGTTTAGTACAACTCCAAAGTTTTACACCGTACTTTAAAATAAATAGCCCCCCCACCCCGTTTTCGTCAAGAAAGTTTTTACTTATTTTACTTTTTTTAATATGGATTAATTTTTTTAGTTTAGTTTATTTAGTTCTTAAGCAAGTGTATATGCAATTTTAAATTCAAGCTAAAAGTAGCAATTATTATAGTGACTTTCTATATTTTAAGAGAAAATAGAGTTGAGAGTCACTTCAAAGTAGATATTTAAATTTAAAAATTATAATTTAAATGTTATAGTGAGGTAGCAAATCTAAGAAAAGAAAGCTTAAGAAAATGATTAACAATTATTTTTTCATTTAAAATGTTGCTATAGGTATCAAATTAAAACAAGTAAAAAAATAAATTAAATAAATAAATAACCAAAATGCTAGACTTAACCGGTTGCTAAACCTGGACACTTAAAAGAGATTCTAATTCGTTATAACCTAAAGAAAATATACAGTTTTCAACCAGGCGCAACACACCTGGCAAGGTAAAAATTCTTATTGACAACGGTAGTTTATTAAAAAGACGATACGAAGTTACTGTATAGAAGTTGCGATACGCAGAGATGCGAAAAGGTGGAACAGAAACAAAATTCGAAAAGTTGCCACGAAGTTTAATGTTAAAAATTAGTGATTCATTGTTGGTTTTGGCCTTCGGTACACCTGATGGAAAACAACCACACATTTGCTTCTTTCGACGAAAACCTTTCTGCACTGCACATTGTATGCAAAAAAGGCAAGTTACTCGATGCACTGGAGGAATTCGAGATCTACAAAGCCTTCAAGCTAGAACAGGACAAACTTCTAACGCACTGTGCGAAACCGCACTCCAACATAACACAAGAAAGAGGGAGACAAAAATAGCCAAATCAATAATAACGAAAATCAACACAACAGAACAACAACAACAATATACGAGATAAACAATGAGACGGCATCACAGACACAGCCACCAGCGACCAACAAACAGCTTTGGGACTTGGGAAATGCTAAACGGTGGTATTTAAGATTGAAAATAGGTGGTAGATTGAAAAAAAGGTGGTAGGTAGAATAAAAAATCTTAAATTTCATGTATGTATTGATATTTACACCCGACCGATGGTATATTAATTTTAATGCATAGTGTGCAACACAGTGAAATAATCATCGAATACCCTCAACACCTTTTTGAGATATGATCGAGACCGACAGGTGAATCGATTAAGCCATGTCCGTCCGTCCGTCCGTCTGTATGTGTGAAGGCTTAAGGTCTACAAAATCAAGCTAGAGAGCTAAAAAATTGGTACACGCCTTGGGGCTGTGTGAGAATTGGCTTAATCCGTCAACGGCCACGCCCACTACTGGCTTCAATGTGAGACAACCTCTATTTCACATTTTCTTTCAAAATGCCTTTTGGTCAAGTTAGACAAGACATAGGAACTTCAATTTTGGTATTGAGCAATATTGACCCAAGACCTTTAACAAGGCAGAAATTGGACCGCCCACAATATCGACCAATATCGACACTTTTAACATGTTAGATTTTTAAAAACCCGATTTCTCGGAAAGTTCCGAAGACTCCGAATCGAAAAAAAAATTATGTGACAATTTTTTTTTTTTTTTTTTTTTCCGTGGGTAGGAAAAACCTTCATAGGCACTACGAGGACCGGCCGCGCGTGCTCATAGTAGTGTGAGATTCTTACTCACTAAAAAACCTCCCATTTTCCGTCAGACTACGACTAAGTTTCCTTAACAAGTAGTTCAAGTTTCTGTAGTAATCGCGTGTGACAGGCTGCCTTCCAACGAAGGCACCTACAATACCGTCAATTTATGCGGTTTCATCTTATGCTGCTAGATCTTACGGTCTCATTCGTTGTAGTCGGCGCGTAAGATTTGTCTGATCCAAAGTTCGGATAATTTCATTGTTGCAGTGTCCGCGAAGACGAGTACTAAGTTTGCGAGCAAAGTTTGTTACCTCGTCAGACACGGTTGCGATTCCTAGATCTCGGTGTAGATCGCTATTTCTTATATACCATGGAGCATTAACGATTGCTCTGAGTGTCTTATTTTGAAAAGTTCCAAGATGGTTTTAGCACTTGCTTATACAAAAGCAGTTTGTTATATATGCTTAGTTTCGAAAATCTTCCGATAAGCCAATTCATTTCTCTTAACTTGATTTCGAGCTCGTCGCGTTTCTTTTTAACGTGCGGCTTCCATTTAAGTTTTGCGTCTAGAGTCATTCCTAGATATTTCGCTTCATTTGAGTACGGGATTTGTACCGAGTTAATGAATAAAGGTTTGTTGTTTATCTTTTTATAAGTAAAGTTAACATGCGTTGACTTAGTCTCGTTAAGGACAACTCGCCAGCTCTTCGTCCAGTCGCATATTTTGTCTAAAGCGCGCTGGAGTTTCCCTGTTGATAATTCAACTGTCGTATCAATAGCGAGAATAGCAGTGTCGTCTGCGAACGTAGCTAAAATTGTTCCCTCATCGTGGGGTATGTCACTTGTATAGAGCAAAAATAATATTGGGCCGAGAACGCTTCCTTGCGGGACACCGGCATTTATCTCTTTGAATTCCGAGTACTCATTTTCGTACCTTACGCGAAAGATTCTGTCTTTAAGGTAAGACTCTAAGATTCTATAGAGTTTTTCTGGTAAGCAAAGCCTTAATTTGTACTTCAGGCCTTCGTGCCATACCTTGTCGAAGGCTTGCGATACGTCGAGAAAAGCGCTAGTACATATCTTTTTCGCTTCCAGAGCTTTTTCGATTTCGTTTGTTATACGATAGACCTGGTCGATTGTTGAATGTTTTTTTCTAAATCCGAATTGGTGATCCGGAATCAATCGTCTTTCTTCAATGATTGGTTGCAACCTTTTAAGCAATAGTTTCTCGAACACCTTAGCTATTATCGGCAGTAGCGAAATAGGTCTGTATGACTTTTTGTCGTTCGGACATTTTCCTGGTTTCGGAACCATTATGACCTCGGCCACTTTCCATTGCCTTGGAACGTATAAAACTCTCATGGAAGCGTTAATGATATAGAGTAGCTTGACCAAAGCTTTTTTCGGTAGTTCCTTTAGAATTTCGCTAGTAATTAAGTCGTAGCCAGGGGCTTTGTTGTTTTTCAGATTATTTATCGTTTGACGAAGCTCAGCCAATGACACGGTTTTTATTCTATAATTATCTTGTACCGCATAAGGATTGAGCTCCTCGACCAACGGTTCCCCGTCAAACGGTTTAAATGTTTCTTCTAGGTAATCTGCAAATAAATCCGCTTTTTCTTTGTCTTCTCTTGCCCATTCGCCGTTGGCTTTTCTTAATGGCGCAGAGTGTGCTATAGGCTTCTTAACGGACTTGACTGCTTTCCAAAGAGAGTAGTTCGAACCTTTATTGGCAGTCAAACTTTCGAGGTAAGTAGTAGTCTCGCGACTTTTAAAATCTTGAAGTTCGTGCTTTAGTTTGTTAGAAAGGTGGTTCAAGATTGTCTTATCCGGGGGTGCTCGCGAACGTTGCCATCTCTTGCGCGCTCTCCTCTTTTCGCATATTAGCTCTTCTATTTCTCGCGGATATATTGTTCCGCTGTTCGATAATTCGGACCTCCGAAAAGAAGTGTTATTCCACGCAGCGCTCTGAATAACTCTCACGAGTTTATCTAATTCTTCTTCTATTTCAAGTGGCGTTTTGAGCGGTACATTTAAAGCTATGTTTTCTTTGCAGTATTTTCTAAAGCCGTCCCAGTCGGTGTTGTTGTTAGTTAATCTAGGCGCTCTATTCTTTTTCGCTAGGCTTCCGCCGATTTTCAAAAGAACTGCCGAGTGATCTGAACAGAGATCAAAGCGTTCTTCTACGTTCGTAAGGTAACGAGGTACCCCCTTGGCGATAAAGAAGTCGACGAGATCAGGTATTTTATTTCTGTCGGTTGGCCAATATGTTGGCTTTCCCGTCGATAAGAAGATCACGCCGCGTTTTGTACTTGCTTTAAAGAGGGCTCTGCCTCTTGTTGAATTGCACCGTGAGCCCCAAAAAGTATTTTTCGCGTTAAGGTCCCCGCCGATGATAAAGTTTGACCCAAGTGAATCAAAGAGCAGAGCAAGATTTTCATCTGCCAGCCGATACTGCAGAGGAAAATAGCTCGTCGCGATGTTGTAATTTATGTGACTTAATTTTACTGAGACTGAGGTTATTGAGACCGAGGCAATTTCGCAACCTCGGTAGCTCGCTGGGTGACTTCCCCTGCAATTGGCACAAACCGCGGGGGCCTGACTGCTGACATTGCAATCCGTCGAGAGATGTTCGCCGGCGCATTTTACGCATCTTGGCTTTTTCTGGCAGTACGCTTGCGTATGTCGGAAACCCTGGCATCGCTTACATTGGGGAACCTGTTGCCCTTCCGCTTGGGCTCGATTTTTACCTTGATGTTAAGGATTGATTTAATTTTGTAGATTTCGTTAATATTTTCAGTTCTATCAAAAGAAAGCATAAAAATTTGAAGGCCGCGTCGGACAACAGCGGAATCTTTGCCTTCGTCCGTACGTTGCTTCTCTTTCTTTATTATGTTCACGGCGTCAAGAATTTTAAAGCCTTGGGCTTGAACGTCTTGTATTATTTCGTCCTTGGTACAGGATGGGTGTAGCCCCCTCGCTATAACCCGCAGCGGCTTTTCGAGGTGATATTCATAAGTAAACCATTGGATTTTCTCTAAATTTAACTTTTGTGACAGTGACCGATAGGCATCAGAGTCATCGACGTTAACTTTCCATACGTTGTTTCGAAGTGATGTTAAGTTACATTTCGTCCCAAGAGTATTTTTAAGGATGTTTCGCAACTTTCCGTAGTCCGCGATCCCAACGACATTTATTGCAGGTGGTCGGCGGTTTTTTTCTTGGGGTATTCCTGTCGCTTTGTTTGATACGACTGGTGTTTCTTCTTTTTGCTGCACGGTTTCTTCTTCGGGTGAAGAACCGGCCTTTCGTTTCTTGGTAAGCCTTTTCCTAAAGACCGGATTCGTTTCGCGTGCAAGTTCTTCCTCGTCCGTCTGGTATTCCCATTGACGTTTCGGCGTTTCCTCGCATACTATAGTACCACGGGGGTTCCTTAAGGCTTCATTTTCTTTACGTAAGGAGTCTACTTCGCTTTTAAGCTCATGGTAGAGACGTTCCATTTCATTAAGCTTAGCACGGAGTTCGTTGTTTTCCGCTTCAAAGCATTTAATTTTCGCTGAGTCCTGATTAACCGGCGGACTTCCTTTCCCGGAGACCTTCGATCCAGCTGGTGGAGATCGAGGCACCCTTGATTTTTTCAAAAAGGGATTTATAAGCAATAAATGGCTCTCCCCAGAATCCGTAGAGCCTACCTCCGAAGAGGGTGGATTTGCCAGTGAAACTGGATTGCCACCTGGGGTAATAATATCTTTTGTTTTGTCCATTGCATAGTTTGTATGCGCTACGCGCTCGGCATACGGAGGGTGGATTTTAGTCGCCTCTTACGACAGGCATGCCTTACCTCGGGTATATTCTAGCCCCTACCCGAAGAAGATAAATATTATATGTATGTGATATATATATATATATATATGCGACAAATATTAAAGATATTACTATTTGCAAAGTTCAGTTCATACAAAGTTTTGAGCTCCGCCTACTTTAAGGAGGCGTTTTTAGGAAAAAACTTTTTTTTAAATAATTTTCCCTTTACCGTATTTTCTCATGATTCTAACGAAATTACAATTAATTAATTTTAATTTTTAATGCCCACTTTTGGGGGCATGGCATTCATATCTATACAAATAAGATATGAATTGGGGCCAAGAAACTTTAAGATTTGGTGTTACACGGTTTATAGGATAGAGTATATAGAAGTTTGTCACAGATGAACTCTTGCACTTACTCACTTGTTTTTATTTGCCAACAATCTTATAATAAAATGTATGTACATTTTATGTATGTACAATTTTAACACAACTAAAATTGACTAACTAAAAAAAAAAATTTGACTAAAAAAAAATGCATTCAATTGCTTGAACGAAAAAGCTCGTTGCTGTCACTTTTAAATACGAATGCAGGTTATTGTCATAACGCACAAGAAGATACCAAAAATAACTGAATAATTAAATATTCAACTTCGGTCATGTAAAAGCTTTGTCTACAAGTAGAAATTGATGAATTTACCCATACTCTGACATTTGCTTAGGAATGTGAGTAAATTTCTCAATTCGTGAGCTCTATGCAATTCCGTTTTGGTGTTTTTACATCAGCTGATCGCGTAAAGTAAATTGTTGTTGCATCTACTCACACGTATTTACCGACAAGGAAATTAAAAGTTTTATAAAAGCTTTGAAGCCTTTAAAAAACGTAAACAAATGGGTGTTGGAGGGCAAGAGGGACGCAAGTTGAATGTATAGTTACTCAGTCATTTATGGAAGATACTCGTTACTTGTGACACGCAATCAATTTTTACATGCAACTTAAACCGAAAACTTAGCTGCCAGCAAAAAAAAGGATAGCTAGCGGGAATGCATTATTTCCAGCAGGTAACTTTGCTTTCGAAATGGAAGTGGTGAATAAAGTTGTTTGGTAAAATAGGAAATTGTAGGTTCACAGTAAAAACTTGAGTTTTTTTCACAGCTTCCAGTGTTACTTGTGCGAAAGTTTGAAATACGAAAAAGGTGGTAGATTTCAAGCAGAGGGTGGTAGGTTCCTGAAAACTCTAAAAGGTGGTAGAAATACCACTTAAGTCCCAACACTGCCAACAAAGCTATGACTCACCATCCACCACCACACAAGCTGAGACAAAAAATCAACCACAAGTGGCCCACACGCAGCGCCTGTAGATGGGATTTATTCCGAAACGCGTCGCGCAAAAATATATCAATGTTAAATGTAAAAATCAAATTGCGTCCAGTTAAACTGTTAATAAAACAATTAAATGTTAAATGTATTTTTTGTTATTATTTCTTAAAATTAGTGATCTTCACAACTGGTTGAAACTTATGAAGATTATTTAGTTTCAACAAAAGCTTAACTTGATAGCTTTAATTCTGATGACTTGCTAGTTTTAATGATCTGATATTTGTTTTAAAAGCTGGGATGACCTTCACGGTGGACTTTCAAAGGTGTGAAACTCTTGGTCCAATTAAGGGTAGGTGTCCCTCAGAACCGAAGTCAAAGCTCATGTAATTACACTTGCATGTATTAGTAACCAAATTTACTTCTCTTCGAATTTGAATCTGTTCTGACTTCAACAGCAAATCAATCAAAATCAATGCGCTTCTCTTCATTTTGTGCTTTTTGTTTCATTTTTCATTATTTTCAGGGTGGCAAGCGCACGAAAACGATTATTTCTTAAAATATACGCTTAGTTTCGAATAACGTCCGATAAGCCAATTCAGTTCTCGTAGCTTGATTTCAAGTTCATCGCGTTTCTTTTTAACGTGTGGCTTCCACTTAAGTTTTGCGTCTAGGGTCATGCCTAAATATTTCGCCTCGTTTGCGTACGGAATTTGTACCGAGTTTATAAATAGAGGTAAGTTTATTACCCTCTTGTAAGTAAAATTTACATGCGTTGATTTTGTCTTATTTAGGAGGATTGTCGCCAGGCCTTTGTCCATTCGCATATTTTATTCAAAGCGCGTTGGAGTTTTCCCGTTGATAGTTCGACTGTCTTATCAGTAGCGAGGATAGCCGTGTCGTCAGCAAACGTGGCTTCAGTCGTTGTCTCTACTTGAGGTACATCTCTTGTAAAAAGTAAAAACAGTGTTGGACCGAGGACGCTACTTTGCGGAAGAAGCAGTTGAAGTATAACATTTTTTGAACTCCGCTCACTGACACGCCCACTTTTCTTAGGTATTAGCATGAAAAATCTAAGTTGTCGTAGAAAGCTGAAATGCATTATCCTCGCTTAAGTGTATTGTGATTGACATTTAAAAAAAAAACGAAACCGCCCCACGTGGGCGTACTCATATTTAATTAGCATTCTAATAAACGGTTTTCATTCGCTTTGAATCCAAAAAAACTTGCACTATAAAATGTTTAGATATGCGCGTAAGCTATCAGCTGAAATAAATAAATTTTTGCCACACCCACTTTTGAGGGTATTTTTAAGTACAAACCAAATTTTTAATATAATTTAATTTTTAATTTATAATTTAATTTAAAATTTGTAGGCATACCACTTCTGATAAAAAATGTGAACAAAAAAACGATGTTATTGAAAAGGGGGTTGATGCACTCCCCTTTTTAAAAGAAGAAGATTTTTAACTGACAAATTCTTGAAACAATTAAAGCTAATAGAAACTGAAATTTAACAACCAAGATTTACGATGCAATTCGGAGCTTGACAGTGGTCAATTGGAATATTGATTGGAATATGGATTGACAGTGGTCAATCGGTATCCATACGGTGACCATTTTAAATTTTCCATTTAAAATTTCATATAATGAACAATAAAAACAAGTGGCAAAAGCAAAAGCTTCAGGCCATCTAGAACGGACTGCAAAATACCCGGCCACACAAAAAAAACTGCCCCGCCTCAAAAAAGTGGGCGGGATATAAAAATATAACTGTTAAATGCTTTTTACTATGTAGTTGCATACTTTTCCGCCTAAAACTCCGCCTTTTTAACTAAAGAAATCACTTTTTTAACGCCACGCCCATAAAAGTGGGCAAATTTCATATATATTTATTGAAAAACAGTAAATTTTAACGTAAAATTCCTTTAAAAAGTGGGCGTGGTCAATGAAAAGGCCAAACTTTTTTAGCTACTTTAAAGACAATTACATACCAAAAATGAATGCGCCTGCACCATTGTAAAAAAGCTAAAATTTGGAAAAAGTATTTTCTAAAATTAGAGATGGTCGCACACGCACATTAAGGCCTGTAGTGGGGGTGCCTGTGTGCGGATTCAGCTAATTTTCAAACCATTTGAAAATTTCAACCCACCAAACTTCAGCTCTCTTCCTTAAAATTGGGAGGACGGACCCATTCATATCTCCAAAAGGTCTTAGGGGTCTACGGTGATTATTTCACTGCGTTACAAACTATACATCAAACTTAATATACCCTGGATCAGGTATACATATGGAATTGGAATTAAATAAATCACTTTGAAGTTGATTGTTAGAGGATGTTAGATATGAGAAGCATTTTTAAAGGTCTTATTTGGTGTTGGTCCGGGCCAAAGTGCAAAAATACAAACTTGGGTGTAAAATTGGCACTTTATCACAGCGGTGCCTTTGCGTACAATTGGCGTACAATGTATGAAAAAAAGCCAATAAAAATTATGGTTTCAGGTTTGCAGGGCTAATAGGGCTAATAGGGTTTGCAGGGCTAATAGGGTAGCGTATTCAGAAGTTGAAGTTCCTACAGACGAACTCTTGCACTTACTCACTCGCTTTTTAAAATTTTTTGACCTAAAGATATCTTTTGTGTCTTGAAGTAAACTACTACACTACACTACTAGTACAGGAAATCTTTATGCTTTCTGTACTGGGAAGCTGGTCTTTCTGGAGATCGCTAAGATGATATAATAATAATTTCATATCTTCTTGGTATCTTCCCAATATATGGTTGGCACACATTAAAATGAATCCGTTTTTTATAACGTTTTTCGTCGCCGATTTAGAGCTGAAGGGTTCTGGTTCTAATAAAGACGTTTCAGAGCTTTTTCTAACAGCAGGTATTATATAGGTAAGGTGATATGATAAAATATAATGTGTTCAACAGGACTCTCGAAGTTTTTTAACATATATGTACCAATAATGTATTTTTGGTGTCCCCAGCATGTCATTCTGCACTTTAATTTTCCGTTTATCGACGAATAAAAATATTATTAAGATCCGCTACTGGAGATTAATTCCCCAAACCTGTCGTGTATGACACTACCATTATCCTTAATTAAAAAATAACAATGTAGGATGGTAGGCATACAGCTAATTATACTAAAGGACGACCTATACTACCGTCCAGCGCTATACAAACCAAGTTTTGATGCTGGTGCTGGTGTGTATTATAATTACGCAGATCATTCCATCAAGGTAACACCAGCAGCCAGGTTAATTGTTAGGGATGTCATTAAAAATGAATAATGTCAGCTCGTTGCAGTTTCGTCTGTATTTTGGAAGGGAAAACAGACACTATGGGTCTGGCAACAATTTAATTTCACTCGCTCTCAGGCAATTTAAACGGTTTGCCTCACCCAAAATTACTTACCCTGCATAGATATGCGTGTATGGGCGATAGCCTCATTATGGCAATCAGCCTTTTTTCGCCTCCCGTCAGAAGCTTTTCAAAAAAGGTTTCACATCCTGCCCCACCCCCCAACGCGCAATACAATTTATCTGTCGAGGAGCTGAAAAAAATAACGAAGTATTATTTCAGGATTAAAGATAATTAAAAAACAGTTGGCAAAAAAAGGTAGGTAAAAATATTAATCATTTCGTTAGGTTAATTAGTAAAGCATTTATGTAAATGGACCTTTCAATATCAATAGGGAGGATGGTGGTCACTGGTCGCGTGTTCGCTGGTTTCGCCTGGAGGAGCTGCTATGCACTTCTCGATCAATTTGGGATTTAATTATGAAAATTCAGTTAAACAGGGTTACCACATGCACCCAATTAGATATACCTACTGAGTGCCTACCGATTAATGGAACAATTATTTAATTCAGCGGCAATTAGAGCCATTATACGGCAGATGATTTAATTCTATCGTGCGGCGGTTGAAACGTGAAACCCAATTTCACTTGATTATCCGGAAAATTAGTTAGTTGTTCTTTACGGCTCCGTTATTGGGATTGTAAGAACTAATTGGATAAAAACATTTCATTTGTGGTCATTGACATCTTGTTTTTCAACGGATCAAAATTAAGAACTAATTGGACTTTTAATTGGAAATATAGCAGTAATGTATAAAATTTAAACTATATCCCTTTTTACTCATCCTGGGGATTCTGCTTCATATAGGTAAGCCGCATTACATTTGCGACGGTGTGCTGTAGGCTTCGAGGGTTTGAGTTTGGGAAATCCTCCATCCAGCGCATTCATTTGCTCTCGTTTAAGGTGGTTGTGCATCCTTCTTCTAAATTTAGCGGACTGTCCTAAAATGTAAAGAGGTTATGGTATCACTAACTTCTGGTATTGTATGCAATTGTAACTTTTGAACGGTAGGTCGTATAGAAAGATAAAATTTATAAGAATATAGAATAGAAAGGGAACGTATAGAAATTAATTAAAATTAAAAAAAAACCGAACGTATCGTGGCTTATATTGGGGAGCAGTTCCTTTGGTAAAGCCATACAAAACTAAATTAATATTAAAAAGTGCAAAATTTTAACATTTTAGAATTCTATACTAACATTCTAATAATGGCTAATCCTATCACTTCAAACGGTGCCAGGAAAAGATCGACAGCAACCTTTTTATTAAAATGATTCTTACATTAAGTGTCAACTCATCTTACCGTTCCCCATAAAATTACAAGTATTTGAAAACCTTGTGAACGGAAACCCAAAGTATCAAAACATACTAGTCTGGCTTCCAATTTTAGATTTCAAATTTTAAAAGTTTTTAAATCTTCAAAATTTGCTAGGAACAGTTTTCGCTAAGTTTTAGATAATTTCTATGACGTATGATTTTTTTCATATTTAATCCAAATAGCGTCGAAAATAGGAGGGGGCACACGTTTTTTATGCATTCCTGCAACTTTATTTGAAAATGCGTCGAGAATTTAACTCAAAAAACAAGTGAGTATGTGCAAGAGCTCGTCTGTGACAAAATTCAATATACCCAACCCTATATACCATGTAACACTAAATCTTAAATTTTTTTGTCCCGAATCCGTTTCATATATTATTTCTATACGCAACACCCCCAAAAATGGGTCTGGGCTAAAAATTAAAATCAAAATGCGTTAAAACCGAAAATTATTTCGGAAAAAACATTTTTTTTCTAAAAACCGAAAATTATTTCGGAAAAAACAGTTTTTTCCTTAAAACGCCCCCTTAAAGATGGCGGAGATCAAAACCTTGTATAGACCAAACTTAGCAAAAAGTATGTATCTTTAATATTTGTCATAGAATTTTTTGTCGATTTGGAGTGAACTTTCCGAGAAACCTGGTTTTTTAAGATCTAACATGTTAAAAGCGGGCATGGTCGATATTGTGGGCGGTCCAATTTTAGCCTTCTTAGAGGTTTTGGGCTATTATTGCTCTATACCATAATTTGAGTGCCTGCGCCTTGTCTAACTTTACCAAAAGGCATTTTGAAAGATGATTTGAAATAAAGGTCTGCACAAAATAATAACCAAAATACACTCCAAGTTTGAGCGTCCTAGCTCAATTTTAAAAAACTAAAAACTTCACACATACAGACAGAAGGACAGACGGACGGGCGGACGGACATTGCCTAATAGATTCACCTGTCGGTCTCGATCCTATCTCTAACAGGTCCTTAGGAGTATACGGTGATTATTGCACTGTGTTACAAACTATGCATTCAAATAAATATACCCTGCGTCGGGTATAAAAACATAAAGGCGCTTACAAAAAAAAAAAATAATAATAAGTCTTCTAGTATCTTAACTATAACCTTGATAAAAGGATAAAAAGGATGAAAAATTGATAATTGCCCTAAATTGCGCAGCAAAAATACGTCTTCAGCAAATTGTTGATTTGATTGTACGACTTATCAATACCAACAGCCGTTTTATTGAATCCAACAAAAAAAAAAAAAAAAATTGCGGGCATATATCTTTTTTAATTGAAACTATTATTTAAACATTAATGAAAAATGTTTGAATCATCGTCTAAAATTGTTGGTATGTTGGCATCAATTTTTAGGGAAGAACATAATATATTTGCTACCTAATGTATTCACTAGCTTTAAAGTTTTAGCAGAATCTAACCATTTATTTTATGACCCTCCCATAACTCAAAGTTATGCACTTTTTGTATATTAATTAGATATGTCGTTGTAAAACTCCCAATATAAAACGTATTTGTGACAGATCACCTGGCCAGTTTCAGTTTCCTTTTACGAATTTAAAACTGTTGTAAAGGTGTCAAAAAAGGTTAGAAGTGGCATCGAAGAGGTTTGCGAAAAGTGTAAATTATTACAAGGGAATTAATTTTTATTACTTGCCCATGGTAAACCTTGAGATTTGTAGGAGATGAGTTAAAGATTTATGTTAATCACGTACTTAGATACCTAAAAATTTTTTCCAATATTAAAATACCTTGTTTATGTAGATATGCATGGTCCGCTGTGGATTGACTGTTTTCGAAGCACTTTATTATATCTTTACAATCAGAAACCAAAAGCCATCCACACACAAACGATTTCGTATATGCATATTGGCTTAGTGATTATGTTAATTCTCCGTAGAAGTCCTCAGTGACCATTCCGCAAACCTTCTTTGCACAAGTCAAATGCGAAGAAAAAACCGTTTAAAAGAAAATTGGATTGCCTGCCAAATGACAAAAAACAAATCTTCATCTTTACCAACTATAATATACCTACTCGGCCCTCAACAATCTGACCTCGCCATCTATACCGGATGAATTCTAAACGAGTCTTATATTCCAGAATGGCAAACGGAATAAAACTCATTTTCCACTCACACAAAACAGCACCGTGGAAAAGGAGACGTACACAATTGAATAGGAAACAATTTGGCTTGCTCTCTAATGTCCTTTCAGGGAGTTGTCGTAACAACCCGAGGCTACCCTCGGTTTCTCCCACCCATCAGAAGCACACACACAAAACTCAACATCACTTGTTATGTAAGATTAAACTAAAGTTTCTCTTTAACAGTAAATGACCTTAAGGCCAAAGGAAATGATAGTTAGGATTCGTATTCATAAAAACGAGTTAGTAAACTATGTATTATACAAAGCAGAAATCCTCAACATTCGGAAATTTATTAACTAGAGCACTTTAAACAAAATGCCTTGCCAAATTCCGGCTCTGATCAATAAAGCTAACGGAGGTTGAGTTATCAGCTAAAGGCGACTTTGCACTGAGGCCAAACAGAACCGAAATATCTTTTAAGAAATCAATGGCATTTTATTATGCTGCGGATCACAAACTTGATTCTGATTTGATCTGATTAACTCAGACAACTCGAAAAATATTATATATATGCACTAGCATTGGGAAAAGTCAAAAAATTCAGACTAAAACTTAATTTATTGATATCCAATATAGCAAAAAACCAAAACTCAAAAGACAAAATTACGAATAAGACCTGTGAAAATGTACTGAAAGTCTTGTAAACATTTAAAGAAAATTTTTACGGATTAATTTTCTGTATGAGCTATATTTGAGAAAAATAACTAGTTATATTTCAAAAGATGTAAGCTTTCATATCAAAAAGAAAAACTTAGTTCAATAAAAATATATATAAATGTTAATACATAATACTAAATTTTTAATATAATTTTGTTATATAAAAAAACAACTGAGTGCTATATGCCTTTATTGTTTGATTAAGTACGTTATTCAAAAAATTATTGTTTACTTTTTTTGTATCTATCTTAGTAAACTTGAAAAAAAAATCATTTTAAAGATATGATTGATGGCTGTTTCACATAAAGAGCGAGAGAGCGAGGGAGGGTTTTGGGTGAGCTAGCAAATGAATTTCAATCAATGGAAATGCATGTGCATGGAGTGGCTCACAATACCGGCGTGATCGCTGTCTCGGTCGCCAGACTTCTCGAAAAATTGAAAAACCCTCACCGCGGTCGACGATTATTCCGTCATTCGCAGATGTGAGTTATGACACGCTAGCGAATAGACATTTTTTCTCGAAACTAGTACTTGCTGTTAAATATAAACTTCTAGCTGACCCGACAGACGTTGTCCTGTTCAAGCTTTGAATTTTCTATTCGAAAAGGAATGAAAACTACTTCAAATACTTAATTTTTTATTATTACAAATGCTTTTTGATATTCAAACAAAATTGAAACTCTGATCTTGCCTTTCGCCTCGGTGGTCAACATCAAATCAATCCATATTTTCTTGGCCCCGCTATAACTTGAGAATTAACTACCGATTTCATTCATCTTTTATCAAAAAGTTTTCTTATACTTTGTGGAAGTTTCTTACGAAAAGCAAAATAAAGAAAACTGACCAAAAATGTGGGTAATTTTAAAAAACTTTACTTTTTGAACTTAGCGACTATTTAAAACAAATAAATTTGAGAACTGTTTTTTTTGTAGCATAATAATTTTGTATATTTTTTTTTTTAATTTATCGTTATAATAGTAAATTTATTATGGCAGAGTTAACTGTAGATCGGAGTGGAATATGTTGGATTTTTTATCTATTATATGGATTTGATATACGCCGAATACGCCATTAAAAATTGTCGGTCTTGAATAGCTTAGAATTTATAGAGAAAAAAGCTAAAAAAGAGTGCAACTTTCACATATCCGTATATGGCCACAGGCGCCTGCCAGACAACTGACGAAGCTGTTAAAGCTTTGAATTTTCAATTCAAACTGGAATGAAAATTATTTTAAACAACACTTTACTTAATAAACACTTTATTTAAATTTTGATATTTTGATTTGATTAAATTCAAATATCTTAAACAGAGTGAATGTGTGCAAGTTGCATTGGAAATTATATGAGAGTTCTATCTATGGGCCAATGTCCTTCCTTGCCAATGTCCTTCCTATTTTTTTTAAAACAACTATTACGGCGAGTATGCAAACAGCCGCTCACCAAAATTTCATTGCAAGTTGATAATTGGTATAGACAATTGTGTAAGACAAACAAACATACAAGAATTCATTTTTATATATATAGATTCATGTGCAATAAAGTCGACAAATTTTAGAAATATGTTATCCATTATAATAGCAATCGTCGCTGTTTCTCGCTTTCTTTGCGTAGTAACGAACGATTTCTATGGTCTCGAGTTGTCGATGCCGCTCTGGTTTGACGCTCTCGCGCTGAATGTGAAACGGCCATGAGACCCATTTATTTAGCCATGTCCGTCCGTTCATATGTATACAACTTTTAGTTCTTTAATTTAAAGATCCGAAAACAGGTGAGTGAGCTGGAAGGTCGGTCTTTCTGAGCAAGTGTGAAAATTAGTGTTGAATCTGCCCTTAGACACGCCTGTATGTGCGAGCATCTCTAATATTTAAAAACGCTTTCTTCACACTATAGCTACCTGTGTTCCAATAGCGCTTGTACACCATACTGATTTTTGCTATTAAACTGTGCCTTGTCTTTGAGGCAACATAAAAAAGCATCGTAAAATCTGTGTGGTTTTCAGTTAACTTGTTGAAACAATTTTTGTTTTGTATTGTTATGTGCACTACAAAAATATGAAACGATATGCTTTTAGCGCATTTTTTGCAAAAAAATTACTTGAAAGAAAACAAGTGGGAAAGTGCAACAGTGGGTATGCAAAAGCTTCAATCCATCAACGACGGATTGCAAAATTCCCGACCATACCAAAAAGAAAACTGCCACGCCTCCAAAAAGTGGGCGGGATATAAAAATATAACTGTTGAATGCTTTATACTAGGTGGTTGCACACATTTAGGCCTAAGACTCCGCCTTTTTAACTAAAAAAAAAATACTTTTTTTAACGCCACGCCCCCAAAAGTAGTTGGAGGCACATACAATATATACATAAAAGTTAGAAAATGCTAATATATACAGCTTTCGTCATATAATTTTTTGTCAAATTTCATATATATTTATTGTAAAACAGACATTTTAAGCTAAAATCCCTTAAAAAGTGGGCGTGGTCAATGAAAAAGCTAACATTTTTTAGCTACCTTAAAGAAAATTATAAGGCAATGTTACGTACCAAAAATGATTGCGCTAGCACCATTGTAACATATGTAGCTTAAATTTGCAAAATGTGTTTTTTTAAATAAGAGATGGTCGCACATACAGGCCTGTAGTGGGCGTGTCTGTGGGCGGATTCAGCTTATTTTCAAATTTGATCTGAAAGACTGGACTTCCAACCAACCCACAAAATTCCAGCTCTCTGCCTTAAAATTTAAGGCCTAAAAGTTGTTTACATACGGACGGACGGACGGATATGGCTTAATCGATTCTCCTGTCGGTCCCATCTTTAAAAGGTCTTAGGGTTATATCTCTAAAAGGTCTTAGGGGTCTACTGTGATTATTTCACTGCGTTTCAAACTATACATCAAACTTTATATACCCTGGGTCGGGTATAAAAATGCTATTGGAAGGGAAAAATATCCGGCTTAAAAATAAATATGAGTCGCGTGAGTAGCCTCTATAATACTTATTGTACTATTTTAGATTTCAATGTAGATAAAGAAGCACTAAAGAAAATATTGAGATCTGAAGTTCAGCGTATTTAGTTTTAGTTTTTTTTATTCATTATACTGTATGTAATTATTTGTTGTCCTTTTTGTTTTATGTGTTTGGTGTATACTAACTTCTCACACCAGCACTATGCAATCCTCTGCTTGTAGATTGTGCTTGGTTTAAGCGCGCTACAACACAGTTCTGATAGTGTAAAAAAATAATATATATATCTGGAAAGCTAAGAGAGACATAAATTTTTAACTGCGTTATTTTAACACAGTAAAAAGAAGTACTATTCGTTCTAAAATTTTAAAACTAAATGAAGTTTTATTAGTGAGTATAAGCGGAGATATTTCTGTTAGTATGGGTGATGATACCTCAGTGTAAGTGTTTTCTTAGATTCCTAATAAGAGATATCAAAAATAAAAATAGGCCCATACTCCGAAAGTATTTTTTTCTTAAATTACAGCCAAGAATCATATCCCATAGTACTGTCATCAAATTAGGAAACACCCTGTATATTTGAACAAAAACTACAATGTTACTGAAAAAAGGTTGATGGGAAGCCCCTTTTTTACCAAAGGATGTTGTCATTTTTGGCATTTAGTGATTTGGAGATTCATAGCGTCTTATGCTATCGGTATCTTATGATTCGCATAAGCGGATTGTAACACGTCCACTACGTTCCATATAATTTCTTCCAATTGCACTAGAGATAAGGGACACATACACCGTTTTTCATGCAATTTTGCGATTCTTTCCGTAAATGTATTAAAACTGCAGTCTTAGCGTTCTCTCAGAAAATAATGACTTAAGCACATGTATCACTTTAAGTTGCTTATGATTATATAAGCATATTATAAATAGTAGGTGGGATAAGGAAAAGAGCAACTTATCTTGTCTGCGTCTGAATCATAGGTGACGTTACTGATCTAGTAGAGACTAAACGTATGCGTATAACAAATCATATAACAATTTATGCCAATTGAAGCCAGTATGAGAGTTATTTAATATAACAAAAATGTAACGAATAAAATATATCTAGGGTATATCTGTATTGCGTTTGCACTTTCGTGCTGGTTTCTTAACATCCAGCCCACCCTGAAAGACTACGATCTTTCAGAAACTGGTAAAGGGGACACTTTTACAGCTGGTCCAACGAACTCCCCAAATTTGGTTTTGATGGTGACAACTCTAACCTTATTGCATCTGCCCGGGTGGACGTTGACTTCCGATGATCCACTTGGATCCACTTGGCTGAGAGTGTCGCCACTTGGGTCGCTGCTGCAGTAATGTCAAATATTCGCTATGCCAGCGGCTGTGGAAGGGCTGTAAAGCGTTCTCCTGCGCTGGGCTAAAAGCTGCTGGCTATTTTTACTAATAGAGTGTACATCTCTTCATAGGTGAGTTTTGATTCACTTATGACCCGTTTTAAAGTCGCTTGGTTGATTTAACACCAGCCTCCCACAGACCTCCAAAATGAGGTGAAGATGTGGTATAAATTTCTGGGTGATCCCGTCATTAGCTAGATGTTGTGCAAGAATGTTGTTGTGCTGTTGACTGCAGTCGAGCTTGAACATTTCGTCCAACATTCGTTAAACGCCGCGCCGCGAAAGTTAGTTTCATTATCGCTTCAGATTCGTACGGTTTACGATGACCAGCGACAAAGCGATCGAGCGCGAGTAAAAACGCGACTTGTCCCCTGACAAGACATATACATGCTTACGACAACGAAGGCAAATCGAGAAAATGTCACGCTGGATAGTAGATTCTACTAAAAGAGCATCATTTAAGGATGTATGATTTGATCTCGCCGAGGCATCGAAGACGACTCTTAGTTGTAGTGCTCTTTCGTTGTAGTGCTATCAACCTTAAAAATCGCATGATGGGGAAAATAACATGCATTGTCGATGCAGACTAGCTCATTTTGTGGAGTTTCTTCCATGTGGCCAAGGTGAGGCACTCATGAATTAATGCAGAGTACTGAGACTGCAAATCCTTGTTGAATTTAAATTTCCTTTCAACTGAGTGAAATACCAAGAGAGTTTCCGTCCTGATAATTTCCAGATCTGTCCTGGGTACGAGCAACAGCGGTTGGCAAATAAACGAAGGCACGGTTTGACTTAGATGACTCTAACGAATGATTATTAACGAATGAACATTTTGAGGTGGCTCATTGGAGGTTCGACTTGCCTGAAGATTGAAGGCTTATTGAGATGAAGTAGAGGCATATTGATTTTCAGAAAGATAAACTAACACATGGTGCCTCGCATTGCATATCCGGCAACGTGAGTTTGAATTACATCTCCTGGACTAATGGACCCGACCTAAAGCAATTAAAACAGAGAGATGAATTTCTTGTGAATTCAGGGCGCGCGTTCAACAACCGTAATAGCCTTGAACTGTGGACATTGTAGGAGGAGCGTATGATCCTTTTTACATTTTGGGCAAGCCTGACGAGATTCAACTACGTGTAAGTGAAATGACTTGGGAGCCTTTCCAGCTCAACCTAGACTGGAACGCGCAATTGGTTGAAAAGTCTCTAAACATCGAAACCGGGCCTGCAGGAAATTAAACCAGTGAGTAAGTGCTACAGTGTGTGCGCAGAAATTACAGTCCGTAAAACGAACCGTTGAATACCCCATCCTATCCCACATTGTAAAATGCTGATGGCAAAGTTATTTTTTGACATTTCATAAGTAATGTAAACTTCGAAAAGGGGCGTGGTCCAACCGCCCCTAATTACAAACTATTAATTATAAGATACTTCCACAGATATTTCCAAGTTACACTTAAATGTACGTAAAAATTCCATATTTTTGTTCAAATTCAATAATTTTGAAAACTTTATATGAACTTTATATGAACGAAATCTGGACTGAAGTCTCGTTTACCTAACCTGCTACTTTTTTGTTTCATGCTTTTCTAAATTAGGCTCAAGGCCAGTCGAAATTAAGTTTTTCTGGAAAATTTTAGGTTTTTCTTATTTGGAGGCAGAATTCCAAATAAGGGCGTTGCCCAAAGTTTTGTATAAACAAAATCTAGAACTAAACGTTTTCTACATAAAATATTAAGCAAATTTTTTTCAATTTCGATCAAAAATATTGAGTAAACTGCATTTGAAACTTAGCCCTTAAAATAAATGCCACGCCCACTGGAGGAGGTTTACCAATTAAATTTGTCTTTTTTGTGTCTTACATTCATTAGGAGATGCTAACTGTAAAAATTTCAGCCTTTTAGAACGTCTTTCAGTTTTGAAAACTCTGGAGGTAGTAGCACATTTACACCCATTGTGGGCGTGTCCTTGGGCGGATTTCAAAAAGTTTTATACTTGTACTGCTTCGCATGACGTGGACCTTACGAACGAAGTTTCAGCACCCTAGCTCAAAATTTAAGGCCTAAAAACATGTGACATACAGACGGACGGACGGATATGCCCTTAAGGTCTTGGGGGTCTACCATTATTATTTCAACGTGTTACAAACTATTTGAAAAACTTAATATACCTCCTATCCTATGGGATGGGGTATAAGAAAAACGGCAATCGAAGACCATCCCTTGAGCCAGCTTCTCCTACCCATGCCTTCCTAATCTCATAGTTCAATTTCTCGATTAATATGTGGACGAGCCACGGGTCCCTACCATTACAGTCAAGTGCACTTAGTCCTCTTACAGCTTCTTTCGCTCCACCTGCTATCTTGTTTAGTACTCCAATATTCCCATTAGAGCTGGTTGGAAGAGCAAGGAAAGAATCAATAAAGGATTTAACAGTGCGTTTACTTATAGCGTCGCTCTAACCTATCCCAAGTCTCAAGGTAATTACCTTCAGAGCACTTAATATGACTGACCAAGTCCGCGGCACTTCCACGAAGAAACGACTTCAGGAAATGAATTTTAGTACGGGCATCAGAGAAGCATTCGAATCTAAAAATAAATAAATAAATAGAGTGGCGCAACAGCTCGAGGTGAACCAGAGCCAACTTCTCAACAATGTATGCTGGTGTGTTAATTTCTTTACATACAAGGGGACCTACAATTTTTTGCCGAATCCGAACGGCACTTTGAGAAGTTTTTCAAGACAATTGATACTCTCGGACGGCTTGTCAGACCCTCGCGGAGGTGGGGGCCGTGAAAAAGAACAAGTCTTTTTTTTCAGGTGACGATGGCAGGTTTCGAACCCAGACCTCCGGCGTAGTAAGCACACACGGCACCCCACAGCATTCGAATCTAGAGTGCCTAAAAACATATCGCAAAAGGTAGGCCAGTCCTTATAAACGCCAGAAAAGGGTTCAATTGTGATCTTGGGTAACTGAGTCGAATTATGTGAAGACCGCATAGAAGGTTCTGTCCGTCCGTCAGGTAAATCCTGTGGTACATTGTGGTTAGTGGATAGTGTCTCGCGATTGACGTCAGCAGAGAAAACGTGTGCATTAGCACTTTCGGGCAAACCCGTGTTTAAAGGATCAGCGTTATATTATCAGAGCCAAGTACATTAGAGGAAGAAGTTTTCTTTTCTTTCTTTTCTTTTTGATGCAAGCGTAAATACATTGAAATAGTCTCCTATTTGGAGTCATATAACACAGTCTACGACCAGCTCGACAAGGATAATTTGTAATGAGTGTAACACAATTATTAGGAAAAAAAGGTTTCCCCTACGAATATGTAAATAGTGACATATTTGATGTGTAGCAGATTATAGCAGAGTAATTAGAAAGTGTCATTCCGCAGATTCTTCGCTGATATTTTCGATAAAAAAGCCACTTTCTGGAACATAAATATGTATGAAGATATTGCTAGAAATGTCGACCTATAATGTGTCCCTTATATTGAGTCTACCAGCCTAACAGAGTGGATATAGGTAGACGTGCGCGTCGGTCGACGGAGGGGTCATGGCTTTAATCTGGTCTCTTCGAGTTCAGGAATTGAATTCTTCGGCTATTTCACCCTATTGCCATTGTAAGATAACAATTCGCCCACGCTTTACTTTACTTTTTTTTTCTTTTTTAAGTATTGGACTCCTATGAGCGATGGTGCACGTTATTGGATGAGGCACAAACGACCGAGAGTAATGACTCTTTTTTCTAGCTATCTGCTAACATTATTCGAACTCATTTGCCGTGAAATTGATTTTCTGCTGCAAAAAGAAAACAGTTTTTCCACAGTTTTCTTTTGTTTTCGTGACTTCAACAAATGCAATGGAGAACATAGGTATGTTTAAGGTTTTTGCTTGAAAACTATTTCCAATCAATTACATTTTCCTTTCGCATGCATTAAATATGAATAGATGGATTCAAATTAGCAGGTGAGCTCAAAATTATTTAAAAAAAAACGTTTTTGCGTAAACGTATAAACGTATTTGTGTATTATTACCTACCCACTGAGAAAATTATTTGGGCGTCATTAAGTTCACATATTAAAAATATATGTGCAAAAATATCGTATTTAAAACACATCGTCCACGGACTACGTTCTAATTTTAAATTTAGCTTGCAAATTGTCTACTGGATAATTTATTTGAATAAGACTTATCCCTGCTGACTCTGGTTTTAGAGAGCGCTTTGCACGGCATGCTTCGGAGATTCGGAGAAGTTTGAACAGGAGTGAAGCGGCTTGGGGTAGCGAATGGTGGTAAGAAAAGAACTGCGTAGGAGTTCAAGAAGCAATGAAAGAGAAGAAGAGCCCTGTACAATGAAGAGCCAAACTTCTCGAGCCCGGTACAATGAGGCGCAAGGAACTTTCAATCTGGCAGTAAGAACAGCCAACGAACAGACATGGAAAAAGTTCGGTGAGAGGTTGGAGCACGATTACAGATCTGCAAACAAGACATTTTGGCAGATTACTCGCCGGCTCAGAAAAAGGAAGTTGAATATTGTTCAAGGGGTAAAATCCGTCTATGACGGATTGCAAAATACCCGACCATACAAAAATAAAATTGCCACGCCTCCAAAAAAGGGGCGGGATATAAAAATATAACTGTTGGATGCTTTATACTAGGTGGTTGCATACATTTCGGCCTAAAACTCCGCCTTTTTAACTAAAAAAATCACTTTTTTTAACGCCACGCCCACAAAAGTGGGCAAAAGCACATACACAATATACATAAAAGTTAGAAAATGCTAGGGTGCCAGGTCACACCGATATATCGGGAAACGAAGAAGCGGACAAGCTTGCGAGATTTGGGTCTGGAATGAATGCATCTCTAGCCCTCAAATCCATAAGAGTCCCGCTGAGTTCGATAGCACGTAGGTTAGAAACTGAATCCTTGAGTAGAACCAATCTACGTTGGACAGAACTTGATACGTGCAGACACACAAGGGAGCTATGGCCAGCGGTAAACAAAAAGAGATCACTATTTTTGATCGGACTAGCCCGCAGGAACATCCGAGTACTCACGGGAATCCTCACGGGGCACTGCGCTGTGGGTCTACACGCTGAGCGGCTAAGCATACCGCATAACAACGTCCCGCAGAAGCTGCAGGGACGTTGAAGAAATTGAATCTGTTCGTCATCTGCTCTGCGAATGCCCAGCCCTAAACAGCATCAGGCGTAGTATCCTCGGCAGCTACTTCTTCAACGAGCTCGAAGATCTAAATAATGTAGATCTAAAGGACCTCCTAAGATTTGTATACAAATCCGGATGGGTCCAAGAGGGCGGAACTCTGAGCTTCTAACAGCGGTCTATTTCTGTTTTCGTTCCAAATATTAAGAAGGTTCCCAATGGACACAATGGACCCAACTGCTGGTCTTAGTGAAGCCGTGACTATTGTCAAAAGGGCATCCATCAACCTAACCTAACCTAACCTAGAAAATGCTAGTGTCTACAGCTTTTGTCATATAATTTTTTGTCAAATTTCATATATATTTATTGAAAAACAGTCATTTTAAGCTAAAATCCTTTAAAAAGTGAGCGTGGTCAATGAAAAAGCTTGGCTAGCTTAAAGACAATTATAAGGCAATGTTACGTACCAAAATTGATTGCGCTAGTGCCATTGTAACATAGCTAAAATTTGCAAAATGTATTTTTTTAAATTAGAGATGGTCGCACATATAGGCCTGTGGTGGGCGTGTCTGTGGGCGGATTCAGCTTATTTTCAAACTTGATCTGAAGGACTGGACTTTTAACCAACCCACAAAATTTCAGCTCTCTGCCTTAAAATTTAAGGCCTAAAAGTTGTTTACATACGGACGGACGGACGGACATGGCTTAATCAATTCTCCTGTCGGTCCCATTCATATCTCTAAAAGGTCTTAGGGGTCTACGGTGATTATTTCACTGCGTTACAAACTATACATCAAACTTAATATACCCTGGGTCGGGTATAAAAAGGGAACGGGAGAGACTACTCCAAGGCATATCTCCTTTAAGTCTTCCGGGAAAAGTATTCGCAAAGGTGCTGGAAACGTGTTCCAGAGCTGCAATCGAGCCTTTGTTGGGAAGAACAGTGCGGCTTTCGGCCTGGCAGAGGCACAACCGACTAGCTTTTTACTCTGAAGGCTATTCTTGAGACGGCCTGCGAATATGCCAAACCGGTCTATTGGTAATTCAAATGATCGAAATTTTTTCCTTTATTGACTACAGAAATTATTTTTTGCTAAAAAGTCCAAATAAAAACAGGAAAAAACCAAAAAACTTTTTTTTAATTTTTTATTTGGCTAATTAGACAATCGTATGCATTTCGGACTAGCATGCAGTCCATCTTCAGCGAAACTCGATACTCTGAAGTTTTTTCGTGTTTTTATTTGGACTTTTTAGTAAAAAATAACTTTAACAAATCACGGTTCAAAATACTTCTTATAAATAAATTCAGAAGGTTTTTCGGTCTATTGGTGTGTTGTAGATCTGGAAAAGGCGTATGACCGAGTCCCTCGGGATACACTGTGGAGAGTTTTGCAGGACTATGCGCTGTGTGCCTCTTCTGAGAGCCATCCAATCATTGTATGGGAAAGCCTGGGGTTTCGCCTGGGGATTGCGCCTGAGTCTCGAAGGATTGAGAACAATGGAGGATAAGCGGCATAATAGAAAATGATGATGAAGATGAAGCCCTGGGAATACCCTGAACTACCTTCATTGTTTTTCGCCAAGCATATATATAAAGCATATATATAAAATGAATTTATCACTAACGAATTGTAATGTTTTAGCCTGGGGTTCAGCACTTAAAATTTTACAAAGAAACACTTCATTTATCAAACAATACTTATTTAAATTCAAATCACACTCAATGCAACTTCACAATTAAGATTTCCACACTTTATTTCAATCCAATCACTTTTTACCTTACAATTGATTTTCACAAGTCAACGATTAAAATATGTCATGTACGAACCTGTCGCCGTGAATTTATACAATTTAACCACCTTCTAGTACGTTCCGTATTTCCCCTTTGGTAATTTTTCATTGGTATCTACTTTTCCGCTGAATTCCATATGGAGGAGAAATTTTCGATATCGAATTTCAAACTTCGAATATAAGTTTGCTGTCAGCTGAATGGAATAGCAATAGCATTTAGTGAACCGAGCGGGTGTGCTCGTAAAGTGCATCGATTGAGCATTCAGCGATTTCTGCATCTGGTTTTAGTTCTAATCGCCACATTACAGTATCATATGAGACCAACAGGGGCAGGCACGTCGCGACGGGAGAGTTGATGCTCAATGTCAGGGTATCTTTCGGTATATGGTGGTCTGCCTCAGTATGATCTCGTTCTTGGCGGGAAACTTTTTTTCATGTAAATTTTCATGTAGATTTTCATGAAATAAAGTGCTGAATAGCACTAAAAGATAAACACAAAACAAATGGCGTGATGAAGCGTGCATTCCGGTGTAGGTATGGCTTTTACAAAAACAGGGCAAACTGAGTCATCTAAGGTATAGTCACATATAAAAGTGACTATACCTCTACCTCCTCTATCTCTATTCTCACCACATTTCGTATTGCCTTGCGACACCTTGTCATAAATAATTAAAACAACTGAAAAATTCTAATTTGCAAACAGTAAGAATTGAAAATGTCGCATACATACTTTCATTTGTGAATCTTAACTAAACAAAGTGTAGGAGTGAGGGTTCAGAGGGATGGTTTTTGGAACTTTGCCAATACCCTTGAAAAATATGAAGTTAGTATAATAGCGTTTTGTCTTGTGCATACAGACATTGTTTTTCAAAAATGTTTTTCTTCTCTCTCTGCATTTGAAGCGTCATTTTCGAAAGTGGGTAGGGACCTACATACTTTAATTATTTAGGTAAATATTTTAAAGTATAAAAAACATTGGGAGAGAAACCATAAATTAGCATTTAATTTTTAGAACGAAAAGAATAAAATAACGCATTATGCCCAAAATGTTCTTACAGGTTACTGCACCAGTCTTTCTTTCAACCTAATTACCGAACACCTTTCTAAAAAGGTTTCGTGAGGTTAAACCAAGGATTGAAAAACATAATTAATAGACAGCAAACTTTAGAGTTCCGTCTTGCTCGGTGTCAGTCTTACCTGTTGTAGGTGTATGATTTTTTTAACATAAGATAAACAAATTTACTGCTGCCAATCGCTGTTTCATTGTTAGGTTGGAAGCTTAACATGTGAAAGTTTATTACTAGGATTGAACTACCTTTGACGGATCTTTACGCTAGCCAGCAAGAACAGAGCCCATCTCATTTGGGAACCAGAACAAAGTGGACGAGGGTTAAACGAAGAGATAACAGCAGCAAGCTTCATTATGCCAGAACCAATCTGAAAACTGCTTAGCAGTAGCTACGGTGAAAAGCTGCATAAAGATATGGGTAAAAAACACTCAATTATTGGAAGGAAACTAAAGGCAAGAGACAAGCAATAAATTTTCCAAGAAATCTCCAAGCCTCCGAGGAAAGGACAAGACACGACTCCAGCACACAATGGGTGAGAGAGACTCTATTAGCCAGAAGGTTCCAAACAAAATAGTGCAAGACAACATATTGTTCAGAATGTGCAACAAAGACTTAAACTGTCGTACCAGAACACGTCAACCTAGGTCAATTTGGCCTAGAGGTGGAAGAAATAAGAGCCAGACAACTCAAAAAAGATTTAGGCGCATCTATTTTCAACTTGGGTTTTCTAAGGCTCAATTAATTAAGTTTGATTTTTACTATATTACTTGTTGGTAGGTAAAATGTACCGCATTCTGATCAGTACTTATGCTCCTTAAGTTCCTTATAAAATAAATGCTAAATAAGCCGAGTCATCACTTAAAGTTCTTAACGCTTAATTATCAAAGTGAAGCTACATTCCATGATTTACAGACAAACTTACATGCCCTTGAGAATTATAACAACAAATCCCTAGCAAGCTTCCACGACTGAAGTACAAGTTTAAACATCTTTCATTTTACTGAAGTAACATAACTGTTATGGAATTGTTTTCAAAGTCCTTCCATGTTTATCGCTTTTCAATTTTCAAGGATACCGCCTGTTGCAAATCGTCTGTTCTTAGCTCGATGTATTTTGACAGTGCATAATTATTACAAAGACCATAAATTTCGAAAAGCTTCTCGTACACAAGAGTTTGCTAAGCTGAAGAGTGTATCTCTTCTCTTTGGAGATAATTCCCAACAGAAAATTATTCATCATCCCCCAGATTTACAGTGGAGCGCGTCGCCACCCCCATAGTGGCAATGTTTCTTCTAGCTGAGCCTTTGTTGCAATGGATAAATGCACACTATGACGTTGGGAAATTTTTCGGTCACATATGCAGAAAAGTTGAAGTCTTACAAGTAAAGACTGTAATCCAGTCGCATCCCCGTTGGCACGCAACTGCATAAGGCTCACCCGCAGCCAAACAAATATCCCAGCCATTAATCTACGTTACGCTTACACATATTTCTAGCGTAGCAAATAATAAATTTCCCCAGTGAAAGTTTTCGTGAGAGTAGAAAATTTATGGAGTTGGGTCCTCGTTCTGGTTGCATGGGGGAATCCCTATCCTATATAGCTTACCCGCCAAATAACATACTATTATGGGAGGACAAACAGCTAAATATAAAGTACGCACAACTTTTGGGGGGGGGGGGGGGGGGGGAGGAACACTGGTAAACTACCTGTTCAATATTCTGCTATAGTTAGAACGCGGAAGAAGACCAGGCAAGGGGCTCTCCTCTATGGGGATGCTACAATGCGGCTGCTGTTGTTTCACTTACAAGGCGTATTTAACGTGCAAAGAAGCCCTATCTGCACTTAGACGAGCTCCGGAATGGAGCATTCTCGACGAGCATATAATACGTTTTCTAAGTTAATTTGCTTAGTTGCATATTTAAGGGACCCCGGAAGCCTTAATTAAGTAATAACACCCTTTTTACTGTCTCTGATATGTTGCTGGGTGGATGTTATACGAGGCGTTGAGCATAAGGCATATACGTTAGTAACCCATGGCGGAAGACTCACAGTGAAGATATTCTATCTTAAGGAGCATTTTTCCATTATTTTACCTGTGTTTACAACACAAGGCGGTGTGGAATGGATGAGATAACTCCTTGAGACAGTGTATTATGGTGTTAGCGGGCGCGTGTAGTATTTTATGACTTACGTAATTGAAAAGCATTAAAGTAAGTGCTTCCGTGCAGCTGAGCATATGTTTTGCTGTTTTTTTTATGACGCTAAGAGTAGTGGACGTTTTGATTGAGCTCAGAAAGTCAAGCGAAGATTTAAGGTTTAATAGTCCCTCGGTAACTAAAAAGAGAGAGGCCTGAAATTATGGTCATATCTGCAAGAATACTTTAAGATTTAACTTCATTGAGTATAGAAAGGGAAGGGTCTCTGCTGAGTATTGAGCACAACGGGTCCTACTTATTAAATGAGTGAACTCGAATGAATTTTTTATGTATGCAAATGAAGTCCATTCCTCTCAATATTCTGTGCGATTTTAAAGAACACTCTTAATTATACCCCATCCCATAGGATCGGAGGTATATTAAGTTTGCTTCATAGTTTGTAACATAGATAAAAATCACCGTAATAAAGAAATAATCACCGTAGACCCCCAAGACCTTAAGGGCATATGATCGAGACCGAATTGTAAGTCGAATGAGCCATGTCCGTCCGTCCGTCCGTCTGTCGGTAGTTTTTACGCCTTAAATTTTAAGCTAGGAGCTTGAAACTTGATATCTGTTCTTTCTAGGTCCCGAAGCAGTACAAGTGTAAAATTTTTTGAAATCCGCCCACTGACACGCCCACTTTACTTACTAGCATGAAAAATCAAAGTTGTCGCAGGAAGCTGAAATTTGGTATGCAAAATCCTCGCTTAAGTCCTTTGTAATTCACATTTAAAAAAAAGGCGAATACCGCCCCCTTGTAGGCGTGGTCATACTTAATATGTGATTTTAAAATAGAGAGCAAATATGTTAATTTTAAAATTAATTTTAAAATTTTAATATTTGCTCTCTTATGTCACTTAATATTAGCATCATTTTAATATAAAGCTCCTGGATGATGTTTGCCTGACTGCATAGGACTAGTTATTATTATAGCTAGGGTTTGCAACCATTATTATAGTTTGCAGAATTCTTAATTGTTGTAATTTTCGGCCTTTCATTATGAAATGTATTTGCATTTAAAGGCTCTGAATGACTTACTTACTTACTTGCTCTGAATGATATCGAAACAATAATTTTATTTGGCTTACAAGGGCTAATTTAACGAGTTAAATCGGCTTTGAACGACAAAATGTGCTGTCGTTTTTTTAGGTACATTTAGCTTATCACGAGAGTCCCAAGGTTTAACAAGTTTGCGGAACGAACATTCAATCAATTTCACTTGAACTTTAAAAGATTTTATTCAGTAAACCAAGTCTTGACAAGCTATCGATTAGAAATAATTGTGAAGATTCCCACAAAGACACGATGCGATGACCTTCAGACACTGAACTGTATAAAAGTCTACACTTAAAACATTTCTGTTGATTTCAGAATTCGAAAGGTTAACAGTGTCAAGAAACAGTACAAAAAATATATTTACATATACAAGGACTTTTTGTACTTAAATTGTGCTTTTCATTTGAGTTGTTGTACCGGAATAGGCACTAAAAACTTCGTGTCGAATGTTACAGCCTAACCGGCGCGGCGCAGACAAACAATGACACATCTTACACCAAATCGCATAGGTCCTTTGGTAAAGTCCTTCACCAAGGTGAGGCAAAAGCAATTGCTTGATTTATTGCTAATGAAATGTTTCGTTGTTTTGTTTTACTTTCCAAAAGTCCTGGCATAACAGTGCCAAGCAGCTGACACGATTTTATTACCACAGACAAGTTTGTTTTAAAAAACGCAAAAATGCTTGGTTTTATATTTTCCATCTGACGGCTTCTTATATATAGGCAAAAAACAGACGGGCCTGACTAAAATACATTTTGGAATGGGAATCTACCCACGTATAACAATCAGAGCAGTAACATTTTTTATTGCGTTTCTTTCAAATTGCGGCGGATGGGAAGAGTCATTTCGGCCATTTGTCTGAAATAAAAACGAAAACAAATAAAATTCCTAGAAACACTCAGGGGTTTTATTTGTTCGCCTTCTCTTGACCTATCACTTAGGTCTCTCATAATATTGATTACCCTTAAGGTTTGCTTGAAATTAATCATAGAGCTGGACCCACTCGCCCCAAGTTAACAGGACGACTTTAATATGTTTCCTTTAGGATTTAATTACGAGTTAAATTTTTTCCTCAGAGCAAATAACGAGTTCTGTATGCATTGAAGTCCCTTTATAGGTCCCGCAGGTTTTAAACAATCATTGTTTGTAATCTCCAATCTCCAAACTGAATTATGAACCAGAAGTGATTTTACCCAAAGGAAAAAGCTGCATTTTAACACCAATAGCAGTAGAAAGGAACCGTTTAGGTAATATTAATGGGATTGTGCTGTTTTTAGACATTTGGTATACTATACTAACGTATTCGCACTGCTAGGAAAAAACTACATTGCACATTCTAAACTGCGTTGCCATATAGTGAAAATGCCACTCCTTTTAGGTGGCTAACTCCACTTAAGTTAATAGGGGTAAGAATTTTTTTAAGCCATTTTCTTCGAAACTGTTTAGCTAAATTGTTTTTTGCTTTTTACTCGTTTAGCCTTAGACTTGCGAACGGACAACGAGGCGATACCATTAGATGTTATTTTCTAGGAAGATGGACCGATTTAAAGTTAGCGACACACTTCGATAAAACAAAGTTTGCTTTGGACGGCGTGCGCTTTAGAGTTCCTATTATGTGCTTTTTAATGCAGCTCTTTATGACTTAGATAAAGTTTGTCAATTGTAACATTTTAATCGAAAGTCAATTTAACTAACTAACTACCTTACTAATACAGCATTAAAAGATTTCTGAACTTGCTTATTATTATTATTATAAGATTTAATTATAACCAACGTGTAAGTGCAGCAGTGCGTATGTAATAGCTTCGGTCCGTCTGTAACGGACCGCGCACGCGGTATACTCTATTCCTTTTCCTATTTTTCTTTCCATTCCTATTCTTCTTTCGATTACTACTCTCCTTCCCATGTTTTTATACCCCATCCTAGAGGATAGGAGGTATATTAAGTTTGTCACATAGTTTGTAACACGGTGAAATAATAATGGTAGCCTCCCAAGTTCTTAAGGGCATAATATGATCGAGACCGAATTCTGAATCGAATGAGCCATGTCCGTCCGTCCGTCCGTCTGTATGTCACATGTTTTTAGGTCTTAAATTTTGAGCTAGGGTGCTGAAACTTCGTACGTAAGGTCCACGTCATAAAAATTTTTGAAATCCGCCCAAAGGCACGCCCACAATCGGTCTAAACGTGCAACTACCTCCAGAGTTTTCAAAACTGTAAAACGTTCTAAAAGGCTGAAATTTGACTTTAGTATCTCCTAATGAATGTAAGACACAAAAAGGGCAAATTTAATTGGTAAACCTCCTCTAGTTGGCGTGGCATCTATTTAAAGGGTAAATTTTCAACTGCATTTTACTCAATATTTTTGCTCGAAATTGAAAAAATTTACTGAATATTCTATGTAGAAAACGTTTAGTTCCACATTTTGTTAATACAAGACTTCGGGCCACGCCCACATTTGGAGGCAGAATTGAAGAAAAACCTAAAATTTTCCAGAAAAACTTAATTTCGACTGGCCTTGAGCCTAATTTAGGAAAGCATGAAAGAAAAAAAGTAGCAGGTTAGGTAAACAAAAGTTAAGTCCAGATTTCGTCCATATAAAGTTTTTAGCCAAAAAAAAAGTACTTTTTTCAAAAATATTGAATTTGAACCCAAAAATTGCATTTTTACGCACATTTAAGTGTAACTTGGAAATATCTGTGGAAATATCTTATAATTAATAGTTTGTAATTAGGGGCGGTTGGACTATGCTCCTTTTCGAAGTTTGCATTACTTATAAAATGTCAAAAAATAACTATGCCATCAGCATTTTACAATGTGGTATGTGTAATGTGGGGTATTCAACGGTTTGTTTTAAGGACTGTTACTTCTGCATACACACTGTAGCACTTACTCAATGTTTTTTTCTATCCCTTTCCCGTTATCATTTAATAAGTTAAGAACCTCTTAAGGAAAATACTAGAGGTCAGAATCAAAGCCTAGGACGCCCAAAACCTTCTGAAACTCCTAAGCCAAAGACTCCAAAGACGCGAAACCCGATCAAAAGTGGAAGATTGGCAAAGGAGGCGTCGACAAAAGGCGTAAAAGCTCCACAAAAGAGCGGCGCCAGTTCAAGTGCAGCGGAGAAACCACCACTGGTCGCACCGAAATCATACGCACAGGTTGCGGCAAACGAAAGCAAGGCAAGATCGCCAACAACAGATGCAGTGTCTCAGATCCTCGCTGTAATCTTGGAGAAACTTGAGGATCAGACTAAAATCAACAAAGTTATATTTGACAAACTGAGCAAGCTAGAGTTTAAGCCTCGAAAAAATTACAAGAGAACATGAATATGAAACAGTTACTTAAAATACTAACATGGAATGCAAACGGCCTTCTGAATAAAATAGACGAACTAGAAGTATTTCTACGGAAAAACAATATTGATATTTGCATGATTACGGAAACTCACCTTAAAAACGGGTCTACACCCAAACTTAAAGGTTACAATGACTATCACGCACATCACCCTTCGCAAAATTCGAGAGGAGGATCCTCCCTCTACATTAAGAACTGCATAAAGCACTTCAAGAACACAGAAGTTGAGCTAGACTCTATGCAGATCAGTTCAGTTTCTGTAAAAATTGACTGCTTAGATTATAACATTGCATCTTGTTATTTCCCGCCAGGATATAGACTGGTGGAAGACGATCTTGATCGTATGTATGACTTCATTGGGTCCAATTTTATCATTGGGGCTGACTTTAACGCGAAGCATACTTTTTGGGGCTCACGATGCAATTCAACAAGAGGCAGATAAGTGTACAAAAATAGTATGAAGCGTGGGGTGGACTTTTTCTCGACGGGTAAGCCAACATATTGGCCAATCGATAGGAATAAAAAGCCTGACCTTGTCGATTTTTTCATCGCTAAAGGGTACCCCATATACCTTACGCGAATTGAAGAGTGTTATGATCTTTGCTCAGACCACTCAGGAGTTATCTTGAAGATGGGTGGAAGACTGGCGAAAATAGAAAGAGCTCCTGATTAGCTAGCAAAAACATGAACTGGGACGCTTTCAGAAAGGACTGTAAGGAGGGTGTTGGCTTGAATGTGCCATTGAAAACTCCTTTCGAGTTAGAAACCGCAGTTGACAAATTCATTGAAGCAATTCAGAGCGCTGCTTGGAACAACAATTCGTCCCAAAAGAACGCAGTTAGCACCGACGGGCATGTACGTAAAACATATCCGCTCGAAATCGAAGAATTGATTCGTGAAAAGAGAAGAGCGCGTAGGAGATGGCAAGGCACGAGGGCCCCCCCAGACAAAACCCTATTGAACCACCTCTCTAACAAACTGAAAGGAATTTTGCAAGATCTTAAAAGTCGTGAGACCACTGAATACCTTGAAGGCTTGTCGGCGGATAGGAGCTCAAACTACTCGCTGTGGAAAGCAGTTAAGTATATCAAGAAACCTATAATCCACTCGGCACCAATAAAAAAAGCTTACGGCGAATGGGCAAGAGAAGACAAAGAGAAAGCGAATTTGTTTGCTGAACATTTAGAAGAAACATTCAAGCCTTTCGACGGTCCGCCGTTGGCTGAGGTTCTAAACAACAACTGGAACCTGGTAGCTTTAGAATGAAAAAAGTTTCGTTAGTTGAACTCCGACAGACAATTAGCAAACTTAAAAATAATAAGGCCCCGGGTTACGACCTGATCACTGGCGAAATATTGAAAGAGCTACCAAAAAATGCATTAGTCAAGCTACTTTATATGATAAACGCTTCTCTTAGACTTCTATACGTTCCAAGACAATGGAAAGTTGCTGAAGTCATTATGGTTCCTAAACCGGGGAAATGCGCAAATGATAAAAAATCTTATAGGCCCATATCGCTTCTGCCGATAATATCGAAAGTATTCGAGAAACTTCTGCTGAAGCGATTACAACCAATAATTGCAGAAAGACGCTTGATCCCGGATCATCAATTCGGTTTCAGACCTAACCATTCCACAATAGATCAAGTCTACAGAATAACGCATGAAATTGAAAAAGCCTTAGAAGGGAAAAAAATATGTTCAAGTGCTTTCCTCGACGTATCGCAAGCCTTCGACAAGGTATGGCACGAGGGCTTGAAATATAAGCTACGGCAAAACTTGCCGGAAGACATGTTTAAAATATTGGAAAATTATCTTGAAAGCAGACTCTTTCGTGTTAGGTGTAGTAGTGAATACTCGAGTTTCAAGCAAATTCGGGCTGGCGTACCCCAGGGAAGCGTCCTCGGTCCGACCCTGTTCCTGCTCTACACAAGAGACATACCTCTAGATGACGAGACAGTCGTGGCCACGTTTGCGGACGATACGGCCATCCTGGCAACAGGTGAATCAGTCGAGTCATCAACGAGAAACCTCCAACGAGCATTGGACAGAATTTGTGTCTGGACGAAGACTTGGCGAATCGCTCTTAACGAGAACAAGTCTACGCATTTGAATTTCACTTACAGAAGGGTTAACAATTTGCCTCTGTTCATAAATTCTGTACAAATACCTTATGCAAATGAAGCGAAGTATCTAGGGATGACACTGGACGCTAAACTAAGGTGGAAACCACACGTAAAGAAGAAGCGTGACGAGCTCGAGATTAGGCTCAGGGAAATGTATTGGCTTATCGGAAGATTTTCGAAATTAAGCACATATAACAAACTGCTCTTGTACAGACAGGTGTTAAAGCCGTCCTGGACATACGGTATACAACTTGGTTGCACCAAGCCGAGCAACATGTCCATGTTGCAGACTTTCCAAAACAAAACACTAAGAGCAATTGTGAATGCTCCATGGTATATTAGGAATAGCGATATTCACAGAGATTTAGGAATAGCTACCGTGGGCGAAGAAGTAACAAACTTCGCTCGAAAGCTAAATGCTCGCCTTCATGTTCATTGCAACAATGAAATGATCCGTACTCTAAACGAGACTCTTAACGATGTTAACAACGAGCGACGACTACAAAGAACAAGACCCTTCGATCTAGCGACGTAGGGTGAAGCCGCATGAATGAACGGCTTAGTAGGTGCATTCACTGGAAAGCAACCTATCCAATGCGATCAACACTATGGAAGCATAAACTACTTGTTAAGTTAACTTAGTTGTAGTCAAGAAGTATTATGAGAGAGCGAAAATTTACTACTATGAAGTGCGTTCTGGCAGTTTCATAGTCTCTCATAAATGGGTGGTTTTTTAGCACGTGGAAATCGGGCATAACCAATATCGGCTACTTCGGTATTATGTACCTGCTATAGTGGGCGTGCGTATTGGTATCTTTAAAAGATTTTGGAGTTTTAGTCTCCGTCCATCCTAGTATTCAAAAAAAAAAAAAAAAAAATTCAATAAGTTAAAGTTAATTCAACTAAAGCAAATATTTAATTCTTTAGGTATAAGGTATTTTTTATTTATTTTTTAAAAGTGCGTGACATATCCAGCTCCTATAACCAAAATCAATACTAGCATAGAAATATCCAAGTTTGCGGCCAAAATGTAGGCACGGAAAAATTCAATTGTTTTGGTTTAAATTCATAAATTATATAAATTCGACCATTACAAATATGCGTGCCCAAAAACTTTGTATGAAGGAAGTCTAAAATAGTGCCCGTTGTACGTTATGTGCTAGACGTTATTACTTATTCTTCCTTTGGTGCGGCTAAAACGCTTTCGAAATCTATGTTTCTCTGGAAAAAATTATAGGTTTTTCTTAAATTCTGCCTCTAGGTGTTGGCGTGGCCCAAAACTTTGTATGAATTAAACTAAGTGTTTTTTAAATAATATATTAAGTAAAAACTTTTCGATTTGGAACAAAAATATTGAATAAATTTCATTTAAAGAATTACTCTTTTAATCTATGCCACGCCCACAAGGGGCGGTCTGCTGAATTTATTTTTAATTTTTATGTCTTATAATCATTGCGTTGTTTATGATTATAAGTTAAATGTTTATAAGTTAAATGTTTAACAATGTTTGTTAATAATGTTAATAATGTTAATAATGTAAATGTTTAATAAGCTAAATGTTTGAATTTCAGTCTTTCACGACGTCTTACAGTGTTTAAAGCACTGGAGGTAGTTGCACATTTAGACCGATTGTGGGCGGGTCTGTATTGCTTTGGATAACAGAGAGCTTTCGTACAAAGTTTCAGCTTTCTAGCTCAAAATCTAAACCAACAATTGGTGACATACGGACGGACATGGCTCATTGGACTCAGGATTCGGTCTCGATCATATGCCTTTACGGTCTTGGAATATTATCGTTATTATTTCTCTATGTTACATTTTTGCATGTATCAAACTTAATATAAAAAAATTATAACCGCATATTACGCGGTTTACCTCGCTGTAATGGGGTGGGCTATTGCTAAAAGGAAAAAGAGAAGTTACGTTTTTTTTTTCTCAGCCCTCTTAATTTAAAAACTGTTTAGTATCTCTTGCGATGCCAAAAAAAGTCAAAAAGGTTTGTGGGAGAATACAATGCAATGAATTTATTGTTAATAAAAAAAACTACATTTAAATTTCATTAAACATAGTTTTCGAGTTCAAAAACAAAATCTCGAATTTGTTAACTGCTTACGAAAGGCCCTTTAAAGCCATTTTTGTTTAACAAAAAAAAAATAATGTTAAACAAATAATACTTAATTACATTAAATACAATAATAATGTTGCATTTAAGACTGACATATTTGATATAAAAATGATCAAGGACGGGAAAAGTATGGAAAAGAAGAACCTTAATTCTCAAAAAAACTTCTATGAAAAACCAGTAAAAAGTAGTAGAATGTTTATAAGATATTTACAGGCATTATCTACAGTGTCTATGCAATTTATTTCTTCCTTCTTTCTATTTTCAATTACATTTTCTTTCTTATAAGGTTATGTATGCTTACATTTATTAAATATTAATAGTTTTCTCATTCATGTTTAAAATCACAAATTTTGCACAGACCTAGTTACTAGACTAAACAATAATTGAACACGCAGTTCACTTTTTAAATTATGTTAGTAAGATGCATCAATAAAAAAAACACCATTACCAGTAAGTGCGAGAGTCAGTTTTACACTTCCGGCGATCATGTGCACAAGCACAGCATCTGAGGGCAGATTCGTTGATTATCCAAAAAAAATCCAAATTATGATCTGGCACAATTTAAAAACTTGAACTTGTTTTTTAACTTAAATCACAAACTTCAAAAAGTTTCTTGCTTTCTAACAAAAAATTTTACGTTCATTCACCAAATGATCAGTATATTTATACCCGACCCAGGGTATATTAAGTTTGATGTATAGTTTGTAACGCAGTGAAATATTCACCGTAGATCCATAAGATCTTTTAGAGATATGAATGGGACCGACAGGAAAATCGATTAAGCCATGTCCGTCCGTCCGTATGTAAACAACCTTTAGGCCTTAAATTTTAAGGAGCGGAGATTTTGTGGGTCCACTGGAAGTCCATTGGACCAGATCAAGTTTGAAAATCAGCTGAATCCGCCCACAGAAACGCACACTACAGGCCTGTATGCGCGAACATCTCTAATATAAAAAAATACTTTTTCTAAATTTTAGCTATGTTAGAATGGTATGCATTTTTGGTATGTAACATTGCCTTGTAATTGTCTTTGAAGTGGCAAATTTTAGCCTTTTCATTGTCCACGCCAAACTTTTTAGGGATTTTAGCTTAAAATGACTGTTTTTCAATAAATACATATGAAATTTGACTAAAAATTATATAACAAAAGTTGTAGATATTACCATTTTCTAACTTTTATGTGTATGTAATATGTGCCTATGCCCACTTTTATGGGCGTGGCAGTAAAAAAGTTTTTTTTTAAGTTAAAAAGGCGGAGTTTTAGGCCGAAATGTATGCAACCATCTAATATAAAGCTTTCAACAGTTATATTTTTTTATCCCGCCCACTTTTTGGAGACGTGGCAGTTTTTTGTATGGTCGGGTATTTTGCAATCCATCGTAGATGGACTGAAGCTTTTGCATATGCACTGTTGTACTTTCCCACTTGTTTTTTTTTAAAAAATCCGGAGTTTTAAACAAGCAGAATAATAAAAAAAAATAAATGAGCGGGTTGCAATCCGCTTAGGCAAATCGTTGGATACTATCTAATTGACCTATGTCAAACTTGAAATCGCCAAATGTCAAAAATAACTACCACCTTCAGGAAAAAAGAGGCGTGTGGCATCAACCCCTTTTCAATAACATTGAAGTTCTTGTTCAAATATATTATGCAGATGGGGTTTGCATGTGCCAAGTACATTTTTATATCAAAAATTAGGTTTTTATTTAAAAACGCCCCCAAAAAGCTGAAAACATGCAAAAATATGTTAGCATATACAAAATTTTTTTGAATATAATCTCATATTCGATTGCCCCATCATAAAGTCTAAATCTAAAACTTTGTTTAACACCATGAGCCTACATCAATTACACACTAGGGAAAATAATGTCTTATTAGTCTTCAAACTCTTAAATGACTTAAATCTTAAAAAAATTGTTTAGATATATTTTTTTATAAACTAGTCGAAAGCCCTGGTAGCTAGTGCATTAGTTTCTTAAGATTAAATTGTAATTTATTACTTTTTAATAAAAAATAATAATAAACTAAAAATGAAATGCACCAGCCCACATTGGGGCGTTTTTTGATATTTTTTCTCAATGTGTTGAGATTGACATTTAAATCTCCAAGGGGGGGCCAAGAAAGAACAGTTATCAGGTTTCAAGTTCCTAGCTCAAAATCTAAGGCCGAAAAACTACGGACACACGAGTGGACGGACGGACATGGCTCATTGGACTTATTATTCGGTCTCGATCGGCCCCTTATTTCTGGGTGATTATTTCTCTGTGTTAAAAATTATGAATCAAACATAATATACCTCCCATCCTATGGGATGGAGTATAAAAGCGGGATCTTAAAAACCGATTTTTAAAAACACCATAAAAACGGGATTCCTCATCCCATAGAATGTTTTACAATGTTTTTTTTTTTTTTTTTTAAGCACTCACTTTGATGTTATGGCGAAATGCTTCAATAACTACTTCCTCTCTCTGGTACCTTTGGAAACTTCAGCGCAGAGCGACAAAGACGATAATCACTATTCTGACAATTTTACCAAATTTTGAGCTTGAGAACTGATGCTTGAATACAATAGTATTGCATTGACTCATTCAATTTTCAATATAATGAAATTCTTATCAAATGGGAGGTGATTTGCAAGTTTCAATGAACTATTCATACAGTGCTTCAATCTATAGTAAGATACAGATTTCTAATGCGGAGCGCACATCAGGATGTTCTTCTTCCAGGTTGATTTAGTTACTTCAAGGGCCATTTTAAGTTTATTTTCCTTGCTTCTCCCTTTCTCTGGTCGACGGAAGAAACTCATACTTAAATAGACAATATGTTATGTGAGATATTTCAATAAAAAAAAATACTCTGCAACACCTGAAGTCGAAAGTCCTTACCTACAACGTTGAAAGCAAATACTCGCACCTGGTATTTTTTAATATACAATACACAATACGTCTCCAGTGTCGTAGATGGGGCACAAGGCATAACACAAAATGCATCATCTGTAGGGCAACCCAACGTATTTTATTCCTCAGGATGAACTGCCATCAGGTAACAGAAGTAAATAATGCGACCACCTTTATACGCCTTGTGTAGAGAAGAGGTTCATCATAACCTAAGCCGAATGCAGACGAGACCGAGGGCTTGTGTTTATGGGATTTTTGAAGTCATTTCCCAGAATGACGTGTGAAGACGTCATCGTATGCAGTAGCAGGAGTACGATGTAGTAGCTTTGAGAATATATATGAGGGAAGTGGTATATACCTACGCACTGTGTTACGGTACCTACGCACAATGTTATGGTATTAGGTGTTGTGCTAACGAGCTTGGTGAAGTAGATGTAAGGCTGTTTTTTTTTGCAAATGGCCCCCGAAAAAAGAAATTGTATCTTCTCGGGCTTATAGCTTTATGATGTGAGAAAAATCATTTATTATGGCCTTGGGGGTTTTAAGAGTAAGTCTTATAATGGGGTAACATAAGACTAGTGGAAAATATTAGAAGGCAGACAGGATAAATACTGATGCACTTTAGTTTCAAACATCTGAGACAGGGCTTGCGACGAAAGATATCTTGTTGAAGTTAGTTATATTCTGTTAAAACATAGGTACATATTGCCAACATAACACTTGTTTGGTATAAAATTGTGTTCGAGGATAAGGCGGCTACGTTATGAGGGTGTGTTATGGAAAAGAAGCACATCATGTGCACTTTATTTCGGTGAAAAAGTTGAGTACATATTTGCCTCCGTGTCGGTTTATCACTAAGACAATTAGAGCCTTCTACGAATCTGAGGAAGTTTATTATCGGTGACTCTGTTACCTCGTAATTGTTCGCAGCCGAATGTAGGTTATTTTATTCCTCAGCCTTACGCTTTGCATAAATCCCATAGTATCCTTCTTCGCGAAGCCTAAGTTAGACATTGAATGATATGTGATTACTGCAGTTTGTTTCCCGCTGTGTTTTAACATCTCTAGCCTTTTAGGGTCCGGTATCTTGACGAATCATATGTATTTTTTAAATTGTTTTCGCGATTTAACATCATAATAATAACAAGAACTTTTCGGAACTTACCGCGATATTAATTATGGACGATTACCCGACGTTTCGAATGGGTTGCACCTTTCGTGGTCACGGGAAATCTGATTTGATTAGTTCTGTATGTACATACTGGTCTACGTACGGTCTCTCTTGCGGAGATTGTACCGGTGCGTTACTGGCAATTGCAGTTGGGATGACGCTGGTGGTTGGTGCATCGCTGGTTTTTGATGCCGACTTGAATTTGCTTGTATACAAGCATAGCTTACCGTATCAGCTGGTGCTTTGTTTCTATTATTTCTTTTTAATGTGCTTATCACCGGATCCCATGCACTCGACAGTTTAAAGCTTTGATCTCGGTTAAAGTTTTTATGTAGTTTAATTTCTATGGCTTCTCGTACTATTCTCGGTATATAAAATTTCTCAGTTGAAATAGATTTGGCCTGGTCGAACAAAATGATCATCATTGTAGGCCAAATGCTCGCATATGGCTGATTTGGTGACAGCTTTGCCCTGAATGGCCTTTATGTGTTCGCACAATCGTGTTTTTATTGCAAGTCTTGTTTCACCTATGTAAACAAAGCCACAGCTACATGGGACGGAACAAACAACTGGATTTTGCAACTGAAGCTTGTCCTTAGGAGAGCGTAGAATTTGGCGAATTTTTGCAGGGGGTTTGAATATGGATTTTATTCCATATTTTGCAAAAATTCTACCAATACACTCAGACACTCCTTTCCGGAATGGCAAGAAGATGCGTTTTTCGATTTCTTCAGCTTGAGTGAGTGGCTTTGGTTTGGGTTTCCAAGACCTCGGTTTCAAGTTATAGCCATTTCTTAGTAAAACTTCGTCGACATGGTTTAATTTGTCTGGTAGGTGCTCAGGATGATGAGAAGTGGCGTGAAGATATCTGTCGATGTGCGTCGGTTTTCTGTAAACTGTATGACCAATCGTTCCATCACTTCTTTTCATGAGTTTGACATCTAGAAAGGCCAACAAACCATCCTTGTCAATCTCCATGGTAAATTGGATTTTTGGATGGATTGAATTAAGGTGTGTTAAGAATGTGTCCACCTCATTTTTGTTCAGGATACAGAAGGTATCATCGACGTACCTCTTCCAAATAGTTGGTTTGATTTGTGAAGTATTTAAGGATCTTTCTTCAAAATGCTGCATCCAAATGTCCGCTACGATAGGTGTGACTGGTGAGCCCATAGCTACTCCATCAATTTGAAGGTAAAACTTCCCATTGTAAAGGAAATAACTAGATGTTAAGCACAGATCAAGCAGGTCAAATAATTTAGAGTTGTCTTCAGAAGCTGCCAATCTGCTTCGAATTACTTCCAGACATTTCCTAATCGGTACATTCGTGAAAAGAGAGGTGACATCAAAACTCACCATGACATCGTTTTCGCCTAATTTTATGTCACTTATCATCGACACAAAATGTTGTGAGTTTTTTACAGACGACGCACAATCAGCTACAAGGGGATTTAATCGCAACGCCAACTCTTTAGCCAACAAATAGGTGGGGGAATCAATTTGGCTTACAATTGGTCTTAAAGGAACATTTTCCTTCTGCACCTTTGGTAAGCCGTAAGGTCTCGGAGGCTGGGGACAAGACGGTGTACAGTTGGTTTTCCCGAGTACTGACCTACATTCCGCATCCTTTTGTCTCACTTTCCTGAGGAATCTCTAAGTTGGCTCATAATTAATCTCCTTGTAGATAAGGTTGTCGCTGAGAAGTTCAAGAATTTTCGTTTCATAGACCAAAGTGCTCATCATATCCCAAAGCATTGGCATCGAATTAGGAAACACCTTGTATAAGCGCTGGTATTTCTTATACAAGAGCAACACATATGAAATGGAACGTTCGAAGGGTTTCCTAAGTCTGAATACATTGTATAATCTATGCAAAGCCTATCTATATGATCTATCGATTGTGTTTTAGTCATCGATTTTAGCTTCCGAAGAGTACACCTGGTTGTGATAGTATAGTTCCTTTGGTGATTTTCTTAGTTTCTCTCCTCTTTATACCCGAACCAGGGTATATTTATTTTAATGCATAGCTTGTAACACGGTGAAATAAATCACCGTAGACCCCTAAGAGCGCTTAGAGATATGATCGAGACTGACAGGTGAATCGATTAAGCTATGTCCATCCGTCCGTCTTTCCGTCTGTCCGTTTGTCCATATGCGTAAAGTTTTAAGGTCTTTAAAATTTAACTAGGACGCTCAAACTTGGAGTGTATCTTGGTTCTTATTTTGTACAGACAAAGTGTGAAAATTGGTTAAATCCTCCAACGACCACGCATACTACTGGCTTAAGTGCAACAACCTCTATTTAAAATTTTCTTTCAAAATGCCTTTTGGTCAAGTTAGAGAAGGCGCAGGAACTCAAATTTGGATATAGAGCAATAATGGCCCAAAACCTCTAAGAAGGCAAAAATTGGACCGCCCCATTATCGTGCGATGCCCACTTTTAACATGTTAGATCTTTAAAAACCCGATTTCTCGGAAAGTTCACTACAATTCGAAAAAAAAATGTATGATAAATACTGTCGATACTACTTTTTGCTAAGTTTGCTTCATACAAAGTTTTGAGCTATGGCCACTTTTAGGAAAAAAAAATTTTCCGAAATAATTTTCGGTGTTAACGAATTTTTGTCATGATTCTAATGAAACTACAATGAATTAATTTTAATTTTTAGCAATTTTTTTTTTTTACAATGAATTAATTAATTTTAATTTATTAAATTTAATTTTAATTTTATACAAATATTGTATGAATTCGGGACAAAAAATTTTAAGGTTTGGTGTTACATGGTATATTGGGTCGGGTATGTAGAAGTTTGTCACAGACGAACTCTTGCACTTACTCACTTGTTTTCTATTTATTTCTTTTTCTCCTTTATCAAAGAGTTAGCTAGACATTCACTGAATGAGTAGCTCTTTATGTCCCATCCCATAGGATAGGAGGTTATTAAGTTTGTCACATAGTTTGTAACACGGTGAAATAATAATGGTAGACCCCCAAGACCTTAAGGGCATATGATCGAGACTGAATTCTGAATCGAATGAGCCATGTCCGTCCGTCCGTCCGTCCGTCTGTATGTCACATGTTTTTAGGCCTTAAATTTTGAGCTAGGGTGCTGAAACTTCGTACGTGAGGTATGCGAAGCAGTACAAGTGTAAACATTTTTGAAATCCGCCCAAAGACACGCCCACAATCGGTCTAAATGTGCAACTACCTCCAGAGTTTTCAAAACTGTAAGACTGTTTTAAAGGCTGAAATTTGACTTTTAGCATCTCCTGATGAAGTAAGATATAAAAAAGACAAATTCAATTGGTAAACCTCCTTTAGTGAGCGTGGCATTTATCTTAAGGGTAAATTTTCAAATGCAGTTTACTCAATATTTTTGCTCGAAATTGAAAAAAAAAAAATGCTTAATATTTTATGTAGAAACGCTCAGTTTCACATTTTGTTCATACAAGACTTTGGGCCACGCCCACATTTGGAGGCAGAATTAAAGAAAAACCTAAAATTTTCCAGAAAAACTTAATTTCGACTGGCCTTAAGCCTAATTTAGGATAGCCTGAGACAAAAAAAGTAGCAGGCTAGGTAAAGGAGACTTCATTCCAGATTTCGTTCATATAAAGTTTTCAGCCACGCCCCCTTTTAGGGGTCGATTTTTCAAAAATATTGAATTTTAACCAAAAAATTGCAATTTTACCTACATTTAAGTGTAACTTGGAAATATCTGTGGAAATATCTTATAATTAATAGTTGGTAATTAGGGGCGGTTGGACCACGCCCCTTTTCGAAGTTTGCATTACTTATAAAATGTCAAAAAATAACTATGCCATCAGCATTTTACAATGTGAGATAGGATGGGGTATTCAACGGTCCGTTTTACGGACTGTAACTTCTGCGTACACACTGTAGCACTTACTCATTGGTTGTAATTAATTTACACATGGTTCAAAAGCTCTTGTAACACTTTTTTCCGAGTTGAATGATAATACGACGAAGGTTGCGCAGCTGGTGTGCTCGCGGATGAAAACAAATTACAATTTGGAGATAACCGGCGAAAAAGTGCAACAACACAGTGTAACATACATTTAGACTGTAGAATATACATACATAAGTATGATGTATGATTATGTATATATGTGTAAACCTTTGGTCATCAGACATGACATAAGTTATGTGCAAGCGGATTAGCTAGCTAAACATTATTGCAAATCTGGCGACGAAGAAAAATAGGCAGACTCATATCTGTTGGGTCTTTGTTTTTGTATTTTGGCGCGTCTATGTGGTATTAAATCACTTTCGAAAAATTAAACATTTTATAAATCAACTAGCAAAATGCTAGTTAAAGACATATAAAATGCTTGTGGGGCCTTTTCAAAATATTCAAAGAAATTATGATGGTAGTCTCTACCCAATGTGATGTGACGCCCTGCATGTTTCAACGAGACTTCAGCTCGAAGCCATCCATACAGGGCGTGGTGGCTTCAACCCAAGTCTCGTTGAAATATACGCTTCACACATGGTCTTCGCGGTCTTTTCTTAAGTCGAGTGTGAAATCCTTTGAAGTTTGTATTTTGGGCAGGGCGTGACAGGCGCCCAACTGACGATCAAACTGTCACGCCTGTTGTGAAACGCCAAATGGGGTGGAGATTACCTTCATAATTTCTTTGAATAAAATCACTTTCAACAGTTTCATCTCTTTTCCTTTTATGGAAGCTCAAGAATTTTTATTGGGAGTTTTAATTTTTATTTAAGGCTCCTCAGCAGTACGTCTGTGTTTTTCGAACATAAGTTCGCTATTAAAGTCTTAACCTTTAAGCTAGGTGGATATATTATTTGATTTTCTTGTACGAATTATGAAAATAAAAAAAAATTAATGAGTTTCATGCACTCATTTACTCTTGTTTAATAGGTAAGTCTACTTAAAACTTTTTACATTTTTGCTGGAATCCAACGTACATAAGATTTAAGATTTGGCAGTGTAAGATTAAGCAAGTCAATTTGACTAGGGATAGTAAGGAGGTGAATGTGATAATATAATCTGGTATTTGGTGCAGTAACTCTAAAATTACTCCTCTAGGAAGTCCAAATACGACAAACAATTCTTCAAGTTTCATAATTGTATTTTCAGCTGTTGTATTTGTCATAATCTTGACTTCACAGTACTTGCAAAAGGAATTCGTAATAATAAGAAACATTTTCGCTCCAAAAAAATAGAAATCTATATGGACACCTTCTAAATGAAAGTTTGCTTGCGGCCACATAGTTGTTACTATTTCCTTTTTTAACATTTTAAGTTTTTTGGCATATTTCACACGATTCGAAATGATTTTCAACATCTTTGTCACAATTTGTCTACCATGCGTAAGAGCGAGCAATTATTTTCATACATTCTATGCCAGTATGATTTGCATATAAAATTTTTAGGCGATTTGGAAGAACTATGCGGTTTGCTTGATAAATGAAACCCTTATCTGTTGACAACGTATTTTAACATTTAAAAAAAATTTAAGCAAGACTTTTGAATTTGTTTTGCCCACCCATTCATTAAAAACAAATAAACCTTATTGAGTATCATCATGATGCTCTTTGATAAGGGGTGGCCTTAGGAAAACATTCTTTTCAGATGAAAAAAAAATTATACCAACTGCTACAACGTTTGTACATCCTTCGATTGGCAATCGCGAGAGACCATCAGCATTTGACATGAGCGAACCACGTCTGTAGGCAATTGTGTAGTTGTACATAGACAATATAACTGCCCAATGTGGAAGACGTGAAGCAGCTACAGCCGGAGTTCCTTTCTTAGGATTGAAAATCTCACGAATCGCTTGGTGATCTGTGTAAATCACAAATTTTTCACCATATAAATACTTATTGAACTTTTTTACTGCAAATATGATTGCCAAAGCCTCCCTATGGAGTTGGGAGTAGTGCTTCTCAGCCTCAGACAAGGTACTGGAAGCAAATATAAATGGTTTCTCAATTCCATTGACTATATGGCAAAGTACAGTCCCCACTCCATATGGCCTAAAAAGCAGACTGACCCTTCTAGAAACATTTATCCAGATTTAAGCGAATATTATGTTTATTTAAAATTTCTTAAACTTACAATAAATTTGTTTTCCACTCCTCTATTGTTTTCCCCCGATTAGAATATCATCGATATAACAAGACACTTTTTTTAAACCACGAAATATTGCCGCAGGCGATCGCAAACAATGGAATAGTCCTTTGAAGGTGTTAATAACGAGTAAGTCCTGACAAGATGGATCAACTGCCAATTTCTGGTACGCACCTGAGGATGCACGATGCAAAAAAACTCACAATCTGCTAAGTCTGCAAAAATGTCTTGTTTGACGTCTTCTACAGTTAAGGCCAGGAACTCCAATGAACCCAAATTATACTGAAATTAGCCCAAAGAATTCTGGAGTAAGTGGGCTGGAGCTGGAGAGATCCTTTATAAATGGAAAGCATATCATTTTTCGGTTTTACCAGGCCAGGAACTCTAATGAACCCAAGTAATACTGTAATGAGCCCAAAGTCGGCAAGAGCTGGAAAGATCATTTAAAAAGGGGAAGCATATCATTTTTCGGTTCTAACAGGTAAGGAACACCAATGAACTCAAGGAATACTGCAATGAACCCAAGAAATACTCCAATGAGTCCAAGGAATTCTGAGGGAAGTAGGCAGGAGCTGGAGGAATCCTTTAAAAAGGTGAAGCAGTCAATTTTCCGTTGCTTACAGGTTAGGAACACCAATGTACCCAAGGTATACTGCAATGAACCCAAGGAATACTCCAATGAGCCCATGGAATTCTGGGGAAGTTGGGCAGGAGCTGAAGGGATCCTTTTCTATTCGGCCAGGAACTCCAATGAACCCAAGTAATACTCCAAAGAGCCCAAGATATTCTGTAAGAAGTGGGCAGAAGCTGAAGCAATCTTTAATTCTGGAGGAAGTGGGCAGGAGTTGGAGGAATCCTTTAAAGGTGAATGAAGCATTCCGTTTTTCAGTACTAACATGTTAGAAACTTCAATGAACCCAAGGAAATAAAAACATTGCAGAATTTATTAAAAAAAAATTGCCTCTGCCTCTCGACGCGATTTGAACTCCGAACCAACGAAACGCGAGCCGAACACTCTCCCAGTGAGCTACCGAGTAACACGACTTAGACTTGTCATTTGGCGACTGTACGTGACATACTTACGCACATAGCGCTTTATTATATAGGGGATGTGTAGTTTGTAACGCAGTGAAATAATCTACGGTGACCCCTAAGACCTTTTAGAGATATGAATGGCATCGACAGGAGAATCGAATAAACCATGACCGTATGTAAGCAACTTTTAGGCCTCAAATTTTAAGGTAGAAAGCTGAAATTGTGTGGGTTGGCTGGAAGTCCAGTCCTTCAGATCAGGTTAGAAAATTAGCTAAATTCGCCCACAGACACGCCCACTACAAGCCTGTATGTGCGACCATCTGTAATTCAAGAAAATACTTTTTCGAAATTTTAGCTGTGTTACGATGGCGCTCGCGCATTAATGTTTGGTGTGTGACATTGCCTTGTAATTGACTTTAAAGTAACCGAAATTTTTTAGCCTTTTCATTGACCACGCCTACTTTTTAAGGGACTTTAGCTTAAAATGACTGTTTTTCAATAAATATATATGAAATTTGACAAAAAATTGTATTACAAAAGTTGTAGATATTAGCATTTTCTAACTTTTATTTGCATATTGTATCTGCCTCCGCCCACTTTTGTGGGCATAACGTTAAAAAAAGTAATTTTTTTAGTAAAAAAGGAGCAGTTTCAGGCTGAAATGTATGCAACCACCTAGCATAAGGCATTCAACAATTATATTTTTATATCACGCCCACTTTTGCACTGTTGCACTTTCTCACTTGTTTTTATACTCCACCGAGGGTATATCAATTTTAATGCATAGTTTGTAACACAGTGAAATAATCACCGCAGACCCCTTTTAGACCTTTTAGAGATATGATCGAGACCAACAGGTAAGTAGGCTAAGCCATGTCCGTCCGTCCGTCCGTCTGTCCGTATGAGTGCAGTTTTGAGGTCTTTTAAATTGAGCTAGGAAACTGAAACTTGCAGCGTTGCTTGGTTCTCATTTTCTACAGACAAGGTATGAAAATTGAGAAGATCCGCCCACAGCCTCGCTCACAATTGGCTTAAATGTCAGACAAGCTCAAATTTACATTTTATTTCAAAATGCCTTTTGGTCAAGATAAACAAAACATCAAAACATATGAGAGCGATATCGACCAGAAGCCTTTAATTAGACGAAAATTGGACCGCCCACTCTGTTGACCATGCCCACTTTTAGCATCTGAAATCTTTAAAAACCTTTTTTTTTAATTGAAAAAAAAAATCGTATGACAAATATTAAAGATATTACCATTTGCTAAGTTTGTTGCATATAAAGCATTGAGCTCCGCCCACTTTTAGGGGGCGTTTTTGGAAAAAAAACTGTTTTTTTTGTTATTCGCTTTTAAGACATTTTCTCGTGATTCCAACGAAATTAGAGTTAATTGATTTCAATTTTCAGCCTACGCCCTTTTTTAGGGGCGTGACCAATACAAAAAATTGACATTCAGTATATGAAACAGACCAAAAATTTTAATTTTGGTGTTAATGGGTAAAGAGGGTCGGGTATTTAGAAGTTCATTACAGACGAACGCTTGCACTTACTTACTTGTTATTATTTTTTTTTTCTGTTTTAAGTCATATTTTTAGAAAATCGCACTTCCCGGCTAAACGGGAGCAACAGACCCCATCTCCCATACAATTTTTTTCTTGCCTTGACCCAACCTATACGCTCTAGCTTTTTGTCACACCTTAACTTAAACGCACTGTATTACATATACAGGGTGTCCGGAAACTCAACTTCGAGCGTATACCGGGTCGTAGGGGAGGTTTTACCCATAACGGGAAAATAGTAAAAGAAAATTTTAGTTTAGTTTTTTTTTTTTTGAGCCATGACTCAGCCAAACATTATTTCTTTTCATGAAACGAGCAAGACTATCTTTGAAATTTTTGATTTCGATCATTAGCATGATTGTTAAGGATTATGTAAAAACAGACACACTGCAAAACATTAAAACTTGTGACCACAGTACCTGAAAATATGGTCTATGGTATCGACTTTCACTATTTTTCTAAATATTCCTATTATTACTCAACTAAGACAGATATATTTTTTTTATTATTTTTCCCAGTACGGGTAAAACCTCTCCTATACTCGGTATCCGCTTGGCGTTAATTCCGGGACACCCTGTATACATCAAACTTAATATATCCTGGATAGGGAATAAAAATATCACAACCGAGGCAATGTATTTGTTGTGGTTGTGAGACATGCTCGGGCTTAGTGAACCTCTTCCTTGTGCTGGTATATCGTAGTAAGATAGTTTGGCTTAGATTGACATTAATCACTAGAATTAATTTACTTTCGGCGAAGCGTTAAAATATAGGATCTTTAAGCCATTTATCGCCCTTGTGCATGTGCTCAAGGCAGTGTCGAAAGCCATGCCGAAATAATTGTTGTTATGGATTGCCATGTGATTGTTTGGGATCGATTGATTGGTTTCAGTGTCCAGAAGTGCATCAAAGTATATTAGCCACTTACGATAAACTCCAGATTGAGTAAATTGCAGCGTGTCGCGTTTGCACGGTATCTTTCTTAGCGCTGTGATGCTAAGTAAATTACATATTGTTCTCAGGCCCAGATTTTCAAAACAATATTGCCTTAACGTATTAACTCACTACACATAATAGTTTCTAAGACATAATCCAGTAATATCCAAATGGAAAATCCTAAATTCAATTAAACTGAATTGAATATCAGCGGAGCGTAACACTGTATCACCCATTTACATGCTTCAATTATAGGCGGTTTGGAAACTTAGTCCGTGAATCATCTTAATCTCCATTATCTGCATTGCCCTGTGTTTCTTGGATGTTCAGGCAATAAGTCCACAAAACTTGTACTCGCTTGCACAAACTAATTTTAGCAAATCCCGCTGGGACCGTCCGCATCGTGTCGTGTGTCTCTAGTCCTAATCGCTTTCAAAGAAATAGTAGTTTTGGCATCTTCAAGTGCAACCAAGCATCGCACTGAATTTGCTGGCTGTGTCCGCATACATGGTGCTATGTGCATGTGCATGAAAGCCTGTGTGCGAAAGGCTCCTTTTAATAATAAACCTTTTGCTTACCGCAGAAATCTAATTACATGACATTTTGCCGGTTAAAGGCATCAGCTCTGTTGCCACAAAACTTTTAAATCTAATTTAGCTTTGGTGCGCATATAAAACATCGAAGGCATCTTCGACATCTAGAAGGCATCTGTTTTCGTATTCTAACTCAAATTTTCACCCACATGTTCACAAATCTTCTTAGAGTTGTAGGTTGTAACTTGTTACCCAACATAAACCACCCCGCTGTGCTGCGAATTCAAATTGAGTTAGTTTGTAGTTTTGAAATGCAAAACCGTTCTTTGTTGGTCCTAATGGCAATTGCAAGGCAGGTATGTTCGTAAGAAGTATGCGACCACAGCTTTCAATTTGTCAAATATTTGCACGAAAAGAGGTAGAATTAGAAAGCAGTTCTACGCTCCTAATGTTATTTGTTCTGAGCACTTACAGTTGTGTAAGACATAACCAGATTCGAGAGTGCCATAAGAGCTGGTAACCGTTGCAGATTTGCAGTTCCGCGGTCGATGTCTGATTGCATCACATGAGTTTGTGGTACATAGTGTAAATGAGTCCACGATAAAGGTAATGAATTCTTAACGCATTAGAATTTTCACGTCGATAAGGGCTTACAAAATGGTCAAGTTTGAAAAGGTTAGCTACTTAGTAAGAGCAACTATTGTTTTGTGGAATGGGGTGCTTTATTTATTAATCTACCCGTATATTCTAACCCCTACCCCCTTCGGGTATAGGGGTATATTCTAACCCCTACCCGAAGGGGGTATATTCTAACCCCTACCCGAAGGAGGTAGGGGTTAGAATATACCCCTATACCCGAAGGGGGTAGGGGTTAGAATATACCCCTATACCCGAAGGGGGTAGGGATTAGAATATACGGGTAGATTAATAAATAAAGCACCCCATTCCACGAGGTAAGGCATGCCTGTCGTAAGAGGCGGCTAAAATCCACCCTCCGTATGCCGAGCGCGTAGCGCATACAAACCATGCAATGGA